>CM062808.1:231470711-232670711 GCA_031772625.1 Pinus tabuliformis | reverse complement strand
AGGTGAGTGACAATGAGCGCCAAACACATAACTTTGACAAAAGAATCTTATTCTAGAATAACCCCTCTTCCAAGACGGACGGGGTACAGACTAGTCATATTCTCCTACGGAAACCTACCCTATACCCAAAGTTTTCCTGCCGATGCAGACCAGGACGCATGCCCCCTGGGTTCCAGTTATATCCCTCCGAATTACTCGCGCTCATCCGGAGGACAGACCGTGGGTTGAGACATTTCTTGCGTGAAGAGACCATTTAGGGATGGTATATGACTATTTGCGATGTGTGATCCGGGAAATGAAAGCTGGTCCACGAGCTTGACCACTCTTCCTTCGTGCGGAGAACACATTACTCTAAAGAGTGTCGAGACGATGGCTCCCATGCAATATATATAGTCTCGTCCAAGGAGTAGGTTACAATACAAGGGTCCTTGAACGACCATCATGTTCATTTGAACGGTCTTCCCTTTCAATGTGATAGGCATATTGGGGAGGATCCCTAAAGGTCGACTGGTTCCTTTATCAAAGCCTGTCAGATTTCTCATTTTAGGCAAAAGCGCTGGCGAACCAAGCACTTTCCAAGCAATAGAGGAAAGGATACTCACATATGCCCCCTCATCAATGATGGTGCCAGCCATGACCATTCTGTATATTTGGACGATAATTCTGAATGGTATGCTTGCTGGCAAACGGGGTCTGCCTAGTTGGTTCCAGTCGAAGGAGACAACTAGGTTGCTTGGTGGTGGGACCGAGTAAACGGCTGGGTATCGCTCTGAAGAACTTCCTTCCTGCGATAAAGGAATGGGGGGAGTGCCCTCGTGCTCGTCGGAGTCTGTGTTGATGAAGAGAATTTGGATGGTGTCATCTTTATCCTCTTCAGTGACTGTATCATTCGAAGATAAATCCTCTGAAGGCAAGACCGGGTCAACTACCGCCTCGACCTTTTGACTTTCATCGGGTATGGATTCAGCTGGTTCATCTTCAATGACTGGCGCTTCAGCTGACCACTTGAGCGAGCCAGCTGGATTTTCAACTAACGAAGGACTTGGCAAGAGTTTTTTATATCCAGGAGGAAGTCGTAACGGTGAAACTGAACGATCATCCAAAACTCTTTTCGCTTTGTCTAAGAAGGGACAACGGTGGATGGCGTGATCGCCTTCGCACAGTCTACAGGGAGATCTAGCTCTCCCTTTTTGTCCAAGGACTTCACTCTCGCTAGTTGACGGTATGCATTCAACATGGCTATCAGAGGTTGATGCTACCGGATTGTGCAAACGGGAAGACCAGTCCCTTAGTATCCGAGGGATGCAGGGACAATCTCTGTGAAAGTGGTCTCCCTTACATATGACACATGGCGATTTAGGCCTAGTCAGTGTTGTGTGTGGATTTTTGTCAGACGACACTTGTTTTCCCCCAGTCGCTTTTGGCTCATTCTTCTTCTTCTCTTTCTTCTTCTTTTCCTTCTTCTCCTTAGGAACTTGGTTTTTTGTTTTACCAGTTCCGTCAAGCGAAGAGGAAGGAGGAGAGGAAGAATTAGAAGAAGTAGAAGGCTGGTGGGCAACTCTGGACTAGTCTAACTGTTAATTCGACTGTTCAGGAATAGTGGTGTTCTGAACGACATTGGTTGAGAAGACCCAGACTGGCAAGCCAATTGTCAGTCCTGGAAGCGACAATGTGGCCATATGGGGTGCACCAACATCTCCCCAAGAGGAGAAGGGACTAGGATTTCCACTAAGTGGAATTCCTTGGTTGGTGGGTTCCATTTTCTCAACCTAAAGATCAACGCAGGAAAAAGGGGTGATTATTCCGTTTAAAATAAATTTTAACGACCCTTTAGACACAACTTGCTTTTTCAATTTTAAAGAGTCGAGAAAAAGCTAAAGATGACTCTAGTCTCCTTCGATTTTTTAACGAGCCCGAAGTGACAAATGCTCGGATGGACTTTTTCTGTTATAGAGTCTGAAAAAGGCCAAAAGGAACTGCTCTGGAGTTCTAGGTAGAGGGTGTGCCAAACTTTTCGCAAAACCGCAGAATACTTTTTAAGGTACGGGCGGTCAATCTTCCCGAATGTTGTGTTCAGTGCATTGCAATCAGTAGGGCGGCCGACACAGCTTCCTAAGGATAAAGGTTTTATGCCTATAGGGGTCTCCCAATATATACTCGACGGTACGTGGGAGCACAATCCGTACTGGCGCTATCGTCCCTCAGGAGGAATCACCCAACCATCAGCGCGATCGACAGTCACCAGGTTTTACGACGCCGGAACACGTCTCTAGCCTAGACCTCTATGTTGTGCGTTAAGTTACAAAGCGTTGTTAAGTTCATTCAATTTATTTTAGGTTGATCTTTCTTAGAAGTTTGCCTTTTTGGATCACCACGAGATGTATGATACAATTCCTAAATGCAGTCTAAAGATGATAAGCAAGCTTTTATATCTTTTCAACAATGAAAATCCTAGCTACAAGGGGAAAAGGAAGATACAAACTTTTCTCAAAGAGCATAGAGCACACTGTAATGCACTTTTCCCTAAATCAAAGCATGCAAACTATCAAAATGCAAATGAACAAATGCATGTATTTGTTTTCACTTTCTTAATATTGATGCCTAAAAAGAAAGCTGTTGTACAAATTTGAATTCGATTTCAAGTGAAAACATAAACAAGTTCCTTTTTCAAAATCAAAAAGACGATTACGACACTTTATGATTTACTTGTTTCGACACTAGAAATGCATAAATTCAAACCAAACGAAAAAATTAAAAGCTCAATCAACTGTGAACAGCAAACAAACTCACTCCTAAGATCAAAACAACACTTACGACAGGTCTAGATCTAAGGGCGACAGTATGACTAGTTTACTTTTGTAATGGGAAACTGCAAATGATGTAACAAATACACAAACAAAAAATACAGTTTCTTTATACAACTAAGGCGGAATTGAGGCAAAGAAAAGGGGTTTCAGATAGGTACACTGACTGATAACAGGGTGCAAAAAACAAAGCTGAAATTGAGCAAAAGGAAGCAGGGAACCACAGCTGCACAAGCAAAGGTTGATCAGTGCACCCTTAGCACAGAGAAACTGAACTTCAGCGCAGGTAGCCTTCACGGGACCTGCGTTGAAATGCAGAATCTCTTCATAGAGTCTGCGTTGAAGCAGAAACGAGAGTTGTTTCTGGGTTCTAGGTTACGGTTTGCAGTTAAATCTACAGTTTTGGCCGGATCAAAGCTATCAATTAGGTACAATTAGGAGGATGATTTAAAGGAGGACTAAGATCTATCACAAAGAGCTGTTAGAGCACTTGTGGATCAGTTTTTTCAGATCATAAAAACAGGCCCAGTGAGTGGACTAGAGTGGCAGATCTCTACTTTGCACTTGAAAATGGCAAATGCATTTCGATTCAGCACTCCTGAGTTTATGAGAAGAACAACAATAGAAACAAAAATAAACTAACAAGATACTTTCCACACACAGCACTGACTAGGCCTAAATCGCCATGTGTCATATGCAAGGGAGACCACTTCCACAGAGATTGTCCCTGCATCCCTCAGATACTAAGGGACTGGTCTCCCCATTTGCACAATCCGGTAGCATCAATCTCTGATAGCCATGTTGAATGCATACCATCAACTAGCGAGAGTGAAGTCCTTGGACAAAAAGGGAGAGCTAGATCTCCCTGTATACTGTGTGAAGGCGATCATGCCATCCACCGTTGTCCCTTCTTAGATGAAGCGAAAAGAGTTTTGGATGATCGTCCAGTTTCACCGTTACGACTTCCTCCTGGATATAAAAAACTCTTTCCAAGTCCTTCGTTAGTTGAAAATCCAGCTGGCCCGCTCAAGTGGTCAGCTGAAGCACCGGTCATTGAAGATGAACCAGTTGAATCCATACCCGACGAAAGTCAAAAGGTCGAGGCGGCAGTTGACCCGGTCTTGCCTTCAGAGGATTTATCTTCGAATGATACAGTCACTGAAGAGGATAAAGATGACACCATCCAAATTCTCTTCATCAACACAGACTCTGACGAGCACGGGGGCACTCCCCCCATTCCTTTATCGCATGAAGGAAGTTCGTCAAATCGATACCCGGCCGTTTACTCGGTCCCACCACCAAGCAACCTAGTTGTCTCCTTCGACTGGAACCAACTAGGCAGACCCCGTTTGCGAGCAAGCATACCATTCAGAATTATCGTCCAAATATACAAAATGGTCACGGTTGGCACCATCATTGATGAGGGGGCATCTGTGAGTATCCTTTCCTCTATTGCTTGGAAAGCGCTTGGTTCACCAACGCTTTTGCCTGAAATGAGAAATCTGACAGGCTTTGATAAAGGAACCAGTCGACCTTTAGGGATCCTCCCCAATGTGCTTATCACATTGAAAGGGAAGACCGTTCAAATGAACGTGATGGTCGTTCAAGGACCCTTGGATTATAACCTACTCCTTGGACGAGACTATATATATTGCATGGGAGCCATCGTCTCGTCACTCTTTAGAGTAATGTGTTTTCCGCACGAAGGAAGAGTGGTCAAGCTCGTGGACCAACTTTCATTTCCCCGATCACGCATCGCAAATAGTCATATACCATCCCTAAATGGTCTCTTCACGCAAGAAATGTCTCAACCCACGGTCCGTCCTCCCGATGAGCGCGAGTAATTCAAAGGGATATGACTGGAACACAGGGGGCATGCGTCCTGGTCTGCTTCGGCAGGAAAACTTTGGGTATAGGGTAGGTTTCCGCGGGAGAATATGACTAGTCTGTACCCCGTCCGTCTTGGAAGAGGGGTTATTCTAGAATAAGATTCTTTTGTCAAACTTATGTGTTTGGCGCTCGTTGTCACTCACCTTTGTCTATCTCGGTAGACATCGCCGAAGAAGTGTTTTGTTCGCTGCATTGATGAAACAATCTTTGGGTAACCTAAAAGAGGTAGGCCTTTCCTGGTAAAAAAAATGTTTTATCTGCAAATTGAGGGGTAACCTTGAAATCGTACTTTATACCTGGGGGCATGCAAACCTTTTGGAGTGCAAGCAAGGGGCGGCTATTTATTTTTTAAATTTTTAGGTCCTCCCTTTAAACCTGTAGGTCTAACCCTTTAAACTCGTAGGATTAGTCGTTTCCGAACTTGCATAACGAAAGGATGCGGGGCATAGCTTTGGTAAGGCGCAAGCTCCATAAAAAATGGCATCTTACATGAGACATTCTTATCATATGACTGGATTATCGAGCAATTTTAGCACATAGTTCATGCTCGTTAAAAAATAAACATAAGATCGAGCAGTTTTAGCACATAGTTCATGCTCGTTAAAAAATAAACATAAGATCGAGCAGTGTTTTTCCGCGTTTAAGCTCGTTAAAAAATGAACTACCCTCCGGTAAATAACCACCGTGAATGTAACATTATCAGCCATTAAAGCCTTGGTCGTGTTTGCACTGTCACCTCCACTTTTCCATTGGCCGATCGTTCACCTCCATATGATTGTTTACCCATTTTGAGGAACAGCTGCGAAGAGTGATTTCACTAGCCATCCTTGTGACACTGCCGTGATTGGAAAATTCCAACCTTTACCTGGAATCAGCTGCTAACTCGTTTTATCACTCGTTCCTCAAAAGACGAGTCTTCTTTAAGCTCCTTTCATCTGACTCGTAAAATATGAAAAGATTGCCGAGTTTTGGCCTTCCAGCTCGTTAAAGCGACCGGAACTGCTATCCCTCCTCTATATTTTAATCTTTTTGGACCTGAGGGATTATTGCACAAAAAGATCGAGCGCTTGTTTTGTTCGTCTCGTTAAAACTATCGAAAACTTATCCCTTCTGTATTGTTTTATACTTTTTCGGACTTAAGGGATTAGATGATGAAAAAGGACTTTCGGAGTTGACTTTACGTACCTTTTCAGACTCTCTAAAAATGAAAAGGACCGAGTTATCTTTGTCGTTAGAGTCGTTAAAAACATTAAATAGCGACAAACTTGTCTTTAGACTAGAACGAGTTTCACTATCGCTAGGCTCGTTAAAAAATAGCGATGGGTTTGCCCGAAGGGAAAATTATAGAACAAGCACATGTTATCCTCCTCAAGCTTGACAAAAATAAAGAGGTATTGGTCAGCAATGACTGGGGAAAAATTGGGAAGAAACTCAAAGAACTTTATTGGTAGCAAGTCGCTCTTGAACATGACACTTCCACTCCATGCCTGAGTCGGGTTGGGTTGTTTCATTCACCGGTCACATCACCATGGTCTCGCTATACCATCCACCTTTGGGGTAAATGCTACCAATACATCACACAAGTGTCGCCGATATGTTCAAGAGAATTCATCCAGAGAAGTCAACCGTGTCCCATCCACTACCATACATTATCCTTCATTCTTTCATGACCGCCACCCTGAACCATTTATCATAAGATCGTTTTCACCTCCATCAAAATCATTTGCTCCGTTCCGTGTCACTGATGTGGGATACATTAAGGCCCTCCTTTGACGGATCGCTTCTTGTCGACATCAGCTCACTATCCAAGAAGTTGATCTAGGAACAACCCCTTCAGTACTTTGAAGCTTGCATGCCTCAATGGCAAGTTTCTCACTTCCGGCGACAGGTATACATCAATGACCTTCGACCGAAAGATTTTGCGTGGTGTTCAACGCCAAGTCCTTTATTCACACCACGTGAATTGTACTGCAATACCTTGAGGGTCATTATCATTATTGGTGATTCCTCTCGCGCTTGTTAACGGTTTACCTCATTGACCTGTAATCAAGCGATGTCTTTCCATGTTCGACTTCAGAACATCTCTCACATGGATCGACTTGTACTTAGAGTGAATATCGAACGAGTTTGAAGACCCCGGATCTAGTTTCATCCATCTGGGCTGCGATATATATTCAGGAAAAATAAAGACATTGACATGTACAACATTGCAGCACAGACAATCATCCTACCAAAGGATGATGATTTCAGCAGGATCATCAGTCTATCATCAGACAATTGTCTGTCCTATGTACATAAAAATGAATTTATAAAGCTAAGCATGAGAATTCCCGCCTCAGCTAGATCATGAAAACAGTATGAAAAATAATGTGTTGTATTGTATCTTATTACAGGTCTCCTCCCAGCATTGAATGAACTTCGGATCCTCCTAATAAAGAATTTCACCCGATAAACGGCCTCATACTTTAGGGGGAAACTGTTATAGACATTTTTGTGCCTTAGAGCTATAAGCATGAAATGTCCATAATTCAAGGGATCCAAAGTCCCTAATGATGTTGTTACAACTCCTAAAGGAACGAGGTCAACCAATGACAACTTCTCCCAGAAGTTATCCACCAAAAACCACTCAGAAACAGTCAATTCAGGATCAATTCAGAGGCTCCACTAGCTGCCTGCGTTGAGATCCAAAGTCTACACTGGCTGGGTGCAATGCAACGCAGGTGGAAGCACTACCAGGGTGCGTTGAGCGGGAAATGACAAATGGAAAGCTCATTCAACGAGGTGGAAAGACCCTGGAAGCTTCCAGAATCTTCTCCAATGACACTTGCCTCAATGAATTCGAATAGTGATGAGTAAGAGGTTCTCAACCTCCAAGTGGAAGCAAGAACTGACAGAGAGAAGCCACAAGTCAAAACATAAGCTGACTCATCCTCTCTGCTTACGTCTATATATGGATCTCTCACCCAGAGGTTCAGGAGGCTGGAATTTTGTACTTTGCAGAGAATTGCTGTTGGTTTGAGATTGATATTAGCACATTGGGTGATTTATGCTTTGTTGCAGGAGAGTAAGGGATTCCTTTGCTGGGAGGTAGATGCTGGATCGGAACTCACTTGGTTGTATCTCCTCTTGGACTTTATTATCATATCAATAAACTATTTGAGTTTCTCCTACATGTTGTATACTAATGATGTTTTGTTATGCTTACATGTTTAGCTTAATCTGATCTTGAGCTTTTTATGAATGTATATATGTATCTTTGTGTAGTTTCTCTCTCTTGTGATCTTGCAGGAATTCGGTGAAGCTGGGCCGGTGAAGGAGCAAGAAGCTGGGAGCTACTGAAGAGAGGAGTGATTTGGATCGACAAACTAGCGGAAGATACAGGTTAGTTAGATCCTTCTTCCTCACTTACATTTCATAAAGAAGAATACTCAAATAAGTTTACCTGTTTGTTGCTATGGCACTATCACCTCTTAGAGTGGGATAGGGGCATTCCGAATTGGATACTTTTCGCAACAACAAATTGGCGAATCCACTGGGGAACGAACCCAGAATCTCTGGTTTTGCATAGGGGCATTCCGAATTGGATACTTTTCGCAACAACAAATTGGCGACTCCACTGGGGAACGAACCCAGAATCTTTGGTCTGCGAAACCAGAGATTCTGGGTTCGTTCCCCAGTGGAGTCGCCAATTTGTTGTTGGGAAAAGTATCCAATTCGGAATGCCCTATCCCACTCTAAGAGGAGATAGTGCCTTAGCAACAAACAGGTAAACTTATTTGAGTATTCTTCTTTATGAAATGTAAGTGAGGAAGAAGGATCTAACTAACCTGTATCTTCCACTAGTTTGTCGATCCAAATCACTCCTCTCTTCAGTAGCTCCCAGCTTCTTTCTCCTTCACTGGCCCAGCTTCACCGAATTCCTGCAAGATCACAAGAGAGAGAAACTACACAAAGATACAGATATACATTCATAAAAAGCTCAAGATCAGATTAAGCTAAACATGTAAGCATAACAAAACATCATTGGTATACAACATGTAGGAGAAACTCAAATAGTTTATTGATATGATAATAAAGTCCAAGAGGAGATACAACCAAGTGAGTTCCGATCGAGCATCTACCTCCCAGCAAAGGAATCCCTTCCTCTCCTCCAACAAAGCATAAATCACCCAATGTGCTAATATCAATCTCAAACCAACAACAATTCTTTGCAAAGTACAAAATTCCAGCCTCCTGAACCTCTGGGTGAGAGATCCATATATAGATGTAAGCAGAGAGGATGAGTCAGCTTATGTTTTGACTTGTGGCTTCTCTTTGTCAGTTCTTGCTTCCACTTGGAGGTTGAGGACCTATTACTCATCACTAGTCGAATTCATTGAGGCAAGTGTCATTGGAGAAGATTCTGGAAGCTTCCAGGGTCTTTCCACCTCGTTGAATGAGCTTGCCATTTGTCATTTCCCGCTCAGTGCACCTTGGTAGTGCTTTCACCTGCGTTGCAGTGCACCCAGCTAGTGTAGACTTTGCATTTCAACGCAGGCAGCTAGTGGAGCCTCTGAATTGATCCTAAATTGACTGTTTCTGAGTGGTTTTTGGTGGAGAACTTCTGGGAGAAGCTGTCATTGGTTGACGTTGTTCCTTTAGGAGTTGTAACAACATCTTTAGGGACTTTGGATCCCTTGAATTATGGACATTTCATGCTTATAGCTGTAAGGCACAAACATGTCTATAACACCATCAGAAGGATCTACTATGCCCAAAGCAGTTAGTAGATATTTATTTTGAGATGGGCATGACTAGAGTACTTCCAGCGTCGACATGGTGGCAGGTGGTTGTGCCAAGTCATCTACTATACTGTATGTATGGGCAGCTCAGTTAGAAGTCGCATTACGACGTAATGGTCCCATGGGGATATGAGGAATGGCCTAAACTTTAGGTTGAGGGATATGTAGTAGACCATTTGGGGTTGTAATAGACTCAACAGGTGCTTTGGTTTTGGACTCAGTGGTGGATGAAGTTGATAGCTTGTCATATTGACACAACCGATTTTACAGGTTGATATCGAAGGGATTAACCTCATTAGAATTCATCATAAGGATTTGGTAGTCACCAGGACCAGAATGTTTGGCGGGATAGACTACTTGACCTATCTGAGTTTGAGCAGCAACAAATCCTTGCTGAGGGAAAGGATTTGTAAGCATTACCAGTTGAGATGGCGCAAGATTCTGAGTCAATTGCTGGATGGGCGGTTGACTTCTAGAAGCTGTTTGAGCTTCCCTCATCTAGCGCATCCGGGGTAAGAGAGGACACTCATGTGTATAATGGCCATGTACAGCACAACATTCACAAGGCTTGTTCATATGAATAGCCTCGTTTTGCTTGGGCTGACTGCCCTGTTGCTAGTTGTTAGTGTTAGGCTTGTTCCCCTGGGGTTCACTAGGTTGATTACCTTGATTACCCGGTTTACCCTTGTTACCCTTCCCCTTATTCTTTTTCTTCAAATTTTGGGAATTGGTCATACTCTACTGCACAAACACTTGACCCTAAGAAGGTGGTGGCTACTGGGGCCGAGGATGCATGGGAGGGTGTGACGCTAATTCTTGAGGGGTTAGAGCGCTCGTGTAGGTTTTAACCCCGTACAAAAATTACCTGCATAAGAATTCTAAGAATAGAAATAAACAATGCAAGAGCATAACACATAAAACACATATACATAGATATTTTCCCCTGGATCCCAAAACCGGGACAACCAGCTTGATTTTTCATTATGTTCCTTTCAATGTTACAATACATATTTATACATGCTAAATCATCCAATACCATGGACCAAAAACCATCATGCCCAAAACCATGTGTGAAAACCATGCACAAAACCATAGGTAGATCTGTCCAACCTAATATAGGGTCCAAAAAAATTTTCCTTGGGGCGCTGCCCTGGCCCCCTCAAACCCCCTAGATAGGGGGGCTTCCTCCCTCCCTGTGACCCCTCTGCTATGCAATCGGCGCAATGAAGTGGGGGCTCCGCCCCCCCCTCTAACCCCCTAATTAACTAGGGGAGCTAATCGTGGAAAGAATATAACACAACCCAACATTATCCCACTTGTTGTTTTCTTTCTACAAGGGGCCACAGGAGAGCTTAGTCATTTATCCATCCCTGCAATGCCCATTGTTTCTATACACTAAGAGAACTTCTCAGAGCTCACAGATTTGTCAATGCATCTACAGCATTCTTAAAAGTGTCCACCTTTACCAACAACACCTTTTTTTCTTCTATCATATCCCTCACAAAGTGATACTGAACATCAATGTGCTTTAACTTTGAATGATAAGTAGGGTTCTTTGCCAAGAAAATGGCACTTTGGCTATCACAGTCTATCCTTATAGCTCCCTTTACTAACCCCATACTTGAACACAATCTCTGCAACCAAATTTATTCCTTGCTTGCATGAGTGGCTTCCATGTATTATGCCTCTATAGTTGATAGTGCCACTACCGATTGTTTCTTACTCATCCAAATGACTGCACCTCCAAATAGGTTAAACACATACCCACTTGTAGATCTTCTTTGATCCAGATCTCCAGCCCAGTGTTCATCAACAAAGCCACGAATATGTAAAACTCTATCCAATCTTGGTCATCCTTGGTAGCACAAACCATAATCAGTAGTGCCACGTAAATACCTAAAAACCTGCTTCGCTGTTGTCCAATGCTCCTTCCTTGGTTTTGACATAAACCTGCTCAATACTCCCACTGCATGTGTAATGTCTGGTCTAGTACAAACCATGGCATACATACACAGGCTACCGACTTCACTTGCATATGGAAAACGGGACATGTCCTTGTTCTCCTCTCGTGTCTTGGGACACTATTAAACAGATAACTTTACACCTATAGGAATAGGAACCTTCACCGGTTTACTATCCTGCATATTAAACCTCTGTAATATTGTCTCAACACACTTCCTCTAGTTTAACGAGAGCTTTCTCTTTGCTCAATCTCTTTTAATTTCCATGCCAAAATTATAGTTTGCAGCACCAAGATCTTTCATGTCGAATTTGGAGGACAATTGAGTCTTCAAATCCTGGATAATTTCTTTGCCATTTTCAACCAACAACATATCATCCACATACAAGACTAGATAAATAACATGGTCACCAATTAATTTAAAATACACATAGTGATTCTCTTTGCTTCTGGTGAAGCCAAGTCCTCGTATAAATGTATCAAATTTCTGATACCAAATCCTTGGTGACTGTTTTAACCCATACAAAGACTTTCTTAACTTGCATACCAGTTATTTCTTACCCTTCACCGCAAAACCTTCAGGTTGCTTCACGTAGATCTCTTCTTCTAGATCCCCATGAAGAAATGTTGTCTTCACATCTATCCATTCTACCTCAAAATCAAAAGCAGCAACAACAGATAACAGTAATCTAATAGAAGCTATGTTGGAAACAGGAGAAAAAATATCACCAAAATAAATTCCTGATACTTGAGAATAACCTTTTACTACCAACCAAGCTTTGTATTTCTCCACCTTTCCTTCTGCATTTTTCTTCTTCTTGAACACCCATTTGCTACCAATGGGTTTCCTTCCATCCGAAAACTCCACCAGATCCCAAGCCTCATTTTTGTGAAAAGATGCCATTTCATCAACCATGGCCTCTTTCTAGAGTTTTCCATCCTCTGAATCTACTGCTTCCTTCACAATTCAGGGATCATCATAAGTAATAGATAAAGCAAAATTTGAACGGAAAGCAGATGGACTATAACTTTTTCGTTTCCTTCTTTCTCAAACTGATCTTCTCACAACCATAGTTTGTGGCTCTTCATCTTCTGATTCCTCTTCTGCTATAGAGTCTGATTCTTCCTCCTTTAGCTCAAACTCTATCTTCGTAGGTTCCTTTGATGGGACTTCATTTTTAATAACATTTTTCACCTCTCTGAACACCACATATCGGTTGTACAAAACCTTCCTTGTTACTGGGTTCCAAAGCTTATAACCCTTTAAACCATCCTTATACCCAATAGCGATGTACTTTTTAGATTTACTATCCAACTTTGTTCTTTTCTCCCTTGGAACATGTACATATGCATCACATCTAAATACCATCATATGTGAAAGAGAGGGTTTATTACCAATCCATACCTCTTGTGGATTCTTATCCTCCAACGCTGATGAAGGTGATCTGTTGACCAGGTAACATGTTGTCTCCACCGCCTCTGCCTAGAATTCTTTTCCTAACTTGACACCACTAGGCATGCTTCTTGCCCTTTCAATCAACATCTTGTTCATTCTTTCTGCAACTCCATTTTGCTAAGGTGTGTACGGAGTAGTCTTTTGTCATTCTATACCACACTTCTTACAGAATTCTTCAAACTCCTTGCTGCAAAACTATCCACCGTTATCTATCCTCAGTACCTTTATCTTCTTCTCTATTTGGTTTTCCACCAGAGCCTTAAATTCTTTAAACCTGTCAAAGAATTCAGATTTCTTATTAAGGAAATATATCCATGTATTCCTTGAGAAGTCATCTATAAATGATACATAGTACACAGACTTACCCAATGATGGAACCTTCACAGGTCCAAACACATCACTGTGTAGAAGCTCTAATATATGTTTCGCCCTCTTACCACCAAAAGGGAAACTCACCCAATTCTGCTTCCCATATACACAATTTTCACAGAAATAAAAATCCAGAGAGCTATTAGTCATACCTTCTACCATACCTTTATCATGAAGTATTCGAAGGCCCTTCTCTCCAATATGTCCAAGCCTTTGATGCCATAGCATGATATTTTCTCCAGAGACCACTAGATTTTCTGCTCCACTTTCAGGAACCATAGAACTACTGCACCCATCAACAACAATGCTACATTGCAACTTGTATAGAGTTCCAATCCAAGCTCCCCGCATCAATACCAGTGCTCCCCAAACCATCTTGCAGGTATCTTTCTCGAACACTATTTTTACACCTGTATCATCCAACTTGCTTACAGAAATCAGATTTCTGGCCAATGCAGGAATATGCAGAACACCTAGAAGTGTTCTAACCCTTCAACCTTGCAACTTCAACTTTACTTTTCCCCGACCAACGTTTCTAGCCTTCTTATCATCCCCTAAAAAGACATCACCTGATCCAGATTTAAACAAGAATGCAAAAAATTACAGAGATAACCATAAACACAAAGATGCACTGGAAATAATACTTCATTTCATTAATGCAAAATACTGAAATATGCTTACAAACAATAATGGAAATAAACTAGCTAGGGCGATGGTAGCTTATCTCTGAGAAGAGATGTGGCGGCTACATGCCTCTGAACTATCTTACAATGAGGCTCGCAGGCCTATTTATTGTTGAGAAATAATGGAAAACCCTAAACATCCAAAAACCTAACCCTAGAAGATGAAACACCAAACTATGGGCCCCATTTGGGTAAATTGGTACACCAACTTCCCAGGGTCGTAACTTTGGCATACGATCTTCGTTTGACGTGCACAGTATCTCATTAGAAATATATATCTGAGAACTACAACTTTGGGTATAGAAACATCAGTCCTTGGACCCATGTTGCCCCTAGTTTTCCCAAAAAACGTCGTTTAGGGCCTCAAAACGGCTCTAGAAGTTCAGGACTCGAAAATCTGCTAAAAATAATAAATTGTGCTACAATTAAGGAAACTAAAAAGCTAAAAGAAATAATGGTGGGGTTCCAAGTGCACTTGGTAGGTGGCCACCAATATCCACTTGGATCATTCCTCCCCCCTTAGGAAGCAATGGTCCCCATTATGTTGAGTTCCTCCATGAGATGAGGAAACGTCTTCTAAACTTGGTCCCTGGTGAGCCACTAGCCCTGGTGAAGGAGTTGGCCTGCTTTGACAACTCGATACAATTGGATATTCTGCTGGCGAGTGTGCTTGATTTGTGTATCCATGATTCGATCAATTGTGGCTTGTTCCATGCAATCTGGATTTAACTCTATGGGTGTGAGCTGTTCAACAATGTCGGATGTGTTTAGTAATGGTGGGAAGTATGGCCAAAGGCAGTCCACATTGAACACTGGGTGCAGGCCAAGGAATGGGGGAATGCCGAGCTCAAATGCATTATCTCCCATAGCCTTGGTAATGGTGTAAGGACCATATCGGAGTCGTATTAGTTTTCAATAGGCTCCAATAAGGTGTTCCTTTTACAAATGCAACTAGACTTTGTCACCCACCTGAAACTTGTGTGGCACCCAATGTTGATCATGTCGCTGCTTGTACTTGGCATTTGATTTCTCCAGAATGTCATGGACCTGCTGGTGAATATCTTGGATGTGCTCAATGAAGCTGTTTCCCTTATCTGTTTCTAACTGGACATGAGCCAGATCTGCATGAGTAGCTGCAAATGGCATGGCCACTTCAATGGGACATAGTGGTTGGAATCCCAAGCCCACCTCAAAAGGGTTGTGGCCAGTCAAGTTGTGGAGAGCCCAGTTGTAGCTGTACTGAACATAGGGTAGGATCTCGTCCCATGTACGTGGATGCTTTGAGTTGTACATGCACAAAATGTGTACAATCATCATATTGACAACCTCTATTTAGCCATCAGTTTGAGGATGGAAGGCTATGGACTTAGTGAGTTTGGTGTTGAGCATCGACCAGAGACTGGACCAAAATGTACCGAGGAACCTACTATCCCGATCTGAGATGATAGACTATGGGATCCCAAAGTGTACTCACACTCATTCAAAGAAGAGTTTGGCAATGGCTTCTGCTGTGATATTCTTCTTGCAGGCAACCATAATGGCCATCTTCGAGAACCTGTCGACGACCACAAAAACACAGCCATTTCCATGCTTAGTGGAAGGAAGGCCTGACATGTAATCCATGGAGATGGATTCCCAAGGTCGACTAGGGGTAGGAAGCAAGGTATAGAGGCCTTGATTATTGAAGGTTGGTTTGGTAATGGCGTAGGCAGTGCATGTTCTGATGTACTTCTTGACATCCTATCGAAGATTCAAGCAATAGAAATACTTATGTTGTACTACCACCATTTTCTCGACCCCGAAATGTCCAGTAGCCTGACTGTAGTGTGCTTCTCGAATCATCTTGGAACGCTCGCTTGAAGGAACACAAAGGTGACCTAGGTTGCATAACAGGGCATCTTGGAGTTGAAATCTGGAACATGTTGACCCTCCAATAGTGTCTGGTATGTGTGGCCGAATTCTAGGTCACTTTTGTAGAGAAGTGACCAATCAGAAGTCTCGTGCCCATAAGAGTTGAGCACAGTGGTTAATACCATGATCAGTGGTTGACTGAGGCAATCTGCAACATTATTGGTGCTACCCTTCTTATACTTGATATTCAAATGGCACTGTTGTAGGTATGTGGACCACTTCTGATGGTAATCATTTTGTAATTTCCCTTGGGTCTGTATGAACTGCAGGGGTCGGTGGTCTGTGTGGATGACCGTTTCCTTACCCAAAATGTAATGCTTCCATTGTCAGCAGGCCTGCACAATGGAATACATCTCTTTGTCATAAGTGGGATACTTTTGGACTATGTCTAAAAGTGTCCCTCTATGATATGCCATTGGATGCCCGTGTTGAGTAAGGACTGCCCCAATAGCATAGTCAGAGGCATCTATCTCGACCTCAAATGGTTATTGCAAGTCTATTGATGCAAGCACCAGTGCTGTGCAGAGGCAATATTTCAACTCTGTGAATGCCTTCTATTGAGATTTAGACCAAAATAATTTTTATTTTGCTCCTCCCTTGGTGACTTGACTCAAGGGCCAAGTGATATCATAAAATCCCAACACGAACCTGTGGTAGAAGTTGGCAAGACCTAGAAAGCTAAAGAGATTTATCAGAGTGGTTGGAGATGGCCAATCTCAAATGACTTGGATCTTGGATAGATCCACATGCACCCCCTATTCATCAATAATGTATCCCAAATACTGAACCTGAGTCATGCCAAAAGTGAATTTCTCCAAATTGGCACATAACTTGTGTTGTTGCAGTGTTTGGAGAACCTGTCGGATGTGGTGGAGGTTCTCTTCCCAACTCTGGTTGAAGATTAGGACGTCATCCAAGTATACCACTAAAAATGAGTTGGTGAAGGGCCACAAGATGTCATCCATTAGCCTCATGAAGGTTGCAGGAGCATTCGTCAATCCAAAAGGCATAACCAACCATTTGAAAAGGCCCTCCTTGGCTTTGAAGGAAGTCTTCCATACATCGAAGGGTTCGATTGGTACCTCGTGATATCCTGACTTCAAATCGATGTTGTTGAAATATTTTTCCCCCTTCAGTTGGTCCAAGAGGTCATCAATCTACGGGATCGGGTACCTATTATGGATAGTGATCTTGTTCAACATCCGACAGTCAATACAGAGTCTCCAAGTACCATCCTTCTTCTGTACCAACACGATCGAGCTCCCACAGGGTGATGAACTCAGATGGATGTGACCTTTCTATAGCAGCTCCTGAATCTGCCTCTTGATTTCATCATTCTCCAGAATGGAGTGCCGATAGATTGGTCCATTGGGTAGCGGCACACCTGGGGTCAAATCGATGGAGTGCTTGACTTGATAGTGCAGAGGAACCCCTGTGTGGGAGGTGAAGGTGTCCTCGTATTCCTCTACGACCTTGTCCATCTGTAGTTGTCGTGCGGAGGGGCCCTATCTGTTGGCTTGTTGAGGCCTGACCCAGGTTCAGAAGTGATTTAGCCAAACAAATCTTGAAACTACCAGCCCTTTTAGCAACAATCCATGTTGAGCGGATTGAGGTCTCACCCGAGGTAGTATGGGAGCGTGTTGGAACCAGGTTTCCACACCTTAGGGATGTATTGATGAAATCTAGGAAGTTCACGGACTGAACCTGTGTGCTTTCACTTCTCTGCGCAGTCGTCTGTCCTTCGCAACTTGTGCAACTGCTTCCGCGCAGCTCTGTAAAGAGCGTGAAGAGGTGTTGTCTAGATCCTTTATCCTTATTGTGCTATTATTATAGATATTAACTTAATTATGAGGGCACAATATTCTTATTAACCATTCAACGTTCATAACAAGTGTGCGCAATCATAAAACTGTGAAGAGATGCATAAATATAACAGAAGCATAGACACACAATATTTCATAATCAACTTACCTTTTATTAATTCTTTGTCCAAGTACAATCCCAACTCTGCCTTGTGCACTCAGCTGAAGGGGTCTGCGCACTCAGCTACGGACTTTACTAAGCCTCTGCGAACTCAGCTGTAGAGCCTCTTCCTACTACTGCAACCCAAGACTCAGACTTACAGACTCAGAGCTAATTCATCATCCCAAAAATAGGTATCTTTTACATCTTAGAGCCATGCTCTATTTATACAATCCCATGGTCCATGGACCATGGGTAGGCTAACATAATTTACATTAAATTACATTATCTTAGGGTGGAAAACCCTAGATTCTTGTGCTCTGCACCCGCATTTCACAGGGTATTTACATTACACTTGACCAAACTTCAAGCTTCAAGCCCTAAAAACCTGCTATGGGGGATCCGCTGCCCAATAGGCCCCCAACACAATCATCCTGACTCGTCCCAAGTCACTCTGCTAGTGTGGCGATCTTTGCACGAAGTCCATGTAGTAGGTCTTGTGCAGCTTGGGTGTCGGCAGCACACTATTCCACCGCTTGCTGTACTTATTGCACACGTATCTCTAAACTTTCGTAAGCAGGGTCACATTCCTGTCCAACTGTGTATAGTTCCTACATCTGTGCTAGCTTCCCTTCAATGGTAGTTGTGATTGTGAGTGCTTCATCGATCCATGGCTGGATGCGCTTTAAGTAGGGATTCCTTTTGTGCGCAGCATCTTATCAGTCCTTCAATGCCTTTGACTACTATAGTCTGGCGAGTCGTTGAGTAAGGGCAACCATCTGTATGGTGCCTTGGACACTTTCATACTCCTGCTGCAACTCACGCGCCTTTGTGTCTAGGTGTTGTAGGTTAGAGTCTTCTTGCAAGTGTGTAAGTATGGTTAGCACTTGCTTCAACATCCTGGTGCACCCCTGTGTCGCCTGGACAATTTGTTCCAACCCCATCTGGATAGCGTGGGTGTGCTGCTCTCTGTACTTGCTAAATTCTCAAACAACCAAGTGTTGCCTTGGAGCTGGTCCTGGGGGTTTTATAGCATCCTTTGAATTTTAATTCGACCCTTCCCTCCACTTCTGCATCATTAATGTCTTCTTGGCGGCAAATTGTCCCAAATCTCATTCTTAATTCGTGTCTTAATTGCCTGTCGCCCGCTCCTTTTTTCCTTAAATTGGACCTCTTTTCGTTAATAGTGACACCAACGGTCACCTCCCAGCCTACCCGTGTAGCAGTGCAGCCCCCTATGCGTGGTTGCGACCCTTGTGTCATCCCGATCCTATGCACAACCTCCATCTTGCACATTTCCCAAACAGACACTTTTATAGTCCCACACTCTCTTTCAACTACTTGGAGCGCTGAGACTATGCTCCTTATGGATAGTCAAGTGGTCACACCACTGGTGCGAGGCTTCAATTCACCTTCCTTAGTTACCCTCGTGCCATTTAGTGCCTCGCATTCCTCCTTTTGTGGTGCACTCCCCTATTTACTTTGTCTAGTAGGGTGTGGTCGCACCCATGGTAGCAGGGTCATAAATCCTTCTACTGCAGTAGTATGGCTGGCTATTCCTTGTCCCATCGTGCTTAATTTCTCAGTGCAGCATGCACGCGCAACTTTACTTTCCAGTTTGTTAATTTCTTCATCCAATATCATGCTTTTCTTTCTCGGCCGTAACCAATCGTCATTGAGTTTGTGAAGTTTCAAGTTCCCTTGCCGAATGGCTTCCTGTAACTGCATAATTTCTTTACCCGAGTCCTCGCGTACTGTCCCAACTATGGGCGTTTTTTTAGGGGGATTCTTCTCTGCTCTTATGGTTTCGTCTCTTCTCGTTAGTGTTGGGTTCACTTCCGCGCTTCAGTTTTTGTTGATGGCCCTATAAGCCCATCGAACCATTGGTACGCGTAGGTCCCAATCAGTTTGTCTCGCCTGGTGGAATTTGTTCATGATTGTGCATAGCTTTTTGAATGCTCTGACATGGAATATTTTTGTTGTGCATCGCTTTTCCTGCTGCCACGTCTAGTTCTAATTTTCGATCCTTAGTCTAGGATTTGCTTGCACAGCACATGTCTGCATCCATCGACACAGGTGGGCATGCAAGCTACTTTGTCCTAGCTGCCCGTATCACGCCCCCAAGCCGGCGGTAGTCTTTCAACCACTCTTAGCGAGGTGCGGCACCACTGAACATTTTCTTTTCACGAATACTTATGTTCGTGGACTATGCCTAACCACTTACTCCTAATTAGTTTGTGTTTCACAACCAAGTATTATTATGTTATCCTTTATACCAATGAACACCCATACACATTCATTATCAACAACAATTATAAACGAGAACACAATTGCACAGTATAAAGGGAGGGGCAACTCCCTGAACAATGAGTATGCCCGATAATATATTATACAACTTTACAAAGTTACAATGCTTTACAAGTATACTTGGAAACCAAAGTTTCATACTTAGCCAAATTTACAATCTTCGGCAAACTCGGTTGCCCAGCTCGTCGACACCTCTGCATTGTCGCCGCATGACTCACCAATGCTTCGTTCACCTTGTCGCATGATCGTGTTGTTTTCCCAACTCGGGCATGCCTCCAAGTCGCCACACACGGGTGCCTCTACCCGAGACACACCTTCGTTCACAATCTCAACACTTCACCAAGTCACCGTGCACACTTGCACGCCGGGCGGGCGCTCACCTGAGTCGCCAAGACACCCGCGCCAAGTCGTCGCACAAACCAGGCGCCACACACCTGTGCACGCCTCAACCATCCATCGGGTGCCACACACTCGTGCATGTCCTCACCCAACCGTCGGGCGCTCCTGCCCGCACCTTCACCCACAACCGCGCTATCACTGTGCAGCCCTGCCCAAGAATGGGCGCATTACTAAACCTGCGCCTCCTCCTTAGAACTACGCCTAGACCTGCGCCTTTACCTCATAGAGCGAAGATGTTTGAGCGAATGAGTTGCTTCCAAATGAGAGTCAATGCTCCACAATATATACCAAGTGTAGGGCGAAGTCTGGCTGCCCAGCTGACTCGCCCAAAGCCCCTACTCCATCGCAAACTTGCCAAACTTCAAGTCGGCTTTGCCCATGTTCATAGGTCGGCCTCCATAAGTCTACCACGCATATATATGCTCGCCCACTCCTTATATCATGCGCATAATACCATCGCACGCTCAAGAGAGAGCTCGCACTTCAACCGTTTGTTCAAGTTTCCTTCGTCGCACTTCATGCCGGAGCGTTTAAGGATCGCAGGTCCTTACATCCTCCTCCACCTGAAGTCGTTGTCGTCCTCGACAACATACCATCCTGGTAGCCATCCACCAAGATCATCATCCATGTCTGACTCATCCTTGGTCCATGATGTCATCTCCTCCACATACTGCAAACATCCCTGCAACATATGTAGAACTCCATCTCTACCATGTGTCATCCTCATCCTGTGAACTGTCCTCCTCATCTACCTGATGCCAACATCTCTTCGTGCACTTCCGGACCCCATGTCTAAACTAGTTGGGTAGCTAATCCAACTGTCACACTCAAGCCATGAGAGTGAACATCCTTATGCCTTCACTAGTCTACCTCGGATTCTGCCATATCTCGGACTCCCCAAGAATCTTACCACCATGTTTAGGTCCATGGAAACTCCATCCCATCTGCAACATGTCATGATGCTTTATTCCAAGCCATCCCTACACCATCTGTCATACCTTCTCAACCTGTTTTAAGGACTCACTACCATGAGCAGCTAACAATGAGCCCCATCTTCTCGTCATCTAAGAAGATGTGGAGGGAGTAGAGCCTGAAGGCTCACCCTCACTAATCATCTCAATCCATCTGTTAGGATTTTCTATCTCCATCCTCTGTAGATAAGTGACCCGATCCTCCTCCCGGACATTCGGCCTCACATATGCCTCATCATCATCATCATCATCCTCAACCACTTCTAGCCTTCTTGACAAATCCAAGATACTATCTGAAAGTGTCCTGATGACCAATGACTACTCGGTAAGCTTTGTCTCAACCATAGACAACCGCTTACTCATGTCTTCCATCTGCTTCTCATCCTCCATTTGCATCACTGCCAACTTACAATCAGGCCTTGTCACTCCAATGGTTGGTACACCAATGGGTACATCTTCCCTTCCATCGTAAATGTACAGCTTCCTCAAATGTGGAACAATCATAGCATCAAACTGTTTCATGAATTCCATTCCCAACACAGCCTCATAGTCATCAATTCGCACTATAGTGAAGTCGACCTTCCCTGTCCACTCACCAAGTGTTGTGTCCACTTTTTCAGCTATACCAAGAACATTATCAGGAGGAGAATTGACTGTCTTCATCTGTGCCTTCACCGGTACAAATTTCAGCCCAATTCTTCTCGCAGTATCTTCTCCCATGAAGTTGTGAGAAGCCCCACTATCCACCATAGTGAGTATATCAGCACCTCCAACCTTCATCCGAACATACTCCAACCTGTTCCTCTCAGGATCCCTTGGAGAGACCACCTCTGTAGTGGCAGCATCACTAAGTATCTGCATCATCCCCACAGAGCTTCTTCATTCTTCGTATTAGATTGTGCGAACGCAACCACTTTCGGTTTAGAAGGACAATTCTTCACCGTATGTGGTCCAGCACATATCCAACACTTCAAGGCTTTCTTCGTCTTCCAATTATCATCCGATTTCGAAGCATCATCCTTCTTCTTATCTTTCGGCTTATCGGACTTCTTCTTCCTATCATCAGAAGTCTCATCATAATACTCCACCAACCTGTCAATAGCAGCAAAAGCTTCCTCAAGTGTTCTAATCCTCCGCCTCTTCACTTCATTGCGTGCCCAAGGCTTCAACCCAATAATTAAATTGAACACCTTGTCTCTCTCCGCCATGTCAGGAAGTTCCAGAACCGTACTTGCAAACTCCCATTGATATGTCTGAAGGTTCCCGGTCTGCTTTATGAACTTAATTTTCATCCTTGCTTCCCACGTTTCATCCTGAGGACTGAAATAGGTCTGCAAAGCTTTCTTCCTGTCATCCCACAAAGTAATGTCACCAGCACTGCCATTGGAAATCTAATCCATCCTCCTTCGCCACCATATCTTAGCATCCTTTGTCAAGAACTGACCAGCTACCTTGACCTTCGTCTCATCATTAGATAGACCCAAGCGTTCCAAGTATTGCTCCATGTCCCATAGAAAGTTTCCAAGAGTCTTTGCACTCCTTGTACCATCGTAAGATTCCAGTTCCTTGACTTTCACATGAGGCACTCCTCCACCTAAGTTATGCCTCACGACCTTCTTCAACACCGTGATCTCATCTCTGGCTTCATCAAGAGATTTTTGCAAGCCCACAATCTCTACAAGACCTTGGTCCCTTGCCTCTTCAACCTCCTTGACCCTTACTTCAAGTTGTGTACACATAAGATCAGTGTACTCGTGTTGAGTCCGGAGTTCATCAAGCTATTCCTTCATCTTCAAATTGGCCTCTTGCTCCTTATCGAACAAGTCCATATTCTTATTCCAGAAAGCTTCCAAGCCCTCCATCCTTTCCAACACTTTTTCCATAAGTGCCATAGTAGCATCCTGCACACTGTGACTAGTCCCAGCCTGAGATTCAGCTGCCATTGCTAATAGCTTCCTTCTTCTTTGTAATCTAGTTTCGACCATTCGACAGTTTCACCAAGATGCCTGCAACCTGAACCAGCCCTTGTTCCACTTGTATGTGAAACAACTTCCTTCACCTGCAAGTACCTGCTTCACTATCTTCAACTGTCAAGTGTATGTACACCTGCTTCACCCAGCTTCCTGCAAGACTCTTCCAAGTCTTCAGACTAGCTCTGATACCAACTATCATGATAGTGCAGTGGGATAAGCTTCATCCACAAGTCCCCTCTGCACTTCACCAGCTTTGATACCAACTGTCAAGCCCCCGAGCTGGCGGTAGTCTTTCAACCGCTCTTAGGGAGGTGCAGCACCACCAAACACTTTCTTTTCACCAATACTTATGTTCGTGGACTACGCCTAACCACTTACTCCTACTTATTTTTTGTTTCGCAACCAAGTATTATTATGTTATCCTTTATACCAATGAACACCCATACACATTCATTATCAACAACAATTATAAACAAGAACACAATTGCACAGTATAAAGGGAGGGGCAACTCCTTGAACAATGAGTCTGCCCGATAATATATGATACAACTTTACAAAGTTACAATGCTTTACAAGTATACTTGGAAACCCCAAGTTTCATACTTAGCCAAATTTACAATCTTTGGAAAACTCGGTTGCCCAGCTCGTCGGCACCTCCGCACGGTCGCTGCACGACTCACCAACGCTTCGTTCACCTTGTCGTACGATCGTGTTTTTTGCCCAACTCGAGCACACCTCCAAGTCACCACACACGGGCGCCTCTACCCAAGGCACACCTCCGTTCACATTCTCAACACTTCACCAAGTCACCGTGCACACTTGCAAGCCGGGTGGGCGCTCACCCAAGTTGCCAAGACAACCACGCCAAGTCGTCGCACAAATCGGGCGCCACACACTCGTGCACGCCTCAACCGTCCATCGGGCGCCACACACCCGTGCACTTCCTCACCCAACCGCCGAGCGCTCCTGCCCGCACCTTCACCCACAACCGCACTATCACCGTGCAGCCCTGCCCAAGAATGGGCGCATTACTAAACCTGCGCCTCTTCCTTAGAACTGCGCCTAGACCTACGCCTTTACCTTATAGAGTGAAGATGTTTGAGCGAATGAGTTTCTTGCCAAATGAGAGTCAACGCCAAGGATAATTTTAGGGGCGAATGTTCGCCCTTTGGTGAAATTAAGGGGTTTTAAATTTTTAGTGGGCGAATATTTTGTATCATAGTACATTTTTACAAATCACCTCAAATAGCCCACCTTATTTTAAGGGAGAGGGTAAAAAAGGTAAATTTAGCCCTTGAAATTAGGACTTACAACCTTCCATTCGCCCATTTTCAAGAATAGGTTTTATTTAAGTGAATCCTATGGGCCAAATACCATATTTATAAAAGAGGTATGGTAAATTAATAAAAATATAAATAAATGAGAGGTATGGTAAATAAATAAAACACTTTTTATATTTACTCCATAAGTCACCTTATATACATGTAAGGGTGTAAACAAATAAAAATATAAGTAAAGTGGAGGTATGGTAAATAAATAAAAGATATTTTTATACTTACTCAAAAGGTATGGTAAATAAATAAAAATATAAATAAACTAGACGTATCGTAAATAAATAAAACCTCTTTTTATATTTGGTCCATAACCCTCGTTCTATTTATGAAGGCTCAAGAAAGAGGTTTTATTTAATGAATCCTATGGGCCAAATACCATATTTGTAAAAGAGTTATGGTAAATTAATAAAAATATAAATAAACGAGAGGTATGGTAAACAAATAAAACATTTTTTTATATTTACTCCATAAGTCACCTTATATTTACGAACACTCAAAAAATGGGTTATATTTAGGTGAAACCTATGGCCAAAATACTATGGGACAAATACCATGGACTAGATTGTTATTAATACCATGCAAAAAACCATTATTAACCCTAATATTAGAATTAATAAAAATAAAAATGGCACATGGTATTGACCCATGGTATTCACCAAAATGGCACATGGTATTGACCCATGGTATTCACCTGGAATGTAGCCTATTTAAATGGGGGAGGACTTTACAAAGTTTTATTATTTAGTGAAAGACTCGCGAAGATCTTACAAGATTTTATAATTGAGTAAAATATTAGTGAGAGATTCGCTAAAAAATTATATATACATATTATATTATTGATAAAATCGCCTTCCATTTTTCCTATATACCATGGAGATTCGCCCATTTATTATATTTATAAATTTAGGGGGGGTTCTTAAAATTTTCCCTGGTCAATGCTCCACAATATATACCAAGTGTAGGGCGAAGTTTGGCTACCCAACCGACTTTCCCAAAGCCCCTACTCCATCGCAAACTTGCCAAACTTCAAGTCAACTTTTCCCATGTTCATAGGTCAGCCTCCATAAGTCTACCACACATATATATGCTCGCCCACTCCTTATATCATGCGCATAATACCATCGCACACTCAAGAGAGATCTCGCACTTCATCTGTTTGTTCAAGTTTCCTTCGTCACACTTCATGCTGGAGCGTTTAAGGATCGCAGGTCCTTACAGCCCGACTCTCGTTCGATGCTGGGGGCTTCGAAACCATAAGTGCATCCATCTTCTACATTCGTGCCAATTTACAATGGTCTTCTAATGTGTACTCCACCATCGTGAGGGTTTTGTGTGCAACGCCCATTCCAGCGCACCATACCGTTGTTATTTTGGTACTGCACTTTCAAATTTGTCCAGGAATTCATCCACCGCTATTACTCCATCATATGTTGGCAGTTCCCTTACCTCTGTCGTCATGCAATGTAGTGATCTAATCATCATGTTGCAATTCAGCGTTGTCACTTTGTGCAACCAGTTTTGCCATCATTCTACTTCTTCGTCTTAATCCAAGGTACAGGAGTTGTCACGCTCCCACGAGATTCTCCCATCTGCAGTCGGGTTCACTCGATCCTAGTCCTACATCGTTATTTGGTAAATATAATCTAGCTCATCATCGCACACTGGTTCAGTGTAACGCGTTCCCTCATTTGTGTCTAGTGGAACTACTACGCATAGGGACTTTTTCTCAAATATCATCTTCCACTTCTTAAGGTTAATGACTCGATTCATATCAGTGGCCTAGTCTATTCCTAGCAATGCAGGATAAGGATTGTTGTCTTCAACAATCTCTATTACTTCAAAGTCCATCTGTGTGCTCGCGACTTTGATATCAACTATTACCCCTTGCAACCTCCCCATGGAAAAAATCTTCTGTTGGTTCGCCATTCGTAATTGAATAGGGGACCACTGCAATGCGGACCTTCCCATATGTTCCTATGTCTGCTTCGGTAATACATTCACGTATGAACCTAGGTCTAGGATTACTTGATCCATTTCAATACTCACCAATCTGTGTCGTCAATCTTATTTCCCTCCCGGTGCACAATGCATGCTTTCCCAATTTCCGAACTACGCACATTTCCCCTAACCCTGCACATCTAGTGATCAAATCCTATAGTCCCTTAATTGCGTTATTGTCACGCAGTAGTTTCATTCACATCTCCAGAAAGGTAGTAAGCATAGAAGGATCCATCCCTGGCTCTCATTGAGCCTTACTACCTGACGTGGAGGCCTCCACGAAGCTCTTCTTAGCTTCCATGAACGTCTCCTTTACGTGTTCTAAGTCAAACTCAGGTTCCTTTGTAGGAGCCTTACAAACCCATTTATCTTCCTCGGGCTGCTTCCCCTTATCCTCCCCTGTGGTTGCACCACTTCTAAGCATCATGTTCACATTGGGTCTTCTTCGCGCAGTTCAGACCTCATCATTTGGATATTCTGAGTCGAAGGAGGTTGGAGTACCCCTTTCTCACGCATCTGTGTGATTAAAATAGGACAATCTACTGCTTCATGATCGAATTGAGCAGAAGTATGAACAAGATATTCTTGTTGGGTTGGTACAATCGTGAGTGTAGTGTCTTGGTCCTCCGCAATTGTAACAAATTAACTGTCCGCGGCCCCTTCCTAGCCCCATCCGTCCTCGTCCTCGACCTTGCCCTTGAAATCCAGTGCATGCCATCCCCACAGCTGGGTCGAGGGCTCAAGTTTCTGTCTGCATCCTATAAGCTGGGGTCCAATCCATCATTTACTCATAGCTACGACAAGTGTGCTCATTGTGGCCCACCGACCTACATAAATTACAAAACAGTTGTTGGGGTGCCGGTGTATACTTCTGCAACAAATGACAATTATTTATCATGTGTTTTCCTCCTATCTGACAGATCACATACCATAACGTAGGTGTCACACTCGGCCCTACCTGTGCCTCCATTCTCAACGGCATTGAACCCCCTCCTGCCAAGTAGTTCATGAATACTAGATAGTGGTCCTTGTCATGGCCCTAGCCTTTGCATTTTATGCACCACATTTCCTCATGCATGTCTGGCCATGGTGCCTTATCCTGCTTCAAGATCTGCATTTCCAGGTAGAGATTCTGCAGTTGCACATGGATTTGTTGAACTCCCAGCCCTGGATCCTGTATCCGTGTCTCATGCAACCTCATTTCCATTTCCAACGCTTCGGCCTGGGTAGAAATTTTCTGTTGTGATAGCACCATCCTCAAGTGTGGTGTCAGAGATGCCACAAACCATGTGCGATGCTACGCATCTATTAGCGTCATATTAGCCTTGCAGGTCGTACTCTTCAGCCATTGATCCAGATCCCAAGGGGTCTCGCATGGAAGCATCGCAATCTCTTTAAACCCGATGATCGACTGTGTCTCTGATTTTAGCTGGCTAAATTCTCTGTTCAACATATTCTAGATCTCTGTTATTCCTCCATTTGGATGATCATTAGAGTGCTTGATATACCATGTCAACACATGATCCTGCAGCGCACTCACCAATGTAGCCTTCTTAATGTTATCATCTGTGGTCCCTTGCGCTTACCACACTGCTCTTACCATGAACTAGAACTGGTCCAGATCCTCATTCCCTACTCCTCTGAATACGGGTAGCTTGATCGTGCTTGCCATGCTGGACTACGGGGTTGGTGGGAGTGGAGTGGGTGGAGATGGAGGTGAAGGAGGTGAAGCGGGTGGTGGCGTGGGTAGAGGTGGTAACTGTAGAATGTGCTACCTTATCAAACTGAACGCACTTCTCGGAGAGACCCAAGGGAGCTCCTCCTCGCTCTGCCGTGAAGGTGAAATTAAGGGACTATTTCCTAATTCCCCACTACCTTTGTAGATCTTTTTGCCCCACACTGTCCCAAACATTAATGCATTCTCATAACCTGCTTTTCACATAACAACATATTAATCTAGGTATTCAAAGATTTAATGTACTTACCTCATGGTCCCTTGAGAAAACGTCGTTCTGCTTCGTTGTAGCTCATAGTCATGTCTATCACAAACTCAGTGATAAATCCCCATATTATTTGGTTGAGCTAATGGTCCATAGCTCGCATGATCTTATCTTCTAATGCCTCTATTCTACGCACTAATTCCGGAGTCCACACTATTGGTTGGTCGAGTTTACACCTTCCTTGGCTGTCAGCTAACCTTGTGATCCACTCATACAGTTTAGAAGGAAAGGATGCGAAGAAGATCTCATGGACTTTCGTATACACGTAGTGATCCAGCCACCTTTTCTCGGATACTTGTGGAGTTCTTTTCTCCTGTGCCACGAACTTGTGAATCTTCTTGTCCAACCGCTCTTCAATTTCCTTCTTCATTGGGTTCCAGTGGCATGACATCATACATCCCTTAGGCAGATCCTGGTCCCAACAACGAAACCATTTGTTGGCCTGTTGGGGCCTGACCCAGGTTTAGAAGTGATTTAGCCAAACAAATCCTGAAACTATCGACCCTTTCGGCAATAGTCCACGGTGTGCAGACTGTGGTTTCACCCGAGGCAGTATGGGAGGGTGCTAGAACTAGGTTTCCACACCCTAGGGATGTCTTGATGAAATATAGGAAGTTCGCGAACCGAACCTGCGTGCTTGTGCTACCCACAGCCGTCTGTCCTTCGCAACTTGTGCAACTGCTTCTGCGCAGCTCTGTAAAGAGCGCGAAGAGGTGTTGTCTAGATCCTTTATCCTTACTTTTCTATTATTATAGATCTTAACTTAATTGTAAGGGCCCAATATTCTTATTAACCATTCAACATTCATAACAAGTGCGCGCAATCATAAAATTACGAAGAGATGCATAAATATAACAGAAGCATAGACACAAAATATTTCAGAATCAACTTATCTTTTATTACTTCTCCATCCAAGTATAATCCCAACTCCACCCTACGCACTCAGCTGCAGAGCCTCTTCCTACTACTATAACCCAAGACTCGGACTTACAGACTCAGAGCTAATTCATCATCCCAAAAACATGTATCTCTTACATCTTAGAGCCGCGCTCTATTTATACAATCCCATGGTCTAGGGACCATGGGTAGGCCAACATACTTTAAATTAAATTACATTATCTTAGGGTGGACAACCCTAGATTCTTGCGCTCCGTGCCCGCATTTCACGAGGTCTTTACATTACACTTGACCAAAATTCGGGCTTCGAGCCCCAAAAACCTACTATGGGGGGATCCGCTGCCCAACACTATTTGGAGGTCATGGCCATCGTCTTGTTCTTTCCTTGAGGGCGTATCATCAAGAAAAAAATTTCCTGGTTTAAGAAACAAGCTTATTGTATTGTTTTGCAGTAATCAAAGAGATGGCGGTATGTAGTGCTACCTCTGGTATCCTGTACAACTTATCTCCCAAAGTAATAATAACAGCACGGGGCTTTGATTCATACACAGCATGTTGCTTCCACAAGTATGGTTGTCCTAATAATACATCACAAACTTCAAGGGGAGCAATGTCACATAATACCTCATCCGTGAAGGGCTTGATATTTTATGGAAGGCGACACTGTTGGCTCACGCGAAGATCCCGTCCTTGGTGAGGCCACCTGATGGTGTATGGTTGTGGATGTGCTGTGGTCGGTAAGTCCAACCACTTCACGACCTCTGCCAAAATGAGGTTCTTTTGTCTCCTGCTGTCGATAATGAACTGTAGCAGGGAGCCCTTTACCCACATTTGGGAGTGGAAGAGACACTCCTCCTCCTCTGGATCTTCGGGCTCCTCCTTCTGGATATTCATGGTGGCAATGGTGGCGTTGGGCTCCGCATCGATAATCTTCTTCCCTTTATCATTCCCCTTGTCAGGTTTTGACTCAGAGTCAGAACATGCATATGATTTTGAAACCTTTAGCTCGACCACCAGTGACTGCTTGGCCCGACACTCACTTGTGTTGTGAGTGGACCTCTTATGGAACTCACACCACTTTCTTGTGTCCTTTTTCGGCTTCACGGTGTTGTTCTTTGATTGTAGCTTTGGCAGGTTGTCCTGGGCCGCCCCGCCTTGGATTTTTCCTTTGTTCTGCGGTTTGGCGGCACCTTTCCCTTGCTTCAGATTCGTAGATCCAAAGTCTTGCTTCTTATGTTTAAACTTTTGCTCGACCTTAATGGCATATCGGTATGTCGTGCCGAGCGAGGGGATGTTCAGGAATTCTATTTCTTCCTAGATGTACTTGTGTAGGTAGTCACAGTACTTGAGTACCAAATGCTGCTCTGAATCCTTGATACCCAACTTTGTGCTAAGGGTATGGAAAATACTGGTAAACTCTGGCACGTCTTGGTCCCTTCCCTGCCACAGCGTGGTCCACTTTATGTATTGATCCTCATAGCTTCCGATAGGGTAGTGCTACTCCTTGATGGCATCCTGGAATGAATCCCAAGTGGGTGCGACTGAAAATAGTGAGCCTGTACTTTCATCTTTCTACTCACGGTAGGTTCCCCACCAGTCCTTGATGTGGGGGGCTACTTTGAGAAGAGCAAAAATAATCTTTTCCCGACTAGAAAAATCATGAATAGAAAAATAACCCTCTAGCAAATTTAACCATTTATCGATGACATCTGCGTCTAACCCTCGAATATGGGGATTTCAAAATTAACTTCTACCTTAAACGGTATGGTGTTTCTAGAGTAGCTATTGGAATCCAATGTGTTGCCCCTAGGTAGCCGCTGAAGGATCTGGGTAAAGTTGTCCATCATCGTGTTCCTTTGTTGCTCGAGGGCTTCTTCGAGCAAGATTTTGATAGGATATCCTACCCCCTCATCTTTCTTTTCATCCACCATGGGAGGCCGTCGAGATTTGCGAGGTTGGTCTTGCAAAGGTTCGACCAGCTCAAGCCCTAACTCCTTATATCCTGACCTCGTTGGGGACATGCAAAGAAAAATAGAGAAAAAGCAGACTGCTCTGATACCACTGATCCAGATTTAAATAGGAATGCAACAAATTACAGAGACAACCATAAACAAAAAGATGCAGTGGAAATAATACTTCATTTTATTAATGCAAAATACTGAAATATGCTTACAAATAGCAATGGAAATAAACCAGCTAGGGCGACGTTAGCTTATCTCTGAGAAGAGATGTGGTGGCTAAATGCCTCTGAACTATCTTACAATGAGGCTCGCAGGCCTTTTTATTGTTAAGAAATAATGGAAAACCATAAACATCCAAAAACCTAACCCTGGAAGATGAAACGCCAAACTATGGGCCCCGTTTGGGTAAATTGTTACACCAACTTCCCAGGGTCATAACTTTGGCATACGATCTTCGTTTGATGCACACAGTATCTCATTAGAAAGATATATCTGAGAACTATATCTTTGGGAGGAGCAATATCAGTCCATGGACCCATATTTCTCCTAGTTTTCCCAAAAAACGTTGTTTAGGGCCTCAAAACAACGCTGGAAGTTCAGGACCCGAAAAACTGCTAAAAATAGTAAACTGTGCTACAATTAAGGAAACAGAAAAGTTGAAAGAAATAATGGTGGGGTTCCAAGTGGATTTGGTAGGTGGCCACTAATATCCACCTGGATCATCACCACCATTGTATTTCTCATACTCGCAGAACCACTCTATATGGGGAGTGAAGTGAAAGGATGCACTTGAGTCAATCAATCATGCCTCATGATCTACATGTGTACTTAAAGACACCGAGTACACATCCCCACCTTCATCTAAGGTGGTTTTCGCCTCTGCAAAAGGAGCATCATCAGAACGTTTTCCTTTGTCAGGATCTTTATATTTATAGTCCCTTTTGTAGTGCCCTTCCTTTCCACATTTCTAGCACACCATCTTTATAGGTTTTCCTGGATATTTAGATATCCCTCTAGATTTAGATCTCCCACTCGATGACTTATTTTTGTTTCTCTTTTGGGACCATCCTCGTACAGACAAGGAATCACCATTTTGGCTCTTCTAATTTTGTCATCTCATCTCCTCCATCGGCAAGGATGAGACTATTTCATCAAATTGTAAGGAAATTGCATTGCTACCTATTGCAATAACCAGACTATCCCACGAATCTAGTAGAGAACACAACAAACTGATGCACTTATCTTCGTCTGAAATTTTAATATAAACAGACAATAATTGAATTACCACAGTATTAAATGTGTTCAAATGCTCTGTCACTGAGTCTCCATCTTTCATCCTCAGGTTATACAGCGTTTTCCGCAGGAACAGTTTATTCACCAGAGACTTAGATTGATACAATGTCCCAAACTTGTCCCACAAAGCCTTCATCATAGCTTCCCTGATACATTCAGCAATACTGAATCTGAGACACAGAATCGTATTGTGCTCTTTGCCTTCTAATCCAACTTCTTCATCAGACACTCTTGTTGGTTATAATCACCTACGAGGCCTTCACGACCTATTATAATCACCTTCGCACAACCCTCACCAGGGGTTAGGGTGACTTCGCGTTGCCCTAGCAGTAATCTACGCTACTTCCCCAAGTTATACCATGGTTCTTACTTATCTTCTTATAACAGTTAGTTATCTTCGCGTAAACAGATACCTTATCTTATATTTACTTTATAAACACATTCATATAAGTTCTCACATCATATAAACAATAGAAATTCAATTTATATCCGATACATTCAATGCACAAAACAAGAAAAAGATACACAAAAATGATGTAAACGTCTCTTTATTACTTCTCTAAAGGTTACAGACTCGACTCACCCTGCGCACTCAGTTGTAGGGGCCCACACACTCAATTGCAAACTACTAGGCCTCTACGCACTCAGCTGTAGAGCCTTCTCCTACTCTTCAACCCAAAGACTTGACTCTACACTTAGATAAGACTCAATTCTTTATCCTTCATCCTTTTCTCTACTTTTTTCCTTTACAACTTAGAGCCTCGCTCTATTTATACAATCCCATGGTCCATGGACAATGGGTAGATTTCTAAAGCCGACATTACATTACAAAAGTGAGGGAGGACAACCTTATGACTCATTTACAATCTTCACACTCCACGCTGTTTTTGGAAGTTTTAGTGTCTACAGATAAATTCTTAAACCCCTAGTCTAGTAGCTAAGTCTAGAACAACAGTACAAAGAATTCTCTACTTTTTCTATGACCAATAGATTAAATAAGAGGTAAAGAAGCCTACCTGTAGCTTTTGCTTACTCCTTATCTCCCTTAACCAATTCTGTCGCTCCTCTCCATACTTAATTCACTTGAAGAGTACCTGCACACAGACAAAAGATAAAAACCAATCAAAGCATATGATAATTATCTATTGATTAAACATAGCATTGAATCAAGTACATAGTACACATATGAAAGCATTAATGAATAACACAAGAATATGGAAAAAACTTTGAACACTATATTAGTAAAAGGAAGAGTTACAACCCAATTTTCTTGATTTAGCATCACTCCTCCAGTTCAATCCCATCCTCTCCTCATAACAAGCAAGACATTTCGACATCATTAAAATACTCAAGTCTCATACTAACAACATCTCCCTATAATTCAATAATCTCCAACACTTGATCACTTAGATGAGTGGTCTTTTTATGCCATAAATGGTGATAATGAATGCCCTCCCAAACTTAGGATTTAGTTCCATGGAGGAAGGGATAAAGGGATTGATGTTCCTTAACTCCCTACCTCATCCAAATTCGAGCTCAAAGGAGTAGATAAACTTGGGAAACTTCTAGATGCATCCAATGGATAAGAATATTCCCAAACTCCAATGCAATTTCGCTCAAATTCACCCAGTGCAAGCCAAAGAGGGCTCAAGTGCACTGCATAGCACCCTATCAATGTATGGTCTGCATTGCAGTGCACCCTAATGAAGGCCCGCCTACGCTGATCTTCTTAGAGACAATTTTTGGATGATTATAGTCATAGAAATTGCTAGGAAGCTAGGCATTCTGATGGTTGACTTCTTTAGGGCATGTAACAATTGAATTAAGGTTTGATGGGCCCTAATAGTATTGTTTTGTAAGTTGGGGTTGATGTGCCCAAATGTATCTATAACAGTTGCCCCCTAAAGCATGAAGTTGAAAATATATATGTCGACTAAAATTCTTTACCATGTGGAGAGGAGTTTTCGAAGTAGAAGTGACCTACATCAATTACAATACATATATCATGATAATTTGATTTTTTCTCGTGAACTCGCTGAGGGAAGGCATACCCATGTTCAACTTATAAAATTTCATTACATGTACAAATATAGTTGTCTACAGATATAGACCCATGAATGGATGGCCATGAATGTAAGGCCATTTTACATTTGATTTAGTACTCCTGAAAATATCGCGGCTCGGATAGATGAAACTAGATCCAGGGTCTTCAATCTCGTTCAATATTTCGCTCAAGTACAAGTCTAACCATGTGAATAGTTGATCTAAAGTCGAACATGGGAAGACATCGTCTGATTACCAGCCAATGAAGTAAGCCATTAATAGATGCAAGAAGAATCACCGATAATGATAATTTTTGGGCAGCGGTTCCCCCGCGTAACGGGTTTTTGGCTTAAAGCCCACAATTTTGGGGATATTGGTATTGTAAAGGCTCCATGAAGTGTGCGGAGCATGAGTTGTAATGAGTCAAGTTAAAGGGTAGTCCGCCCGAAAATAAGGTAAAATAATAGAAAGTGAGTCGGCCTGCCCATGGTCCGCGGACCATGAGAGTGTATAAATAAGGCAAGACTCTAGGTGTAGAAGATAGTTTTTTTGGAGAGATCTACAGTGCATGGGTTGAGGACAGCGGCGGTTGCTCTAAGTCCATAAGTCCAAAGTTTTGGTTGTAATAGGAGATAGAGGCTCTGTAGCTGTGTGCGCAAAGGCCTGGGAGAGTCCGTAGCTATGTGTGCAAACCCCTGCAGCTATGTGCATAGGGCAGGAAGTGGATTGTAATCGGATAAAGACATTAATAAAGATAAGTTGATTTTGAAATATCATGTATCTGTTCTAGACTCTGGTTTATGCATCTGTTCCTGATTTATGATTACACGCATGTCTATTTATGTTAAATAATAACTGAAAGAGTTGTACCTTCGTAAGTAACAAAGGATCTATAATAATATTAAGCACAGTGAAGGGTAAATTGCATTCGCGCTGGACTAAGGTAGTTGCTCCAAAACGACGGTTGCACGGAAGCAACGCAGCACATAGGATTGCTCCACGCAAACCCATACCACATCAAGACATCCCTAGGGTGTGAAAACCTGGTTCCAGCACCCTCCCATACTACCTCGGGTGAGACTTCAGTCCGCGCTCCGCAGACTGTTGCCAAAAGGGCCAATAGTGTCCGAATTTGTTTGGCTAAACATTTCTGAACCTGGGTCAGGCCCCATTAAGCCAACAATAATGACCCTCAAGGTACTACAGTACATTTCGCATGGTGTGAATAAATGATTTGATGTCAAACACCATACAAAGTATTTCGATTGAAGGCCAGTGATGTCAACCTATCACCGAAAGCGAGAAACCTGCCATTGACGTATGCAAGCCTCAAGCTACTGAAGGGGTTTTTCTATGTCAACTTCTTGGATAATGTGCTGATGTCGAAAATAAGCGACTCATCGCAGGAGGGACTTGATGTATCCCACATCAATGACACGAAACGAGGTAAATGATTTTGGAGATGAAAATCGACTGACGACAGAAGGTTCAGGAATGGCAGTCATGAAAATGAAGATTTACAATATTGCAAAGAATGAAGTTTGAACTGAATGACTTCTCTTGAACATGTCGACGACACTAAGATGAATTGGTAGCATTGACCCAAAACAAAGTAATGGATAGTATGATAGACCAACGGTGTGATAACCATCAAGATGAATGACCCAACCAACATAGTCATGGTGATGAGGTGAAAGTGTGATGTTCAAGAGCGACTTACTACCATAAAGTGTTTTACCTTTTTTCCCATTTTCCCCAGTCATTGTTGACTAGTACCTCTTTATTTTTATCAAGCTTGAGGAGGATAACATATGCTTGTTGTATAATTCCACCCTTCGAGTGAATCCATCACTTCTAGTAAAGGTGAAACTTGGTCTTGTCTAGATGGACAATTTGTCACTATTTGATGTTTCTAAAGAGTTTAACGAGAAAGATAACTTAGTCCTTTTCATGTTTAGAGAGTTTGAAAAGGGATGAAAAGGAAACTGCAAAAGTTCCTTTTCATAAATCAATCTCTGAAGTCCGAAAAATCATAAAATAATACAAGAGAGATATCATTTCCAATCCGTTAGCGAGCTGGAAAGGACAAGCGCTCGATAATCTTTTCATTTTTTAGAGAGTCTGAAAAGAGCTTAAAGAGGACTCCATTTTGAGTAATGAGTGGTGTCTAAGATAGCAACTGGTTCCGGTGATGTTGGAACTTCTCAAAACATGTTGATCGATGTGAAGAGGTTGCCTAATAAGACCACTCATTGCAACTGTTCCTCAAAAAAGGGTAAAACAACCAAGTGAAAGCGTATGAACGGCCAAAGGGATGGTGGGGATGGGATGAAAACAACCAAGGTTCATCTGATGGAAGAGGCTAATAGAATGGCAATCACAAGGGTTAAAATGGAAATCGATTCATTTTTAGACAAGCTTGAACCATAGGGAACTATGCTTGGGTTCAGTTTCATGTTTACACAAGCTTGAAACGAAAAACTATGCTTGGATTTAGTTTCATGTTTACAAAAGCTCGAAACGAAAAACTGTGCTTGAGATTGGTTTACATGCCCCCGGCATGATGAAAGGGAGAGTCTCATGTACCCAGATGGAAGTCACTGTGGTGAAGCAGGACGGTTATCCAACACCTTTTTGGCTTCATCCAGATAGGAACAAAGGTGAATGGGGTGATTCCCTTCACATAACCTATAGGGAAACTTAACTTTGCCACTAGGTGCATGCCCCCCAATCTTCATTACATTCACCTAAGTAGACTCCTTGTGGCTATTAAGTGGATGGAATGAAAGTTCATTTATGAGATCAAGTGAAAGAATCGACTGGGATTTTACGAGATCTAATCAAAGACTCGAATTGGAACTTTTCTCCAGGGGACCTTGTTTCATTTTTTAATGAGCTTGACACAAGACAAGGAACTCTGATTAGATTCCTTGTTTCATTTTTTAATGAGGTTGACACAAGACAAGGAACTCTCCTCATGGGAGCTGTTTCATTTTTTAACGAGGTTGACACAGTAAAAGAACCATCCTCATATTCCTTGTTTCATTTTTTTATGAGGTTGACACAAGACAAGGAACTATCTTCATGGACCTATTTCATTTTTTAATGAGGTTAACACAGTAAAAGAACTATACTCATACTCCTGGATCAAAACTCATAAGAAGACATGAAAGAGAGATTTGGTTCCAATGCCCCCAGTACATGATGTACAACATCACTGAATTGATCGTTAGTTGATGTAGGTATGGAACGGGTTGCCACATAATTAACCTGTGGTGGGGATGATACCATTGGTATAAAAGGACCAATTGGGGAGGATGGTTGACTAGGAGCTATATTTGGACTGGGAAATGAAAGTTGGTCAACAATGACAATTCTACCTTCATGCGGGAAACAAATCACTTGAAAGAGTTTTGAAACAACAACTCCCATGTCATAAACATAGCCGCACCCAAGAAGTAAATTATAATATAAAGGGCCTGAGACTACCATCACGTTCAGAAAAATGATTTTTCCTCCCAAAATAATAGGTAACTGAGGAAGGATCCCTAATGGTCGACTGGTTCCTCTGTTAAAAGCCAACAAATTCTGGGTAACAGGTACAAGCGACAGCGAAACGAGAGCTTGCCAAGCAGTTGAGGAAAGGATACTCACTGATGCACCTTCATCTATAATAGTGCCATATACAATCATATTACAAACCTATACTATAATCTGGAAAGGCACATAAGAAGGAAGACAGAATCTTGCCAGTCGATTCCAATCAAAGGAAGTGACCAGACTACTTGGAGGGGGTACCATAGAAATGGGAGAATTAACCCCTTGAGTTACGAGAGCGGGAGGATTTTCCTCCTGTCTTGATGGAACAGGAGGATTGCCCCCAAGCTCATTTGAATATGAAGAAACAACTTGAGTGGTATCATATTCACTCTCTTCGGGAAAGGTATGATTTGCTAAAGGTGAAATCAGATCAACTGTTACCTCGACCTATTGATTTGGGTCGGGTATAGACTCATAGGATTCACTTTCAGAGAGAGTGGGTTTGACTGACGGTTGATTTTGGTCAGTCAATTCACCAAGTAGTGAAGGACTCAAGGAGAGTTTCCTGTAACTAGATGGAAGTCGTTGTGGTGAAGCAGGACGGTTATCCAACACTTTTTTAGCTTCATCCATATTGGCACAAAGGTGAAAGGGGTGATTCCCTTCACATAACCTACAGGGAAACTTGATTTTTCCCTTCTTTCCATGAACTTTACTACCACTAGTTGATGGTGTGTCACCAACATGATCTCGAGAAGTTGATGACATAGGATGATGTGAATGGGAAGACCACTCTTCTAAGATTTGAGGAATATCAGGACAATTTCAAAGAAGATGGTCTCCCACACAAAGTTTGCATGGATATCGAACTTTGTGAGGCTTGACAGACGGTTTCTCATCAGATGTTGCATTCAAAGCAATGGTTGCTTGGTTGCCCCTCTGCTGAATTTGCTTCTTCTTCTTCTTCTTCTTCTTCCCTTTCTTTTTCTTCTTAGCCACCTATTTACTAGTACCAATACTATCACCAGGTGCAGAGGAAGAAGGGGAGGAAGAAACAACTGAGGAAGAAGGCAAAGGGTCAACCTTAGGATCAACTAGAGGTCGATTTTGTCCAGTTGGAGGTGTACTCGATTAGAGAGAAATCATGACATTTTTAACCAAGGAGGTTTAAAACAACCATACTGTCAAGCCAATGGTAAGTCCCAGAAGGGACAATGTAGCCATATAAGGAGAACCAATATTTCTGAAAGAAGGAAAAGGACTAGGATTCCCATCAAAAGGAATTCCTTGATTGGTGGACTCCAGATTTATCGCCATATGTCTCAACCTAATATCAACTAAGGAGCAAGCGTGGAAGATGTTATCCCCGGTAAATTAATTTCATTTTAATCAAAGTAACATAACAAAACAAAAGAGGGACAATCTAGGCATAAGGTTTACCAAGCAACTGTGAACTGCAGAATACCTCCTAGCAAACCAAGAAGTACGGGAAGGCAATCTCCCCGAATGCTATGTTCGGTGTATCACAATGTACAAGGTGGACAACTCAGTTACCTAAGGATGGATAGAAACCTGGTGTTGTCCTCCCATATATACCTAAAAGTACGTGGAGGCCCAATCCGTATAAGCGATGTCTAATGCAAAACCACATAGTGAGAGCATTCCCATATACTTTACGTACTGTAACACTTCCCTATATACCCGAAGGTACATGGACGAGCTACGATATAATCATGTACATGGAATGAGGTATTGCACTCAGGATGTATTGCAGACAAGTTAGCGACAATTGCTTTGTTTTACGACGCCAAAACACGTCTCTAGCCTAGACCTCTAAATGTTTTTCGTTAGGTGACAATGCTCCATTAGGTAAATTCAAATAAATTTTAAGTTGATCTTCTTTATAATTTTCCTTTAAAGGTTCACCACGTGATGTAAGTTTGCAATTCATAAAATGCAACTAGTATGATAATCATTCTTTCCATTCAATTTAACAATGAAAATCCTTAGCAAGTAGGGATAGAGCAATCAGATCTTTGACAAAGAGCAAAGAGCACATCTAATGCAATTTCCCTATCTATTCCGTTCAAGCATTCACAAATTTTTTCAATCCAACATGCATGTATTTCTTTTCGATTTCCCTTAATGTGAATGAACAAAAAAAGAAAACTAATGCACAATTGATCAATAAACTCTTTTCATAAAAATGATGATTTTGTGACAATTTCTTTTCAAGGAAAGGAAGACTTTACGACACTTTCATTTTCAAAGAAATGAGGAATTACGAAACTTTCAACGAAAAGACTAATCATATGCACACATCAATCAATCGATCTTTCATGAATGATCGGTCCTAGTCTGAGTAGGGCCAAATAAGGAGATGAAAACCTATTTTCTAAGACATGACATCCATTTACAATCAACAAACAAGCAATCAGAAGAATTTTGGCAAAAAATTTAATTCCAAGGGTGGTAATCTAACCCTAGGAAGATCAGCGCATGCCAAAGAGGGAGTAATTGTGCTACAGTGAACTGTCTCTAATTGGAGGGTGCATTGCGGTGCACTGTCTCTGAGGCTAGCCTATGATGATTCCTGTGAGGCCACTCAAGAGTCATCTAACCTCAAATTTTGACAAAAATTCAATGCAAAAGGCAGAATTACAACAAGTAAAGTATGTCAAGGTGTCTAAGGAGGTGGATTAGCTACTAGGATGGATGATCACTCCCCAATGGAGTCGCCAATTTGTTTTGGGAAGTTTTTGTGTCTACAGATAAATACTTAAACCCCTAGACTAGTAGCTAAGTCTAGAACAACATTACAAAGCATTCTCTACTTTTTCTACGACCAATATATTAAATAAGAGGTAAAGAAGCCTACCTATAGCTTTCACTTACTCCTTATCTCCCTTGACCAATTATGTCACTCCTCTCCATACTTAATTCGCTTGAAGAGTACCTACACATAGATAGAAGAAAAAAACCAATCAAAGCATATGATAATGATCTATTGATTAAACATAGCATGGAATCAAGTACATAGTACACATATGAAAGCATCAATGAATAATACAAGAATATGGAAAAATATTTGAACACTTTATTAGTCAAAGGAATAGTTACAACCCAATTTGCTTGATTCAGCATCACTCCTCCAGTTCAATCCCGTCCTCTCCTCATAAAAAGCAAGACATTTTGACATCATTACAATACTTAAAATCAACTCAAGTCTCATACTAACAGTATCTCCCTATAATTCAATAATTTCCAATCCCTGATCACTTAGATGATTGGTCTTTTTATAGGTGAATGAAGGAAGTTATGCCATAAATGGTAATAATGAATGCCCTCCCAAACATAGGATTTAGTTCCATGAAGAAAGGGATAAAGGTATTGATGTTCCTTAACTCCATACCTCATCCAAATTCGAGCTCAAAGAAGTAGATAAACTTGGGAAAAATCTATATGCATCCAATGGATAAGAATATTCCCAAACCCTAATGCAATTTCGCTCAAATTTGCCCAGCACAGGCCAAAGAGGGCTCAAGTGCACTGCATAGCACCCTATCAGTGTATGGTCTGCATTGTAGTGCACCCTAATTATTATAGGGAAAAGTTTCTATTCAGAATTGCTAACCCACTAAGGTGTGGTAGCTACCTTAGAAACAAACAAAGTAAAACTACTTTCGTTTTCCTTTATGAAAGATAGATGAGAGGAGAATAAAGGAGACCAACCTCTGTCTTGCGCTTGGCTCCTGGTTCGATTCCTCTCTCTTCTGATAGTCCTTTGCTACTTGCTTCCTTGTACACCTAGCTTCATAGAGTACCTGTAGAATCAAAGTAGCATAACACTATACAAGAACATGGATCTATTATCATAAACAATCTAGGATCAGATGTAAATTGACCATACAAATGCATAAAACATAAACGACACAAGAGTATGGAGGAAAACTTGAATAGCTTTATTGATAATAAAGAAAGAGCCAAGAGAGTTACAACCAGTTGTTCTAACCCAGCATCATCCTCTCAGCAAGTAAGCCCTTCTTCACCTCATGTAAAGCTTAGATCACCCAACACTATGATGTTGCCTCAAGAAACCAACAACAATTCCTTACAAGATCCAAAATTCCAGCCTCCAACCTCCTGGATCTCTAGGATGAGAGATCTATATATAGATATTTTTAGAGGTGTGAGTCAGCTCTGGGTTTTTGATTAGTGTCTTCTCTCTGATAGTTCTTGATTCCACTTGGAGATCTCATTGATCTCTTACTCATCCTTGGACGATTCTGAGAGGCAAGTGTCCCAGGAGAAGTTTCTGGAAGATTCCAAGATCATCCACCTCGCAAATGGTCTCTGCCACTTGTCTTTTCTCGTCCATCGCACCCCATAGAAGGGATTTTTGAAATGAAATGCACTTCCCGTGTGTACAAGGTGAGATGCATCGCACCCTGGCCATGGAGCAAGTGAAATGATCTAGTTTTGATCAGTTTTGAGTAGTTTTTCATGGAGAACTTTTGGGAGATGCTGTAATCAGTTGACCTTGTTCTTTTAGGGGTTGGAACAACACATTTAGGGACTTAGGAGCCCTTAGTTTATGGACATTTATGCTTGGGGTTGTAGTGCCCAAAAATGTCTATAACAGTTGCCCCCTAAAGAATGAGGTCGTTAATCTTTTTGATGTCGGGTGAAATGCTTTATCATGACAATCCGAAGTTCTTTCAAGCTGGAAGGAGACCTGTAATAAGATACAATACAATACATTATCTTCATAATATTTTCATGATCTAGTTGAGGCAGACATTCCCATGCTCAGCTTTATAAATTCATTTTCCATGTACATGAGACAGACAATAGTCTGAGTGTAGATTGATGATTCTGGTAGAGCCATCATCCCTTTGATTGGATGATTATCTGTGCAGTAATGATGGACATTTGGTGTTTTTATTTTCCTGAATATATATCACAGCCCGGATGGATGAAACTAGATCCGGGGTCTTCAATCTCGTTCAATCTTCACTCAAAGTACAAGTCGATCCATGTGAGAGATGTTCTGGAGTCGAACATGGAAAGACATCGCCTGATTACCAACCAATGATGTAAGATGTTAACAGGTGCGAGAGGAATCACTAATAATGATAATGACCCTCAAGGTATTGCAGTACAATTCACGTGGTGTGAATAAAGGACTTGGTGTCGAACACCACCCAAAATATTTTGGTCGAAGGCCATTGATGTAAACCTGTTGCCGGAAGTGAGAAACTTGCCATTGAGGCATGCAAGCTTCAAAGTACTGAAAGGGGTGTTCCTAGATCGACTTCTTGGATAATGAGCTGATGTCGACAAGAAGCGATCCGTCATAGGAGGGCCTTAATGAATCTCACATCAATGACATGGAACAAAGAAAATGATTTTAATGGAGGTGAAAACGATCTGGTGATATAAGGTTCAGGGTGGCAGTCATGAAATAATGGAGTGTAAATGTATTGCAGTGGGTGAGACACAGGTGAATTCTCTGAATGACTTCTCTTGAACATATCGGTGACACTGACGTGATGGATTGGTAGCATTAACCCCAAATGTGGATGGTGTGATGGGACCATGGTGATGTGGCCAGTGAATGAAACAACCCAACCCGACTTGGATGTGGAGTGAAAGTGTCATGTTCAAGAGCGACTTGCTACCAACAAAGTTTTTCAAGTTTTCTTCCCAATTTTTGCCCAGTCATTGCTGACCAGTACCTCTTTATTTTTTTCAAGCTTGACGAGGATAACATATGGTTGTTCTATAATTTTCCCTTCGGGCAAACCCATCGCTATGTTTTAACGAGCCTAGCGATAGTGAAACTCGTTCTTGTCTGCTATGGATAACTCGATCCTTTTCAATTTTAGAGAGTCTGAAAAGGGATGTAAAGGAAACTCCAAAATTCCTTTTTCGTCATCTAATCCCTTAAGTCCAAAAAAGTATAAAACAATATAGAAGGGATGAATTTTCGATACTTTTAACGAGCCGAACAAAACAAGTGCTCGATCTTTTTGTGTAATAATCCCTCAAGTCCAAAAAGATTAAAATCTAAAGGAGGGATAGCACTTCCACTCCCTTTAATGAGCTGGAGGGGCCAATGGCTTGGCAATCTTTTCATATTTTACGAGTCAGTTGAAAAGAGCTTAAAGGAGACTCGTTTTTTAGGAACGAGTGATAAAATTGGGTAGCAGCTAATTCCAGGTAAGGTTTGGAATTTTCCAATCATGGCAGTGTTACAAGGATGGCTAGCGGGATCACTCTTCGCAGCTGTTCCTCAAAATGGGTAAACAATCAAATGGAGGTGAATGATCGGCCAATACAGAGTGGAGGTGATGATGAGAACACGACCAAGGCTTTAAAGGATGAATTACTAAATTCACGATGGTTATTTACCGGAAATTGGTTCATTTTTTAATGAGCTTAAACTCTAGGGGAAACATTTTCTCATTGCTTAGGTTTAATTTTTAACGAGCTTGAACTTCACCAAAAACTGCTCGTAGCGGGTTTATTTTTTAACGAGCTTGAACCCTACGGTAACACTGCTCGTGATAAGTTTGCATGCCCCCAGCATAATAATGCAAATCAAGGTGCATGCCCCCCAAGCTTCATTGCATTCAACATGGTGGTTGGAATGAAGGTTTACCTCCGAGATTTTTGAAAGTATCGACTTGGAGTTTATGAGACTATAATCAAAGACTCGATTTTGAAAGGGAGTTGTTTCATTTTTTAATGAGGTTGACACAGTAAAAGAACTATCCTCATAATCCACCGTATTTAGAGTATTTGATAGAAAATAAAAAACTGAAGGATGACTAGGGTCACTGGAATACTCTTTGTGGTAATCCGGAAGATGGGAATGATGGTGGTAATCTTCCCATGGTGCCTCTCCTAACATCATTGACTGAATGATTCCTTTGTCTGTAGAATGTACATGCGACCAAGGATCTGAAGAGGTACCATATTCCTTAGACCTATCTATCCAAACACTCGATGAGAATTGATTTGGGTTTGCCCCCCAGGCCAAGAAAATTGATTGCTACAATATTTCTAAAATGGCGATGATCCATGCTAACAAAATGTTTAGGAATCTTCTGAATCCATTAGATATAGAAGATTTCATATTGCGGGTTTCCATTGTGGCCACTTCCGCCAGATTCCTCGGAGGCGGTAGGACAAAAGTACCCATTAAGGCAGGGTCTTTTAGGAGACCTACTCCAATATTTTGAAGCGAATGATTGCTTCCATGGATCATTGGAATGCTTACCGTAACTTGTGAACTGTTGGGGAGAAATGCTTGTTGGTCGACAATTGTAATTCCTCCTTGAAAGGGAAATGCAATCTTCCTGAAGTAGGTCGACACAACTGCGGCCATGGCATATATCCAGGGCCTTCCCAGTAGGGTGTTGTAATCGAGGTTTCCGTAAATTACTTCAACATCAATTTCTACTGTTTTGCCCCCTAGTTCAACTTGCAAGTTACTTAAAATCCCGTATGGAGTGTATGATCGTCCATCAAATGCTTTTAACATTGTTGATGATTTCGACAAGGGTGGTGAGCCTAAATTTTTCCAGCAACTCATCGACATAGTACATGTAGATTCCCCCTCATCAATAATTGTTCGATGAACAGTTTTTTTGAGGGCTTTCACTTGAATAAGGAAAGCTAGTTGAGCTGGTAACTGAGGGTCATATCCATTGTGATTAAAGGATACAATATTGGAATCCGTTGGGTCAATCCCACCTATTACTGATAATAGATCCTGCTTTTGGGAGAGGAAATTTTGCGGTACCTCAAGTGTCGACATAGAGGACGACGATTGGGCCAGGTCCTCTACTATATTATAATTCTGTGCTACTTTCGCACGAGGATTAAATGTCAATTTGTGTACTACTCCCTTTGGCAGCTTTATCATTGGTTCAGGAATGATGGGCGGCACAACTTCGGTCAAAAATGAAGGGATTTTTGAAATGCAACGCACTTCCCGTGTGTACAAGGTGAGATGCATCGCACCCTAGCCATGGAGCAAGTGAAATGATCCAGTTTTGACCAGTTCTGAGTAGTTTTTCATGGAGAACTTCTGGGAGATGCTGTAATCAGTTGACCTTGTTCTTTTAGGGGTTGGAACAACACCTTTAGGGATTTAGGAGCCCTTATTTTATGGACATTTATGCTTTGGGTTGTAGTGCCCAAAAATGTCTATAACACTAATGAAGGCCTCCCTGTGCTGATCTTCTTAGAGGAAATTTTTGGATGATTACAGTCATAGAACTTGCTGGGAAGTTAGGAATTCTGATGGTTGACTTATTTAGGGCATGTAACAATTGAATTAGGGTTTGATGGGCCCTAATAGTACTGATCTATAAGTTGGGGTTGATGTGCCCAAATGGATCTGTAACACCCGCCCACAAAACGTGGAGTCTTTACATCAGATTTAGTCAAAATCTGGGCTTTAAGCCCCAAAACTTGCCTTGGGGGATCCCACGCCCAACAAGCCCCCAATACAAACATCATGACTCGCCCTCAAGTCACTCTGTTGGTGCGAAGATCTTCGCGCGAAGACCTCCCAACTCTGTCTGAACTGTTGCAAGATTGGCAGCGCACTGAGAAATTTCTTGTTGTACCTTCTGTATGCACTGTTCAGAGACTGCTGAACTGCTTCCCCGCATCTGCTCCTACGTTCCCTGCATCTGCTCCCATGTTCCCTGCATCTACACGAGCTTGGCTTTTATTGAAGCTGTAATGACGAATGCCTCATTGATCCAAGGTTGGATGCACGCTTTCAAAACCGCTTCTCTATGTCGTGTTGTGTCTACCTTCTCCTTAAGCGCTTTGGCCTTTAGCATCCATGCAAGCCTCTATGTAAGGGCCATTGTCTGCGCAGTTCCTTGTATGTCATCATATATTTGTTGTAGCTTACGCACCTCTGTTTCTAACCATTGTATGTTCGGTTCCTCCTGCAGAGTGGTGAGGACCTCGAACGACTCTTCCAACATTTTGGTGCAATCCATCACTACACTGCTGATCTCATCCATCCCCGATGTAATAGCACATATTTCATTAAATTTGGAATTAAATGGTAGATATAGAATTTCATAATAACCAAAAAAACTCAAATTTAGTGATATCCTTGTAATAAAAGAAATTCCAAAATTAATGAAATATGTGTTTAATGGCATTTGCGCATTGTTCCCTCACCTTTGGAGGAGTTGAAGGCTACACCTTCAACTACAGCTCTGCTATCTGAAGGTTCAACTCTGGCTGAACCTTAGCCATCTCTTCTCGCGCCTCACACACCCCTGCTACTAAAATTTGGATGCGCGCCTCTGCTTGGATGGACAACTCAGGGACCATTTGGCAGGCCTCATCAACCACCTGCACCATCTGTTAGTTCTACGCCACTACCTCATCGTGCTCCAGGATCAGTTGTTCCATGTTAATTTTCTACTCACTCAACACCTGTAGTGCGCGGCCCTCCCTAGCTTGCAGTTCTACAGTCACTCCGTCCTACAGGACATAGAGTGTCTCTCGAGGGAGCGCAGCCATGTTGATCCCTACTCCCTTCAACACACTGACCGTAGGCATGTCGACCTCATTCCCTATAACCAATGTCCCATTTGGTAGCACTATGGTGTTGGCCATGCGAGCACGCAACATTTCCTCAGCCGCAACCATTCCTACTACAAGGTTCGTCGAGAGAGTACCAGTCTGAGGTGTGCGCACCTGCAACTCCTTTATCTGTGCCCGGAGGGCCCCCAACACAATCTGATTCTCCTCCGTGAGCTGTTGGAGGGCCTCCACTGTGATGTCATGCACCATCTCCCCTATGTCATGGAGATCTCCTTCTGTGAGGGTGATTGGGTCGAAAGAAGTCTTAGAAGCTTTCAAATTCTTTCACAACCCCACCTTCTCTCTCGGGCGTTGGTGCTTCAACTATGTAGATGTTGTTTCTGGGTCCACACCACCTTCCTCTGTCTCAGGCTCTTCCTCATCTCTACTACCTATTTTTTCTTAGCTGTTGCTACCTCTTTTCTTCTCTTCTCAGCCAACTGTGCCATCCACAGTTTTTCCTCTTCCTTATTATGTTGTGCAGCATACTTTTCTGTTTTTGTCACAGAGATGGATGGAGGGCACCACTCCGGTGGCCATGACTCAAGCACAACGAATATGACATCGTCCATGGCCAGGTAGGGGAGCTCGTTACATTTCTTTGCAGGGTCCTTGCACACTCGGATATATATGTGATGGAAGTTCGCCTTGAACTCCACGAAGCTCTGCAGACAGTGGGCAATAATCGCGGCTTGCGGTTAATCCCCATTTTGTTGTTCATCTCCATTTGTTGGCTTGATGGGGCCTAGCCTAGGTTCAGAGTTAATTAGCCAAACAAATCTCTACACTACTGGCCTTTTTGGCAACAGCCCGCGGAGCGCAAACTGAGGTCTCACCCGAAGCAGTATGGGGGGATGTTGGAACCAAGTTTTTGCACCCTTGAGATGTCTGAGGGGTCGACTTAGTCCAACTATGAATAGCTTCGTGCACTATTCTAACCTGTGAGGCCTACGCGATCTGTTATAATCACCTTCACACAACCTTCACCAGGGGCTAAGGTGACTTCACGCTACCCTAGCAGTGATCTGCGCTAGTTCCCGAAGTTATACCACGGATCTTACTAATATTTTTATAACAATTAGTTATCTTCGCGTAAATAGATACTTTATCTTATATTCACTTTATCAACACATTCATATAATTTCGCACATCATATAAACAATAGAAATGCAATTTATATTTGATACATTCAATGCACAAAATAGGAAAAAGATACACAAAAATGATGTAGAACTTCTCTTTATTACTTATCTAAAGGTTACAGACTCGACTCGCCCTATGCACTCAGTTGCAGGGGTCCACGCACTGAGCTATGAACTACTAGGCCTCTGTGCACTCAGCTGTAGAGCCTTATCCTACTCTACGACCCAAAGACTTGACTCTACACTTAGATAAGACTCAATTCTTCATCCTTCATCCTTTTCTCTACTTTTTTTCCTTTACAAGTTAGAGCCTCGCTCTATTTATACAATCCCATGGTCCACAAACCATGGGTAGATTTCTAAAGGTGACATTACATTACAAAACTGAGGGTAGACAACCCTATGACTCATTTAAAATCTTCGCACTCCGCACCCACAAAACGCGGAGTCTTTACATTGTATTTAGTCAAAATTTGGGCTTTAAGCCCCAAAACTTGCCTTGGGGGATCCTGCGCCCAACAGGTGCCCCGAACCCCATAGAGGGGGGCTACCCGCCCCCCTCAAACCCCCTAGACAGGGGGGCTACCACCCCCCTGTGGCCTCCCCGCTATGCAAGCAACACAATGAAGGGGGGGCTCCGCCCCCCCTCTAATCCTCCAGTTAACTAGGGGAGATAGTCATGGAAAGAATATAACACAACCCAATAGCTCGGTTATGCATAAGGAGGAGCAACAGTTTGGTAGACAGGTTAGGGCCCTGAAAACATGTTGCTAGCAAGAGGGGCATGAGTGTTAGAGGAACTTGTGGCCCATTACGGATAGCCATAACTTTTTTGAGTATATGGCGAAGGGTGTGAAAGGGTTCCAACGATACCGCCAACGGTGTGAGATGCCCCCAGTGCATTGGCACTTCCAAGACGAGGGAGGTCTGGAATGATGGTATAAACATAACCGGATTGTGTATAAATCAGGTCATATCTTAGAGCGGTTTGGAGAGCTTCTTCCTCTATCTGAGGAAAATGGTACGTGACATAGTTTCCAATGGGTGCTAAAAGGCTCCTAAGAAACCAATCTAGGTAGACGCGGTCTTCGAAGGGCGGGGCATGGCATGTGCTCCTCCTTCTACACCACTCTTAAACATGGTTGGAAAGGCGAGTGGCAGAGGACTAATGGAATGAGGTCAATAACTCTGTACCAGTGTCATACAGGAGAGGTAACTGGAAATATGAGAGGAATGCTTTAGCAGGCACCACGAAAATGGAATGAGCAATGGCGGAATAGTCTACATAAAATTTTGCAGTGTCTCTAGTGAGAGTGCGTTGGAAGAGCCGAAGATGAATGAAGTCATCGGTAATGGAGTTGGAAGAACACCACATGTGGAAGGAGTGAACATGGTTGGTAGGATCCTCTCTAGCATTACCCTCAAATTTTGGGACGTTTGAGGGAAGCTTGTTATAGACATTTTTTGGCACTACAACCCCAAGCATGAAATGTCCATAAACCAAGGGCTCCTAAGTCCCTAAAAGTGTTTTTCTAACCCCTAAAGGAACAAGATCAACTGATTACAGCTTCTCCCAGAAGTTCTCCATGAAAAACTGCTCAGAACTGGTCAAAACAGGATCATTTCAGCTGCTCCATAGGCAAAGTGCATTGCATCTTACCTAAACACACTGTGTGGGTGCATTGCATTTCAAAAAGCCCTTCTATGGGGTGCGGTGGGCGAGAAGTGACAAATGGCAGTGTCATTCCACGAGGTGGAGAGGCATGGAAACTTCCAGAAACTTCCCCTGTGACACTTGCCTCTCTGAATTCGACCAAGGAAGAGTAAGAGATCATCAATCTCCAAGTGGAAGCAAGAACTATCAGAGGGAAGACACTAATCAAATCACAAGCTAACTCATCTCCCTTACAGATATCTATACATGGATCCCTCATCCCAGAGATCTAGGGGCTGAAATTTTGCATATTGTAAGGAATTGTTGTTGGTTTCTTGAGACAACATCAGATTGTTGGGTGATATAAGCTTTGTATGAGGTGAAGAGGGGCTTCCTTGCTGAGAGGATGATGCTAGATTAGAACAACTGGTTGTAACTCCCCTTGGCTCTTTCTTGTTTATCAATAAAAGCTATTCAAGTTTTCCTCCATACTCTTGTGTCATTCATGTTTGCTGCATTTGTATGGGCAATTTACATCTGATCCTAGATTGTTTATGATTATAGATCCATGTTCTTGTATAGTGATATGCTACTATGATCCTACAGGTACTTGGTGAAGCTGGGCGTGCAAGGGAACAAGTAGCGAAAGACTATCAAGAGAGAGAGGAATCAAACTAGGAGATTAGCGCAAGACAGAGGTTGGTCTTCGTTGTTCTTCTCTCATCTATACTTCATAAAGGAAAAACGAAAGTAGCTTTACTTTGTTTGTTTCTAAGGTAGCTATCACACCTTAGTGGGATAAGCAGTTCTGTGTAGACACTTTTCCCTGTAACAAAATGGCGACTCCGTTGGGGACGAATTAGTTTGTTTTTTTATCTTCCTTGTTGTCTATTTTATAAACTTACAGACGGAGCCTGAAGTCGAGCCAGGTAGCTTTCGAACTGCATTTGCTATGCAAATGCAAAGTAGATAAATGCCGCTTCAGTCAATCTCCAGGATTTGTTTATAAATTAAACAACTGATTTACAAACTCTCTGATTGCCCTTGTGATAGCTCTTAGATCCTCTTTAGATCTACCCCTGATTGTTGCATTATTGATTACCATTTGCTTGGCCAAAACCCATGAAATGAACTGCAAACTGTGACCCGGAACCCAAGCCAAGTCTCGTCTCTGGCCCAGCGCAGGTACTGTTCTGTGAATCTGAAATTCAGCGCACTTCCCGAGTGTAGTAGGTGCGCTGCATTTCAAATTCCCCATGTTACAGGTGCGCTGATCAGACTAGGCATTGTCCAGTTTTGGTTCCTGTGATTCATTCTTTCTAGTTCTATTCATGAATTTTGATGCCTTTGATCAGTATATCTCTGTTGAAACCCCTTTTCCTTGCTGTTATTTCGCCTCCTTTGTACGAAAGAACTGTAAATGTTTTTGTGTATTTGTTGAGTCATTTTTAGTTCTCCTTTGCAATAGTAACGTAATCGTACTGTCGTCCTTTGATTTGAAAGCGTCGCAAGTGTCGTTTTTAGTCATAGGAAAGAGTTTGCTTACTGTAGATAGTCGATTATCCTGTTACTATTGTATTTGGTCTGAATTTGTAATTTTTCTAGTGTCGAAAGCAAGTATTCATTTCTAAATCGTAAAATGTTGTGATTGCCTCCATTTTTTATTTCTAAAAGAAACTTGTTGATAATTGTCGCTTGAAAAGTAATTCAGATTTGTGCATTAGCTTTCTTTTCTCCATTCACATACTAAGAAAGCCGAAAACAAATACATGCATGTGCATTTGCATTTAGACTGCTTGATTGGTTTGATTTAGGAAAGTGCATTTAGAGTGTGCTTTTTGCTCTTTGTGAAAGAATATTGTCTCTATTTCCTTAGTAGCTAGGATTTTCATTGCACAAAGAAGATAAAAGATTGTTTATCATCTTAGATTGCATTTTAGGAATTACACATCTACATCTCACGGTGAACCTGAAAGGAAAACTTCATAAACAAGATCAACTATAAAATAAATTCAATGAATCTAACAACGCTTTGGAACCTAACGCACAACATTTAGAAGTCTAGGCTAGAGACATATTCCGGCGTCGTAAAGCCTGGTAACTGTTGTTCTCACTGATGGTTGGGTGATTCCTCCACTTTGAGATGATAAGTGCCAGTACGTATTTGTGCTCCCATGTACCGTCGAGTATATTTTGGGAGACCACAATAGGCTTAATCCTTTATCCATAGGAAGCCATGTCTGCCACCCTATCGATCGCAATGCACTGAACACAACATTCGAGAAGATTGACTGTCGTACCGTAAAAAGTATTCTGCAGTTTTGCGATTGGTTTGGTAATCCCTCTACCTAGATTTCCAGAGCAGTCCCTTTCGTTCCTTTTCAGACTCCTTAATGGAAAAGGTCCATCTGAGCACTTGTCACTTCAGGCTCATTAAAAATCGAAGGCGACTAGAGTCATCTTTTGTTTTTTCTCGACTCTTAAAAATTGAAAAAACAAGTTGTGTCAAAGCGTCTAAAATTTATTTTAAACGGAATAATCATCACCCTTTCCTACGTTGATCTTAGGTTGAGAAAATGGAACCCACCAACCAAGGAATTCCCCTTGGAGGAAATCCTAGTCCCTTCTCCTCTTGGGGAGATGTTGGTGCACCCCATATGGCCACATTGTCGCTTCCAGGATTGACAATCAGCTTGCCTGTATGGCTCTTCTCAACCTCTGTCGTTCAGAACACCACAATTCCTGAACAGTCGAGTCAGCAACTAGACGAATCCAGAGTTACCCACCAACCTTCTACTTCCTCCAATTCTTCATCTCCTCCTTCTTCTTCGCTTGATGGGGCTGGTAAAACCAAAAATCAAGTACCTGAGAAGAGGAAGGAAAAGAAGAAGAAAGAGAAGAAGAAGAAGGAGCCCAAAGCGAAAGGGGGCAACCAAGCGTTGTCTATCGAAAATCCACACACTGCACCGACCAAGCCTAAATCGCCATGTGTCATTTGCAAAGGAGACCACTATCACAGAGATTTTCCTTGCATCCCTCGGATCTTAAGGGACTGGTCTCCTCGTTTTCACAACCCGGTGTCGTCAACCTTTGATGATCATGTTGAAAACACATCATCGACTAGTGAAAGTGAAGCCCCATGACAAAATGGAAAATATAAATTTCCTTGTAAACTGTGTGAGAGCGACCATGCCGTCCACCATTGTCCCTTCTTAGATGAGGCTAAAAGAGTTTTGGACGATTGTCCGGTTTCACCGTTACGACTTCCTCCTGGATATAAAAAACTCTTACCGAATCCATCACTAGTTGAAAAGTCGGCTGACCCGCCCAGGTGGTCGGCCAAAGCATCTATCATTGAAGACAAACCATCTGAACACATACCAGATGAAAGTCAAAAGGTCGAGGCGGCAGTTGACCCGGTCTTGCCTTCAGAGGTTCCATCTTCAGATGATACAATCACAAAAGAGAATAAGGATGACACCGTCCAAATTCTTTTCGTAAGCACAGACTCCAATGAACATGGGGGCAATTTACCCGTTCCTTTACCGTAGGAAGGAAGTTCATCAGAGTCGTACACGACCGTCTATTCGTTCCCACCTCCAAGCAACCTAGTTGTTTCCTTCGACTGGAATCAACTAGGCAGACCCCGTTTACCGGTTAGTGTACCATTCAGAATTATTGCTCAAGTATATAGAATGGTTATGGCCAGTACCATCATAGATGAAGGGGCTTCTATGAGTATCCTTTCCTCGACTTCTTGGAAAGCGCTTGGTTCGCCATCGCTTTTGCCTGAGATGAGAAATCTAATAGGCTTTGACAAAGGAACCAGTCGACCGTTAGGGATCCTTCCCAATGTGCCCATAACATTGAGAGGAAAAACCGTTCACATGAACGTAATGGTAGTTCAAGGACCCCTGGATTATAATCTACTCCTTGGATGAGACTATATTTATTGCATGGGAGCCATTTTCTCCTCACTCTTTAGAGTAATGTGTTTTCCGCACGAAGGAAGAGTGGTCAAGCTCGTGGACTAGCTTTCATTTCCCGGATCATGCATAGCAAATAGTCATATACCATCCCTAAATGGTCTTTTCACACAGGGAATGTCTCATCAATCCCCAGTTCGCCCACTCGATGAGCGCGAGTGATTCGGGGGACATGACTGAAACCCACGGGGCATGCACCCTGGTCTGCTTCGGCAGGAAAACTTCGGGTATAGGGTAGGTTTCCGCAAGATATATATGATTGGTCTGTACTCCCATCCGTGATTGGAAGAGGGATTTATTCTGGAACAAGATTCTCTTGTCAAAGTTACGTGAGTGGAGTAGCCTCCTCCACTCACCTTTGTCTATTTTGGTAGAAATATTCGAAGAAGTGTTTTGTTTGCACTGTGAATAGAATAATCTTTGGATAACTTGAAAGAGGTATACCTTTCCTGATAAAACAAATGTTTTTTCAGTTTGAACAAAAGGTGGCCTTGAAACTTTATTTTATACCTAGGGGCATGCAAACCTTTTGGCATGCAAGCAAAGAGTGACTATTTATTTTTTAAATTTGTAGGTCCTCTAACCCTTTAAACTCGTAGGATTGGTCGTTTCCTAACTTGCATAAAGAAAGGATGTGGGGCAAAACTCTAAAAATTGTCGTTTTTTAATGGGACATTCTTATTATACGACTGGATTAATCAAGAAGTTTTAGCGCATAGTTCAAGCTCGTTAAAAAATAAACATAAGCCATGAGCAAATTCCCCCCTCCCCCCCCCCCCCCCCCCCCACGTTTAAGCTCATTAAAAAATGAACTATTTCCCGGTAAATAACCATTGTGAATGTAGTACTTCAGCCTTTAAAAGCCTTGGTCGTGTTCTCATCATCACCTCCAGTCTGTATTGGCTGATCATTCACCTCCATTTGATTGTTTACCCCTTTTGAGGAACAGCTGCGAAGAGTGATCTCACTAGCCATCCTTGTAACACTTCTGTGATTGGAACATTCCAAACCTTACCTGGAATCAGCTGCTACCCAATTTTATCACTCGTTCCTCAAAAGACGAGTCTCCTTTAAGCTCTTTTCAACTAACTCGTAAAATATGAAAATATTTCTGAGCCATTGGCCTCTCCAGCTCGTTAAAGGGACCGGAAGTTCTATCCCTCCTCTAAATTTTAATCTTTTTGGACCTGAGGGATTATTACACAAAAAGTTCGAGTGCTTGTTTTGTTCGGCTCATTAAAAGTATCGAAAATTCATCCCTTCTATATTGTTTTATACTTTTTCGGACTTAAGGGATTAGATGATGAAAAAGGAATTTTGGAGTTTCCTTTACGTTCCTTTTCAGACTCTCTAAAATTGAAAAGGACCAAGTTATCTTTGTCATTAAACTCGTTAAAACTTAATAGCGACAAACTTGTCCATAGCAGACAAGAACGAGTTTCACTATCGCTAGGCTCGTTAAAACATAGCGATGGGTTTGTCCGAAGGGAAAATTATAGAACAAGCATATGTTATCCTCCTCAAGCTTGACAAAAATAAAGAGGTACTGGTCAGCAATGACTGGGAAAATTGGGAAGAAAACTTGAAGAAACTTTGTTGGTAGCAAGTCGCTCTTGAACATGACACTTTCACTCCACATCCAAGTCGGGTTGGGTTGCTTCATTCACCGGTCACATCGCCATGGTCCCATCACACCATCCACATTTGGGGTAATGCTACCAATACATCATGTCAGTGTCGCCGATATGTTCAAGAGAAGTCATTCAGAGAATTCACCTGTCTCTCACCCGCTACAGTACATTCATACTCCATTCTTTCATGACCGCCACCCTGAACCGTATGTCATCAGATCGTTTTCACCTCCATTAAAATCATTTGCTCCGTTCTGTGTCATTGATGTGGGATTCATTAAGGCCCTCTTGTGATGGATCGCTTCTTGTCGACATCAGCTCATTATCCAAGAAGTCGATCTAGGAACACCCCGTTCAGTACTTTGAAGCTTGCATGCCTCAATGGCAAGTTTCTCACTTCTGGCGACAGGTTTACATCAATGGCCTTCGACCGAAAGATTTTGCGTGGTGTTCGATGCCAAGTCCTTTATTCACACCACGTGAATTGTACTGCAGTACCTTGAGGGTCATTATCATTATTGGTGATTCCTCTAGCGCCTGTTAACAACTTACATCATTGGCTGGTAATCAGGTGATGTCCTTCCATGTTCGACTCCAGAACATCTCTCACATGGATAGACTTGTACTTCGAGTGAATATCGGACGAGATTGAAGACCCCGGATCTAGTTTCATCCATCCGGGCTGCGATATATATTCAGGGAAATAAAGCCATCAAATGTACATCATTGCTGCACAAATAATCATCCAATCAAAGGGATGATGGCTCTACCAGAATCATGAGTCTACACTCAGACGATTGTCTGTCCTATCTACATGAAAACAAATTTATAAAGTTGAGCATGGGAATGCCCGCCTCAGCTAGACCATGAAAATATTATGAAGATAATGTATTGTACTGTATCTTATTACAGGTCTCCTCCTAGCTTGAAAGAACTTCAGATCCTCATAATAAAGCATTTCACCCGACATCAAAAGATTAACGACCCCATGCTTTAGGGGGAAATTGTTATAGACATTTTTGGGCACTACAACCCCAAGCATGAAATTTCCATAAACCAAGGGCTCCTAAGTCCCTAAAAGTGTTGTTCTAACCCCTAAAGGAAAAAGGTCAACTGATTACAGCTTCTTCGAGAAGTTCTCCATGAAAAACTGCTCAGAACTGGTCAAAACAGGATCATTTCAGCTGCTCCATAGGAAAAGTGCGTTGCATCTCACCTAAACACACTGTGTGGGTGCGTTGCATTTCAAAAATCCCTTCTATGGGGTGCGATGGGTGAGAAGTGACAAATGGCAGTGTCATTCCGCGAGGTGGAGAGGCATGGAAACTTCCAGAAACTTCCCCTGTGACACTTGCCTCTCTGAATTCGACCAAGGAAGAGTAAGAGATCATCAATCTCCAAGTGGAAGCAAGAACTATCGGAGGGAAGACACTAATCAAATCACAAGCTGACTCATCTCCCTTACAGATATCTATATATGGATCCCTCATCCCAAAGATCCAGGGGCTGGAATTTTGCATATTGTAAGGAATTGTTGTTGGTTTCTTGAGACAACATCATATTGTTGGGTGATCTAAGCTTTTTATGAGGTGAAGAGGGGCTTCCTTTCTGAGAGGATGATGTTGGGTCAGAAAAACTGGTTGTAACTCCCCTTGGCTCTTTCTTGTTTATCAATAAAAGCTATTCAAGTTTTCCTCCATACTCTTGTGTCATTCATGTTTGCTGCATTTGTATGGTCAATTTACATCTGATCCTAGATTGTTTATGATTATAGATCCATGTTCTTGTATAGTGCTATGCTACTGTGATCTTACAGGTACTTGGTGAAGCTGGGCGTGCAAGGGAACAAGTAGCGAAAGACTATCAAGAGAGAGAGGAATCGAACTAGGAGATTAGCACAAGACAGAGGTTGGTCTTCTTTGTTCTTCTCTCATCTATACTTCATAAAGGAAAAACGAAAGTAGCTTTACTTTGTTTGTTTCTAAGGTAGCTATCACACCTTAGTGGGATAAGCAGTTCTGTGTAGACACTTTTCCCTGTAACAAAGCTTAGTCAGCATAGCAGGCCAACCAGCATCGTGGTGTATGGGTTCATTTATCAACTGGCTAAAATCTAGTAGACTTAACCCAACTATAAAAGGGAGCATGGAGGCTAGTGGAACAATTCCTGAGTCTGTTCCGCTTGATGTGACTACCAGGATAGAACCGGAGCCAACACCAGGTTGGGTTCCTGCATCAGCTATGGGTCTAGACATGGTGACGATATGCAGTGAAGGAATCTTGGAATCAAATGAGGATTTAGATGAACTAGGAGAAGAGTCAGTATGGGGACTTGGAGTGTATGAAATCGAACCTGATGAGGAGGGGTAATATGCCCAAGCAGAAATTGGGGGTGAAGGCCTAATATTATCCACGACAAATGCCTTGGTGGTGCAATGCTGGTTAGACACGCGTGACATGGAAATGGTGAAGGAAGATCAACAATATCCCTTTGTCTCGATGAGGGGAGATAAATTTATTATGTTAAGTCTTGGCTTGGAAATGTAAACCAAGTGCCCTTCGCTTAAGGTGTGCTTGTGTGTGCAAGTGTATTTATTGATTAAGTCCAGATCGTTTTTGTAAAAAAAGAAAAAAGTTTGCTGAAAATATATTAAAATTAACAACAAAAAATGAATAGAAAAACAATTAACTAAACCCCACCCAAACAGGGTTTGCAAACACTGTGCTGGTTGGTGGCTAAATATATGGAAAACACACTAAAAATTTCAAGAGATCTAATTTTCGATGTGACTGGAATCAAATGACACTAGGCTGCTAGAAAGTGGTGCAGCAACAACAAAAAACCAGAGACGAAGGTTGCTGCAAAAAGATATGGAGATGAGTGAAAAACCTAGGGCAACTGATGGGACCCTAAGTTCAATGACCAAACAAGTTTTAATATAAAACTATGGATGGTGACAACCTAACTTTACAGATCTAAAACATATGGGTACATATCTGGAAAATACGACTGAAAGTGTTGCAGAAACTCAGACTACTCACTCAGTTAAACTCCTCCTATAAAGGTGGAAGCATACTAGAAGCCCTAGGGGGCTAAATTCCACTTCAACAAGTAAATCAAAGTAGATCAAGGCCTAAGCAGGATGAGATAGAGGTCAAACAACCTAGCAGACAGCTCTCAGTAAAACCCAGAAACAGATCTAATAAAAACCTGGAAACCCTAAAATCACATGTACTGACCTGTTTTCAGGTGAGATCGCACTTTTTCGGTTGAAAGGTGCACTCTGGACTCTAGATCACACTTTTTGGGCTAAAAAATGTGATTTATGCTCCTTGATTCTCATTCAACAGATCTCGGAAAAAATTGTCATCTATGTCGTAGTTGGTTCCTATGACCTGTGGAAAAGACCAGAAAACTTGTGGAATTAAGCAAAGTCTTTAGGTAGAAATCACATTATATATATATATATATATATATATATATATATATATATATATATATATATATATATATATATATATATATATTTGTATGGACAACGTGTTTCGAACCAACAAGTGTGATTCATCATCAGGACCAGATTTAGGGTTAAAAATCTTGGAAAAATTAAGAGACTAAAAAAAGAAGAAACCCTGAGCTCAAAACCAAAGTTCACTCAGGTTTCTGGATCTGAAGTATAAAACCAGTGGAGTCGCCAATTTTGTTGTAGTGTTTTCTTCTCATAGTCCGAAAAGAACCCACTTAAGACTATGGATGACAAACAATCTCAACAATATAAATGGTCGTTAAACATTTTAGGTCTGCAACAAAAATAAAAACAAAACCTACCAAAGTCCTGATCTGTGCCACAATCATAGTTAAACAAGGAAAATAAATAATAATAACTTCAATCATCCAATGGAAACTAGATATACAAAGAATAGATTCTATTATAACACCTGTGAAGGGAACAAATAAATGTTACCAGTCCCCCTCTATGGGATGGGTTCTTTGCTATCCTCAAACGTCTTCAGCTTTTTGATAGAGTCTCTCTCCTATATAATGTGTGAACCCAACAAATGAAATGTTTGAGCTCAATGGGAACTCAAATATAAGGAAAATGGTGGCGGGGCTTGTTACCCTTGATCAAGCTCAGATATTTTCGTGGATGTAGCAGCCACCCAGTGACCGCGGGTGTCCGTGACCACACGTGGAATAACCACTTGGAATATTTTATTATATTTGGTTAGGAGGGAAAAAATATTGAAACTTTTATTTAGAAATAATAAATGGTTTATTTATCATCTCAAGGAATTGGTTAAGGAATAATAAACAAATAATGATTTATTTAATTATTCCTAAGGGATTTAGTCAAATTTGACAAGGAATAATAATTAATTAGTGATTAATTAATTATTCCTATAGAAAAATAAGATAATTAATTATTTATCTGTTGATTTTTCATAATTGAGTCAAGGAATAATAATTGAACAATGGTTTAATTAACTATTCCTAGAAGAAAATCAAATAAATAGTGACTTATTTAACTATTCTTCATGGGTTTAATTATAAATTACTTAACAAAGGTGGTTTATTAAGTAATTTCTCACAGTGAAAGAAATTTTACTATGGTAAAATTGGCTTTACATGGTGTACTTCGATCCATCTAGTAAATTAGGCTAGATGATCAATTTTTTGGTGATAACACCAGCATATGTGGGTCTTAACCCCCGTCCTTGGGTTTGTCAAGCTATTATTGGGTTCGCATAAAAAAAAGATTCCTGGGGCACTACCCCTGACTCTGTGCAAGGGGGGTACTGCCCCCTTGCAAACCCCCCAACAAGGGGGGATGTCGCACCCCCATGACCCCTCGGGTGTGCATGAAGTTAGTCATGGAAATGATATAACACACACCCAAAATGTTACATGTCATATTTATAAATGGGTTTATTTATTAGTTTTATTATAAAGTAGATCTATTTCATGGTTGGACATGGAAATCTCAAATATGTGGTTACCAAGGTTATGATGCCTTTAATACATTTATACTTGAATATTATGAATGCAATTAAGTTTGGTCCTGTTAGTGTTAGTCTTTCCAGCCTTCCTCCAGTGATCAAATGTGCTCTTACAAAGTGGTCTTAGAGTGTCAAGGTCAATTTTGTCATTTCAAAGAGTCTTCAAGCAAAATTTGGTCACTAGGCATTAGGTCTAGGGTTTGTTTTCACTCTTTTCAAAGTTGTCCAAATGGCGGTCCATATTATCATTCAGAGGGTTGTCATCATCATGTCAAGTTCCATTGGGTCATTTTACACCTTGTTCATGCTTCAGTTGCGTCTAGGTAAGTTCATTTCCCTCTCCTAGGGTTTTGGAGGTAATTTCTCTTGGATGGCCAAATCATCATAAAAACTTGTATCCTGATGTTCATACATCTTCCCCTATCCTTAATGTACCTTATTAAACACTTCCCATCACTGAGATTCCCCAAATTTCTCATTTTTCCACAAACCCTAGTTTCTTGCCACAACTTGGCAATTTTCTAGGCTAGGCCTGTGTTTTGCCCTTTTGGACCCCTTCCCCTCACTCGATCTCTAAGATTCCACTTTCCCCTATTTCCTAACATCCCTCCCTACTTCCCAAAATTTCCCCAAGAATTTAGAAGCCCCTTATCCCCTTCATTTCGCTTCATTTCAACAATTCCCTTGTTCCACACATCGGGATAAGTTTCACTCAAAAGATGTTTCAGAGCAATAAAAGATTAATTTTGGAAAACTGAGAGAGGTTTTTGTCCAAAACATGCCAAGGAAGAAAAACCTCTTTCACTTTTTACACAGGTATAATAGTTTTGGAGAAATGTCAAAAATACAATTGCCTCGGGAGAATTGATGCACTTCTGAAGTGACCTTGGGAAAATCAATTTTTATCCTAGCCTGGTTGGCCAAATAACTTTCGTGATGAGTCAAAGGATAACTAGACAAAAATATCTTTCCAATGAGCTATCATGAGCTCAATTGGGAGTTGAGGAAGGTATTCAAAAGTTGACTGCAACAGCACTCTGCCTTGAGGCAGCCTCATTTGGCACATTTTGACCAGTCTTGGGAGATTTGATTTTTGACAAGGAAAACGAACTCCAATTTAAAAAATTCTAATTGTTTTGGAAAGTAGACTCAAATACCTTTCCAACGAGCTATCACATGCCTAATTTGGACACCTGGAAGGCCTCCAAAACCCTCCTGAAAAAGTGCGCTGCGCATAGAAAGTGTGTGCTGCGCATTAGGCAGTGCGTTGTGCATTGGGCAGTTTGGGCCAGTGTAAATTTACATAGGCGCTACGCATAGGAGTGTGCGCTGCACACTGGGTTTGCATGTTGTGTGTTGAATATTAGCAACACAGAAATTTGGTATATGCGCCCGGAACACAACCAAATTCATTCCAAGCTTGCAAATAGGTATGTTATTGCTGCCTAGTAATGTTAGGGTGTTTGATATATGTTTGAAAGATGGGATTTGATGTATTGGGTTTTGGGAAAATGAAACCCTAGGTTCATAACAAAGGCATCCCTTGAGTTGTTTTAAAAATATGTGGGTGGTTTAGTAAGATGTCCGTCATCCTCTATTGATGAACAACAGTCCCATACTCATTTGTAAACTCTAGTCAACGTTGCAAAGGGTACACATTATATTTTTGTCCATTCGTCAAACAGTGACTGTTTTATGCCAATTCATTGAAATGGAGCATTACAATTATGGCTTGGTTTTCATGATGCTTTGGTAAACATATTTGGGTTTTGAGTATGCATTGAAGTTTTGATTTCAACACACACTTATGGAGCTGCGACAAATCCGTGAAGACCGACAGACTTGGATTGAGAGGGTCAACATCCACTTAGAGAAGTTGTTGGAAAAGGCCAATAGAGACAATGCATTATTGAAACACATGGCTATGCATTACAAGGCCCGGAACCTAGTTTGCAAGGCGCGAATTAGGAGTCTAAAGGCAAAATTGAAGAAAACGGTCAAAAAGCAAAAAATACAAAAAGAGCTTGATCGTCTTTGGATTTTGGCTGAAGCCTCTTTGGCTGAGCATGATACTTGATTGGGACCCCCAGCCCAAATTTCAAGGAATTTGGAGAAAATTTTGTCAATTTTGAATTTTTTGGCTCTAAAAATAGGTTTTTTGGCTCAACGCGCAGCGCGCTACCCATAAGATTGGGAGGTCCAAATCACAAATGGTTTGCATTTTTGGATTTTTCATGATGAAATATACCTTCTCAGCTATTTCCAAGGTATTTCGTCAAGGTTTGGGTCCCCAAAGGGTCAAAAAACATGCAAAAAATGACCTCACTGCCCCTTGTTGGACACACAGGAAGCAGTCTTGGGAGAATGAACTTTTGGAGGGGAAAATGGACACCAAATGGGAAAATTGCACTTGGGTTGGAAAGTAGACATCCAGGGCTTTCCAACAAGCCAACCTGAGTTCAATTTGGATGCCGGGAAGTGCCTCAAAATCAGCCTGAAAAGTGCGCTGCGTGTAGAGATCAGGGCGCTGCGCATTGAGGATTTTGGCCAATGTTTCACCTTCCAGCTCAGAATTTCGGCCAGTTTTGACCAGTTTCACCTCTCGATGTAAGTTTTGGTTTTCCTTGATGTAATTTGATGTATATGATGTAATTTTGGCACTATATTACCTATTCTAGATGATTCATTCACAAAATAGCAAAAATCTAATGAATGAATCAGTTTCCTAGCATAAAGGGGTTAGTTGTTTGACTACCTAGTTTTCAGTTCCTTGTTTAGAATTGGTTGAAACAACTCCTAGAAGGAGGAGCTCGACCCCTAGAGGTTAGGGAATGAGGTTAGCTTGATCTATATATGTAAATTATCATTCAGTAGCACAGGTTGGACTCTTGGGGAAGAGGCTTTGAGACTTTATTGTATATTTTACTTCAGCATTTTGGAAAAGGAAAGACCAGGGTTTTGCAGCACTGCTTGGAATTCTTGTGGCTTTATGTCTTGATGGTGTGCTTCTTTCAGTACTTGTAAGTTTGTTATGTATATCATTTTCCTTCTCTCATCTTCTGCAATTGAACAAATGAAGTGTTAAGGTAGAAGTCATAATATGTAATGCTCTGCATTTAAGTTTGTTTAATATCCTATGTTTTCATCTGTTTAAGGAGTGTTGGAGAGGTAAATCCCCTCTACGGATAGAGGCGATCCCTACTAGCCCAGCAAGGGTCTAGCAACAATCACACAATGCTGCCACGCATGTTCCTAATTGCAATTAAACAAGAGGTAAAGAACACCTACTTGGATTCCCGCGCTGTCGTTTGACGAAGGGATGTTGTCTTCGCTCCTTCGCTTCAGCTGGTCACAATCCTCCGCGATCCCCGCAAATGGATACCTGCACACACGAAGAGGGAACAAACGCAAGCGTGAAATCTAATAAAAGCAACCATACATCAGTCAGAAAAGACGTAATTCATGTTTAACCATTGCATAAACAAGTGAGAATGGAACAATAATAGCAGTCATCTATTATTAATCAGAATAGAGAAGAGTACAACCAAATGTTCTGACGTCGGTAACCTTCTCAGGAGGGGCCAGTCAGCATGTATCTCAAGCATTCACCTTTGAGGATGATTCTCCCAAGACAAACAACTCTCTCTCTCACACAAAAGTCACAAACAGCCTTCCCTAAGCAATCAATCACTTCCACATCTAGCACACCACACCTATAGCAGCAATATGAGCACTACAAGCTCTATACAATCCAAGCTATTCCAAGCTAAGTCTAACTAGCTGCTCATGGTAATGGTGAGAGTTTATATAGGAGAAGGAGTCTCCTAATAAGGTGGAAGGATGAGCTTATCTTCAAGGGAAGTTGTTGGAAAGGGTCGAACAGACATGCCATAGAAGGGAGTCGACAGTCACAAAGCTAACAACCAAGCCTGGAGGGATCTGGAAGGCAGGTTGTTTGAACAAATTCGCCTAAACTGGATCAGCGCGGATTATAGGGAAACTTCCGCACTGTCGGCGCATCTCAATAACTGAAGAAGTCATGTCAGCGCGGAAGAACACGGAAAAGGCGCGCTGTGGACCATCGCGGAAAAGTGATGTTCTTCCGCGCTGGCAGCGCACAGCATACACTGGAAGGCGCCTGTCATCGCGGTTATTTTAGGAACAGACGCGCTGATGAACAAAACTTTGGAAAAATGGGTTTTTAAGCCAGTTCAGGGAGCAAGCACTTAGTGATTGTGAATTCTGGGCACAACAGGGTGACTGACAGGAAGGCAGTGATAAATTACTGTGTAACAGATGCCCCCTAAAGCATGAAGATCGAGAGAGTGGGAGGGGTGAAATGCTTTACAACACACGCCGAACTGGAACACCGCCAAGAAGGACTGAAAATCTCTGACAATCAAGTACACGCAGTCTAGGCATGGGCGCAGCCATCCAAAAGACATGCGAGAATGGTCTGTGGAATGGACGCAGCCACCCAGTCAAAGAGACCAAAAACTGATAAGGTATGGTCGCAGCCATCCATGAAGACTCAGGTATGGGCGCAGCCATCCATCAATGAGTCATGTAATGATCATCCACAAAATCGCAGCCTGGACCATAAACAGACAGGGGTCCAGGGTCTTGCGCTCCGTCCCGATCCGAACAAAGTACAAGTTCAAGCATGTGAATACATGGGTTGAAGTCGAACATGCATGAACATCATCTGATTACCAGTCAATGATGAAAACTGTTAACAGACGTGAGAGGTACCACCAATAATGACGATGGCCCTCAAGGTACTATAGGTACAATCCGCAGCATGTGAATCAATGAGCTGGTGTCGAACACCCACGGAATCATTCGATCGGAGGCCAATGATGTAAACCTCGCGTTGAACACGAAGAACCTGCCATTAGGGCATGCAGGCTCTAAGGCACCTGAAAGGAGTCTCTAAGTCACTTTCCCGGATAATGAGTTGGAGTCGGCGAGAAAGGACTTTGATCGAAGGTGGGCCATAGTGTTTCCCACATCATCGACACGAGACAGAGGTACAATAGTTTGTGCGAGATAGTGAACGAGGTTGCATTGTGGCAGGGGACAACTTCTCTTGAACATATAACGGCACTGTAACGGGTTTGGCAGTACTTGACATCAAATGAGCAGATGATAAGGTGATGATGGCAATGAGCAGATGAGAGGTCAAATAGGATATCCCAAACCCATGGAGGCTAGTGAACAACAACATGAGATGACCCCACCCAGACACGATATAGCGGAGTGCCATGTTCAAGAGCGACGTATTGCCGAGACGACTGTAATCATAGTTCCATTTTCCCCACCATTGCTGGCAGGTACCCCGATTATTTTTGGATGACAAGCTTGACGGGGATAACATATGCTTGATGTGTGTCATTTCGACAATATCCGATGTCATTGAGTGTTTAACGAGCCTGACAAAGGAAAAACTCGGCCTCTTTTCTTGTTTCGAGAGTCTGAAAAGAACGCTGAAAAGGAGACTCCAGGGGGGTCCTTTTTCGTACAGTTGTGTCTCTCGAGCCCGAAAAAGTATAAAACTATGCTCGAAAGAACCGCCCGGCCATTACAACCGAGGAGTACTTTTCATGAATAGTGTCTTCGACCCAAAAAAGTAAAAAAGCGGTCGAAAACACGTCGTTTTAGAGCCGATATCGAGCGCGAAAACGACAAACACCCGGCAATCTTTTTGGTTCAACGGTCGGAAAAAGAGCTTAAAACGACCGCCTTTCTTTCCTTTTAACGAGCTGAAAGGAAGCTCGACTATCTTCTCTTGTTTAACGTCGGAAAAGAGCTTAGAGACGACACATTTGGGGATCACATGAACGGCGGGCCGTTATGACCAAGTCGCTTTACCTGAACCTGCACGAGAGCACTACCTGCATAAATCCATTCGATATGTGTAAAAGAACATATTAAGACATGCATTTAACAAATTAAGGGCTAGAGTTATGGTTAAAAATGGTAAAAACCCAAAAATATGGCAATTTATGAGTTTTTACTATAAATAGGGGGGAGTAATAAGTCATTTTTACCATTTTACTATTTTGGAACGTGAAGGACATGGAGGAGCCAGAAAGTTGACGGAGCGATTTCCAGCCCGTACAGACACCGTTTTCCGATTTGCTTCTTCCAGGTAGGTTCTTGTTCCCTTGCCCTGCATTTTGGTCAATTTTAGTAGGATTTTAACGGTTGAATTTGCCCAATTGGGCAAGTTCTTAGTGCATGGATGCACTCTCGGTCAGCGCGGATATCCCCCACGGGTCCGCGCTGACCGAATTAGAACAAAACGTGGCCAACTTCGGGTCAGCGCGGAAAACCCGTGTTCTTCCGCGCTGACCTCGAAATTTAACGAAGGGCTGCCATGGCCAGCGCGGCTGTTTCTAAAACAGCCGCGCTGGCGCGAAAAAATTTTTGTTTTCAAAAATGAACGTGAATTTTTTATTGCCAGCACTTCTAACTTGTTTTTATGGCTTGTGCAGGACATCATGGCTTTCCAATGGCAGGAGAGAGTTCATGATGTGGAGGATATAGCCGCTTGGGGGGATGTGAATTGTTGCAATGCCATGCGGGCTTGCGGTTTTATGAAATTCTTCCTCACGCCGCGCCTGAGAGCTCAGCATGATCTTCTTGAGCTGCTGATTAGAGCATGGAACCCGGTGGATTTGAAATTCACCATCCACGGTCACGATATTGAGTTTGACCGTATGGATATCTTTTTCTTGACCGGGCTGTCGCGCCGAGGTGCGAGGCCCATCTTGGAGGGGCAGCGACCTAGCGGCGGCACTTTAGATGACCTGATGGCTCGGGTCTGCCCGGAGGCTGTAAAGACGCGAAGTGGGAAAGTAGCAATCCCCACAGTGAGAGACATAGTGCTCCGCACCATTCTGTTCATGGTGACCCGGGCAGCGGGTAGTATGGCCAACCATGAGGCTTCAAAGACTCATCTCCTACTAGCTCTTGATTGCCTCGAGCCTACAGTGTTCGATTGGTGCACGGCAGTGGCCAACAACATGAAGAGGCAATTGAGCAACTGCCGTCGCGGGGAGACAAAGCAGTTTGGCTATGGATCGATTCTGGTCCCGCTCATTCTGGAGCGAGTGCCAGCCATGCGGTTGCAGACGATGGTCGTGGATGCCCCCAGGGATCCTCGGGAGACGAGGGCCTCGCGGTGGGCTCGTATCATGCCACGTGGGGGTGGCGGCCGGCCACATAGCTGGGGAGCATTTTTCAGAGACTGGCTGGACCAGCAGGAGATTTTTGTGCAGGATTGGCCATATGCGGGTATGGATTTCCGCAATGACCCTGATTTGACACTGCCTCCAGGTGAACAGTGGGATGATGCAGGTATAACACCTTTTGACTTTTTGAGTTTTGTAATGTTTTTTAATTTTTTATGTACATGTCCTAATAAATGTCTTGTTATGCAGATGTGGGGCCTACTAGACCGATTGGCCTGGCTACCACGGCACGGAGAGAAGGACAGGGAGCCGAGGCTTTGGCCTTAGCCCCTCCAGGAGTTAACGCGTCGGAGACTGTGGCTCGCAACCTTGAGGGGTTGCTGGAGGGGGTGCCTGACTACCAGGGGGTCGAAGAGGTCCCCTTAGAGCATCAGATCAACACAGTGGGGGTGGAACCCAGGGTGCACCGCCTTCTGAGGAGGGTAGCACGAGCAGCTGTGTACTATAGAGAGCATCATCCAGCTGACTAGTTGTCTAGGTTTTATTTCCACTGCTATTTTGAGACATATGACTCAGATGTATTGAGATTTTTGGACATGCACATCTATTTTTGAGCGCCTTAGTGCGCCACACGATATATATATATATACATACCGATTTTTTGGATGAGTCATTGTTACATATGATGATGTATTGTCTATGTTATGCGTTTATTCAGTACAATTGTGATCTTATGTATGAATTTGCACAACACATGACCCATGGATTTTATATTTTTTAAAGCAAGCTTAAAAGCACACACATGCAAACTATGCTTGAAATGGTTTATTTACACATGCTTATGGTCTTACTATGTTATCTATGCTTTCCTGTATGATGTTTATCTGTTACGCAAATGTCTATCTAATACATGATTTGCCAATGCATCAGTCAACGTATTTAATCGTCTCAGAATGTGTTGATAAGTAATGTAATCAAAATTCCGTTCCAACAATCTTACACGTAGGTACAACCTTAATATGCGCTGGTCTCTGACGGAATATCGTCCGTTGAGTTGATGGACAACCAGCTGGGAGTCCAAGTTCACCACTAGCTCTCGGATGCCGAGATCAACTGCTTCGGCAAGTAATTCGATTACAGCGCTGTACTCGGCAACGTTGTTAGTGGTACGACCTAAGCAGACACCCTGAAGGTCTAACAACTCTCCGTGAGGATCGTAGATCACCCATGCTGCCGAAGACAAATTACAAGTGCTACGGCAGGCACCATCAGCGAAACCAACATAAGGAGTACTGGACATCTGCGCAGGAAAGACAAAGCATAATAAGGGGTAAGACACGCCTTTATACCAAAGCAAAATGAAACTCATGCACTAAAACTCAAAAACACACGTATATACAAAGTGAATGTGAGAAGCTATGCATAGTATTTTTTCAGATACAGCCCATTGCGGGGCTTGTCAAGAGGATTTCCTTCATAATCAATCAACTCATATGCGCCCTTTTGTAAAACTCGTTTCACAATGTAGGGACCTAACCACATGGATTCGAGTTTTCCTGCCCCCAGCTTATCCTTAGCTTGATCGTAGAGCAGTACTAAGTCTCCCTCAACAAAGGAACGAGGATGAATATTCTGATCGAAGTGAGCTTTGACTCTCTTCTTCTATGCTTCGATAGCCAGAGAAGCCAAACGACGAGTCTCGTCTAACCGTTCTAGGTAAAGAAGCCGTTCCTCCACCGGAGTGGTGTTGGGAAGCAACTCGACAGCTAATTTTAATGAAGGAATCTCACATTCGACGGGAAGGGTAGCCTCCAGTCCATAGACCAGTTGAAACGGGGTGAAACCGGTGGCATCCTTCACAGAAGTCCGGTAGGCCCACAAGGCCGGGAAAAGCATTAGATGCAAGTTTGACTTGTGTGAATTGACGGTGCGTTGAAGCATGGTGATTAAAACTTTGTTCACGGCTTCGACTTGACCGTTAGATTGAGGATAGTACGGTGACGAACTATCCTGGCGCAAGCCTAGCTGGGTCGTTAATTCTGTCATCATATGATTTCGGAAATGCTTTCCGTGATCTGTAACAATAGCCTGAGGGACTCCGAAACGAGTGATGATATGATTGAATAAAAACTGCGCCGCTGTGTGACCGTCTTCGTTTAATGTAGGCATCGCTTCGGCCCACTTGGTGAAATAATCCACAGCAACGATAATGTACGCATGCCCCCCGGCCGAACAAGGGTTACAGGACGTATAATCGATGCCCCATTTGGCAAATGGACCTACAGTTACGACAGGGTGCAGTGGTGCAACAGGTGCACGCATCTTCCGGTGGTAAACCTGGCACTCGTGGCATGCGCGTACAGCAAGGATGCAATCCTTGAAGATAGAAGGCCAGAAATAACCAGCGCGGAGGATCTTCTGAGCGGTAGCGTATCCGGACATATGGCCGCCACAAGCGCCGGAGTGGCAGTCATTCAAGACTCGCTCAGCCTCCTCGAGGGTTAAGCATCGACGAAGAATAGAATCGACGCCGAGGCGGTACAGGGTGTCGCCCAGAATGTGATATGGTTGAGCTTGGTGACGAATTCGTCGCCGAGCATCTTTCGATGTGTTGGGACGAAACGAAGACGTTTGTAAATATACGATAATGTCCCCGTACCACGGGTCGAGAGTGCTGATGAGAAATAGCGTTTCATCCGGAATATGCTCCTCTGAACGAGATGGTGCAGACTTAGATGGTAAGGAACAGAGCAGTTCAGCAAAGACCAGTGATTTCTTAGACTTGGCCGCAGTGAATTCCAAGTCGAACTCTTGGAGGATTACGATCCACTTCGAGTATTTGCCCCCCAGCAACTGACGTGACAGAATATAGGTCATGGGGTTGCAATCAGAGACCACGGTCGTCGTGCGCAACAGGATGTAATGACGGAAACGTTGGACGGCACAGACAGCGGCCAATGCCAACTTCTCGACATATGCATAGCGAGTCTCCGTATCCAGAAGGTTGCGGCTAAGATAGTATACAACATGCTCAGTGCCATCGTCGTCGTCTTGCACTAAAACCATGCCGATGGTGGTATCGGCAGCGGCCAAGTAAAGGGTGTAGTCACGGTGGTAATTTGGAGGTCTTAGGAGCGGAGCTGAGACCAGGAGGTCTTTAAGACGCTCAAAAGATTGTTGAGCGATAGCGTCCCAACGAAAGGGCGTGTCTCGCTTTAGTAATCGTGTGAAACCCTTGGCCACCTCGGCATAATTTGGGATGAATCGTCTAAGAAAATTGGCTTTTCCCTGCAAGCTTTGTAACTGCTGTAGAGTGGCAGGGGGAGGAAGATTCAAAATGGCCTCGACCTTAAGGGGATCCAGACGGATGCCCTCCCGGGAGACGATAAACCCGAGTAGTCGGCCAGATTCCACGCAGAAGACACACTTATGCGGATTGAGTCGAATACGGTAGTGTCGACAGCGGAGAAAGATTTCGCGTAAATGAGATGGATGGTCGTGACGTTTAGCTGAATGAGCTGGTAGGTCATCCAGATAAGGCTGTACGATGTGTCGGATATCATGAAAAGCATACGACATCGCACGCTGGAAAGTGGCGCCGGCATTTTTAAGACCGAAAGGTAGCTTCTTGTAAGCGAAGGTGCCCCAAGGACAAATGAAAGCGGTCTTGTGCTGGTCTGCGGGGGCTATGTTGATCTGGTTGTAACCAGAGAAGCCGTCCATAAACGAATAAATTTCGCTTCCTGCGCAATCGTCGATAAGCTGATCAATAAAAGGCGTAGGAAAGTTATCTTTTGGACAGGCGCGATTGATATCGCGGTAGTCAACACAAACCCGAATAGTGCCCTGTTTTTTATTCACAGGGACTATATTAGATACCCACTCCGTGAGAGGAATGGCATAAATGAAACCAGCTCGAAGGAGCTTTTCAACTTCGGCCTTGATGGCTGCAGCCTTTCGAGGGTGCACTGGGCGTAAACGCTGACGAACAGGCTTAGCGCCGGGATAGGTAGGGATTTCGTGCTCCACGATACTGGGGTCAATGCCGGGCATTTCCTCGTAAGACCATGCGAAAACATCACGGAATTCACGAAACAAGTCTGTATAAAGTTGAATTTCCTCAGGAGTGCATGTGACTCCAATGTGAATATTCTCGACGACCCCTGTTTTGACAGAGATGTCGATAGCCAAAGTCTGCGTAATGTTACCCATGTTTCCTTCCGAAGACACTTGATATAACTGAATAGGCGTTTGGAGAGGGATAGATGGGACACATGAAGCAAATCGTCCGAGACATGTGGCCATTTCCGAATGAGGAGGGAGAAACGAAGAGCGATGGTGGTGATCTGACCAAGGGAGCTCTTCGGGAGACATAGTCTCGATGATAGCCTCGTCGGAGGGAAATGATTCCTTCAGGGGATCCGAAGTGGCCTTTTCTCCCAACCAAGGGAAGTGGTCATATGAATCGGGAACGCTGCTTGGAAGAGCAGGTTCAGGGGGTGAAGCCGATGCAGCGACTATCTCGATGTAGTTGAGCTCGGCAGGGCTCAACGGCATCATCTCGCCCCAAGAGTCTTCCTGACTCAAGGGAGGGAGAACCCATGGATCAGAACGTACTGTGATCATGTTAACGGAGGCGAGATTTGGAGGCGGGAGGGGAAAGACTCCCATTAAGGAGGGATCTTTAAATAATCCGGCACCCACACTCACTAGCGATTTGGAGGTATGCTCCACGAATGGTACATTCCCTTCAGAAGAGGAAGCAAAAAAGGACAGCTGGTCCACTGTGACGATTTTCCCTTGATGGGGGAAACGAACGACACGGAATAAGGAGGAGGCCACGGCTTGCATGGCATAAGTCCAGCTTCGTCCTAGGAGGAGGTTGTAAGTGAGATTAGCGTCAACGACTTCAACCTCCACTTCGACCGTTTTCCCTTCTAAAGAGATAGGTAAACGCGGGAGGATACCATATGGACGAGATTCTCTTCCATCGAAAGCCTCAAGGGTGGTGGGAGACTGGCTCAGAGCAGCCGAACCAATAGCCTTCCAACAAGCAACCGACATGATGCAGGTTGAGGCTCCTTCGTCAATGACGGTACGATGGATCGTTTTGCCATCGATGAGAACTTGTATAAGGAAAGCTACCTGGTGAGGCAATCTCTGTGTGAAACCTTCGAGATCAAAAGAGATTAAATCCGAATCTGCCGGGTCTATGCCACCAATCGCTGATAGCAGGGACTTCCTCTGGGAGGGGCAGCTCTGGAGGACTTCTAACGCGGACATAGCAGACGGAGCCTGAGCTAAGTCCTCGACAATGCTATAATGCTGGGCAGCACGAGCATTGGGGTTATAAGATGACTTCCTGAGTACACCTTTGGGAGGGGGTCGGGGGATCGTCTCGGTGCTGGGTCGTTCAATGTGAAGAGGGCCAGAACTGGACGTAGGAGCGCTGGAGGGGACCTCCGGCTCTTTCCCGGCTGAAGATGGATAATCTTTCGCTCGAGTTGTGACATGGATGGGGATGGTTCCAGCCATGAACACTTGAGAACCGAACGAGGAAGAGGTTTGAGAGGGGTCTGCCACCTGATGCGTCTGCTGGGATGGGAAAGGCTCTTTAAGCACGGCAGGGGACCCTGAAGCACCTTTCAAAAGCCGACTAACCTCGGACCGCCTGGGGCAATCTTTGGTGTAGTGATCTTCCTCGCAAATGAGACAAGGATACTTAGGCTTCCGTTTGGCTCCTTCCTCGGAGGGAGGTTTAGGAGGGTTCTGCTTAGGTTGTCCGGATTTCTCTTTGGCCTTTCCTTTCTTTTTGCCTTTTGAGGATTTGTCTGCCGCGGTGGACTGAACGGCATTTACCTCGGAGGTATTCCCAGGAATAGATTGGCTCTGAGAAGCATTCTCGTTAGAGGCGTTTTGTTTCTGCTTCCCAGGGTTCGCGGTCGATTTCTTACTTGATGAATTCACGGAGCCAATAACTCCATCAACGGAAGGCTTTGGTGGAGCTTTGGTTTGTCCGTGCCTCGGGGCATCTGGCAAATACTCATACAAAGTACCTGACTGAGAATACACTAAGTCAAGGTATTGAGCTCGCGCGATCGCTTGCTCCTCAGTTACACACGCCCCCATTGCAATATCTTTGGCAATTTTAGGGACAAAGGACGTGGTAAACCAGTCGGTCAGGAGTTGATCGGGAATCCAAAATTTAATCAAACGACGGCGCCTTCTCCATTCATGTATATGATCGGAGATGTGCGTCGCCATATCCTGTTTCAGAGACGTGAGCAAATGGGTCCCAGTCTCGTACCAAATGGGTAACTGAAAATGAGTTAAAAAGGCCATAGCCAATGAGTTAAAGTCTGAAAACATGTCGCGGTTGAGTTCGATGTACCATTTTGCAGCTGAACCAGTGAGAGTCCTCTGGAAGAGGCGAAGTCGGATAGAATCATCAAGCCATGAGTTAGATGAACACCAAAGGTGATAAGTCATTACATGGGCCTGAGGATCCTCTCCGGCTTTGCCGTCGAACTTTGGACAGTCCCCTGGTATCTTGGTCGGAAACGGTGGCCAATATGAGTTATGCAAAATAGGATCGTTTGTTAACTTGGACACATCGGGTAATTCCAACGTAGCCAAAAATGGTAGCTGCGGGTTGAAGGACATCTGTGGCTGAGGATTCGAGGCGATATTAGGGTTCCACCCAGATTGGGGTTGCCCCCACGAACTTTGTCCAGACGGGCCGGACCCAAAAGGACCTGGCGCGTAGGAATTTTGCCTTGATGGACCTGGCCCAAAAGGACCTGGCGCATAGGGAGTTTGTCCGTGGGAGTTTTGTCCATGTGCGGACGACTGTCCCTGTGTCTGCCCCCCAGCTCCCCATGAATTGGCAGCTTGCCCGACAGGTTGACCATATTGATAATTTTGATAAGGAGTGACCTGTGGTTGCTGATAATTTTGATAAGGAGCATACTGATTTTGCCCCTGGGGTTGCTGGTAGCCATATGACTGCTGGGTCCCATACGGAGCCTGATAGGCAGGCTGCGTTTGGTACGAGGGTTGATAACATGGTTGGGTTTGAGGCCCAGAGTAGTGTCCTTGAACCGGCTGGGGTTGAACCATGCGTCCCGAAGGTTGACTTGGTCGGATTCGAGATGGACCTGGTTGGCCAGCAGGATAGCCTTGCTGGACGCCAGGTTGTCCATGTGCCGCCAAGGGTTGTCTTTGCGGAACGGGTGGTCGAATTGGCTGGATAGCTGGTTGACGCCGAGGTTGACCAACTTGTCCAGGTTGACGATGAGGGTGGACAACGGGTTGATTTGGCTGTATAGACGGTTGGCCCATTTGTCCCCCAGCGTAACCAAATTGGGAAGAGGGATGGGCTTGCTGTATGGCAGGCTGCCCTCCTTGGTGTATGGGCTGAGCGAAGGGTTGGCCTTGCTGTATAGCAGGTTGCCCCCCACGCCCAGAAGGATTCGTGATTTGAGGGGTAGGTTGGCCCTGTTGAACATAGGGTTGTCCAGCCTGCCCAAGAGGATACCCTTGCTGGACGGCTGGTTGATTTGGAGGATTGTAAACTGAGCCAGTTTGTCCAGAGGGGTGTCCTTGCTGGAAACCAAGTGGGTCTTGTTGAAAAGACGGTTGCTCTATTTGCCCAATAGGTTGATTTTGATATAGATATGGCGGACCCCCAACGCCCATAGGCTGTTCCTGGTAAGGTTGACCTTGTGGGTGCCCAGATTGTCCTGGGTCGGGCGGGCCATACAGTGGTTGCCCCTGGGGGGTTCGCACATGGAATGGCGGGCCTTGGTTGGTTGGTCCTATGGGCTGCAACACAGTAGTGTTATCGTACATGAAGTGTTCCTCGTTTTCTTCAAAAGGACGATTAGGGAGGCCTGGGATGCTCTCAAGAAACTCACCATTTTCATCATAGTAGAAGAAAGGACCTTCGTAATCTGGGTCCGTTATAGGTTCCCCATAAGCATCATACGGTCCTGATCCTGGAATTCCACCAACAAAAGAACCAGCTTGAGGGTTTTCAGACGAGGAAACCGGTACAGCACTGACGACCGGAGTCGAATGTGCTATACAGACAGTAGGTTGAGTGGGAACTGAGGTGACGGGCGTGTTAAGCCCTGTCGTAATGGGTGTAAAAAGGGGTTGCGAAACAAAAGGTCCGATGGAGGCAGCGAGATTAGGATCCCATATAGTTGTAGAAGTGGTTCTAGCGGCATACCTATCCCTCACTGATTGATATCGTGAAGGGAGGGGAGAGGAAGCCGGGATCGGGGTCTCGATGTCTGTGACCACGGGTGTCTCACCGGTGCTGGAAGCTGTCTCATCCATTGGAGATGACATACCGAGAGGGGTACGGGGGGTACGGGGGGTATGATCCGGCTCCCAGATGGGATTCCAATCCTCTATGTAATCTGGGTTGCCTGGGGCACGTACGTTGATGGGCTGGATACTCAGAACAACGGGAAGAGTACCGCTTACAACTGGTACCTCGGGAGCAACAGAGGACGGAGAGCCTTGATCACTTGGACCTGGGGCTGATGGGTCAGCCAGGATGACCAGACCCCTTAGAAAACCTAAGAAAAACTACCGATAAAACTCTACTCAAAACTATCGCACACAAGATCTAAAAAGGGTAATGTTATCGTGGCCAAATTAATTTTAAGACGCAAGAACCAAACTTGACCTTTTCATATTTCAGGAGTCGAGAAAAGGACAAAAAGATGACTCCAGTCTCCTTCGAATGTTTAATGAGCACGAAGTGACAAGACGCTCACAGGCACCTTTTCGTTTAGGGAGTCCGAAAAGGATCAAAAGCGACTGCTCTGGAACTCTAGGTAGAGGGTGTGCCAAACTTTTCGCAAAACCACAGAATACTTTTTAGGGTACGGGTGGTCAATCTTCGTGAATGCTGTGTTCACTGCATTGCGAATCGTAGGGCGGCCGACTCGGCTTCCTATGGATAAAGGATAAAAGCCTAGTGGGGTCTCCCTATATACGCGACGGTACGTGGGAGCGCAGTCCGTGTTAGACCACTATCGAGTCACAGAAGGAGGAATCACCCAACCTAATGTGAAACAACAGTGACTATGTTTTAAGACGCTGGAACACGTCTCTAACCTAGACCTCCAGATATTTGCGTTTAGTTCCAATGCGTTTTTAGATTCATTTGGTTCATTTTACAGTTGATCTTGAGATTAAGTTTCGATTTCAAGCTCTATCGTATGTTCGCTCACAATTACCTAGATGCAATCTATATGCCAAAGAATTCCGTTTTGTTCGATGAATTCTAGCTATGAGAGAGCAAAGAATTTTAAATCAAACCAAACGAATACAAACAAACAAGCAGCTAAATGCAACTAAAGCGAGGAAAGGAAACTTTTCTTTTGAAGATGCAAGCCAATGAAATGTTCTTTTCCTTTTCAAATTTTTTAAAGCAAACCACTAGTTTGATTTCTTTTCAACGACATAGAGCACCTAAAGCAATTTGGAGGAACCTGAACACCAAGTAAACTGCTTAATGAGAGCACACAAAGTTCTTGAAACACCCAACCAAAGTTTCCGAATCAACGGAAAACAAAGTAATGCACGAGCTATGTAATCTAAGCTCCGCAGGACAAGGAAGGATTGCAAGCAAGGAGGAAGCGAAAAAGACCACTTGGAAACACAATCCAAAACACTCTAACAATCACTGAACGAATGCGAAAGCAAGTCTAGAACCAGCTGGTCAAACAAGCAAACAAAAATCCTTACGGTAGGCTTGACACACACGCGGCCACTAGATGTCCTAGGGCTCAGAGTGCGAAATCAATAGAGAAAAGCAAACACCCGACGGACGAGAGTCACGACCAGTCAATTAGAGACTCAACACAATCCAGCAATTGTAAAAGTAAGGATGGAAGCACGAATCAAGCGGCGAAAGCAAAAGAAGGGAAGGTATTTGCAAACTCAAGCACTGAGCAAAACCAAAACCCTATGAAGCCAAGCTCCGTAATCTAGCAGTCCAAAGTTCAGACAGCGAAAAACAAGTCATTAGACAGGTGGAGAGAAGAAGGGAAAGTCACAGCAAAAGGTTTAGGAGGCCAATTTGGTCAAAAATGAATTTTTCAGGCTCAGCGCGGGTAGCCTTCAGCAACTCGGCGCTGACAGGGGGAGGCCTGTAGCAACTTTGCGACGTCAGCGCGGAAGGACACGGATAAAGCGCGCTGTCTCAGAAAAACGAGGTCAGCGCGGAAATAAAGCACACAGACGCGATGACAGAAACCACAAAGAAGTGAGGGCGCGATGTCAGCGCGGAAGGACACGAATAAAGCGCGCTGCCCTTGAAAACGAGGTCAGCGCGACTGTTAGACGTACAGGCGCGATGAAGAGAAAACCAAAGAACAGGGTCGCGATGTCAGCGCGACTGTTCGGAATTAAAACGCGCTGAGAGCGAAAAACAAGGAAAGCCAAAATAAAAACTTCCAAAACCAAAGGCAGGAGCTTTTCAACAATAAAAATGTTTCCCAGAAACACCCAGAAAGTTCATAAGCAACAGAGACAATCCCAAAAACTCGGAAAGAGGTCAATCAAAGCCAAACACAAAAGTGGACTCAAGAGACAAAAAGGCTGATCCCCAGTGGAGTCGCCAAATTGTTGGAGAGGTAAATCCCCTCTACGGATAGAGGCGATCCCTACTAGCCCAGCAAGGGTCTAGCAACAATCACACAATGCTGCCACGCATGTTCCTAATTGCAATTAAACAAGAGGTAAAGAACACCTACTTGGATTCCCGCGCTGTCGTTTGACGAAGGGATGTTGTCTTCGCTCCTTCGCTTCAGCTGGTCACAATCCTCCGCGATCCCCGCAAATGGATACCTGCACACACGAAGAGGGAACAAACGCAAGCGTGGAATCTAATAAAAGCAACCATACATCAGTCAGAAAAGATGTAATTCATGTTTAACCATTGCATAAACAAGTGAGAATGGAACAATAATAGCAGTCATCTATTATTAATCAGAATAGAGAAGAGTACAACCAAATGTTCTGACGTCGGTAACCTTCTCAGGAGGGGCCAGTCAGCATGTATCTCAAGCATTCACCTTTGAGGATGATTCTCCCAAGACAAACAACTCTCTCTCTCACATAAAAGTCACAAACAGCCTTCCCTAAGCAATCAATCACTTCCACATCTAGCACACCACACCTATAGCAGCAATATGAGCACTACAAGCTCTATACAATCGAAGCTATTCCAAGCTAAGTCTAACTCGCTGCTCATGGTAATGGTGAGAGTTTATATAGGAGAAGGAGTCTCCTAATAAGGTGGAAGGATGAGCTTATCTTCAAGGGAAGTTGTTGGAAAGGGTTGAACAGACATGCCATAGAAGGGAGTCGACAGTCACAAAGCTAACAACCAAGCCTGGAGGGATCTGGAAGGCAGGTTGTTTGAACAAATTCGCCTAAACTGGATCAGCGCGGATTATAGGGAAACTGCCGCGCTGTCGGCGCATCTCAATAACTGAAGAAGTCATGTCAGCGCGGAAGAACACGGAAAAGGCGCGCTGTGGACCATCGCGGAAAAGTGATGTTCTTCCGCGCTGGCAGCGCACAGCATACACTGGAAGGCGCCTGTCATCGCGGTTATTTTAGGAACAGACGCGCTGATGAACAAAACTTTGGAAAAATGGGTTTTTAAGCCAGTTCAGGGAGCAAGCACTTAGTGATTGTGAATTCTGGGCACAGCAGGGTGACTGACAGGAAGGCAGTGATAAATTTCTGTGTAACAAGGAGAATCCTTGAGTTTTTCTTGATCTCCTTAGCTCCTCACCTGTCTGATCTATTCACCTCATTGCTTTTAAGGCATCAAACAATTTCCTACCTTGCTCCATTCAGACCTCTGCAGAAACTGTGTCTCGTCCCCGAGCCCAAATTGCCTTTCCCATTGTTTTCAACAAAACCCTAAAAACAACCAAATCAAAACCTATGCACTTAATACCTAGCCTAAGATCAGTTGCAATTTTAGTCATCTCGAGCCTCATTGATTACCTTTTCCGAGATTGACCCGGAGAGAGCCCTCTCCTGTCCTCGTAGGGCTAGCTACGAGGCTGAGCGTGGTTTGATGTTGCCTTGAGTTTTTCCTTCCTCAGCCTGAGGCAAATTCGAGCGTTAACAGGTCCTTTCATGTGCTAGGGTGTTAGGGTGTTGACAGAATAGCTCTATCCTTCTTACTTGTTGAAATATTATGAGTTTTTTCAAAATGAATGACCTGTATATTATTATTGCTTGAAATGTTAAAATCCTCCCAAATTCTTGTTATATATTATTAAAACTTGAAATAATATGTGTTGGCAGTGTACTGTTGCCATTGATGTCAATAATGAGTTAGTTGTGTGTTGGCATTAATGCCAACTAGATGTTCATGTATGATTTTGATGCATATATGATGTGTTGATGATACTACAATTGATTGATATGTTGTTTATAGATTATATAATGCAGGTGTGAGAAGATCTAGGATGAAGCATATTTCAAAGTATAAAATTTGCAATATATACGTGACTTCTATGTGATAAACTTGCGTACATACACAACTATCCTTAAGAATAGTCATGTACACGACCCTACGTGCACAAAATGAGAAACCAAGGGCTTTCCTAGCATATTTGGAGGAAACGAGTCGATTGATCTGGTCCTCAACAACTTGACTTGTTCCATGTTGATCCAATCAAAAATGATTTGCAATGATTGAATGTAATGAATGCATGTTGATTTGGTTGATTGGGAAAATAGTTTAAAATGGTGTTGTCATGGATCTAATAGAGGTTACATATTGTAGTTTATTATCAAAGTTATGGTGTGCAAGGATGTAGTAGATTTGGAGATCATGGGAATGTACAAAAGGTCTAGAGATAATATCTATAGCAATGTGACAAAGTATGGACAACTCTATGTTTATGTGTTGTTGTATGGATGATTTTTTTGTCATTGTGTAATGTTTTCAAAGAGAATGTATTGCTACTATTAACGTATGTTGCTAGGTCTTGGTGTGTATGGTTGAGTGAGGTTATCAGTTTGCGTGTATTGATGCAATGTATTATGCGAGCATAGAATGATTTGTATTTCTATTATTATCATGGTTGTGTATATGTTGCTCTTAGAATATGGCAAAGTTTGTATTTTGTAGTGAATCCATGTATTCTTTATTGCTAGTGGTGATATGAATAGTTGAGTGTGAGTATGTTTTTCATCATATTATTTGTATGTATGTTGTTGTTGGGGTTTAATAGTGAGATTGATTTAATGTTGTTGAGTTGAGCTAATGAGAAAAAATAGAGTGGTTTGATATGTTGCGGAGAGTTTGTATTGCAAAGAGTTTTATATTCAGTTTGAGCATAAATATTATGTGGGTCCACTTTGAAAAAAGATGAAATTAGGCTCCTAGGGTTTTTTGCAGACTTACATGGGACCAATTTGAAAATATATGAAAGGTCATCCACAAGGGTTTGAAGGTTGGTGCCTTTAGTGGAAAGTGTTGGCTTGTTGATTTAGGGAGTGGTGGCGTCCTTTAAGTGGTGGCCTAAGAAACTATTGGAAGTTGGGACATGTAGCAGGTTGGGGTCTGCATAGTCGTGGAAGTGGTTGCTTCCATCAGGTAGTGGCTTGAAGTGGGTGTTTTCTTGCCTACATCTCAAGTCATAACTTTCACACTAGTGGTGTCTAGTGAATGATGTAAAATAATATTTTAAATAATTACGAAGAAGAAGAGAACAAGTATTTGGTGGTTTTTCTCTCGAAAAGGTTTCCACCTAATATCTAGTGCCCTCATGTGTTGATGATAGTTTATGTGTTTCTCATGTGTATTATTTCTCTCATGTTTTAATTTTCATGTGTTAATTTACTATGACATGTTTGGTACTATTCGTTATATTGGTGTTGTTAATTAATGTTTAGATAATTGTTGAATTGAAGCAGAGTAAGAAAAAAACAAATTTCTAATATATATGATGTTTGTGTGTGAGAATAGAGTGTACATATGTTTGATGCCTTTAGGAAAGTCACATATATATTTATAAGCATGTTAAAAGGTAAAAAAAATTGGAATTGATGATCCATACTGCACAATACATATTCACCCCCCAGTATTGGGAAGCTCCCAACAATTGGTATCAAAGCGGGTTCTTTCAAGTGCATCTTAACTGTTGGGAGGAAGATATGGTAAAAAAATAAAATTGATGGATCATCAAGGTATGTCTTTGTTTAGTGCTGCAAGCTATCAGGTTTGGACAGAAAAGGTGAAGACCAAGTTGATAACTTGTGGATATGACGTCTGGAAACTAGTGTGTGAAGGATATGGCAAATATCCCCTCTTAGCAAAAGTGCAACAATAGAATTCCCAAGCAAAGTGTGTGATCTACAAAAATATTCATAATGCATATCTTGAGAATATAATGTATTTGACATTTACAAAGGACATATGGGACAAATTGTAGGTATTGTGTGGAGAAGACAGTAAAGGAAACAATGGAGAGATCAAGAAGAAGAAAAAGAAGATGGGCTCTCAAAAGAATGAGTCTCAACCTGATGAGATTCATCCCCTAATGTGAATGGTTTATCAAATCGTCAAGAGGAGAAATAAGAAGATGAAGGCACAAGAAAACCAAACGTGATGCAACAAAATAGATCTAAAGGTGAGCCACCCATGTACCAAGATGATGATGAGTTATTTCTAAGTTATGCATTAGATAGTTCTGATGGTAGCCATTCAAATTTAAATAGTCAAAGATGATGACATAGTGGTCCTTAAATTTGAACTTGTTTCATCCATGGTTTTAGTAGATAAGTTAATTCTTGAAATAGAGAGGTTGAAAACTATGTATAGATCAAGAAAAGTTAATGCCTATTTTTTATGAGAAGGAGAATGAGCTTAAGGAGGAATTCATCAGCATGAAGGCCCGATTACAAGAATAAAAAATGATTGAAGATGCGATGAGCAACCAAGTAAAAGAAAGAGAGGGTTGAGTTCAAAAAATAGAAGCCAAAGTTGTCTCAGTGAGGAAGGAGCTTGAAAAGAAGGATTATCAACTAAAGTTGGAGAAGAGTACCAAGCTTTTGGAAAACATGCTTAGCAGTGAAAGATCTCCCTTGAATAAATTTGGTCTTGGCCTTCACAAGGGAGAATATAGATCATAGGCACATGTAAACAATAAAGCAACATCCAAGAAACTTGTAGCAAATAATGGAAATAAGATGAGTGGAATGAAGCAATAGAACTAGTAGCCAACAAATGAACCCAAAAATGTGTCTTTGTCAAGAAGATCATTTTCTCATAGAGAGGGGTAATTTGGAATATTTGAAAGGAGAAGTGATGACCCCCTTGCTCCTTTGATGAATGAGGTTGAATGTGCATCTTTCATAATTTTGGACATGTTGCAACCAAATGTAGAATTAGATTGTACAGATCTAACGAGCAACGTATGCAACAATATGGGCAACATAAGAGATCAATGAAATTTAGGTATACAAGTTCATTTCATGGTTACTTCTTTTCATGTAACTTGTTTGGACATAAGACAATTGATTGCAAATCTCATGCATGGAATAGATGCATGATCAAGGAAAAGTTGAGATTTACTATGAAAAACAAAGGGCTTGATCCTCTTGCCTCATATCTTGGTAATGTGAGATGCTACACTTCTGACAACCTTGGTCACATGGATAGAAATTGTAAGTTGTCCATTTTTTCAAGGAAAATTAGAAAAAAGGAACAACTCATCCATAGTAGGCCTAGTAGGAAGCTAAAGGACATTGTGGATATTAGGAAGCAACCTACTAGAGTGTGGAAGATGAAAGAGGAGCAACAAGTGAAGTGTGGTATTGCTTTATGCACACTTGAAGAAGAAGATGATAAATGGTATATAGATAGTAGATGTTCCCATCATATCTCAAGGGACAAGAAAAAATTCCAATACCTAAAGAAAACCAAAGATGGCCATGTCATTCTTGGAGATAATGCTCTAGAAAAAGTGTTGGGGAAAAGTAAGGCCAATATTGGTAATTTTAAGACTAATGCAGTTATTGTGTTGTTGGTTTAAGGACTTGTTGAAGCCTCGAAAATCATTGCTTTAACATGGGGGAAAACCACCCAGTCTAGACCTTGGTTGGCAGCTTCTTTTCTGTTTGGAGTAGTGGCTCCGACTGGGATAATGGGTCTAGTTTCCCAATCTATTTTATGATTTTTCTGATGGGGTGATATGTGATATTTTGGAATAACATTTAAGCTAGAAATAATCTAAAATAAACTAATAATGACATGCATTTTATCCTAATTTAAACACCATCTAATTATAACTATACTCGAGAGTAAATTGATGTATGTGATCTACAATAATGTCTAAAAGCAATTGATAATAAAGATCATTCAATTGCAATGAGAAATGAATTTGTTTTAACAATAATCGTTCCGTATAAAAATTTAGCCACAACGATTGTGAAAGATATATCGCATAAGAAATTATTCATGTATTCAGCATAAAATATAGATCATCATCACACAGAGGTGCAATAATGGAAACCAAGATTCAAACTTTCATACATAAACAACTTGAAGAGAAATTATTGCTTGATACATAAGTAAAAATAGTTATGAGATAAAAGTACCATTTATAATACATCCTACTCATGTGCTTCAACAATATTGATCTACTTTCAGTCCATTCAACACCATCTAAGAGTACAAAAGTGCAGTTTCAGTAGAAGGTGCTAGATCAGATAAAAATAAATCTTGTTTCACTAATTTCACCAGAACTTCCTCAAAGGGACAAAAGTGCATGTTTTGAAGATTGTTTCTGATAAAATTTCTAGACCACTCTCTAAATGCATGAGAGGGGTTTAAATACTTAAACTATAAACTAAAAATATATTATTACAAAAATAGTTGATGAGGTTTAAACGACCTTCCTCAAATTATGCAAAATAAAACCAAAATAGAAATGAGCATGGTGACTAATTGTTCTGCGTTTGATCCTTTAGATAAAAAAATGTCTGGCATGGGCTTGAGCTGTGTCGGTTGGACAATTTCAGCTTTCAACTGTCCAGTGAATACGATGTCAGTCTGTGCTGGCACCATTTTCTCCGTAGAAGTGGTTAGGCATCACAAGGTCATCCACTGGTTATGAGGTTTCACCAAATGTCGCCATTATGCTTCCTAGTTTAACCTGGTCGTTTGCCTAATTGCTTCTGCTTTTTCTTCTGTTGCATGTCTCCACTGTAGTTCAAGTTGTTTTACATTAGGAAGAAAACCTGGAATGGATTCTACCACAAGGTTGGCACTATGTAAATTTTCATTAATATTTTCGATGACACTGTTTGCTGCTACTGACGTGTCTAGTGTTTCCTTTTCTAACTCTTTAAGCTGAGAATCCCAGTTTGAAAATAATATTTCTTTATGCGACTCCTCTAGTTTATGCAAGTCAGATTTTCTCCCATCTTCTGAATTCTGCCAGGTGATGAAGTCGGATACCTTTTTCAAGATTTCATCATATTCAAGTCTCATTTCCACAACTTGACCTGTCAATTTGTCGCTTGTTTCACAATAAGAATTCCATTGTGAAATCTTCTAGCATAATAGTTCTTTTTGGTGATCAGTTGAGAGTTAAGGTCGAGTGCTTCAGTAATAAACTGATCAATTATTGGATAATCTTTATGTAGATCAAGTATTCCTTGTATTTGTGCTTCCTTCTCTGCTAAGTCGGTTAGATATTTTATTTGCATCTGCTCGAACTCTTGTTGTAGCTTAGCTAACTGTGTCTCTGCCTGCTCGTCAGATTTTGCTTGTTGTAATTGTTGTTCAAGCGACAAAAAAATATCTTCTTTTTCTTTAAGCAACATTTGCACCTCTGTTGCTTTGTCGATGGTCATTGTAGCATAGGCACCTGTAAAATGTGAGAGTCTAGTAAGGTTGGTGGACAGGTCGATGGGTGAGTCTTTCCAGAGAATATCCATTGGTTCATTATCGGGAGTAGTAACAGCTATAGAATCCAAATTCCTTTTCTTCCTTTGTCTTTTAACAATGGCTTTGTGTTGTGGGCTATAAAACACATCTAGAGGGGGAATCTCCTCTATTATCAAAATAGTTTTAGAGGTGGGGGTAATAGGGATGTGTTTTACCTCTTGAGTATTTACACTCTCCTCTGCTGTAATTTCCTGAGTTGTTTTATGTTGTGGAGTTTGCAACTCTGGCGTTTTTTCCTCTGTATTGAGCCTTTATTAAAGTTGTCCCATTCTTCCTCTAAATCAATCACCATGGATTTTATTGGCTATGTGGAGGTGGCATGGATTTCAGCATTTTTCTATCTGAAGTTTGCTCAGCTGCCTTCTCTGTAGATTGGGTTGTATGATTTTTCGACTCTCTGCTTCTAATTTTCCCATTTTGTGATGACTTCTCTTGGGATTCTGCTCCAGAATTAGTTTTAGAATTTTCTTTGGAGTTACCTTCTATACTCACACTAGGAGTAGGCTCCCTTATTGGTTCAATCAATAATTGGTCCAACGGGACCTTTGTTAGCCTCCTTTCTCTTTACTCGTAAAAGGTTTCAAGATCTTCACAGTAAAAATGTAATTGTGCCATATGCTTCACCTATGTGAAGGTTTTTTTCTGCAAAAAGATGTCATCAAATGCATCTTCCTCATTACTGAATACTTTTATTTTCACCATGGTGGTAAAGTCTTTAACAGTGTTGAATGGGTCATATTGCCTTCCAGGGAATTTAGGTAATTGCAGAGATAACATATTCTTTGCTTCTTTAAATGCATGCCCTAGGTTGTGTAATGCAAATTCTCCACACTGCAAAGGGAATGTAAGCCGGATGGCCTTTTTTGCTTCCTTTAATGTTTTTCTCATCCCTCCCTCACTAGTTGTTTGATAGGCTATCTCTCTAGCCATCAATTTGTCCGGAACATAGGATGGGAGGACATGAGGGGAGGTAATGCTTCCAAATACCCTGATATACATAAATGTCTCCTCCCCAAACCATCTGGCCATTGGGAGGATATCTACTTTAGCTTCTTGGGAAAACCCGGGGCATCTCGGTTGTAAAGTCGTCTGTGAATAGGGAGCATAACTCCATGGAAAATTTTGAAAAAATGTGGTTGAAAGTTAGATTCCCACATGTATTTATGGTATATGTGAATGGGAAGTGGATTTTGAATAGTCCACTTCCATCCCATGACAGGAAATTTCAAACCGAAACAAATTGCATCCATTACATAGGTGCTCATAAAAAATGGAGGGTAAACCCACGAAGCAACACTTCTTTTCCTTCTATACTCCATTATTGTTCTTGCTAAATTGTTAGAAAAAATTTGTGCCCAATTCATTACAGTTGCGTTAATGGCTGCATCTATTAATGGCAACCATTCTGGGGAGCATTTAGTACTATCGAGTTTGCCAAATAGTCTACATAGCATAGCCACTACGAAACTATGAGGGGGGAAAATAGACGCAATAGTGTACATACCGTTCTTGTCTTTCTTGATTTTGTCCTCATTATTTGACCAAGTCCAGGTGCAGTCCGCTGAGTCCTTGTTCTCTTTGGAAAACTTCTCGACAAACTTCCTGTTGTAGATGACTTGTGGCTCTGGTAGGTGGTACATAAGCCGCATGTTGTCTAGCATAAAATATCCCATAACCTCTTGACTTCTTGTCTTGAATTCTCCGTCTGATATGTCAACTTCATCAATAACTCATTTAACCATGTCTGTACAAGGGATTATCTTTAGGCGCGTAGCTATGTGATGCAAAAAAGAGCATGTTGTCTTAAGCATGGAAGCATCTGAGGAATCACGTCCGCCAACTGTAACCTTCGCTTCCAAAATCCTTGGCTGCTCTTCCTCCAGTGTATTATAGATGGCCTCCCATGTATAGGTTCCTCCCTCTCTGTTGCATGTAGTATTTGTAAATAGAGGAGTCATTTCTGACTTCTCAAAGACGACTGCCTTGCCTTTCTTCACCATTGCTCTTAACAATTTGCTCTGTGGATTTTACTTGAAAGTGAAGAACAAAAACTATTAGATACACAAAGATGATAATGAATGTGAAATGAAATAATGTGGATAACTTGTAAAGGTGATAAAAGAAGTTTTATTTGAATGCACGTAAGAAGATATCATATCATGCTAAATGGATTTTCACACATAAATGCAGTTAGATCTTACTAAATGCCCACTAATGCTTCGTTATCCCTTAGCTTTAATGCTCATAAATGTCTGCATCGTAAATTGGGAAGAAATATTCTAGGGTGGAATGCCTTTGAACTATGATAATGGCGATTTTGCGATTTGCGAAGCAATATTGTAGATCGCAAAATTGCATTATTCCTTTTCTCTTTTCTTACCTTCTCTTGTTTTTCTGCGAGATGCGAGATGCGAGCCACTTGTTTATTGCTTCAAAATGTAGCTACTTGTAAAGTTTTTCTATGTAAAGACCTTTCTTAATGAGTGGGGGACCTAAACATTTGTTCATGATATATTTGAGTGGGTCTAGGTCTTGATCGTGTTTTGCAATATCGGTTGATGGTAAGTTTGTGGTGTTCCTTTGAATGCTCGAAATGTGATGCGATAAAGGTTATGAAACCATCACAACTTCGCCTCTTGCATGTTTTGAGATAACCTTTTAAGGAGGGTCCTTTATAAATGGTGATATGCGATGCAAGACTTGGCTTCGAAGAGAAAAGGTTAAAGACCTAGTTTATGTCAAAAATATGATAGTTTCAAGGTATAAAGCATAGAGTCATCTTTTAATCATTTTTTTACCAGATTTTGTGGGTTAGCAAGGTCTTTTGATGATGCTTAATCATGTTGAATGTGGGAAGGCAAGCATTTAGTAGTTATTTTGAAAAAAAGGGGGTTTGATTGATATCTTGCTTTATTCCAAAAATAAAAGAAATGCCTAAATGCTAAGCTTATTTTTTGGATGGATTTTTTAAAGGGTCCCCATTTATCAATGTAATATTAACTACTACCATTAATAAATGGGGGGGTTGTTGAATAGAACAACAATTGGTGATTCACTTGGAAGAACGAGTTATCTGTGAGAGTTTTTTTAAATTTCTAAAACTTCTAAAATAAAGATAGTTTTGGAAATAAAAATAAATTACATGGAATATAAGGTAAGTAATACTGCTCAATAGTAATAAAACAACATCTACTTAACTATCATTCTTTTGATTATTCTTTTCTCATAAGAAAGTCACTTTGTCTACATCAGCCATTACCTAGTTTTAAAGATAAAAGCAAGGAGACTCTCCTCAGATCAGTTTTTGGTATACTCAATTGTCGTAGGTAGAGCCTCTGCTGCCAGCAGGCGTTCATATCCTCAACAGGGTTACCTTATAACCAACAATGATTCAGTAGCCCACTTAAATCAGAATGCAATCTTAAAGATAAGCTCGTTTGTATACTTATTTCTTTCTTTATTTTATGAAGTAATTCATTCTTCCTTCAAATCTTCATCTTTTATCTCTTAAAGGAAAATGCCTTGGTTTGGTGACCAAAATTGACGATGCCATTCACTTGATTTGTAACATAACTGAACAAGTTGGCTCTTGATGAGACCCCTTGTCTTTTGATTAATATAATATTAAGCCATTACCCTGTTTTGATATGCAGTATTGGTAATGTTAGTTAGTTATAATCTTATGATCATGGTAAGTCAGCTCTTGATGAGACCTCTTATCCTTTAAGTTTAAGTATATTTTATAATTACACTCTAAAAATGAAAGTTGATTAGGTAGGGAGAATCATTGGCTCCTTAAGAGATTCTGGACAACAATTGTAGAGTTTTAAAGATGCTTTTCTGCAGAGAGACTTTGCTTTGTTATTGACACTTTTCTTGACTGATGTAAAGGAAAAATTTCTTTCTAAAGCTAAGTTTCATCAAAGATCAAATAATTTTGGCAGAAAACAGGAAGTTTTTGAGCGATAGAACTTAACTATATATTTCATATGTGAAGATTACTTTCATAACAATCTTTACTTACACAAGTGAAAAGTCAAAATTAAAAAGAGATTATCCTTTGTAAAGCCAAAAGTAAATGTTTTTCAACTCGTATTTTCTTTCTAAAATAAAATAACTAAAGGAAATAATATACGGTGAACAGAAGAGATCATCTTCTATGGAAAGTATTTCTTTAAAATTTTCCCATTAACGGGTAGAGATTTTCTCTTACCTGATAAATATTGTAATAGAAACATTAATGGGCCTATTTGTTCCACAATCTGAAATGGGCCAAGCCACATTTGTTGGAACTTGGTATGCTTACCTTTCTCTTCGTGGGCTTTATCCCATTTCAATACTAGGTCTCCGAGTTGAAAAGATTTTGAAGTTAGAGAATTTGAATCAAAGGAGGCTTTGACTAACTACTGATTATGTGCATGTGTGATCTTGGCCTTTACTCTTTCCTCTTCAAGCTTAAGGATTTGTAATCGTCTAACTTGCATAGATGAGAAAGGATTTTCTTCAATGAATTGAACTAAGGCTAAAGAGGGAATAACTACATTTGTTGGCAAGACAGCTTCTTTTCCATAGACCAAATTAAAAGGAGAAGTGCCAATGGAGGCTTTCCGAGTTATTCGATCTGGCCATAGAGCAAACACTAAAGAATTATGCTAGTTATTTTGGCTTTGGTCAACGGTTCATTTAGTAATCCTGATGACATTCTTGTTTATGGATTCGACTAACCTATTTCCTTACGGATAATAATTAGCAGAGTACTTAAGCTTAAAACCTCTTTTAAGAGCAAACTCTGTCATAGTATTTCCTGAAAAATAAAATGCATTATCAAACATCAAGGTAGATAGTAGGCTAAACCTCGTAATGATAAATTGATCTATGAATTCAATAATGTTTTTAGAATTGGCTACCTTAGTGGAATTGCTTGTACCCATTTGGTGAAATAATCAATGGTTGTAAGGATATATCTATGTTTCTTAAAAGAATGAGGAACGATCTCCCCTATTATGTCCAATCCCCATTGTTAGAATAGCTGTTCAATGTTGTCTAGCTGTAATGGTAATGCAGGTTTCCTCTATCTTCCAATAGCTGTCTGACAAATCTTGCATTTCCTTACATAATTGTGTGCATCTTTGAATAATGTTGGCCAGTAATAGCTGACATGCAGGATTTTATGTGTTGTAGTATCCCCTCCAAAGTGACCACCAGTTGGTCCATCATGAAGTTCCTACAACATATTCTCTGCCTCATATTTTTCAAGACATCTAAGTAAAACAAAATCATAATTTATTCTAAATAGCACATCATTGACAATTTGATATTGTCTAGATTTTAATCTCAAGGCCCTTTTCTTTGTGTAATTTAATTGGGTTGGGGCATATCCATTTCTCAAGTAAAATATGATATCAACATATCTTGACGCAGTGTCATTAAGGATTACCTCATAGACTTGTACACTGTCACCTAATGCTGCAATGCTGATAGATTTGATGCTCCTTCCAACATCCTGCAAAAACCTTGACCTTTTACAATTTTTGCTGGTTTGATTTCGATGTCATATTCTTGTAGAGCTGTAAACCAATTCGCTCTCTTTTCACTTACATCCCTTTGTATTAAAATATTTCTCACTGTTGAGAATGGTACTATTACTTTGGTGTGGATTTTGAGGAGAAAAGGTTGAAGTTCTTTATTGATTTGAAAATAGCAAAATCTTGTTTTTCAACATCTGAGTAATTCAATTCAGCTCCCTACAAATTGGAGCTAAAGAAATAGATTGGGGCGTCAACTTTTTCTTGATTTACTTGTATCAATATGGCTGCATATGATTTCTCGAAAGTGAAAGTATATAAAATGAAATGATTTGAAAAATTCGACATTGCCAAAGATGGGGCGTTTATGATTGCTTGTTTTATTAAGTTAAAAGCTTCATGTTCCGAGTGTCCCCATTTAAACAGAGAATTTTTTTTTTTTATCATGGATTGAAGAGGTAAAACAATTCTTGAGAAGTCAGAGACAAATCTCTTAACAAAATTTATTTGACCTAGGAATTATTGCATTGATTTTTTGTTATGTAGTAAAGGTATTTCAGAGATTTCTCTAATTTCATCAAGGTCAATATGAATTCCTGCTTTGGACACAATGAATCCAAGGAGCTTTCCTTCACTTAATGTGAAAACAGATTTCTTGGGGTTAAGAGAAATTTCCTACATTTGGCAATGTTCAAATATTTGCTTTAAATCCCTTAGATGATTACTGCATTTTCTGGAATATACAATTATATCATCTAAGTAGATTACTATTGATTTGTTTACTAAACCTTTGAAGGCTATGCCCATGGATCTCTGGAAAGTAGCACTAGAATTAATCAGTCCAAATGGCATCTTTTGATAAGCATAAGTGCCCCATTTTGTCCTGAATGTAGTTTTCAGCTGGTCATCTGGATGTACTAAGATCTGATTATGACCTGAGAATCCATCCAGGAAAGACATTAGTTCCGAGCCTGCAACTGATTGCAATATCTGTTCCATAGGGGGCAATGGGAAATTCTCCTTTTGGAAAGATTTATTGAGGTTGTGGAAGTCTATACATATCCGAATATTGTCATTCCTTTTCCTGACTAGGACAAGATTGGAAACCCATTGGGAATGCCTAACAGGAAAAATAATTTTGGATTTCAGTAGTTTATTCAATTCAGATTTAATTTGACTTTCTAAGTTAGGATGGATCTTCCTTAATTTCTGCTGAATAGGTCTTTCATCAAATGTCATGGGAATAGTATGTTGAATAATAGAGGTGTCGTATTTCTTAAGATCTTCATAATTCCATGTGAAGACATTCTTGTACCTTTTCAACAAACTTATAAAGGCTGCTTTTTCATCTAACGTAATTGTGAGACCTAGTTTAATATTTTGAGGTTTTAGGTTAGTCCCAAGATTGATTAATTCAAACCTCAGAGTTGAGCTCTGAAGTTTTGAATTGGTGAATCATTTAAATCTGTCTTTGAGGTCATATAAATCTTCCAACTTAACTACAGATTTTGGTATAGTGTTATTGACTGTTTCTTGTTTAAGTTGGTTATCATGTTGGTCATCATAAGAGCCTTCTGAAGTTAGGAAGCTTATGATATTTGGATCATTATTAAAGACTCCCCAATTGGTGATATTATCGGGAATAGAAGGCCTAAAAATTAATTCAATGGAAAATCGATCAGGGCTATAATCCTCTGGTGGGATAAGCTTGGAATCGACATTAGATAGAAGATTGGCACTATCATTTTGGAGTCTTGGAATAGGGGAAATATTAAACGTTGTAAAGTGAAAGGTCAGGTCTTGGACTAATGATTGATAGTGTTTCAAATGTCCTGACAAATAGTGTATAGTATTTCTTACCTATTTTATTACAATCGTTGAATCTCCGAATACTTGGAGGTGTTTGAAATTAAGGCCAATTGCCTTACACAAACCTTGAACTAGTGCTTCATATTTTGTGGTATTTTTTGTGCAATCAAATTCAAGTCTGCATGCTAACATAGTCTTTTCCCTTCTAGGCTAACTAATATGTATCCTGCTCCTACTCCATCATTGGATTTAGATCAATCAAAAAATAAATTCCAAAATAAAGACCTGATTACAAGTTTATCTACAAAATTTACACATTTAGAAGTGTCCGTTTGGGAATAATTTTCAACTTGAGATACAATAGAGTTTTCTAAGAAAGGTGAAGTGTGAGCATTGAAATTCCCTAGAAATTATTCTACAGAGTAGTTTCCGATCATATTGTTACTATATGCATCTGGTTCATTTTCTCCTTCTAGTTCTGTGACTATGTACTTTTGATGTTTCTCGCGATCAACCCTTATTTGATTTGGCTTGCCATTATAGGGAAGCCACATGTGAGACCAGTCAATGGAAAAATAACCATGAATTTTTTCTTACCAGTCTCTACTAAGGATTAAGCTATAGACCTCAAGAATGTCAGCTACAAGTATGTCAATGACTTGACAAAATTTAGGATTTGATGAAAGTCTAATGGTTACTTAGTTAAGTTCCCCAACAACTTTGACCTGAGATCGATCTAACTATACTATTCATACAACAGATTTCTGAGGCTGAACATTCAACTTTTCACAAACTATTCTAGGTAAGATGTTAGATGAAGCTCATGAATCAACTAAACAATTGTGTAAGTTCTTATTAAAGACTTAAAAAGTAAGGACAAATGGAGGAATATGAGATTTATGTCTTCCCCTAATTAGAGCGATGTCAGTTGGATCAATCTTGTTTAAAGAGGTGCTAGGGGGCCTTCCCATTTCTTGGGCAGCTTGTGAGATCATGGCGGCAAGAAGCAGCGTAATAGGTACTGCTTTGAGTTCTTTAAGAAGTAGCTTCTGTTGATGGTTCAATTTTCTAAGCTCATGAAAGGTGATGTTTGCCCTATTTTTCTTCATATCATCAATAATGTTATATTCCATTTCATCAGAAACTATCAAAGTTTTAGGTGAAGGTGAAAAATCCAATTGAGTAGGAGTAGTTTGAGTGGATTTTGGTGAAGATTTATTACCTGTTGCTTTGTCCCTGGGAGGTGGCATTGAAGCCTTTTGCTTTGAATTTGTTTGTGACAATTCAACAGTTTTTTTTACTTTGAGTAGCAACAGGCAAATCTTCTTGAGTTTCTTCATTGGGGAGGATAAAATCCCACATTCCTTTTAATTTTTCCACTTCTTCATCATTTGTTTGTTCTTCGTTTGTTGAAACTTCATCCTCCTCTCCATCTAATTCGACATTTGATATAGCATTTGGAAGTTTAGGATCAATAGGGGAATTCCTTTTAAATGTTCTAAAATCTTTTTTAAAGGAAGTCTCTGCTACCTATTTTTTAATATCAGCCATTTGGTTAGACATGGTCTTGAGAAATTCCTGTAACCCTTCAATATCAAAAGGATATTTTGGTGGTTTCTTCTTAGAGTCGTCCCTAAAGGTTACTTTCTTAGATTTTCATTCTTCTAATGCGTTTTTCTTTTCTACAACTAGAATGTGTTTTTCCACAGCTATTGCCTCTTTCATATTTTCAGCTAACGTTGGTTTAGCAGCTCTATCAACGAAGATGGTTGTGTTTGATGGTAGAGCAGAAATATACCACTCATTTTGTACCTTATCACTAGGATTAGACGTTGTTGGTACTTTATTCAATAATTTATTGAAGTGAGAGTTGAAGTCCTTAATGGGTTCTTTCGGTTCGGCTTTCAAATTAGATAAATCATTGATTAGGGTAGTTGTGGATCTATCATCCCCAAATTTAGTTAAAAAATTCTCTTGGAAAGTATCCCATCTATTAATAGAACCTGATGGTAATGAGAAGAACCATGATCCTACTGATCCATGTAAAGTATATAGGAATAATCTTACAACTGCATCTTCTTCCACTACTTCATTCAAGTTAATGGACAAAATGAAATTGTTTATATGTTCCTCAGCTAGTAGGCCATCATTAGGATTGAATTTGGGTAACCATTTCTTTGGATGAGCTGGAAATTGATGTAAAGGCCCAGCCATCCTAACAGCTCTTGGTTTTGTCCATGGCCTTGGAGGATTTTGTGCCATTGCTGGTATGTGAGTAGGAGAAGGTGTAGCAGTGGTTGAAGGTGATTGGGTAGAGGAAGATGTATCTCCTGTACCTATGTCAATCACAATCTGGAGTGGCGAGGCAGATGATTAATCTTGTGATGGTATAAACGGAATGAATGAAGATGATGAAAGAACCTTGTTGTGAGATTTGGATGGTGTTTTCTTAGCTTTCTTATGGCTTTGCAGAGGAAATTTGAATAAAGGGATTCTAATCTTTTCACTCTGTGCTCTAGTTAACCATTGAGATGGGGTAAACTGAGATGTAACACAATATTGGGATAACTCAGATTCTTCTTGAGATAACAAAATCCCATGTAATTTATGAATCAAAGATTAGACTTCAGGGGCTTCAGTAGAAAGAAGAATGATTTGAATTTTTGGGATTTTAGCGGTGGGTTCTGTAATTTTCTTTGCAACTTCTCGCTTAGGATCTAGGGATTGGAATTCTTTCGAGAATTTGGAGGTGATGGTGAGGGAGTTTTACTCTTAGAATGGCTTGTTGTTTTAGATTTACTTGCCATTCACAGTTAGGCCCTCCTTCTAGCGCCAAAATGTTGAAGCCTCAAAAATCATTGCTTCAACATGGGGGAAAACCACCCGGTCCGGACTTTGGTTGGCAGTTCCTTTTCCGTTTGGAGTAGTGGCTCTAACTAAGGATAATGGGCTCAGTTTCCCAATCTATTTTATGATTGTGCTGATGTGGCGATATGTGATATTTTGGAGTAATGTTTAAGCTAGAAATAATCTAATCTAAACTAATAATCACATGCATTTTATCCTAATTTAAACACTATCTAATTACAACTATACCCGAGAGTAAATTGATGTATGTGATCTACAATAATGTCTAAAATCAATTGATAATAAAGATCATTCAATTGCAATGAGAAATTAATTCGTTTTAACAATAATCGTTTCGTATAAAAAGTTAGCCAAAATTATTGTGAAACATATATCACATAAGAAATTATTCATGTATTCATCATAAAATATAGATCATCATCATACAGAAGTGCAATAATGGCAACCAAGATTCAAACTTCCATACATAAACAACTTGAAGAGAAATTATTGCTTGATACATAAGTAAAAAGAATTATGAGATAAAAGTACCATTTATAATACGTCCTACTCATGTGCTTCAACAATATTGATCTACTTTCAGTGCATTCAACACCATCTAAGAGTACAAAAGTGCAATTTCAGAAGAAGGTACTAGATCAGATAAAAATAAATCATGTTCCATTAATTTCACTAGAACTTCCTCAAAGGGACAAAAGTGCATGTTTTGAAGATTATTTCTGATAAAATTTCTTGATCCCTCTCTAAATTCATGAGAGGGGTTTAAATACTTAAACTATAAAAATAAAAAAAGATTATTACAAAAATAGTTGAGGAGGTTTAAACGACCTTCCTCAAATTATGCAAAATAAAACCAAAATAGAAATGAGCATGGTGACTAATTGTTCTGAATTTGATCCTTTAGATCACAAATGTCCGTCATGGTCTTGAACTGTGTCGGTTGGATGATTCCAGCTTTCAATTGTCTAGTGTATACAATGTCGGTCAATGCTGGCACCATTTTCTCTGTAGAATGGTTAGGCATCACAGGGCCATCCACTAGCTATGAGGTTTCATCAAATGTCGCCAATACCCTTCCCAATTTAACCTGGTTGTTTGCCTAATTGCTTCTGATTTTTCTTCTATTGCCTGTCTCCATTGTAGTTCAAGTTGTTTTACATTAGGAAGAAAACCTGGAATGGATTCTGCCACAAGGTTGGTGCTATGTAAATTTTCATTAATATTTTCGATGACACTGTTCGCTGCTACTAGCGCTTTTGTTGTTTCCTTTTCTACCTCTTTAAGCTGAGAATCCCAGTTTGTAAATAATATTTCTTTATGCGACTCCTCTAGTTTAGGCAACTCGACTTTTCTCCCATCTTCTAAATTCTTCCAAGTGATGAAATCGAAGACTTTTTTCAAAATTTCATCATATTCAAGTCTCATTTCCACAACTTGACTTGTCAATTTGTCGCTTGTTTCGCAATAAGAATTCCATTGCGAAATCTTCTCGCATAATAGTTCTTTTTGGTGCATCAGCTGGGAGTTAAGGCTGAGCGCTTCAGTAATAAACTGATCAATTTTTGGATCATCTTTATGTAGATCAGTTATTCCTTGTATTTTCGATTCCTTCTCTGCTAAGCTGGTTACATGTTTTATTTGCATCTGCTTGAACTCTTGTTGTAGCTTAGCTAACTGTATCTATGTCTGCTAATCAGATTTTGCTTGCTGTAATTGTTGTTCAAGAGACAAAATTTTATCTTCTCTTTCTTTAAGCAACATTTGCACCTCTATTGCTTTGTCGATGGTCTATGTAGCATAGGCACCTACAAATTGTGAGAGTCTAGTAAGGTTGGTGGACGGGTCAATGGGTGAGTCTTTCTAGAGAACATCCATCGGTTCATTATCAGGGGTAGTAACAGTTGTAGAATCCAAATTCCTTTTCTTCCTTTGTCTTTTAACAACTACTTTGTGTTGTGGGCTATAAAAGACATCTAGAGGGGAAGCTCCTCTATTCTCAAAACAATTTCATAGGTGGGGGTAACAGGGATGTGTTCTACCTCTTGAGTATTTACAATCTCCTTTGTTGTAATTTCCTGAGTTGTTTTCTGTTGTGTAGTTTGCAACTCTGGCGTTTGTTCCTCTGTATTGAGACTTTTATTAAAGTTGTCCCATTCTTCCTCTAAATCAATCACCAGGGGTTTTAATGGCCGCGTGGAGGTGGCATGGATTTCAACCTTTTTGCTAGCTGAAGTTTGCTCAATTGTCTTCTCTGTAGATTGGGCTGTATCCTTTTACGACTCTCTACTTCTACTTTTCCCACTTTTGTGATGACTTCTCTTGGGATTCTACTCCAGAATTAGTTTTAGAATTTTCTTTGGAGTCACCTTCTATACTTACACTAGGGTAGGCCCCTTATTGGTTCAATCAATAATTGGTCCAATGGGACCTTTGTTAGCCTCCTTTCTCTGTACTCGTAAAAGGTTTCAAGATCTTCACAGTCAAAAAGTAATTGTGCCATATGCTTCACCTTTGTGAAGGTGTTTTTCCGCAAAAAGATTTCATCAAATGCATCTTCCTCATTACTGAATACTTTTATTTTCACATGATGGTAAAGTCTTTGACAGTGCCGAACGGGTCATATTGCCTTCCAGGGAATTTAGGTAATTGCAGTGATAACATATTCTCTGCTTCTTTAAATGCATGCCCTAGGTCGTGTAATGCAAATTCTCCACACTGCAAAGGGCATGTAGGCTAGATGGTCTTTTTTGCTTCCTTTAATGTTTTGCTCATCCCTCCCTCACTAGTTGTTTGATAGGCTATCTCTCTAGCCATCAATTTGTCCGGAACATAGGATGGGAGGACATGAGGGGAGGTAATGCTTCCAAATACCTTGATATTCGTAAATGTCTCCTGCCCAAACCATTTGGCCACTAGGAGGATATCTACTTTAGCTTCTTCGAAAAACCTGGGGGAATCTCGGTTATAAAGCTGTTTGTGAATATGGAGCATAACTCCATGGAAAATTTTGAAAAAATGTGGTTGAAAGTTAGATTCCCACATGTATTTATGGTATATGTGAATGGGAAGTGGATTTTGAATAGTCCACTTCCATCCCATAACAAGAAATTTCGAATCAAAACAAATTGCATCCATTACATAGGCACTCATAAAAAAATGGAGGGTAAACCCTCGAAGAAACACTTATTTTCCTTCTAAACTCTGTTATTGTTCTTGCTAAATTTTTAGACAAAATTTGTGCCCAATTCGTTACAGTTGCGTTAACGGTTGCATCTATTAATGGCAACCATTTTGGGGAGAATTTAGTACTATTGGGTTTGCCAAATAGTCTACATAGCATGGCCACTGCAAAACTATGAGGGGGACAAATAGATGTAGTAGTGTACATACCATTCTTGTCTTTCTTGATTTTGTCCTAATTATTTGACCAGGTTCGGGTGCAGTCCATTGGGTTCTCATTCTCTTTGGAAAACTTCTCGACAAATTTCCTGTTGTAGATGACTTGTGGCTCTGGTAGGTGGTACATAAGTCGCAGGTTGTCTAGCATAAAAGATCCCATAACCTCTTGTCTTCTTGTCTTGAATTCTCTATATGATATGTCAGCTTCATCAATAACCCATTTAACCATGTCTGTATAAGGGATTATCTTCGGGCACACAGCTATGTGATGCAAAAATGAGCATGATTTCTCGAACATGGAAGCGTCTGAGGAATCACATCCTTCAACTGTAATCTTCGTTTCCAAAATCCTTGGTTTCTCTTCCTCCAGTATATTATACATGGCCTCCCATGTAGAGGTTCCTCCCTCTTTGTTGCATGTAGTATCCATAAACACAAGAGTCATTTCTGACTTCTCAGAGACGATTGCCTTGCCTTTCTTCACCATTTCTCTCAATGATTTGCTTTGTGGATTTTCCTTGAAAGTGAAGAAAAACAACCATTAGATACACAAAGATGATAATGAACGTGAAATGAAATAATGCGGATAACTTGTAAAGGTGATAAAAGGAGTTTTATTCGAATGCACATAAGAAGATTCATATCACGTTAAATGGATTTTCACATATAAATGCAATTAGCTCTTGCTAAATGCCCACTAATGCTTCGTTATCCCTTAGCTTTAATTCTCATAAATGTCTGCATCGTAAATCAGGAAGAAAGCTTCTAGGGTGGCGAGCCTTTGAACTATGATAATGGAGATTTTGCGATTTTCTAAGCAATATTGTAGATTGCAGTATCACATTATTCCTTTTCACTTTTCTTACCTTCTCTTGTGTTTCTGTGAGTTGCAAGATGCGAGCCGCTCGTTTATTGTTTCAAAACATAGTTTCTTGTAAAGTTTTTCTATGTAAAGACCTTTTTTAATGAGGGGTGGACCAAAACATTTGTTCCTAATATATTTAAGGAGTGGGTCCAGGTCTTGATCACATTTTGTAATATCGACTGATGGTAAGTTTGTGGTGTTCCTTTGAATGCTCGAAATGCGATGCGATAAAGGTTATGATGCCATCGCAATTTCGCATCTCACATGTTTTGAGATAAACTTTTAAGGAGGGTCCTTTATAAATGGTGATATGCGATGCGAGACTTGGCTTCAAAGAGAAAAGCTTAAGGACATAGTTTATGTCAAAAATATGATAGTTTCGAGGTATAAGCCATAGAGTCGTCTTTTAATCATTTTTTTACTGGATTTGGTGGGTTAGCAAGGTCTTTTGATGATGTTTAATCATGTTGAATGTGGGAAGGCAAGCATTTAGTAGTTCTTTCAAAAAAAGGGAGTTTGATTGATATCTTGCTTTCTTCCAAAAATAAAAGTAATGCCTAAATGCTAAGTTCATTTTTTGGATGGATTTTTTAAAGGGTCCCCATTTATTAATGTAATATTAATTACTACCATTAATAAATGGGGGGGTTGTTGTAGAGCACAAAAGGACTGAAGCATAAAATCTTGAGCATGAGACAGATGGTTGATGGAGGCAAGGAAGTGATCTTCAACTCCAAAGGTTTCAACATCTGGAAATAAGGGTCAAAGAGGTTGATATCAAGAGGAGTTAGAAATCCAGACATTGTGTGCATGTTGAAGGGAAGAGAAAGCAGGAATAAGAGATTGATGACAATATCTTCCTCTTTAGATCTTGAGTAGGAGAAGCTAGTCGTCATTGTATTTTATTAGTCAGTTATATTAAAAAGTGATTGCAGAAGAGCATGTGAGGCATGCATGGTCTCAAGAGGAGCATATGGAAGCAACATGAGTGCATAAAGAAGCATGAAGAAAATTTGCAATAGAAACATGGTGTGATTGAGAGCCTAAAATCATAGTCAGGTCCCCATGATCAACAAGAAGTTGGAGAAATGCATGAGCTTAGGGAGAGTTATGGCAGTTTGGGTCTAAGTGAAAAACATGAATTCATAATCTACACACTATTTGGATAAAGGAAAAGTGGGTATATATGTTATTTTATCCTCAAACAAATGTGTATGTATTTTGGCGATAACAATGACTTGAAAGTTTAAAATCTCTACAAGAAAATCGCGCGGGTTCTGATCTGGAGCTCCCGTGCCCCTGCTTCCTTGGCCCTCGCAGCCCTCCATGGGCCTCCTGCCAGCAGCCCCTACTGCTGGGCTCTCAACCTCCCCTCTTAGCATCCCCGCAATCAGGATCTGCCCCCTTTCTCCGGCCTGTGTTGCTGCTGGCATAATGATAGTGGTTTGTGATCGCTGAGGAGCGTAGCCGCCGCCATGAGTGCGCCAAGGGGTGGGAAGCCTTCTCCCACCCCACCTATTTCTTTAGAAGAAGCTTTCAGAATATTGCTTTCATAGAAAGGGAAGAAACGTTTGACTCCAGAAGTCCCGAAATTCATCAAAAAACTGGAGGAAATTCCTGAAATCGCCCTGCCAGAAGACCAACCGATAAAAATCACCCTAGCCCTGGCTGACAGAGGGTTGGTAGGAAAATTTATGGGACACTGGCCATAAAAAAAAACAACAGATGACTGGATCCAATGCAACTGGAGGCCCCAGCTCGAAAACAATGTGATCTGTTATGCTGTTGGAAGAGGGTATTTCGTTTTTGAGTTCACCTCCAAAGATGATCGAGATTTGGTTTTTAGAAACGGTCCGTATTTTATGGGAAATCAGGGTCTGTGTCTTAATAAGTGGACCCCTGACTTCGATCCCTCAATTGATTCCCCTAAAGAGGTCCCAGTCTGGGTCTGGCTACCCAATCTTCCGATCCATTGTTAGAGCTATCACACCTTGCAGAAGATTGGAAATGGTCTCAGCCGTTTCATTAACAAAGCAGATAACAAGGGCCAATACACCTACACAAGAATTTGTGTGGAAGTTGACCTAGAAGCTGGATTGCCCGAAGCAGTAAAATTTACAGTCGGAGAATGGCATCACTATCAAAAATTGAATTACGAGCAATTGTCGTTCAAATGCAGAACTTGCCTTGAACATGGACACTTCCAAAGAAATTTCCCAAAAGCTCCAACCGGGGACAAAGTTGATGAAGAAGGATGGAAAGAAATCAAAAAGGGCAAAGCAGTCCCAAAACTAACTGAGAAGAAAAATTCAGGGCCATTGGTGAAGCCCTAGCCCAAACCAAAAGCCAAAGAAGTTCCTAAAGAGGGTTCTTCCTCTAGGGAGAAGACAGATGCCATTGGGATCCAAGAGGAACTAGAAGACCCATCAAAGAAAGTGAAAGAAGCTGAAGCAAAGTGATCTCTTCCTCCATCAGAGGATGAACAAGGCAAAAAAGAAGAAAACGAGGAGCACATCAATCTGGGCTCCGATTCTGAGGGAGATTCAGAAGATGGAGTCTCATATTTAGACAACTCACAAGTCACTCCTATCAAGTCAGCCAGGGGTTGAAATTCCAAGAAGAAATAGAGAGAGGAGAAAACTTATCTAGATGTTCTCCAAGGTTCCCAGAAAACTCTCAAAGGAATGATGAACACCAGATCTAGGCGCAAGCATGGTAAGGCTCCAAAAGGAGCCACAACCTCCCAAGCTAGTAAATAATGAAATACGTCTCCTGGAATTGCAGAGGATTAGGCAGCAAGTTGAAAGAAGAAGCTCTGAAAGACATTGTGAGGATGTACTGACCTGAAATCCTTCTCATCTAGGAGACAAAACTGGAGGACCTTCTACTCCTCCAAGCAAGCAAAGTTTTCTGGCATAAATGCCAAGGGAGAGTAGTCAGCGCCAGAGGCACCTCTGGAGGGATTTCCTCCTTTTGGGACAGCTCCAAATATGATCTGATTCACGAAGAACGTTGCCCCCATTGGCTACTCACTAAGCTCCTCCATAAAGAATATGGCCACCAAGTAAGTATGTTCAATCTTTATGCTCCGGTTTTACCCTCTGAGAAAAAAATTTGTTGGGACTCGCTCCAGTCCTATCTTTTCTTGCACAATCCAGAAAATATTATTATTGCAGGTGATTTGAATATTATCCTAGAGGCAGAAGAGAAAAAGGGGGGCTCGCTAGTTAGGGACCCAGCTAGAGAATGGGTTGAAGACCTCATTCTAGATTGGGATTTGGAGGATATCAAGCCCACATCTGGAAAATTCACCTGGTCAAACAAAAGGTTAGGCCCAGGCCACATTGCTGCTCATCTGGACAGATTTCTTGTCTAATCCTCCTTCTTGACTTATGGTCTAACGACCACCTCTAAAATTCTGTCGAACTACACCTCTGACCATAAACCCATTCTACTTGAGCTCTCCTTGGATGGAAATCTTGGCCCCATTCCCTTTAGATTCAGTTCTCTTTGGATTCATCAAGATGGATTCCAAGAGGTGGTCACCGAGGCCTGGAACCGGCAAGTTCAAGGATCCCCTTTCTTTGTGTGGGAAGAAAAAATGAGGATACTTAAAAGGGAGCTCAAGGAGTGGGCTAAGAGGTTGAAAACGCCCACCACCAAAAGAAAGGAGATGCATGACAGCTTAGCAGGCCACCAATTAAAAATGGAGAACTTCGATGTAATTCAAATCCTTGTTCAAAAAGAAGTAGAGCTGAAAAAATATCTCCATAGAGCAAGTAGGGATGAAGAAGAGTTCTGGAGACAGAAGTCTAGAAATCTTTGGTTATAGGCTGGAGACAAAAATACAAGCTACTTCCATAAGCAAGTTGAAACACGCAAGCACTTCAAAACAGTAAATGAAATTCACTATCAAAACATTGTGGTTAAAGGTTCTGATGGCATAAAGCGAGCAACCCACTCCTTCAAAGATCTTTATTCTGCCCCGGAAGACCCTCCTATTGATTCTCAAGCCTATCCGAATGATCTTATTCCTCATCGTGTCCAAGATTCCGACAATATCATGCTGACTGATCTGATCAGTATGAATGAGATTAAAAATGCTCTGGATTGCATGGACCCGGATAAAGCCTCGGGCCCTGACGGGTTTACAACAAGGTTCTATCTGACTTGCTGGCCTACAATTAAAAAAGACCTTCTGAGAATGATCCATAAATCTCAGACCTGTACCAAGATTGGAGGCAACACCAACTCGGCCTTCCTTGCATTGATTCCGAAAGACAAAGGCGCCACCGATTTCAACAGATTCAAGCCCATCTCTCTGTGTAATACAAGTTATAAGCTGATTACAAAAATAATATCCAACCGTCTTAAGAAAATCCTGCTGATCATCATCCCTGAAAACCAAGGAGGATTCATAAAAGGGAGAAAGATTCTTGACAATATTGTGCTGGTGCAAGAAGCAATTCATTCAAGCTATCACCGAAAAGAGAAAGGCATGGTGATTAAGCTAGATTTGACAAATGCCTTTGACTTGGTGAGACATGATTTCCTGTTCTCTGTGATGGGGAAATTTAGCTTCTCAAAAGCTCTCATAACTTGGGAGAAAGCCTGTATTGCCTCCCCTTGGATAGCACCTCTGGTTAATGGCTGTTCAACGGAATTCTTCCAGGCCTCGAGGGGGCTAAGACAAGGTTTCCCTTTGTCCCCGCTTCTTTACTCCATTCAAGCTTCTGTACTCAGCTTCCAGCTAGACTATTGTCAATAGATCCAAACTTTGCTAGGCCTGAGAATGGCTCAAAATGTTAAAGACATAAATCATGCCCAGTTTGTTAATGATACTTTGTTACTAGGAGGAGCTAGCATAAATTCTGCTAGAAACTTCAAGAAAGAGCTGGACATTTATAGGGAGGTTTCGGGCAGCAAGATTAACTATCTAAAAAGCACGATCTATGGCTGGAACTGCTCGACCAAGGATTTGACAGACATAGAAAGGCTTTTAGAAATGGAAAGAACCTTGATTTGGGAGTTATTTAAGTATCTTGGGATCCCAATCTTCAAATCAAATCCTAAGGTAGCTCACTGGATGCCCCTGCTAGACAAGCTAAAACTCAGAATACAAGCTTGGGGAGCCTCATGGTTGAATAATGTTGGGAAGGTAATCCTAATGAAATCTGTTCTCATAAGTCTCCCGGTTTATCAGAATTCCATTCTTCTAGCTCCTAAAACGTTTATCAATAAAGTGGACGGTCTCCTTAGAAGATTTTTGTGAGAGAGAGGGAAAAATAATGAAAGAAGGCTCCATTTAGTAAATTGGGACACAATTAAGAAGCCATTCTTGGAAGGAGGTCTTCAAATGCGGGATCTAGTAGCCCAAAAGCTTGCTCTGGGCTCCAAGCTCCTTTGGAACATTATCTCTGGGAATCCTAATTGGAGCAAGAGAATTATGTGGAAAAAATACTTTCATGGGTAGTGTTTGAGGTGTTTGGACCAGCCTCCTAGAATATCCAAAGGATCCCCAGTTTTCAAACTCTGTCTCACAACTATGAAACATTTCAGTCATAAGCTTTATTGGATCCCAAGTAATGGGAAAAAAATAAAAATATGGGAAGACTCGATTCTTGGAGATCAGCCCCTGAATCAGATGGCAGATCTGGAAAATATCAGAGTTTGGCTTCAGGCCAGCAATCTGGAAACCCTTTGGGACATCTCCAATTGGACAAATGATGCAGAAAGTCTATGGGATGGTTGGAATTTGGGGGAGGTCCCTCATTGGCTGGATGATGAAGCTAAGTTATTGATGGATCTACTCTAAGGAAAATCTCCCTTAAAGGCCTCTTCTAAGGACAAAAGAGGGTGGGGTTCTCTTTCAGGCTCTTACTCAACAACAGAAGGTTACAAAAGTTTGATGGCTATCCCTAGCATCCCCCCAGAGCCAACTCAATGGAAATTTATCTGGTCTTTTCCTGCTCTCCCCAAAATTGACTTCTTTTGCTAGACTATGGCGCATAAAAGTATCCTCACTGGAGACAACTTGAGGAAGCGTGGAATGGCAGGTCCCTCCAGATGCCCTCTCTGTGTTTCGGACGAAGAAACGACTAACCACTTGTTCTTATTGTGCCCCTTTGCTCAAGAAGTTTAGAGCGGTGTCCTGATGTTAGGTCCTAACAATATGGAGCTTCCAGGAAATATTTAGGACCTTTTTCGAAACTGGGCCAAGTTATCCCCGTTCTGCCTCTCGAAAAAAAACCTTCTCAGGACTGGCTAGATGTGGATTCCCAAATTCACATGCTGGAAACTGTGGCTGGAGAGGAACGACAAAATTTTTAGGGAGGAGCATTGCAACCCGGTCAGAATTATCACTAAGATCAAATCCCTATTGGGGGAGACTTTAGAAATCAAACCCACCATAAGAAATGGCACGACTCTGGACAGCGAGGAAGATCAATGGTTAAAAGAGCTTGTTCCTAATCATCAGAATAGACCCATTCCTCCTGCTAAAGCCTCTTCTCACTGGGAAATTCGTCTGGAAGAATAGGAATTCATCAAATGGAGATCTGCTTTGGATGACCACTGCCTTTTCTTCGATGGGGCCTCTAAAGGCAACCCAGGAAAGGCGGGTGGCGGTGGAGTTATCTTAAGCCCAGGTGGCTCAACTAAGTTGCGCTTTGCTTGGGGTCTGGGGCATGAAACAAACAACAGAGCGGAGGCTCTAGCTCTGTGGCAAGGTCTAAATCTGGCTTTAAAGAGGAATCTCCTCTCCATCTCAGTCTTTGGAGACTCCAGACTAATTATTCAGGCTATGAACTCCCAAAAGATCCCTTCTCAGGTGCAGTTAGCCCCCATCCTCAAAAAAATCAAACTAGTGCTGCCCAAGTTTCACAAAATCTCCTTCTATCATGTGCTGAGAAAGTTAAACTCACAGGAGGATGAGGTAGCCAACCTAGCCTCTATCTGAAGTAGGAGATCCCTGTTAGTCAATGAGGTTGAATTGGATTGCAACATTCCTTAATTCTGGAGATGTCTGGGCCACTATATTTCGCTGGTTCAACTCCTCCAAAGCTTCGGGTTCGAAACTTTTGAACTGCCTGCCATTAATTGGCACGATGGGTAGGTGTCGGGGAGTTCAAGAGGGCCACCTCAAGGCCTATTTACCAAACTTGGTATTCTAGATCACAATTTCAAAAAGAAAATGCAGTGATTCACGGGTTGATCCAGCATTCCGGCGCGGTGGGTCTCCTATCTGCAAGCTAAGCAAAAGCAACGGAACTCCAAGGAACAACAGAAAAGGAACAATGAAAAAGGAACAGCAGAAAACGAACAACAGAAAAAACGGAACAGCAGAAAAGGAACAACAGAAAAACGGAACAGCAGAAAAGGAACAACAGAAAAGAAAAACGCAGCCACAATAATATAGTTTGATATGCTTTGTAAATGCTGTTATTTATTACTGAAGTTTGTTAGGATTTACCTTTGGTCTTTGGTTCTTAGAAGCCCAAAAGGCAGGATTAAGGAGGAATTTTGCTATAACTCCTTCTTCAATCCTCTTTTCTGCAATCACAGTGTAAATCTTTCAGCGGGCTTTTCAAAAACCAATTCTTCTGTCCCTGCTGACTGTAACAAGGATCTACATAGTATCAGTGTTTAAGCCCTTGGCAGCTGTTTTGCTGATTTTCAAATAAAATCTAACCGTTTTTGTAAAAAAAAAAACACAATGGTTTGAAAGTTCATATTGTGCTTTACATTTTGCTTTCAATTTGGTAAGAAATGTATATGTTGTAGCCATGAGAGGAAGAGCATTTGATTCAACTATGTATGTCCATGTATGTCACTTAGTATGCTGGTTGGTAGCTTTGGTTTGGTAAGAGTAACTTCTTGCATGTTATAAGAGGGATGAAGAAGAATAGCAATTTTTTTGAGAAATAGTAATGAAGAGTAAATCCTTTCAAGGGGAGAGTACCCGAAGTAATGGAGGTGAAGGTTTGCATTTTGATTTATTTCATTTCAGAATGGTAGAAAATGTATGCATGCACCCTTGAGTGTAAAGAACAATTGGTATCTTTGTTATAAATTGGTATAGCCCTATACTACCATTGCTTAGCCTTGTAACAACATTGTTTATCAACCAGTGATGGTATGTTGAGTAATATTTGCATTAGAAGGAGTAGCCACTTGTATGCATAAGAAAACTTGAGGAAAGAAGAAGTAATGAATCAAGTTTTCAACAATTTGGTATTAGTCAAGTGGTTCATTGAACAACATACTTGGGAAATTTGATGATGATTGTAGCCTAAGCACATGTTCATGGGGAGCATGCTAAGCAAGAGGAAGGTCATGGTGTTGGCATAGTTGACTTGATCTCACATTTTTGCTTCATAAAAAAACCTTTGGTATCAGCATAGTACAATTGGTTTCAGCATGGAGTTCATAAGAAATTTAGTCACCCTTTGTCATTGATGTCAAAGAGGGGGAGTAAGACCAACCACCATTGGAGAATGAAACAAACCATAGAAGAAGATCAATTTATGTGTTCGTTGTGGTGTTGCCATTAATGCCAAGGGGGAGATTGTTGGCAACGTGGCGTTAACATTGATGTCAACAATGAGTTAGTTGTGTGTTGTCATTGATGTCAAATGGATGCTCATGTATGGTTTTGATGCATATATGATGTGTTGATGATACTGCAGGTGGTTGATATGTTGTTTACAAATGACATAATGCATGTGTGATCAGATCTAGGCTGAAGTCTAAAGTTTTCATGCAATATATGCATGACTTCTATGTGAGAAACTCACGTACATATGTAATTGTCCTTAGAAAAGTCACGTACATGACCCTGCATGCATAAAATAAAAAACCACAGGATTTCCTAGGGTATTTTCCCAAGGTATTTGGAGGCAACAAATCAATTGCTTTGGTCCTCAGTGACTTGACTTGTTCCACGTTGATCCGATCCAAAATGATTAGCAATGATGGAATGTAATGAATGCATTTTGATTTGCTTGATTGGGAAAATAATTTAAAATGGTGTTGTTGTGGATCTAATAGAGGTTTCATATTGTAGTTTATTATCATAGTTATATGTGCAGGGATGTAGAAAAATTGAAGATCTTGGGAATGTACAAAAGATTCAAAGATCAGATTTGAAGCAATGTGACAAAGTATGGACAACTCTATGTTTATGTGATGTTGTATGGACGAGTTTGTTGTTGTTGTAGAGTGTTTTCAGAGAGTTTGTATCACTATTGTTAATGTCTGTTGTTGAGTCTTGTGTATGGTTGAGTGACGTTATCAATTTAAGTGTATTGATGCCATGTATTTTGTGAGCGGAGATAGATTTGTATTGATGTTATTATCATGGTTGTGTGTATATTGCTCTTAGGATATGATTGAGTTTGTATGTTGTAGTGAGTCCATGTAATTTGTATTGCTACTAGTGATATGAATAACTGAGTGTGAGTATGTTGTTGCGGTTTAATGGTGGGATTGTATTATTGTTGTTTAGTTGAGCTAATGAGTAGAGAGAGAGAGAGTGGTTTGATATGTTGCAGAGTTTGTATTGCAGAGAGTTTCGTACTCAGTTTGAGAAAACATATTATGTGGGTCTAGTTTGAAAATAAATGAAATGAGGTCCATAATGTTTTGTGGAAAGTTTCGTGGGCCTAGTTTGAAATATATGAAACGTGGTCAGCAAGGGTTCGAATGTTGGGGCCTTCAGTGGCAAGTGGTGGGTTGTTGATTTAGGGAGTGGTGGCTTCCTTCACGTGGTGGTTTGAGAAACTTTTGGAGGTTGGGGCCTGCAATAGGTTGGGGTGTACAACAAGATGGGGCCTACAAAAAGTTGGGGCTTACAACAAGTTGGGTCTGCATGGTTGCATATGTGCTGGCTTACATCAGGTAGTGGCTTGAAGCTCCCAACAAATATCAGGTAGTGCTACCACCTCCACACCTTAATATTGTCGAGCTCCAAACAATATGATCATCCCAAATTCCTATTTAAATGTGTTCGAATTTATTTTATTATTTATAGGGTTCGTCTTCAACTCATTGCTTTAAAAATTGAGATCGATTGTTCCTCCTCAAAATAAAGTATAATTAATGGGTTTGACCAAACTACTTGAGAACCTTTTGAGAAAGCTTCAACACCATTTTAGATAACTTATTTTGAAATTTCCTTTCATCTTCTCATGAACATTTCACAAAAATCTCTTTTGAGAAACTAAAAAAACATTAATCACAATTTTAAAACATCAATATACTTGTTTAAATATTCTATATTTCTTGACCAAAAATTATTAAAATAACGTATTTGAATTATTAAATCTATACCAAATTTTAAAGGGCGGGGGGGGCGCAGTCCCTGCAGAGGCTTTTATTAGGCCCGATTTTTGTACAATATATACATCAAACGTCATATTGACTGTCACATCAGATCACAATTTAACTCCGGCATATGGCTGACCGCGCAGCAACACATAGACGGGATTCGATCGCGGGTGGGGTGCGAGAAAGTCGTCAACCCCCACCACGCGAACCATGCACTCGGGTGCTATTAAATCTATACCAAATAAATGAGCATATCAATTTATTTATGCATTCAAAATACATTTTAATTAACAAAACTATATTTATATATTTAAAATTACATTTCAAACAACTAAACATAAATATAATTATTTAATAATATAGAATAACTTTTCAATTAAAACAAACAATTAGATTTAGTACTTCTATATTCATACATGTTGATGTAACTTACATTTTGCATACATAGAAAGGTCTACACTTGTGAGAGAGATTGTCACATTAGCAAACACCAGTGCAATCTCCGTAAAATGACACTTATTTCCTAGTCTATAACCTCATTAATACAATCAAATTACATATACTCACCATTAAATTTAAACAAATACATTATGGATTCATAAAACTCTATAACAAATCATTCCTCCTCTGTCTAAAACTATCCTCACCTATATAAATTCATTATTTAAATACATTATATACAACTCAACCCATTAATAAAACTATACAGCTCAACCTCATTAATAAACCTATAGTGTGTTAAAGAGTGATTCCTCACAATTCATAATGGAGACGGTGTCTATGTCGGTTGGGTTGGTGTGGTGGGGATTACAACAATTAATTTTTCAATCGCAATTTATTACAACCATTTAGATTATTATGACAATTTATTTCCATCAGTGTGTCTATGTCGGTTGGGTTGGTATCGGAGTTTACAACCAATTATTTTTGAATCACATGTTCGATTTTATGGCGAGAACCCCAAAACTTCACATGCAATTTGTACACTCCTTTTATAACTGGCACTTCCATACGAACTTTTGATTTTAAAAAATACCATACATTATTAGATTGTCTTGGGGAATTTGTATTCAACTAGACTTGATTGGTCAACTATCTTATCAATGTCACATCACTATCATGGAAGAATATTTCACATTTATACGTGAAGGGATATTTTAGGTCTATTTTGGCCTTTTATAGCCCTTTTGGTTTTATCACCTTGGTGTTTGTTAGTTGATTTTTTTTGGAATTTTTTAATAAGTTGAATTTAGGTTGGATTAGTCTAGTTAAATGGAAGGATAATTTTATTGTATAAAGCTGGACTGAGTACTAACATTATGAGATTTTTTTTATAAGGTTAATTATTAAAATATAATTTGATGGTAATAATTTAATTCTAAGGACATAGTAATGGTAGTGATAATGGATTTTGACCGAGTACTAACATTATGAGATTTATAAGGTTAATTATTAAAATATAATTTGATGGTAATAATTTAATTCGAAGGACATACACATAGTAATGGTAGTGATAATGGATTTTTGATTTTTAGAATAATGAAAAGATGTTTTTTTTAAAAGTATGTGTAATTACTTTTCTCGTTCAATTAATTATTTTATGTAATATATATAAATATAAATATAAATATAAATATATATATATATATATATATATATATATATATATATTAATGTTAATTATAAATAAATTAGTAAAGTTTTATTTTAATTCTAAATGTATTAAGTTTGAAGAGGAATTAAATATCTCAAGATGTAAATTTTTTTTTGAATACAAAACTTAAAAAAAGGTTTGCACCTCGAGAGATTTAATTCCTCGATTTTTGACAGATCCAAAATTAAGATAAAACTATGTTAATTCTTAATAATATTATTTATTTAAGCAAAGTCTTTCGGTAGAAATCACATAAGATAAATGTTTGGCCGACATGTTTTGAACCAACCAGTGTGGTTCATCATCAGGACCAGATGATGATGAACCACACTTGTTGGTTTGAAACGCGTCGGCCAAAAAATTCTCTTATGTGATTTCTACCAAAAGACTTTGCTTAATTCATTATGGGTCACAGAAGCCTAAATAAAAATATTACTTATATTTATATAGATTTTACATCTCTCTATATATATTCTTTTCTATATATGTTTATTAAAATCAATAATACAAATAGTTACATGGCATTTATCTTTAACATTTTCTTATATTTTTTCATTCTATTTTTTAATATATATATATATTTTAAATTTAAATATGAAAATTTGAAATATAATGGTTATGAATATAAATCATTGTTTATAGTTTATATTGTTTTAATTTATATTTTATAGATATAGTTTAACTAATAGATTAAATGACATTTTGGTTGGAATCTAGAAATACAATTTTTAGTAAGATTGAGATTTCTTATTGTTTAAAATACATTTTTGAATGCATAAATAGATTCAACATCCTAAAAACCTCATACCACACTTGATCTTTGTAGATTAAACAACTTAAACTTATGATTTTTAAAAATATCTACCTGATTTTGGACAAAATTGCCAAGAAAAAGTATTCAGAAAAGGATAATGTTGTCTATTAGTTAAACTACGCAATCTATATATATATATATATATATATATATATATATATATATATATATAATTTTTAATTATATGTTTTGAAATCAGGGGTGGCAGGAGGAGGAGGAGGCGTGCTCTATGTCCCCGAGGAAGTTAAAGTTGTAGAGTATTCATGGGCTTAGGATGCATGACAAAACACCAAGCTGATTTTTATGCTCTCTACGAGGGGAATTCGTTATCTAAAGAACATCAGATAGCTTATCTCATTGTTTCGGGAGACTTTCTCCTTCTTATTCAACATTTGGTGAAGGGCTCTTCTTTGAGGGACAAAACATTAGAGAGTCTTATGAAAAGAATTAGGAAAGCAACAAAAGGGTTTTCTTCAATAACATATTTCCATGTTCTTTGTGATCTCAATAAAGATGTGGACTTATGTGCTTATGAAGGGTGTAAATTATGATTGGGAGATTTAAAGTCAATGGTAAAATTAGGCCCTCTTCTATTCCTTAAAGCTAAATGGATTGACATTACATAATTATGAAGGATTCCATTATCAATCAATTATAGTATGACATGTAAATTTTATTTTTTGATGGGTCGGTTTTGTAAGGTATATATCTAGAAAACCTCGTTGTTTTTTGTCCAGTTTGGAATCCCTCTCGAAAAATTTGTATTTTTGTTGGATTTGAGGGCTTAGGAATTATTTTTTAAGATATAGTTATGTACAAAATATGTGATGAATTTGTCATGAGCTTTTTTTAGTGGGCTACCATATTGAAGGGACACAATAAATCTTACAATGTAACACCATTGTAGATTAGTCGAACCTATGTTGAATGCCTAGCTAACATGATTTGATGTTACTACCACAACAAATTTTGCAATGTAATACCTATTGCAGACTAGTCGAACTTGTGTCGAGTGCCTAGCTAACATGACTTGACGTTACAATCCTCCAATTTGGTGCACCCATAGAATCCTTTCAATCAACCTCCCTTTTAAAGACTGCAGAGATGGCTTTTAAAGAATCAGGTTCAGGAAATTAATGGGTTCAAACCATGGAGGGTAGAGAATCCCAAAGCACATATTCCAATTCATGTAGTAGTTCCCATGAAACCATTGGGCAAAACTTGACCATGTGACAAGTCAGAACCTAGGATCAACCCGTGGTCAGTTGTGAAGAATCACAATGTAAGATTAATAGTTGGTGAGTTGCAAGTGGCTATGGAGTGCATAAACATGACAAAGCCCAATAGTGGATACCATGATGTTTGTCTTCAATTACTTCTTTTGAAAAAAAGCAAGCTAAGTATGTAATTTTGGTCGCAAGAGTGCCCATGAAACCATAGGCCCGCAAGCTTGACAATGTGACAAGTCACAACCTAGGATCAACAATTGAGCAGGTGATAGATCATGATGAATCACAATCACATCATTAATAGTTAGATTAGTGAGGAGTTGCAAGTGAGTGTGGAACAGATAAACATAAGAAAGCCCAATATTTAATACCATATATCTTTATATATATATATATATATATATATATTTATGTTACTCAAAATGAATATTGATTTATAATTGATATTAAAATATTTTATTATTATTATTTTTGAATTTCATACACACAAAATTATATCTTACTTATATTAAATCTAAAAATGTATTTAGTAAAATAAAATTAGTATTAATATATGAAAAAATTTAAATATAAAAATATTTTAATTAAATTTTACATTTAGATATGTTATTTATAAAAAAAAAAATTAAATTAATATTTTTCATATATATATATATATATATATATATACTCTATCAACTTGAGAGTGAGAGTGAGAGTCAATACAACAATATTTATAGGCATGCAGCTATTACGATAATATTTATCATCATTATGCTACTTGAAGGGAATTGAAGGTCGGTAGTGAAGTTAATTGTTGAAAATGGCAACAAGAAATGCTACAAATAAAAATTCTATAAAAAGCATTTCAGGTACCAGTGTTGAATATAGCAACAAGGAATGATAAATAAAAATGCTCAAAATAGCATTGCTATAAATAACATTTCGGGATACATTCCAATTTTAGTTAGTCCCTAAACTAAAATTGAGAATTAAAATTCGAATGTGATCTTAGCAGCTATTTGAAAAATAATTAATTAATTCATCTTGAGTTAATTAGTTGGAGAAAATCAAACACGAAGTTTATGTGAAGAGATGCAGCAGTTATCCCATTGATTGAGGAAGTTATCCGTTAATTAAAGTGATTAGGATGAGTTGTACTTTGAGTTGTAATTAGTTAGCTCAGTTAACTGAGTTAAATCCAGTTAAATTAGTTCCAAACAGTTTGGGGAACTAATTGTGAGTTCAGTTAATTAATGCATGCATGCATGCAACTAGTGTTCTCCAGATAACTAAATATTCTCTCATAAATAACTCATGCATGTTAGTTCAGAGAAAGACCCAGTTGAGATTAAAGGAAGGGACATTGTACTATCAGTTGGAAGAATTTTCCTATAAAAGAAACTCATCCATGTAGAAGGAATTATCTCCTTTAGGATTACGCAGTTATTTCTGAGTTTGATGAGTTGTGTGAGAGGTGAATTCACATAAGTGGCAGCATTAGACCCGAGGAGAAACTGCACAAGGAAATAGGAGGCTTGGAGGGCAGAGGAGAAGGTTTGTGAGAAGCGTTTGACTGTCTATGAGTAGTAGAGGGATTGTATTGAGTGCTAGATAGCTTGTGAGCTAAAGCTTTGTGTAATCCTAAGATATTTCCACTTGTATGATAATACAGATAGCGGGGTTTTTGGTTGAGGCTTTCCCCAGAGTATTCTTATGTGTTTCATGTGTATGATTTCTTCTTCTTTGTTATATGTGTTCCTATTGATCTTGCTCAAATTGATTAAGATTTTGCAAAGTTTGATAGTAGAAGTAGATCAAGTATTTTGCTTTAGTATATTGCATTATCATGTGATCTACCGTGAGAATTTCTACATTAGCAACTATTCTACCCAACCACTTAAGATAACCCCAATTGACTAATACATATAAAATTTTATATAAAAAAATATTTTAATTAAAATATACATTTATATATTTTATTTACAGCGATTAAAATATTTTTTAAAATGTTTTTGTTCCATATTCATATTGGATATTAAAGTTATAAAGATAAAAAAACATAAAAATCTTATATATAGAAATATTTTGATTAAAGTTATAAAGATAGAAAACATAGAAATATTTTAATTAAAGTAATTGTGTATATATTTTCTTCTTTATTATTTAAAACATCTTTTTTTTCCCAGGATATTATTTAATATCTATGTTGAATACAAAAGAAATTACCTCATTTATTTTTTTATACATTCATGTTAAATATTAACTATAAGTCTTTAGTATTATATATATATATATATATATATATATATATATATATATATATATATATATTCCATAGAAAAATGATGCGTAATTCTATTTATTAGAAGAAAATTATATTTTGTACATATGCAAGCACATTCCAAAGAGCATTCTCCATCTTAGACATGGAAAAAACCTTAAATTTAGACTAAAAAACAGTAGGGAAAGAAGACCCTAAGCCACTGAATTGAGATAAACAAGAAAACAGGGCATGCAGGTCCACTGAAAAAAACCCATAAGGAGCAACAGATAAGCCCAATGACACGCTACCAACATTTCAAAGATTGTTCAAAAGACACCTACAGAAAAACCCCAGGTGTCTGTTTGAACAAAACGGGTCTAACAAAACCCTGCAAAAACCCAACAAAAGAGGGCATGAGACAACCCTTAGATTGTTGGTTGAAATACAAAGCACAGGCCACACCCAAACAAAAGCTTAGAACCGTCATGTCATAAAAACCAGGGCTAAAAGATCCCACAAAAGACCCATAGCAAACCCCAGGAAGATGACATCGAATTCACCAAGAATGAGGAAAACGGGACAAATAACACACCACTAGAAGAGCATGCATCAATAACATCTGCAACAAAGGGAGGCCCTGAGCAATAAAATAGGGCCAATGTCTCAGAACAACAGACAAAAACCACATATTAGGCACATCACAAATGCAACACTGAGAGGCCACTGATAGTGACAACAAAAAGACGATGGAAACCACACACACCCATCGCACCATCGCAAGAGCTCCATGAACCCGCATCAACCAACACCTGCAAATAGAAAACTGTGATAGAACAAGCAAGAGGAGGCATGCACTAAGGGCTGAGGTAGCTAGGGTTTAGTTGCCCTGCCCCTATAATACTAGTGATTGCCCCATTACTATTGTAGTTATACCCCTTATTTATATTGTTGTGCCCCTATTACCCCCATGTTGTTATTTTTGTGCCCCATGGAATCCCTCTATTGTTATTTTTGTGGCTTTATATTATTATTGTTAGGTCGGCTGGATTATATTGTGACTCCTTAGAATCCTATATATAGAAAGGAGGTTTTGTCATTGGAATCATCCAAGAATTGTTCATTTATGTAATTTAAAGGAGGTTGCCCCCTCGAAGAGGCTAAATTCTAAGGCTTGGATTTATCTTTTCTATCTTTTCTTGAGCTGGTTTCATAACATTTGGTATCAGAGCTTTGGATTCTAGGGTTTCGTTGCTCCAAACAGGTCATCGTGGCATTTTCTCTATAACTTTTTTTTTTGTGAAGTTTCAGAAGTTGCAAAAAAAACCCATTTGAGAAGAAATCGCGTTGAACCTTGGGTGCGAATTTCAGAGCTTTTCGCGCGATATTTGCGGAGATATGATCTGATGAAGTTGGTCTTTTTGCAGACTCCTGAATTACATTCAAAACAAGTGACCTGGGGAAAATCGTCATAACTTTCTCTCTGGGGATCGGATTGAAATTTCATAAGAAGGTACAAAAATAAACAGACTGTAGTTTCTTGTATGCATTCTTCAGATTCAGAGGTCGAAACAGTGACTCGTGGCACGTTGTACAAGTTCGCTCTACTGAACTAGTCTATAAGCAAGTCACTGTGGGATATTTCACATAACTCTTCCTTGGAGAATCCAATTTGGGTCAGACTTGTGGCATTGGAAAGAGGACACAGAGAGCTACTACAGATAAAAAATTTAGAAGTAGATGATTGGAAAGTACAAAGATACATCAGAGGCAATATCAAGCTCCTACAAAGTGAAAAAGGGTGTGTAGATTTTCTTAAATTTTTGCTTAAGCTTGGTTTGAAAAATTATTTTGAAGGAATTCAAAGGGCATAGTAGAGCATTATTATCGGTAATGGATGCCCCGAGGAAAGAAAATGCAAACACCTAGTAAGGAACCTGAAAGCTCTAGCATGACTCATGAAGAAGAGGAAGAAATGCAACATGATATATCAAAATTACAAGACCAAGTGCAACAACTGTCCCTTGCACAAAAAGGAACAGAATCTAAGATGGATGGTTTAAAGAAAGATGTAGAAGCTAAGATGGATGGTTTAAAGAAAGGTGTAGAATCTAAGATGGACTATTTAAAGAAAGGCGTAGAAGCTAAGATGATTGACGTGGAAGCTAAGATGGATGATTTGAAGATAGATTTGAAGACAGACATGGACGAATTGAAGATAAATATGAATAAGTTGCTACAAGAAATGGTCCCTAAGGGTGAAAGGGTACTAAAGGAAACTCATGATGAGAACAAAAGAAATGTTAATCATGATTCCATAGATGCTAATGTTGGATCGAAGACTCACCATATTCCAAAAATCGATATGAGGAAGTTTGATGGCAAGGATCCCGCCACATGGATATTACAGATGGAGCAATTCTTCGATCTCAATAATGTGCAAAACACACAAAAGGTACGTATGGAAACTGTATATTTGGAACCAAATCAGTTTGTATGGTATCAATGGCTTTTCTCTCGTAAACAATTTATCACTTGGGAAATTTTTACGGAAGAATTGATAGCACATTATGAAGATACAAAAAGCAACACTTTTTTTAGCCAATTGATAAGTCTCAAACAAAAGGGTTCAGTAATGGAGCACATTGAGGAGTTCCAAAAATTGAACATAAGGGTAAAAGATATTCCAGAGGAGCATAGGATTGATGTGTTCATAGGGTCTTTAAAGGATAATATCCAACATGATGTTCGCCTTTGGGAACCTGATTCATTAGAGAAGGCATTCAGGTTAGCAAGAAAAATGGAAAGCAAAATTATGGCAACCAGGAAGCATACCACTCACAACTATAAAGACGGAAGTGTTGTTGCCCCTAGTCTTCCACAACCTATAAGGTTGACACCACAACAATTGGAAGAAAAAAGAGCAAAAGGGCTTTGTTACAGTTGTGATAGCAAATACACTAAAGGTCATAAGTGTGCTGAGAAGAAATTATTCTACATAGATTGTGAAGAGGAAGAAGAAAAGGAGCAAGAAAGGTCAAAAGAAGAAGATATACTCCAGGAACAAAGCCTAGATGAAGAACAAATAAATCCGACCATATCTTGTAATGCATTGGCGGGAATTACCACTCCTCAAACCATCAAGATAGAAGGACAAATCAAGAAGAAAAAGGTAATAGTGTTGATTGATTCAGGAAGCACCCACAATTTTATTCATTGTAGGGTAGCAAAAGAATTGAATTGCTTCCTATATCCAGCACCAGAGTGTCAAGTGATGATTGCAAATGGAGGAACAATAAATTGCTCTGGAAAGTGCCATAATATCAAGCTATCCATGGGAGAATATGTATTGACTAGCCCAATGCTTTCCATTCCAATGGGAGGTGCTGATGTTGTACTAGGAGTCCAATGGCTACAATCCTTGGGTACAATAGCTTTTAATTTTCAAGAACTTTTCATCAAATTTTCTATGGAAGGAAAGGAAGTTGAATTAAGGGGTATTGCAGGGAAACCAGGAAAGATAATCAGCTCTAATGGTATGACAAAGCTTCTAAAAAAGGAGCAAAGAGGTGTAATTGCACAATTATGTTCGCTAGATGTTTCCACATCGGAATCATCTATTTCTCCAGATCTCCAAAAAGTCCTGGACAATCATTCCAAGGTATTTGAGACTCCCAAAGGTCTCCCACCTATGCGTGATCATGATCATGCTATTCATCTGATTCCAGGAAGTGTTCCTCCAAACATCAGGCCGTACAGATATCCCTATGTCCAAAAAAGTGAAATTGAACGTATGGTTGCAGAAATGCTAGAGGCTGGTATAATTCAACCAAGTCAAAGTTCTTTCTCTGCTCCAGTAGTATTGGTGCACAAGAAGGATGGATCATGGCGCATGTGTCCGGATTATAGGGAGCTCAACAAGCTCACTATTAAAGATAAGTTCCCCATTCCTGTCATTGATGAATTACTGGATGAATTGCATGGATCAATTTACTTCACCAAGTTGGATCTTCGTTCGGATATCATCAAATCAGAATGAAGATTGAAGACATTCCGAAAACGGCATTTAGAACTCATGAGGGTCATTATGAATTTTTGGTCATGCCTTTTGGCCTTACCAATGCACCTTCAACATTTCAAGGTTTGATGAATTCAATTTTCAAACCATTCCTTAGAAAATTTGTGTTAGTATTTTTTGATGATATACTAATCTACAGCAAGTCTTGGAAGGATCATGTTGAACATGTTGACAAGGTGCTACAACTATTGGAGGAGAAACAATTATATGCAAAAAGATCCAAATGTTTCTTTGGAGTCCAGGAGGTGGTTTGGGTCATATTGTATCTCATGAAGGAGTTAAGGTAGACCCTATCAAAATTAAAGCCATTAAGGAATGGAAAATCCCCACATCCATAAAGCATCTGCGAGGATTTCTTGGGTTGACAGGGTATTATCGCAAGTTTGTTAAGAATTATGGGAGAATAGCAGCACCTCTAACAACATTATTGAAGAAAGATGCATTTTCATGGACTCCGGAAGCAACAAAGGCCTTTGAACATCTTAAAGAGGCAATGTGCCAAGCACCGGTCTTAGCTACACCGGACTTCACAAAAACCTTTATTGTGGAATGTGATGCTTCAGGAAATGGAATTGGTGCTGTTCTAATGCAAGATGAAAGACCCATTGCTTTTGAAAGTCGTCCAATCAAGGGAAAGTTTTTAAGCAAAGCTATTTATGAGAAGGAAATGTTGGCAATACTCCATGCACTTAAGAAATGGCGACCCTACCTAATGGGAAGACACTTCAAGGTAAAAACGGATCATGATAGCCTTAAATACTTTTTAGAACAAAGATTATCCTCTGAAGAGCAACAAAAGTGGGTCACAAAGATGTTGGGTTATGACTTTGAAATCATCTACAAAAAAGGGAAGCAAAATGTGGTGGCAGATGCACTCTCAAGAAAGGATGAGGATGTGGAAGCATTGTTGTGCGCCATTTCTATTATCCAACCAGATTGGATAAACGAAGCAAGGGAGGAATGGAAGAATGATGAAGAAGTGTGGGCACTTATTCGAAAGCTACAACAAGATTCCAGTACGTCTGATACATTTAGCTGGAAAAATGATTCGTTATGGTACAAAGATCGCTTATACCTCTGTAAGAATTCCCAGCTAAAACAAAAGATTCTTATGGAATTGCACACTTCTCCCTTAGGAGGGCACTCAGGATTTTTAAAAACTTACCACAGGGTTAAGAAGGAATTTTTTTGGGATGGCCTTAAATCAGATATTCAAAAGTTTGTGGTGGAATGTTTGGTTTGCCAACAAAATAAAGTTGAAACAATTAAGACACCAGGTCTATTACAACCTTTATCCATTCCAAGCCAACGTTGGGAGGAGGTTTCAATGGATTTTATCACAGGTTTACCCAAGTCTGAGGGAAAGAGTGTCATCATGGTGGTAGTTGACAGACTTACCAAGTATGCACACTTTTGTGCATTATCACATCCATTTAAAGCCAGTACAGTTTCTACTGCATTTATGGAAACAATTCAAAAGCTACATGGAAACCCAAAGATTATTGTAAGTGACAGAGATCCCATTTTCACTGGAAATTTTTGGACATAATTATTTTCTTGTCTTGGTACTCAGTTAGCTCATAGCTCATCTTATCATCCTCAATCTGATGGGCAAACTGAGATAGTAAACAAATGTTTGGAAGGATATCTTCGTTGCTTTGTATCTGATAAACAGACACAATGGGTCAAATGGTTGCCTCTGGCTGAATGGTGGTATAACACTTCCTTCCATACAACAACAAAAATGACCCCATTTATGGCACTTTATGGGTATCAACCACCATCCATCACATCATATTTAAGAGAAAATTCTAAGGTTCAGGCAGTGGAACATCACATCGAACATCAACAACAAGTCCTCCAACTCTTAAAGGATAACCTCGTGTTGGCACAAAATAGAATGAAACAACAGGCAGATCAACATCGCAGTGAAAGAAGTTTTGATGTAGGTGATTGGGTATTCCTACGGCTACAACCATATAAGCAAATGTCCCTAAAGCAAGCTAAGAAGGATAATAAATTATCACCAAAGTATTATGGTCTGTACAAGGTGTTGCAAAAGATTGGTACTATGGCATACAAATTGGAGCTTCCTGCAGCTTCTCGATTACACCCAGTTTTCCATGTTTCATGTTTAAAGAAGGTTATAGGCGACAAGCTCCCAGTTCAAACAATATTGCCAGAACTTGATGAGGAAGGAAAAATTATATTGGAACCGGAAGCAGTCACAGAAACAAGAACTCGACAGCTATGAAATCGATCAATTTCAGAGTATCTTATCAAGTGGAAGAACTTATCCGCTGAAGATTCCACATGGGAGGATGAGAATTTTATGCAAAAGTATCCAGAACTACTCAAGCGTTGAGGACACCACTTTTTTGAAGGAGAGGGGCATGTTGGGTCCCTATAATACTAGTGATTACCCCATTACTATTGTAGTTATACCCCTTATTTATATTGTTGTGCCCCTATTACCCCCATGTTGTTATTTCTGTGCCCTATGGAATCCCTCTATTGTTATTTTTGTGGCTTTATATTATTATTGTTAGGTCGGCTGGATTATATTGTGACTCCTTAGACTCCTATATATAGAAAGGAGGTTTTGTCATTGAAATCATCCAAGAATTGTTCATTTATGTAATGTAAAGGAGGTTTCCCCCTCGAAGAGGTTGAATTCTAAGGCGTAGATTTATCTTTTCTATCTTTTCTTGAGCTGGTTTCATAACAAAACCCCAGGTGTCCATTTGAACAAAACGGGTCTAACAAAACCCTGCAAAAACCCAACAAAAGAGGGCATGAGACAACCCTTAGATTGTTGGCTGAAATACAAAGCACAGGCCACACCCAAACACAAGCTTAGAACCGTCATGTCATAAAAACCAGGGCTAAAAGATCCCAAAAAAGACCCATAGCAAACCCCAGGAAGATGACATCGAATTCACCAAGAATGAGGAAAACGGGACAAATAACACACCACTAGAAGAGCACGCATCAATAACATCTGCAACAAAGGGAGGCCCTGAGCAATAAAATAGGGCCAATGTCTTGGAACAACAGACAAAAACCACATATTAGGCACATCACAAATGCAACACTGAGAGGCCACTGATAGTGACAACAAAAAGACGATGGAAACCACACGCACCCATCGCACCATCGCAAGAGCTCCATGAACCCGCATCAACCAACACCTGCAAATAGAAAACTGTGATAGAACAAGCAAGAGGAGGCATGCACTAAGGGCTGAGGTAGCTAGGGTTCAGTTGCCCTGCCCCTACTCCTTTAACTCTCATATATATATATATATATATATATATATATATATATATATATAGGAGTTTCATGTTGTTATTCATGGATGGTTTCATCCATTTTATGTATGGTTCTCTTCTATTAGAGATGGTTTTATGATGGTGGTAGTATCTTATGTTACCCTATATTTTATGTTATGTTTTCCCCATAGGGTTCTCAAAGAAATAACCTCTAGTTTCATGCACATTCCTTGCCTAAAATGCATATTTGTGATCTTTTCTTACTCCTCTTTTCACATCCCTAAATAGGAGCTTCTGAATCCGCCATTCCTTACATAATATAATAATGATCAATTTTGATTTAAAACCCAAAAAAATAATTGGAGAATTTATTTTAATACATCATAACACTTACCTAGAATAAGTATTGTTGGTTAACTCGTTACTAAGTTGATTCTTCAAGCAAGTATTATTAGCTATAGTATATTTTGCAATGACGAACTATGCATAACTAGAGCCCTCATTCACTATAGGTCATAAAGATTTTTCCTGAGGAATATATTGATACTCATCTACATTAAATAATAATGTTTAATTTGTCATGAATGTATAACAATGCGAACGATTTTTCACAAAGAGGAATTGATTATGGTATCATCATATCATTCCTACTCACTATATCGTGCAATGTCACATGACCTAGTCTAACCCATGGCTCTAATAACATTCTAACTTAGGGATGAACTTTACCAACATTGTGAAAAAAAAAATTGTGATTAGGACCAAATAATTTGGCATGATAATCCATCCACTCTCTCATTCTTCAAGTACTCAGTTCATCATACAATGAGGAACCATAATACAGATAATCATAGGGAGGAGCGTGGATGCAATGAGAGGCATTGCAAGTAGCTTTTTCTTCTTTGAGAAAATTGGGTATCTCTTATTTCCTAGAGTCATTATCATTGAATGCATGAATATGAGGTCTCCACCATTGTCACTGATGCTCACACCCTAAGAAAACATGTCACAAGTATGACTATGTAAACTTGGCCATAACCCCAATATGATATCATTTTGTAGGCATTTCTTTTCATTCTTGCAGAAAATAAATTCTTGGGGATCCATATGCATTCAATTCATTGCTTCCTAAAAATGAGATAGTATTGGATGCAAGCTCAACAATGACACACGTGACTAGAAATCCTCTATATGTTCTCATTTGGATAAACAAGTAAGTAACATTCCCGTATGGATGAAATAGTTGCGTGTTGATGTTTTCCTACTCAATTGCTTTGTCAATGGAATTTGGCATGCACTTGGCATGCTACTATGATTAATACTATTTGAGTTGGTCACCTAATTCACCTGATTCATTTTTGTGATCTAGATATTATATCCAATAGGTTTGGAATCTTTCTCAAGAAATGTTGAGGTAATATTTTTACATAGGGGGTGTGTTGGGGATAGTGAAATTCATTATTCACTTTGGGGATCCTATGGCTCACCTTTGCCAGTGCGTCTAAATTTATTGAGGCACTTGTATCCATTATCTCCAACCATGGACTCTAGTACAACATAGAACTACATGAACCTTATCAGATCCAAGTGAAGAAATCTCAACCATAAGTGTCACTATAGTATTCCATGTGGTATGTTTGTTGGATATTTTTCATCCAAGGTAGATGAAGGGTTCAAATCCTTCCAATATTCATCAAATTCAAATCAATGTTCACCATTCATAAACACATCACATCGAGACATAATCTTCAGAGATGAATTGCATGAAGTATCAAATGGAAATATTTGTATGAATGGTTGTCTAACAAATATAATTGCACATGGAAAATTTACAAGTCACATATGAGATCAATTGGTATGGGGAAATCGCTTATGCCATAATAAAACAAAGGATCAATATGCAACTATGTTGCTGAGACATCCCATGCCTCAGGTCTAGTATCTACATTGGTCAATGAACTATGTTGTTGCGACATCCCATGCCTAAGGTTTAATATCTTAGTTGGATAGGGAAGAGAGATTGGATGGTAGTCACACAAAAGTGACAACCGCTGCTTGCTAAAAAGTCACTTTAATGCCTAGAGGCAACACTAGTTTTAAAAGGTAGAAAATGATGTTGATCTATGTATATCAACTACTTTAATAATGTTGTTGTGCTAATTTACAACACTATTAAATAAATTTAAATAGTATTTTTTTTCTCTCTCATATCTATATCTATATCTATATCTATATATATATATATATATATATATATATATATATATATATAGATATATATATATATTCCCTAAATAAAATACAAAGATATCCATTTAACTCATCATCATTTACAATAATATATTTATGATATTTATGTTGATCAATTATAGTTATTTATGTTTTTACAATAGTTATTATAGCTTTCATTAAGAAAATAAAGTTTAAATAATCTTTTTCTTTTTCTTAAGTGGATGTTGATATTGATAATTAACGAGCCCAAGTTCACCTTTATATCTACACTCATATTGCCATTTTTTATGTTTAATCTGCAACGTGCACAAAGTTTGACAAATAAGCTAACGTTGAAGTTTAATTCAATCATTCCAAGCAACATGATTTTATGAAAAAACATAATTTTTATTTTTTATTTTATCTTATTTGTCGAATTGTAATTTCAAATGAAAAAAGTTCAATTTCTGCAGTTTAAAAATTGTGTTTTGTTATATTTTCCAATTGAGAACATTTGAGTATAACAAAGTTCAAATGTTACTAAGCTTAATGGAATTCATCTTTTATGTTTCGATTCTTTTCCATTTTTTTAAATCCTTTTGCCTGAATTAACAGCTAATGATAATAAGGACCATGTTCAACTATTAGTCCCACCATGCTTATCCATTCGCAAGTTTGGTATCATTCATGGGAGATAAGGATGGACTACATGACAATTAGTTCATAGGTTTGGTATTCTTCACTTAGTAAATTCTTGGGAGATAAGGATGGACTACATGACAACATGACAATCAGTTCATAGGTTTGGCATTCTTCACTTAGTAAATTCTTAGTATTTTGTAGATGAAATCCACTAACACAATAAGGCAATTTAGATAGACGAAAGGAAAACATGGGCACATTCCATATATTTATGAGTTCTCATAAACATCAAAAAAACCATCATAGAAGAAGGCAATTAGCTTTGACATTATACTTGGAGCACTCTCACATATTTTGCATAAACCATCATAGAAGAAGGCAATTAGCTTTGACATTATACTTGGAGCACTCTCACATATTTTGCATGTGTATTTGATTCTAAAATCTAGGCATTCCATATTAGATAAGTTGTTTGCAGTTGGTCTTCCTCCATGCAAAACACCCATATATACACTATTAATATCCTAATGTTATTGTGCAAGAGATTCTAGAGGCAATTAATGCTTCTAGCCAATATTTGAGTTAAATTTTATTTGTACAAATCTAACTATAAAGGAGTCAAAATGTGGAGGAGGATATACATGAAATGGAAGGATTGAGGTTTGTGTTGATCATTGAAGCTCTATTGATAATTAATTATTATGTCATATTAATTTTGAGATACCAAATGATGAGAATGAGATTAACTCACAAAAATTACAGAAAAACACATAAATCACACATATAAAAACCAGAGACACAATATTGACGGAAAAAGGCTGAAGCATCATGTATTCTCTCACTCTCATTCTTACATCAAAATAATTGAAATAGTGTTACAAATAAATAGATGAGAGATATTGGTCTCAAGATAGTGCATGCTATCTTGGACATCTTTGGTTGAGATAATTTCTCCTTTGGTTGAGATAATTTCTCACCAGACACACCAATATAGGAGTTGCCTAAACTAATTCCTATCTTAGAGGAACAACCCAAGAGTTAGGCACAAATTCCTAACTTGGAATTTTTAATTAATTTATTTTTGGATTTATTATTGTTTTATGAGAGAGTCTAACATTCCCCCCCTGTTGATTCTGAAGGGGGGGGGGGACGAGTACCAGGGGGAGGAAATCTCACCTATCTAAAGCCATTAAGATTGCTGGGGCCGAGGTAGTCTCTGGCAGACAATCGACCATCGATGGGGTCCTTAGAGCAGGGCACACCCCGAGAGGTGTTCCCCCATGAAGTGCCTCTCATTTAATTGTAGAGGATTGGCTAGTTCCTCCAAGAAACTAGCCTTGAAGAGGCTCATCGAATCAGAGCCCTGTGACATTATCATGCTTTAAGAAACGCTCTGTTCAGCTGATCAATGTTCTCTTATTCTGTCGTCTCTGATCCCTGGATGGATTATCTCTGCTAATGATGCCATTGGTCGATCTGGGGGGATAGCCATTGGCATAAACCCCCGTACCATTAATGTATCTGCTAGCTGGGGGGGGGCTGGCTTTATTGGACTGGACATCTTCTCGGCCGACCTTGGCTTGGACCTTAGAATTGTCAATATCTATGCTCCGTGTTCCCAGCGAGAAGCTTTCTAGCAGAACCTTCTTCATCTCCCCATGTTGAGCGAAGATCATATCATATTGGGAGGTGACCTAAATTTCTCGTTAGGCTTCAGGGAATCATGGGGTTCGGATGGCCATATCGACCCCATCACTGATTTCATGTACAACCTACTTGAGCAGTCTAACTATATAGATGTCCCTATGCAGCGTCCCCTCCCCACCTGGAGGAATAGAAGAATAGGGGATGCTGCTCTGGCTCGTAGACTTGACAGATTCCTTCTTAAAGGGTCTCTCATCCAGTGTGTCCATTTGTATCGTCAATGGGTTGGATCGGGGGGGCAATCGGACCATAACCCCATTTATCTTGAGATTCAGGGGCCTTCTAAGAAGCCCAAAGCTCCTTTCAAATTCAATCATACCTGGCTGAAGGATCCCTCGTATATCAAGCTGGTGCAGGATTACTGGACAGCCCACCCCATCGATGATAATGTATCTTTTGCTAGGAGTTTCTGCAGAAACCTTACAGAGCTAAAGCATCTCTCCATCCTGTGGGCCAAGGAAAAGCTTGAAAGGGAAAATTTGCAGCTTACCCAAATAGAAGCCGAGATCTGTAACCTTACAGATGATTGGGGTTTGGGTTTCACCTCATTGGCTGAAAAGAGCAGACTTATTAACCTGGAAGGACAAAAAGCCAGGATTCTCAAAGAGAGGGAGGAGTCTATCCGGTTGAGAAGCAGAGCTCTATGGATTCAAGCGGGGGATGATAACACAAAGTTTTTCCATAGCTATGCTAAGAGCAGGAAGGTGTCTAATACTATATGGAAACTTCCCTTCCCTAATGGTGAGTCTGCAGACAACTTTCATAAGCTTGCTCACCTCGGCACCACCCACTTCAGGAATTTATACAAGAGTCCAAGGGATGTCGGACTCCTGGACATCATCCATGTAGCTAACCACTTCCCTAGATTTGTGGAGGATGATGATGTGGCGGATCTCACTGGGCCGGTAACAGCTGATGAACTTGAAGGGGTTATGAAGTGGTTCAAGAAAGACAAAAGCCCTGGCCCAGATGGATGGACAATTGAATTCTATCTTGCTTTCTTTGAGGTGCTGGGACAGGATCTGCTAAGGGTGGTGGAGGAGAGTCGTACATCTGGATCTATTTATCATGCTATTAATTCCACATTCATCGCCCTCATCCCCAAATCTGATTCCCCTGCATCCTTTGATGATTACCGACCCATATCGCTTTGCAACTGCTTGTATAAAATCATCTCCAAGACCATTGCAAATCGACTCAGACCTATCCTCTCCAGGGCTATTGCTCCCCAGCAATTTGCGTTCTTAGACTCTCGTCAGATACATGAGGCCATTGGTCTCGCCCAAGAGGCCCTTCATTCCATTTGGTCCAAAAATCTGAAAGCCATCCTTCTCAAAATTGACCTCTCCAAAGCTTTCGATCGGGTCAGTTGGCTCTACCTTAAGATGATCCTGATCCATCTGGGGTTTCCACACTCCTATATTACATGGATAATGGCTTGTATCACTTCTCCCACGTTCAGTGTTCTCATCAATGGCTCGGCATCCTCTTTTTTTCACTCTGAGAGAGGTCTGCGTCAGGGATGCCCTCTATCACCACTACTATTTCTCTTAGTTATGGAAGGACTCAGTCGTCTCATGGAAGCTGCAAAGAGGAATGGGGATATTGGTGGGCTTGGGATATCAGATTTGTGCTATCTTACTCATCTACTATTTGTAGATGATGTTCTTATCCTGCTTGATGGAAGTGTCAGAGACTCCCGGAACTTCTTGAAAATCTTGCAAAGATTTTCTGCGGCCACAGGTATGATGCCTAACCAATTGAAATCCACCATCACTTGTGCTCGCACCACGGTCCAAGAGACCAGGATTGCACTTCAGGCCTTTCCCTTCTTGGTGTACTCTTTGGATAGAGGCCTAAAATACCTCGGTTTCAATCTGAAACCCACATGCCAAAGGATTGCTGATTGGGCCTGGTTGATTGCCAAACTTGAAAAGAGGCTACTGGGTTGGAGCCACAGATATCTATCTAGAGCTGGCAGACTGGTTCTCATTAAATCAGTGCTAGAAGCTACCCCAGTCTTCTGGATGGCACTAGCATGGATTCCTAGGACTATCCTGGGGAGGATACAGCAGCTATGTAACCGTTATCTTTGGAATGGGAATCAGGAGAAACGTACATTTGCTTGGATCAGCTGGAAGAAAATATCATTACCTAAGAAATGGGGTGGATGGGGCCTCAAGGAGCTCCCTGTATTCGCTAAAGCACTTGCTGCCAAGATGGGATGGACCTTGCTCACTAGTCAAAACCTATGGACTCATGTCACATACCACAAATACATCTGGCCTCAAAATATGATGGACTGGGCACGACTTCCATCCTGGTCTTCGAAGGGGGGCTCATCTGTTTGGAAGGCCTTGATTGACTCCCTCCCTCTCATTAGGGACAACTTGGCATGGCGAATCAATGATGGCTTGACAGGCAGGATTGGTCTGGACCCTTGGAGCAACAGTGGAGGCAGACATATTTTAAACCAGGAGATTATAGATTATTTATATGGCCGGGGGATACTACATTTTGCACAGATTGCTGATCCACTACACACTGATATTTTTTCACAGGCATGGAGAACCGCCCACTCTTTGGATCTACCTATCCAATGGCACCAGGAATGGGACCAATACATCATGGCACTATCTGAATCCCATATTCGTATTAAGCAAGGACCTGATGAATTGATCTGGTGCCCGGCCGACCATGGTACATATGTCCCTAAACAAGGCTACTGTACCCTCATTGCTCACAGATCTCCGGAACAGGTCCACCCTTGGTGGCACTCCATTTGGAAGTTAAGGGCCACTCCTCGATCTAAGCTTTTTTTCTGGTGTGCGCTTCATGGTATCGTTCCTACCGGTGAACAGTTAACCCGCAGAGCCATCCAGGGACCCTCATGGTGCATATTCTGCAAAAATGCATCTGAAAGTTCAGACCACATATTCTTGTTTTGCCCGTCTTTTCAAAGCATTTGGAGGAATATCTGTCAACAGTTGAGAATTACGGGCGATTGGAGCGGCGCTGACCTACTGGAGGCTTGGTGCTCATGGGCCCGTAGCCACCCGGATTCCAATCTATTAAACCTCCCCCCTGTGGCCATATGGTATGCATGGCTTGCTCGAAACAGAGCCATCTTCGATGATAAACCTTTCTCGGGAAGCCTCATTGAAATAGCAGTCATAGCTGCATACCAGGAACTCCCAGAACCGACCCCAACCAGAACCCGTGTTATTCAGCCAATGCCTGAGATTGACAGAACAATCCCTTGGGCTTTTTTCGATGGTGCATCAAATCAAACAGGGTGTGGCGGTGGTTTTGTCTTGCACATTAACGGATATCATAGATATCTAGCAAAATTAGGTTTTGGTATTGGATCGAACAATTTTGCAGAGCTCTCTGCATTATATAATCTACTTCATTTTGCTTTATCTCATCATATTACACAACTCAACATATTCGGGGACTCAATGGTGGTTGTAAATTGGATTAATAATGTGACAAATTGCCATGTACACATGCTCAGCAATTTATTTCAAAATACACTTACTCTCAAAGCAGCTTTTGAACATTTTACATGTGTGCATATTTACAGAGAACACAATAGCGAGGCTGACAAACTATCCAAAGAGGCCTCGTCACTTCCCCGAGGCAATGGACAAATAGTGGAGCAGAATGGGTCGGAGGAACATCAGTTTTACCACCGGCCATATATAGATCAGAGGATGCAGCGGGACAACAGTCCCAACAGCTAAATAGTGAACAGAGAACAATATGAACTGCTGATATATATGAACAGAAATTTTTTGTAATAGCAAATAGGCTGTAAAGCACAGATCATGGATGTAACTAGAACTTTTTGTTATGACTCAGAAAACGACCTGAAAAGGTGAATATTGTATGAACTATGACAGTAATGCCGCGGCATCTGCTTATGTAATTTTCAAAATATTAATGAAAGTTACTGATTTTCCCAGGGGAAAAAAAAACATTCCCCCCCTCAATGATAAATCCAAAAACGAGAACCATCTTCCAAGTTCTCATGTTAATCCTCAAAAACATTGCCTGAAAAAACCGCCAAAACTGGATGCTGGAAAAAACTCAAATCTGAAGAGAACATGAATCAGCTGCATGCTTGATTCATCTCTGAAGGACGCTTGACAACTCCATCATGTGCCAAGCCGCAAAAGGATCCAACTGTCCTTTGCTTGAAAACAACATCCGGTGTCCACTGACACAATTTGATGATGATTGCCCACTGGCTGAAGATGTCGAAAAACAACTCAATGTTGCTTTTGCTATGATGAAAGCTGCTCACTGTTGCTTTCGTTGTTGATCGCCCACTGGCGAATTTGCTGATGCTCACTGCTGATGACAAATGCCCACTGGCTGATGAAGATGCCCACTGGCTGATGAAGATGCCCACTGGCTGCTTCACTGATGTTGTCGAGACTTTCAGTCTGACAACCACTTGTCAATTTCATTGACATTTTCCCCCCTTTGTCGGCTGAAAGGAGAGACGATCTTCTCCAAAATATATTTGAACTCCCCCCCTTCAGGTGTAGGAGAGTGTCACTGTTGGACTCCCTCATTCAACTGCATGAGAGTACCATCATCTGTTCATGGCTGGCTGCACTATGTGTGATTGTAGTCGGTTGTAGAACTGAGACAACCGTTTGACTGTGGATGACCATTCCCAAGGATCAATCCAGTCGTAATGTATCTTCAATCTGCCTGATTTTTGGTGGTTGCAACATTTTGTTGAGGAATGATTGGGCTTGCCACAATGGCAACACAGATGGAGATCAAAACACTGATATTCCATATGACCGGTTCTTTGACAATGAGAACACTTTGATTGGACTTCAACTTTAGGTTGTGTGCAGTTCTGTTTGTCGGCAACTTTCTCAGTACCTGCTGAGGTGAGTGGTTCAAGAAACCCTGCACTCACAAACTTAACTGGCTTGGAATAATCTGGGATTTGTAAGTTGGTGTCATCAGGGACATATCCTAAGCCACGTCTATTCTTGTTATTTTGAATTTCTTCCCAGGGCTTGATGATGGGTTTGGAAGAAATTTGATTTTGATCATGAACAACTTCGACACTTGAAGTTGTTGGGATGAATGACTTATCATCTGGATCATTCAAAGACTTTTCTTGCAATTCATTCCTTTGAAGTTGGGACTCAAGCTGAAGAAACTCAATGGTTTCATGTGTTTGCTGTAGATGCCGTGAAATATCAGCAAGAGTTTCTTTGCTGACGTGCACCATGTCTTCATCACTGGAGATGATCAAACTCTGAAGAATGTTTAATAACTGAATATGCTGCGCCATTTGAACTTGCTCACTTGAAGTCAGGATCTCTTGTTGTAGATGTTGTGCTTTGAACTGTTGCACTTGATTTTGTTACTTGGATGACAGGCTCGCTTGCTATGGGACTTGACTGTCACGCTCGCTTGATTTGTTGATCTCAACTTGCTTGATTTGTTGCTTATTGTACTTGCTGAGAACTCTTGTTAGAACTTTTTGGAATTCACGCTCGCTTGATGACGAACTCAACTTGTTAGAGTTGAACTTGTTTTGGTTGCTGTGATGGTTGTTTCAAGGAATTAAAACTCATGGACTCACTTGATTGTGCTTTAAAGGAAGGGTGTCGAACACTGTCGAAAATGCACCCAAAAAGCTTACAATGGTTTGAATGACTCACATAAAACAAGGAATTCACTTGTCTTAATTTGACTAAGTTGAAGAGAATGAACATGCTTGACTTATGATCAAATCAAGACGTGGGTGTCGGTTTCAACCGAGAATGCACCCGTACAATTCAATTGGAATTTTATTCACAAGTTCTTAAAGTTGTTTGCAAGAATGTTGATGTAGACTTTGCTTTGAAATGCTTTAACTTGATTAAGTGAAGTTGCTTGTTGAAGTAGAATGTCGATGTTGAAAACTTTGATGAGTTGTTGTATGTGTGGAGCTTAATTATCCTTCCTTGCAACTATTTCATTACATGTGTTGTGCTTACTTGCATTGAACTTTATGTGTGATAAATGCGAGCATGTATGTGTCAAAACTAGACACAAATCAAAAAGCAAAAACATGAAGCCTTAAAACACTCGCCATCACAAATACACATGGTGTACCTAAGATCCCCTTATTCAATTTCGGGCGGATCTTGGACACAATCACCACAAATAATATGTCTTTATTGAGTATTGAGATCATCAACCTTTCATCTTTTACAACATTGTCATGAAAGCTTTCTCAAACAATGAGAATTTGACACTCACAAATTTGGAAGAAAATGCGTTCAAAAACCTAACTCAACCTCCTACACCAAACTCAACCTCCTACACCAGTGATCCTTCCATTGAAAAAATTTATCACTCCAAAGATTTCAAAACATCACCCTTATTACTCCATGACAAAGCTTTAAAAAAATATTTTTAAAAAGCTCACCTTATCACTCCATTACAAAGCTTTAAAAACTATTTTTATAAAGGTCACCTCATTTCTCCCCAAAAAAACACTATAATTAAAAAAATACACTTTTCAATTTCAATTTCAGCTCAGCTTAACTTTCACTCAACCATATTCCACTCCTTATCTCTCCAAAAACAATTTAATAAACAACTTTACATTTTCCTTACCCAACGTGACTTATGCATTTAACTCCACTCAACCATATTCCACTCTTTATCTCTCCTCATATATTAAAAATTACCACGCTTCATTACAAACCATGAGAATTTTCACTCCTTTTTTTTTGTGATTTGTAAACTAATGCGTTGAAAATTTAATGAACTAACGAAACAATTTGAAATTAACTTCATGCGCCTTCTAAGTTCCACATTTTGTATATTATATTTCCAGGGACGATATCATCGTGCTGCAGAATAAATGCTTCGCCTGGCTCAAATCACGGCCGCTAGCTCTCAATTCTGTTTCAAAGAGTTTTGTTTGCTCTCTACTTTCTTCGATCAACAAACAGTTTTGAGTTTACCTCGTCTCTCTCTGCAGATTCATTCGATCTAACACTGCAATGGCTGAAAAGTTTTTTAAGTACGTTATTGTGGGTGGTGGCGTTGCAGCTGGATATGCGGCCAGAGAATTTGTCAAGTTGGGTCTTAAATCCAGAGAGCTTGCGATTATATCGAAAGAGGCTGTAGCTCCATATGAAAGACCTGCACTTAGCAAGGCTTAAATGCTATAACAAAAGCTATACTTAAACCGAGCCCCAAACAATACTTCAAATTACAAAGGTTGTCCACAAAGTTCGTCAAGGAGTGCAAGTTAGATCTCTGCTCTTTTATGGAGCTCAAACAGATCACACCTATGCTATGGATCATGCAGAGTCTTTCACCTCCTTCGCTGGCCTACACGGCACTGAGAAAAATGAATCAATGAACCGCACATGTTTCAGATGTTTGTCACCACAGAAATTACTCTTAATGATTAGACCAAGGCCGCAAGGATAATCCGTAAATATCTTAGAATCACAGGACGGAGAGTTATTGTTTTAAAGCGCTGCACTTTTCACCATGTGTCCTTTATGTTCAGAATTTGAATTGTGAATGGAGCAGAGACCCCTCTACAAGATGATCTAGGACACAAAAGAGTCTTAGATAACCAGGTCCAATCAATGGTTGCAAGCTGAATTCTCTTCAAATCGCATCACTTTGGCACACAATCGTTATTGATTAATTGGTTCATGGATTCTGGCGGTCCTCGGCGATATTTCTGAGCTCCTCAATTTTGCTTCCGAGCTCCTTCCTTGCAGATTCCCTTCCGAACATGAACCCATACCAGAATGAAACAGCAAGTAATATGGACTTAAAGCTTAAACTCATCCAAAGGCAGCACAGTGATTAGGATATAAGGTTCAATGAATATACAAAATAGGCAAACCGTGTTCAATCAATCAGAGCTGTGTTCATACTGCTTAATTTCAGCTGCAGAAAGCTGTGCCATGGTAACAGATAGCCTCGAAACCCTTTGCTTAACAGCCCCAAAAAAATGCTAAATGCTCACATGAGACTTCCAGACTTCCAGACTCCAGATCAGTGGAATAAATGGGTATTCACAAACGCTATATGGGTGCTCAAAAAGAATACAAGGGCATTCAGAAACGATATATGGGTGCTCAAATCAACGCATGAGCATTCGGAAAACACTATATGAGCGCTCAAAAACAATATATGAGCATTCAGAATGACAGAAAACTACCTGATAGATAACAACAGCATCGCATTTTTACTATAGCAGGCATTCACGTGCTCCTCCTGCTCTGCGCTGCTATATGATGTTATGGCGTTGCACCTGTTGCTTTGATTTCGGGCACTTCACCTTCGCCTCCTCATTCCCATTTGAGCTCCTCGAAACCATTTCTTTAACTCGAGCGTTAAACTCCCATTCAATTTGTAACAGCGCATTTGTCGCTTCAAAGCCGTAAGCACATTTGACGCTGTGAGATTTCCGGTTGGTGACGCTTCCCAAAGTTGCACGCAAAATCTAAAAATATATAATTTATACACAGTCTCTCAATCCCAAAGTGAAAAAAACCGTCAGCTCTGATACCACATGATGAGAATGAGATTAACTCACACAAATTACAGAAAAACACATAAATCACACATATAAAAACCAGAGACACAATATTGACAGAAAAAGGCTGAAGCGTCATGTATTCTCTCACTCTCATTGAAATAGTGTTACAAATAAATAGATGAGAGATATTGGTCTCAAGATAGTGCGTGCTATCTTGGACATCTTTGGTTGAGATAATTTCTCCTTTGGTTGAGATAATTTCTCACCAGACACACCAATATAGGAGTTGCCTAAACTAACTCCTATCTTAGAGGAACAACCCAAGAGTTAGGCACAAATTCCTAACTTGGAATTTTTAATTAATTTATTTTTGGATTTATTATTGTTTTATGAGAGAGTCTAACACCAAATGCATGAAGGATGATGGGAGCCTCTCTTGCAAAATGTGGGGGTTTGTATATTGCATATGATAGTTATCAACAGTAATAAACTCCTTATTTTCAATCAAATATTATCATAAATTATTTGTAGATCATAAAATATGACCCACCTTACAACAACGTCATTTCTACCACCTTGCAAGATTATTGGGCACATTTGATCGTTTATGGCATCTCCAAGAATGGCGTGAGACATCTACTCCTACTCACCTACAAATTTTTCTCTTTAGATACATTCACTAGCATTGGAACACTCATTTATATGGGAGGATGGAGCATTTTCTACTTCACCCCATGCTCCAATGTGACCTACAATTGGATTGAATCATCGACCCAACAAATTACCAACCGATGCTACACATCCTATCATGTTTTTGCTGACAATTAGGTCATCATCATAGGGGGCACATATTATTCAATTATGAATTCATTATGAAATCCTCCTATGATAGGGGCTTTCCAAATTCCATTCCTAGTGAACACAAATTTTGTGGGAGATGAGAACAATCACTACTTGTTCTCCCATCCCTCTTCAGATAGAATTATATTCATCCTTTCCAAAAAAGATTCCATCCTCTTTGATTACAAAATAAAAAACAAGTAGTCAAAACTCCCCCCACCATGTATGGAGGTGATGTCCAAAAATATCCTTCATCTAGTTATTTTTTCACGAGTCTACTAGAGTCTACTAATAATTTCTGGAAGGTGAATATTCTAGTTTTTGGAGGAGCTCTAGATGGAGCTTTCAAAATGGCAAGCATGAACCAAATGTTTATGGAGGCATTAAAGAGCTATGGAAGAATGGAGAGAATGTCCCAAAATATGCAATGTTGGATGGATGATATGCCCCACCCCATAGTTATGGTTGACATTCTTATTCTCCCCACAACATAAATTGTTATTTTCAACAATGCTAAAAATGGTACAACTAGCTGGAAATCTACCTAGTAACCTAGATTAAAGCTCTTCCTCTACATTCCCAAAGAAGCCTTGGGAAATAGTTTCAAGGTCCTGGCCCACACTAAAATCCCACAAATGTATCATTACACTACCAATATGTTATTTGATGCACATGTTTTAGTAGTAGGGAGCAAGTCAAACTATGGATATTGTTTTTCCAGTGTGTCTTTTCCTACTGAGCTAATTAAGAGTGGAAGTGTACATTCATTAATATTTACATCCCAATTATGACACCCCAAAGGTGATCATCACTACCATTTCTATGAGGGAGTTCAAATATAGGTTGAAATTCATTGTTTTTTTCTCTTTTTCGAGGAGTCAAGTGTGAACATAGAATTTCACTCATAAGCCCCTCCTCTCATGACCATAGTTTGTTAACGAACCAAAGAATGATCTCACTTGCACTTATTGACATTATGGCGGGGGGGTGGGGGTGGGTATTTAGTTGGTTTGATGGCTTCACCAAGTGCAGTGGTGGCTCCTTCCATGTACTACCTTCTTGCCATTGTGAATGGATGTGTTCCCAACAAGGAAAAATAATTTTGATTCATTTTTTAGAATAAGGATTTATGAAATTATGAAGTTGGTAAGAGGTTGCAAATGCACTAGATTCTAGCTTTATCCAAAGCATGCTAGTAAGTGATTTCATTAAATAGCATAAGGTTATGTAAAATTAACCATGGGATGGTGTGGCATTCAATTCCATCCTGTGCCTACACTTCTCAAGGCAGAATTAAAATACATCCATAAATTCATGAATTCAACATTGACAACATTAGAATCAGACATGATAGTGGTGTTGATGTCAAGAAAGGGTTGGAGAGGATGAATATACATGAAAAAACCCATCTCAGATCCCATGCTTTAGATATAGAGTTAAGAAATGGATGGCTTAGACAAATGTGATGGCCATTTACAAAGATCAACACCCATAGCTCATTGAGACATCCCATCTAAACATAAGATGCACTAGAGGGAATTCCTTATGGCATAATAAGGAGAGGACATCGTAAGAGAAATATTTCAAAAGTGTAGTAATATTACTTTTATGAGTGAAGACTCTAAATGTTTCTATATATATATCTATACACACACACACACACACACACACACACACACACACACACACACACACACACACACTAAAGTTTTATTCAGTGTGCTAATCAAAGTTTTTTAGGATGCATTAATTAATTACAAACATATTTAAGATAATTATTTAAAAATATATTAAATTTTATGAATTATATTCAGAAGTATGTATGAAAATAATAATTGTTTTAACTCTAGGTTAATAAGTAAATTGTGTTAAGAGTAACATGTGAGGTTTACATATTATACCTATGGTTAAGATAATGCTCCCATATCCCTAGATAGCTACATTTTAATGCCTCATTGCTCCATCTCCTTAGAAAAGGGGGATGCATATCCCTATATTAGTTGTCAAAGGGCGATGGGACTATCAACACCATTATTTCCCTTCAGTAAGAGAGAAATGAGGAATCAAACTTTCTATATTTTGGTATCCCAAGATTATGCATTCAAATTGGGATAAGATGAGTGAGCATGGGGTCAATAAATGAAGCCTTTATTTAACTTCTCTTGGCCTTAGCTATCCAACTTCATCCTTCCAAATCTATGAGAAGCCTATATATGAGACCCTTCTAAAGAAAAAATACATAGAAAGACATTTTTAACACCCTTACGGTTGTGGATTTCCCAAAATAACTTTCCTATAGTGTTGTGGTGAGCTCGATCATAGCTAGTGAGCCAAGGTAACTAGGAAGGAATGAATTTACACCAAGGTAGATTTGTAGGCAATTGTTATTTTTTTAATATGAGCAACAAGATATTCCCCCCCTAAACTCTGTATTATGTGTTTTGGACTTCAATACATTCATATGTTTCTAATTAGATCGATGATTTTGTGATAACAACTCTTCATTTGGAGACACGATATTCGTGTTTGGCTTTCATGTGGGTAGGTTATAGGAATTGGATGTGGGAGTGCTATCTCTAGAGTTGGAATAGGGTCTTATGTTGTTGGTTCGATGAGAAAAAAACACCAACTAGTGAATAAAGGAGGTATATTATTTGTTAATCCTATTGTTACCATAAATGTGAAGGGATGCATGTGTAATATCTAGGGAAAAATATTAGTGTGTCATTAATGTATTATAGATCTAGGGGCAAGATCTATGTCATTACAAATCCTTTTCCAATAGGAAATTTTATGCAAACAAATTTTCATTCTTAGTCATTTTCATATATATGGGTTTGTTGATGGGCAGAAATGTACCGCCAACAATCAGGGGGATATCCCCAGTGTGAAGTCCTAATTAGAACTCACACCATTTGGGGTAGGAGACCCATCTAGAATGTGGGCTCGGCTACCACCATAAATTATTATGCTCTTGGTTGTCAAATGATAAGGTGTTAGAGTGGGGACAAGGGTGAAATGCCTAAATAGTGAAACAAAATTAGCCCAAGATTTACAAACTATAGATAGAGATACAAACAAGTCTTAGAAACAATAAGAATGGGTAGGCCATGAGAGGGATTAGTGAGCCAAAATCCAAACAGACATACATGAACAAGAACATGCCAGAAGTTAATTGTGAATTAGTTCACAATAGATCACCGACATGGGAAGGAACAAGTTATCATAGATTCGAAAGTAGAACATACATGCAACCACTATGAATCACTCCATAACATATTGCGTATATGAAAGCACACATACAAATATGGTGAAGTATCAAATAAGCAATACAACCACCATGAGTAAGCATAGGAATTAGTTTCGAATAGAGAGAACATATTATTAATGCTGCTACAACTTCAAGTACATAACTAATAGTGGAACAATGGCTGCTCATATCATTGCCCAATGTAGAACCCTAGCCTCACTACAGCTCCACTCTAATAGTTTCCAAGGGCTGGGTGCGTCTAGCTCTCAAGTATAAATCAACTATCTAATCCTAGCCTGAACTCAAGTACTAAATTCCCCCCTAGGTCAATGAGGCAGGAGGGCACCTTTATAGAGGTGAGGTGACCATTCACCTACCATGATCTTTGAGCTCCCCTCATTCACTTTCAGCTACCCTCATGAATCTTGAGCTTACTCACTTCTTTCTCAATCCAAATGATTGTTACATGCCCAAATCAGTCCTAACATAGTTGATGATATTATGGTGGACGATATTTACATTACAATGAAGGAAAGATAAAATGATGTAGAGGGTTATTAGAAACCCTAGAATGCTTATTTCCCATGTGTTGAAATGATGCAGATGTTCGGTCCTGGAACAGGCATATTGTCTTGCCACTATGCCTCACTTGCATTCATCCATATTTTGGTGACGTGCCTTCAAGTTTATTGAAAGGTTCTTGAAACTTGTAAGGGACCATCTTGATTGTTGGGGGAAACCCTAGTTATGCAAGCTTCATGAGAAACCTTAATCCGACATATTTCTTCCTTCCGCCTGCCTACAGGTGAATAACATGGGTCATACATACTTTACAGATACTGGAAATACAATCAATTAATTGAAATAATGACATTAATAAATAACTAATTTACACCCCTATGTGGTCAATTGGTGTGCCATTGTGCTTTCAGAGAGAGTGGCATTTATAGTCTCCCAATGCTTCTTCACTCAATGTTTTTCCCATGGGCCTATTATGGAATGGGCGTTGAATGTAGCTTTGTTGCTGAATGTCATTTTCCCTAGTGTCCCTTCACTTTTATTTTGGCCTGCAAGCTTCATTTGTGTTGTTTCCATCTGAGGGTAATTCTTTTGACGGTATTGGAGATCATGGCCCCGAGTAACATTTACATCATCATAATAGTGCTTAATGTAACTTAGAAGTTCTAGTGAAATATTTCCTCGATCAATGATGTTTCTCCCAGAAATTAGTCAGTATAAATTACAACATTTCTCTCTAACTGTATATATAAGAAGCACAAATTAACCTGCTTCAATTCCCAACACCTCAATATGTTGATGATGATGATTTGACATTTAAATGATTAGAGTGATAACAACCCCATTAATACCCCATGCAAGCAACAATCATCACCAAGGTTGTAGTGTCATAGTGTCGATTTTATCCCATCAAGGACAGAGGATGATGTGGCTTGAAAAAAAACTATTTTCCTTTGTCCTTCTCAACTGAAATTGTTAATATTTTTTGGGAAGGTTTTAGAAGAAATCCAATAGTAGCTTTGTGGTGGATGTATCTGTAGATTTTCCTGTAGATTCAACAACTCATGTAATATACTAAAGCACAAGACAATAGTATACTCTACTCTTTGTAGTAGAAGCACATAAAGATCGATGAAAATAGTAATTGACAAGAGGAAGATAATTAATATCACATAACACAATATGTATCCAGGGAAAGCCACAACTCAAAACCCCTACTATCTATATTGCATTAATTAGAAATCCAAGATGAGAATACAATGCTTGTTCTCACAAGAACAATCCTAGCACAAGTATAATCAACTCTCACCTCACAAGCTAGCTCAAGCCAAATCCTTAGATTATTTTGTAGCTCTCCAAGACCCTATTTCCTTATGCCCTCGGTCAAAGAATTTGGATGAATACAATATTCTCTGCTCAATCTTAACCTCAACCTACACAAGTATTTCCTATCCTCTACCTAACTGACTTCCTTTGGCCAATACTTAGTCAAGTTTCCAATCCCCCAAGCTTCTAATTCCTTGCACAATTCCTGAGAGAATTAACCCGTATTTAAAGGTAAATCCTCACTCTCAAACATAGGTCCTCAACTAATTGCATGCACTATCTGTACAACTCAGAAAATCATACAACTGATAGTACAATGTACCTGTACTCTAGTCTCAACTGGGTCTTCCTCTGAAGTGACATGCATGAGTTTCTCATCAGTGAATCTTTAGTTAGTTGGAGTAGCAGTGAGAATGCACCAACTCACTACTATACCTCTACTAGTTCCTCCAACAATTAGAACTAGTTTAACTGACTATAACTCAGTTGAAATTAGTTATCTAATTACAACTCCAATAAACTAAATTTGGACCCCCTGAAACTTAGGGATTACACTTAAATGAATCCACATAGACTTCTAACTCGAATTTCCTAAGCTAACTAAGTCAACTTAACTTAATTAACTGTTACAAGTTGCTATGAGAAAATAATTACAATTGAATTCATAATTGATTTCTAATTTAATTCAAGGAGAAATTTAATTGGAATTTATATATGTTATTTTTAACATTTCTTGTTGCTATTTTCAACACTCCCTCTCAAAAAGAAAGGAATTCAACTCTATCCTGATTCTGAACCTTTGGAATGTTCTGCATGCAACTCTTCTCTCTAGTGTTCTTGCTACAACAACTCTTGAAACTGAAAAAATCATCCAACCTAAATAAGTATGATGCATCTATCATCAAAGTCTTTGACTGCTACTAGCTATGCCTCTGTCGAATGCAAAATTTGCACTTTTGGTGACTCTTCCTTTCTACACTATTGTCAGCTCTTCTCTACACTCTTCAGTATCTGACTGCTCTAGCCTCTATCACTCTGATCTCTGATTGCATAAACCGATATTTATCCCTCCTGCTACTATGTACTTTGGGCTCTCGTAGCAAGGTACAATCCATGAGATAAAACCTCTCATTGGACCCTGCCCAATTTCAGCCCTCTTGGGACTATCACTTCACATCACCCCACCTCTCAACTAGAGGTATGTGATCAGGTGCTCAGAATTATGCTAAAAAATCAAAGTCATCAGAATGGTGTGGAACCTAAATGACCATGTAGTGCTCGTCATCCTGAATTCGACACAACTCATTTCGCATAAAACATACTCTGTATGACTCCAGAAATGAGTTTTGTCCACTTTGTCAAACAAGGGATTTTTCAAAAAAATGGATAGCCCAACCAACAGTCTGTATTTTTGACATGGCGCTGACTGGGCAGGGTATGTAACAGTTTGACTTGGTCAAAGTTCTCTCATTCAATTGGGTCATGCCAAGTGGCACCTTAGCACTAGTTGAAATCCACAATTTTCTATTGGTGGGAATGATGGCCAACCATAGGGCTGACACGTGGCCCAGCTAGAGGCCTCCATATGGCAACCCAGGAGGCCACCAAAAGTTTTTTATAGATAGGGCGGAGGCAACGAGGGTTGAAACTATCACCTCCCAATAGACAATGGAGTCCAATACCAATACACCATATGGGCAGAACTTAAGCTTATTGTTCTCACCCACTACTTAAATGTTTATCCCGCAATGGTTGGGGTTTGGGAAGACATAACCGCCGCCCCCATGTGAAAACCTGCGTGATCGCCAACCTTAACCATCACCACCGATCTTTGTCGTCTGACCACCAATGCCTAACTGTCAGGGTCTCCACCATGTGAACACCTCCATGAACAGTTTATGTGGCCATTGGAGGGAGGGGGCCAGTGTCGGGGGCTAGCCCCTAGCGCATGGCCCCCCATATGACCTTATTTTAGTTTTTAGGCCTCTGCGGCTAAATTAACCATTCGACAAATTCACCCAGATTTCGGTGGATTTAGTGGCCTATTAGTGGAAAATGGGGTGAAATTGTAGGATGATGCCAAATTTTGGTCAATTTGTGGAGTAAATAGTGGAGAAACTAGGAGAGGTCATAAATTCTCTAGTTTTCGACCAAATTGAGTGCAGAAAGGGGCTAGGTAGCCATTTTTTGGAAATTCTATTCTCATTGAAATATGTTTCAGAATCATTTGAGCATTGTAAACACACCTTTTTACACATTTTGAGCATAATAGAGAAGCCCAAGCCATTGGAAGCTAGACCAAGGAGACATAGCCCAGGAGGGGTGAATTCCTTCATCATGTTCCTATTGTGATGTGTTTTTGGTGATGCTCTATACATTTTTATGTTGTTGTTCAGTCTCTTATTTATGTTAAAATTGATCATAAAATTAACATAAAAACTCATTTTTCACTTGCAAAACTCATGAATCCTTAATCACACGAATATCATTTTGTTTCTAATCCAAGGAGGATCATACCATAGAAAACTAGTATTCTTAATTAGATAAGTATGGTTGCATATTCTTCCTCTACTCTCCTGGCTTTAAATTCCCCCCCTACTAGAGGTCTGTACATGAGCAGATGCCTCCACTTGGTCTCCACTTTGTTTCTCTAGTTGTGGTTGCTCCATAATTGTCTAAGACTTCTTCTGAGGCTTCTTCTGGGGCTACATGTTGAGAGGTGATTCACTCTCCCTCTCAACCACCAAGTCTTTAACCTTTTCCTTTCTCCTCAAGGCTTTGTAGGCATCTTGTATCTCAAGTGCATATAGGTTCTTGACTCGCACACCAATCTGTTTCATTTGTCCTACCATCATGAAATTTTTTGGAAATAAGATCTGATTTTAAATCGGCGATATCTCCCTCATCCGAATTCCAATTCAGACGATTTTTTTTGGAATTCAGGTACTTTTTCCACAAGGAATCTAGATCAACTATTTTTTTGAAAATTTTCAACAAAACAATTTTGATCTGCTCTACAAAATTTCCGCCCAAAAACAATCATGCTCCTTAATCTACCTACTGGTGGCCTTCTAGCTCAATTAAGAAGTCTACACATAGGGTATTCTAGATCTTCCCTGAACTAGAGCTCCATCAATCTCCAAGGACAAATTTAAATTCTCCTATTCTATACTGTCTTCAGCTCTGATACCATATAGAAAATTTCGACAAATATAGCTTTAATACCATGTAGAAAATTCCTACAAATCTAGCTCTGATACCATGTAGGAATCTAGCTTATGCTTTCTTGCACAATTCCTGAGAGAATTAGCCCATATTTAAAGGGAAATCCTCACTCTATAACTGTGCAATCCAAACATAGGTCCTCAACTGATTGCATGCACTATCTGTACAACTCGAAAAATCATATAACTGATAGTACATTGTCCCTGCACTCTAATCTCAACTAGGTCTTCCTCTGAACTAACATGCATGAGTTTCTCATGAGTGAATCTTCAGTTAGATGGAGTAGCACTGAGGATGCACCAGTGAACCAACTCACTATTAGACCTCTACTGATTTCATTCACTATTTGTACAACTCAGAAAATCATACAACTAATAGTACGCTGTCCCTGCCCTCTAGTCTCAACTGGGCCTTCCTCTGAACTGGCATGCATGAGTTTCTCATGAGTGAATCTTCAGTTAGTTGGAGTAGCACTAAGGATGCACCAATGCACCAACTCACTACTAGACCTCTACTAGTTTCTCCAATAATTAGAACTAGTTTAACTGACTATAACTCAGTTGAACTGAGTTATCTAATTACAACTCCAATAAACTCAATCTGGAGCCCTAAAACTTAGGGATCACTCTTAAATGACTCTAGATAGACTTCCAACTCGAATTTCATAAGATAAATAAGTCAACTTAACTTAGTTAACTATTACAAGTTGCTATGAGAAAATAATTACAATTTAATTCAAGGACAAATTAAATTGGAATTTCTAGATGTTATTTTTAACATTTCTTGTTTCTATTTTCAATAGTCTCTCCTCTTGCATGACCATATATATATATATACACAGGGAAGGTAAGATTTTGCATAAGATTTTTGTGTGATGAATACAATAAAATTTTCCACTTCATGACCAAACGCAATTCGCTTCCTTAATCTGTAATTGAATGTACTACAATACATGTGTATGATAAAATCATGTGGGGGATGCCAGAACATTATAGCAGGTCATAGACTTGGGTTTCTATTTATGGTAAGAAACATGGCCAACAGGGAGAAATATCACACCCTGAAGTCACATGTAATTCACATCCCATAGCAATTATGGAAGTCCCGGAACATGCGGGATCACGAGGTCACTGAATCTGGGAGGTCGTGAGGGTTGCTTGCTCCCCCAATCACGATCATGCAACCATGCAACTAGTCATATTCAGAATGGTGCCCTGTGGAAGTCGCATGGTCACACTTGAACACAGGTCGCACTTTCAGTTGTTTCTTTGATGCTTTGGAGTGTGAATTAGCGACCAATGAAAGAAGGATGTGATCAGTCACACTCAACGAAGGGTAGCATAATTTTTTAGTTTCCTCGAGCGTGAACCTGTGACTTTCCTATTCCAAAAGAGGTCGCATAGTCTCACATTAGTGGAGGTTGCCCCTTCTAGCTATTTCTTGAGTGCGACCCTATGACCTCGACGAAGATGTGACTTGCCATGCGTTGGACAGTTGCATCACATGGTTGGTTGCACCTCTGGTGGTTTGTGTGAGGTTTGAAAATGTGACTTGTGTGACTTGTGTTGAAATTTTGACCACCCAATGTGATGCGATTTGTGGTGTACACACTCGAGAGATGTGACTTGGGCCTCTTTAGCTAGAAATGTGACTAGTATCCATTGCCTGTAATGCACTTAGATCAGATCATTAGGTCTCATTACTAAGAAGATCGTAACTTTTGCCTACATGTTTGTGCATGGTCCAGTGGTATTCATGCTTATGGATAAATCTCGTGCGATGCAAAGAAGAGCCATGGTATTCGTATTTATTTTAGCCAGCCAGTGACCAATGACTGCGTCATTTTGGAATTTCTATTCAACATGAAACCCTTCTGAATATTCATAGTCTCGATGTCACTTGAATGATGGCTTTGAAATTTAATTCTTAGTGATGCGCCATTGAGGTGCGAACTAGCTACTGGTGATGGTGGGGTTTCCAGGATCCTTAATTTATTCACCAAGGATGCGATTGTGCCAGTTCCCCTAGAGTGTTTGAAATATAACCATATTTAAAATTTGGTTGTGCTCCCATTTAGGCATACATGGGCAGTAGTATTTTTCTTTAACACTTACCTAGTCCACACTGGTTTTACAACGTTGAAGATATGAATTTTTAATGTTGGGATATGACGTGTCTAGCTTGTCGTGCGTCTATCTTCCCCACCTCTAGTTTACTACGATTAACATAATGGTGCAACATACCCATTACGTAGCATTGGGGTGTTGCCATGAAATATCGATCGGGGTATGTTCGTGACATGCCACCTCTGTGATTACCACACAAACTCCTACAACAGCTCTTCCATATCTTCAAATGGCCAACATACAGCTTGTTATCACTTAAGAATTATAATGCCAAAATTTCTCACATTAGTTTGATGGTAAAGGTCGGTGCTTTTCTAAGTTTGATTTTTGTTTTCCATAGAGTCTGAGTCTTAGGAGTCTTGAGTCAACTATGCATTCTCATTCATCACCGGTCATTCTCATTCATAGCCATGTGTCAGTTTTGTCCAAAAGTTACTATGTGCCACAAAGCCCTTTAGGTGATTTCGTAGTGCATGTAGTCATATTGAAGTGTTTTCGCAGTGCATAAATCATTTTAGTAGTTTTGCAACGCAACATGTCTTAGGTGATTTCGTAGCGCATAATTCAAAATTTACACTGACTGCACTATGAAATCAGAGATTCGTGCAATCCGCAGCGAATCTTTCCTAACTGTCAAATCTGTCAAGTTCACTTATGGTTGCATCATTCATTGTCAGCTTATACACTCCACATATCATGTCCAACTGCTTATCTCCATCATTACAGCCGCTAGGTACATTGGTACACACGGATTGCAAGTTCCAAGAGAGGCCAGGTATTCACAGTATTAATGATGATTGTATTCGTTGCATGAGGAACAAGACTAAAAGTTTTCAATTTGAATCCATAGTTATCAAGCGAGGTAGTTATCAAGCGAGGCATCCATTCAAGCAAGGCAGAAATTGAAGTTTAAGCAATGCTAGTATTTCAAACCTCCATTACACTGAACCTTCATGGAGGGATCGGAAGAAAGAAAAGACCACAGATCAGGCAGGTGCTTAAGAAATGAACCTGAAGGTGTAGACATTATCTTGAAACACAAAGAAGTTGAGCATGCATTCAAGCAGGTTGGATGTTGGAATTTTTGTGAGAAACTACAGGGAGGTCATGCACAAACCACCAAGGAATTTGATTTGAATTTCACGGGGCTGAATTCAAAGGTTGTGATGCTCGAAATGCAAGTTTCACGAGAGGTAATATCCACAGTTACTGAGATTCCAAGGGGACAAGAAACTTGGTTTAATAATTTCAAATTTGATATGACTCCCTGCAAGGAGTTTCTGAAGCCAGAATACATTGACTCAGATTTAAACAAGTTTGTGCCTAGAAATTATGTCAAAGACTCATATGCCAATTTTCTTACCTGTATACAAAGGTACCTTACCTATGAAGGGAGATATAATAAGGTGTATTCATACCATTTCAAGCTTCTGCTACATTTTACAGGAAAGATATCCATTGATTTACCTTTTTACTTATTTCCTAGCTTAAGCAAAATGTGTGATAAGGTGTAGCTAAGAAAAGAAGCTTGTGAGACTTCATTGTTTCATCACGGTTTAATTAAGTTGATTGTTGTGCATGAACTCTAGAGAATAGGTGGGGACTGGCCCACATTCATATTCATGTCTTGTTTTAAGAACGAGACCGGACTCAGTCCTCAAGCTGCAAAAGATCTTCCAACAACAACTGGCCATCAGGCAGAAACAAGATCCATGAGGTTTTCAAAGTTAAAGGCTAGGAAACAAGTAAGAGAATTCACCAAGCCACTGACTATTCAGGATATACCCCAGCAGTCTCTTAAAGAGAAAGCTCAGGTCAAAGAAGCTGCACATGAATCAAGCACAGGTGAAAGAGTTCAAAGAAGAAGGACTAGGAGCCAGGCAACTAAAGAGAAAGGAAAATCAATGATTATTGAAGAAAGCCATGTTTCAAAGGGAGACTTAAATGACTTATTGCAAGCCATTGACATTGAAGAATCACCACTAGTTCAAGCAGATTTGATAGAGTCATGAAAAGACAAGGCTAAGAGAGTCAAAGCTTCAAAAAAACTCAAGTTTGATGATTAGGTTGATCAATTTGTCTTTAAGCCCAGGAGACCCATAACGAGGAATTTTAAACAGGTACAGGAGGTACTGCCAGGAGCAGATGAAACAGGGGAGGTGACACAACGTCATGAAAGAAAGGATAAAGGCAAAGCAGTTACCATTCAAGAAGAAGATAGTGTGGAAGACTTGAAAAGGAGATTGGAATTGGCCAACTTTGAAATTGCTAGAATGAAGAAAGCTGTCAGGAAATTTTTAGTTAAGGAGGCTTATTTTAACCAAATGCAAGCTCGGTGGGAGGACCAAACATTTCAAATACCCGAGGTGGTTGATTTTAATGTTCAATTCCGTAACTAGAATGTTCTTGCAATAAAGGAAGCTCAATTTATCAGAAAGATCAATACAAACCTCAGATCTGGGATCAAAGTCATGAAGAAACAAATTGAAGACTTAAAGATACAGTTAAGCCAGCAGAAAGAATTTCCTTAAGGCAGTCACACATCAAGTAAGGTTTTGTTTCAGATTTTGATGGTCTTCCTTGTTATAATCCTACTTGAAGAATCATATCTTTCTATTCAGTTTTGAAAAGCTTTGGAGCAATTGAAAAGGATGTTCAAATATCAAGAGGCTCAAAATAGTAAAATTTTGGTTGAAACTGTGTTTTTTGGAATTACACAGCAGTTTCGTAGCGCGCTATGAAACTGCTGAAGATGATGACTAACACACAACAGTTTTTTAGCGCGCTACGAAACTGCTGAAGCTACACAATCTAATGTCAGTTAACCGATTTTGAAATACAAGCGGAAATTTTTGAAAAGGGAATATCTTCAAGGGATCATCTAAAGGTATCAACTTTCAACAAGGTCAAGACAGGTGGAGGAAACATGTATTCGAATTCAACTCTAAAATTTTTGTCATAAAGTGATCACATTTACTACAGTCCAAGATATGTCAGACAGCTTGGAGGAGCTTTTGCCTTCACACATGAAAGAGGTTGACAACACATCAAGGACGTGGCATTCTGATATATTTTGGATAATCAAATATGAAGGGCATGGTTCATTGGATTCTAACATTTTTGAGGAAAACCAAAGCCCGATAAACAGGGGTAGTTTCCTATGTTTCAGGGGCAATGGAGAAGATGTGACATTGAGGACCATTATGGAGCTTTGAACTTCCGCCACAGCCAAACTAAAAAACACCACTTGTCAAAGAACGAGAATGATTGTAATTAAGGCTATTGTTAGCATAATATGGAGTTAGAATCCTATTTGATTTAGATCTCTAGAAAGTCTAGTAGCAGTTTGTTACATTTAATAGGCAGTTAAGATTTGAATAGGTGTCATTAGAAGTAGATTTCGAATTCCCCTCATGCTTGAGGAGGAATCTCAGTTAGGTAGAAGAGCTCTATATATAGGAGAAAGAGCAATGTAAAGAGGGTTGGAAATTTATAAGTAAAAGCTCTGATATTTGGCTTATGTAAAAACTCTGTTTTTTTGGGTAATACAGTACTGGCTTATGCTTCTCAAGAATCATAAAGAGTTCAATGTATGAGTTTCTTTGTTGTCTTTTCATGTTATCTACAGTGTTATGAGTATTTGATTACTTAGAAATCACTTACAGTGTTCTAATTTCCTTCATATATTCATAAACTGCCTTCTATGTGTCTGGTATGCTCCACATATGTTGAAATCTGAATGCCTTGACTTCATGCAAAGCCAAACCTACTGTTAATACTGAATCATATAGGACTCCATAAGCCCAATGGATACTTGTTAGTTGTGTTTCCACCATTTCATTTTTATTTGTTTCACAAGAGTTAGTCATCTTGATCATAATCAAAAACCTTTAATCCTTTGAGAGAGCCCTCTCAGGCTAAGGAGGCTAAGCCTTAGCTAAAAGATTGGTTTGAAATAGTTACTTGAAGTCTTCCTGGTCTGCAGCCTTCCAGGGTTTGAATTTGAGATAACATGACCATAACTATGTTGTGGGTAACGTATTATTTTCCTTTTGGTTCTTAATGGAATCCTTCATTAAGAAACAACGGTAGGTATGCCTTTAATCAATCCAAAAATCACTCTGAGGGTGCCTTTGAGGTTACATCCATGTGCGTGCACGTGATGTATGTTGTTTTAGAAGTGCTAATTTAATTCAATGCTAATGTATGTTAGGCCTTAAGATGTGAGTTTCGAAATATCTATTCTAATATTACGTTGATGTGCTCCTCCCAACGCATTTTTCGATGATCCCCATTTAATGCCACATTTTAGTTCCCTTCATTATGATATAAGCCACCATCTTCATGTTAAGGGATTATTCAATGCTATTGTGGCCAATGTTTACGACATCTTCAAGCAATTTTCTGAAAAGAAGATGGGAAGAAAATAAGTTAGTTTGCAATATTGGTATCTTCATGTGAGAGTATGAAAGTCAACTATTTTCATGTGAGAGTATGAAAGAAAACAAATAATAATGAAAAATAATTTATTCACAGAGCATGAACCATAAATGACCCAAATTAAGATGTTATGGGTGGCATGGTTTGAGCAGGTCATGCTTCAAATCCTCCATTTTGAGATGATTTCTAAACTAGCCATTAATTAAACCACTAATTGCCAGTGACTTTAATATGTGTGTTTCCTATGGGGATGACATATTTATAGATAAAGTGCCTTGAAACACTAGTGAACATTCATTATGAAGGGCAAGAATTTCTATTCATGTCAAACTAGGATTTCAAGGGTGCAAGGGAAATACAACATTGTTACGAACCTAATGCACATGATGAAATGGGGGGGGGGGGCACAACTATGAACCTAGGGTACATGACACATAATGATTCTTCCCATGATGCTAGACAATGCAGGCACCCTCTCTTTTGACAATTTAGGGTTTCTCCCAAACCCTAATATGGGCAACATAATGAAATCCCACTTGAATTCTTGTATGTCCACACACAGTTCCTCCACTAATTGATAATGCATGCTATAGGAGGATAGATTTCGAAGTCATGTGGCTCTCAATGCTCCTTCAAGCAACACACCCCCAAACCCTAATGAAATCATAATGTTTATAACTGGGATAAGGCATGATGTGTGGATGCAATGTGTGAAGTGTGAGTGGGAACATCAACAAGGTTTGACAAGAAGGGTCACAGGGAAAGTAACTAGTTGAGAGGTTGACCTAACCCCAAATGGATTGATGTGAGTGGAGGGGGACCCCGAATTCTTGAATATGACCAAAATTTTTGGTGTTGTTTTAGCAACCACAACAAGGTTTCAAACTCTCTTTTTCCCATATTCATCTTTCACCTATATTATGTATTCTTTAGTTTTCACCTGCATTTCCACAATGTACAATTTCCACCCCCTTTCTACCCTTAGTCACTTATGTTTGCATGTGGGTTGCAGGAGATCTTTTTTCTCACTTACTTCCTTGGATCTTGTAGACTACATGATTCTCTCCCACATGACCCCATACTTAGCCATTCTTGTTGCATGTGGATATAAGAGGATTTTCTTGAAACTATCCATACTCACATCCCACATGCATTATATTGTTGCTACCTTTTTCAAGACGTATTAAATTGTTAGGCTAGTGCATACTTTACATGACCAAAGACTCCTCTTGTTTTAAATGAGGCAACTTTTTCACTAAGATATAGCTATCTTTCCAATTTAAATTAGTACTTTCTATTTATGAACCACATTTCCTTGCACATATTCACATAAAAGAAGATAATAAGAAAATATGCATTACCAAAGTTCCCAATTAGCTAAATCTCAGTTCATTTACCCATTGAACATTGTTAATAATTACCAAAAGGAGATGTCGAATAAAACAACATAGGATTTTTGTAGAGTCACTATTAATATGCTTGGGAAAAAAGGTCACGATTTCTAGTGCCCTGTGGCTTACCAATGGTTTTCAAGGCTTAACCTAGAAGAGAAGAGTACTAACAAGGCCTAGACTTCAAGAATTGTACACGCTAGGTGCATGCCTAAATTATTTGATTTTTTAAAGTTGTTTTTGTAGCGCGTTGATAAATTTTACAATAAGAAGAGGCATATGTGACCACATAAGATATAAATACACCTCCTTCTCTAACTCCTAGTTTATTCAAGAATATGATTTAGCTTCATGAAGCTAGCTAAGATATTAATATAGTAGAGACACCTTCCTCATGAACCACAATGGAGGAAAGGCTCTTCTCAATAAATTCTTAAAAGGACCCACCAAGGAGCTAGTTAACACCAACAAAATTGATGTATGTACATTAGATACTCTATATAGGGAGTCTTCCTCATTTTTTGCAAGGATTCTTGATTAAGGATCCATTGAAATTGTTTTTATATAATTTCTTTATGTTCTACATTATTTGATCCATGAGTGAGCCATTTTTTACCGGGCTCATACAATTTCTACTAAAATTTCATATCAACTTTGAAATTTCTCTCAAACAAAGAAGCTATATATATCTTAATACCTGGTTTATGCTATCATCTATTCCAATTTCTTCAAGGGCCTACCAAGGTTATAGCATTCAAATTTCAATTTTGAGCCAATCCATTTCTGGCACCATCACTTTGGAAGCATAAAAGTCAATTTCACTTTTATCATATACATAATTTCTTCCTTGTAGAATGTAAGAAATTGTTGGTTAGTCCTTCACCTAGTAGGTGCCCCCGTAAAGCCTTGATCCTCTTAGAAATAAATGGAGTTTTTCAAATGCCTATTCAGATTTCAAGGGAAGCCCCCAATGCTTCCAATCTATGTTTGTATCATTTTTTTACTGAAAGAAGGTGTCAATAAGACAAGCACTAGGTTTATTTCTTTAATGAGAAAAGAAAGAAACAATGAATACCTTTTGTGATTAGATGTGGTAATTTTAGCTTCAAGAGTATTTTCAATAGTAATGATCATCTTAATTCTATTAGATATGGTATCATCTTTCAAGTCAGTTGTTATGAAACCAGCTCAAGAAAAGATAGAAAAGATAGATCAATGCCTTAGAATTCAGCCTCTTCGAGGGGCCAACCTCCTTTACATTACATAAATGAACAATTCTTGGATGATACAAATGACAAAACCTCCTTTCTATATATAGGAGTCTAAGGAGTCACAATATAATCCAGCCGACCTAACAATAATAATATAAAGCCACAAAAATAACAATAGAGGGATTCTATGGGCACAGAAATAACAATATGGGGGTAATAGGGGCACAACAATATAAATAAGGGGTATAACTACAATAGTAATGGGGTAATCACTAGTATTATAGGGACCCAACATGCCCCTCTCCTTCAAAAAAGTGTTGTCCTCAACGCTTGAGTAGTTCTGGATACTTCTGCATAAAATTCTCATCCTCCCATGTGGAATCTTCAGCGGATAAGTTCTTCCACTTGATAAGATACTCTGAAATTGATCGATTTCGTAGCTGTCGAGTTCTTGTTTCTGTGACTGCTTCCGGTTCCAATATAATTTTTCCTTCCTCGTCAAGTTCTGGCAATATTGTTTGAACTGGGAGCTTGTCGCCTATAACCTTCTTTAAACATGAAACATGGAAAACTGGGTGCAATCGAGAAGCTGCAGGAAGCTCCAATTTGTATGCCATAGTACCAATCTTTTGCAACACCTTGTACGGACCATAATACTTTGGTGATAATTTATTATCCTTCTTAGCTTGCTTTAGGGACATTTGCTTATATGGTTGTAGCCGTAGGAATACCCAATCACCTACATCAAAACTTCTTTCACTGCGATGTTGATCTGCCTGTTGTTTCATTCTATTTTGTGCCAACACGAGGTTATCCTTTAAGAGTTGGAGGACTTGTTGTTGATGTTCGATGTGATGTTCCACTGCCTGAACCTTAGAATTTTCTCTTAAATATGATGTGATGGATGGTGGTTGATACCCATAAAGTGCCATAAATGGGGTCATTTTTGTTGCTGTATGGAAGGAAGTGTTATACCACCATTCAGCCAGAGGCAACCATTTGACCCATTGTGTCTGTTTATCAGATACAAAGCAACGAAGATATCCTTCCAAACATTTGTTTACTATCTCAGTTTGCCCATCAGATTGAGGATGATAAGATGAGCTATGAGCTAACTGAGTACCAAGACAAGAAAATAATTCTGTCCAAAAATTTCCAGTGAAAATGGGATCTCTGTCACTTACAATAATCTTTGGGTTTCCATGTAGCTTTTGAATTGTTTCCATAAATGCAGTAGAAACTGTACTGGCTTTAAATGGATGTGATAATGCACAAAAGTGTGCATACTTGGTAAGTCTGTCAACTACCACCATGATGACACTCTTTCCCTCAGACTTGGGTAAACCTGTGATAAAATCCATTGAAACCTCCTCCCAACGTTGGCTTGGAATGGATAAAGGTTGTAATAGACCCGGTGTCTTAATTGTTTCAACTTTATTTTGTTGGCAAACCAAACATTCCGCCACAAACTTTTGAATATCTGATTTAAGGCCATCCCAAAAAAATTCCTTCTTAACCCTGTGGTAAGTTTTTAAAAATCCTGAGTGCCCTCCTAAGGGAGAAGTGTGCAATTCCATAAGAATCTTTTGTTTTAGCTGGGAATTCTTACAGAGGTATAAGCGATCTTTGTACCATAACGAATCATTTTGCCAGCTAAATGTATCAGACGTACTGGAATCTTGTTGTAGCTTTCGAATAAGTGCCCACACTTCTTCATCATTCTTCCATTCCTCCCTTGCTTCGTTTATCCAATCTGGTTGGATAATAGAAATGGCGCACAACAATGCTTCCACATCCTCATCCTTTCTTGAGAGTGCATCTGCCACCACATTTTGCTTCCCTTTTTTGTAGATGATTTCAAAGTCATAACCCAACATCTTTGTGACCCACTTTTGTTGCTCTTCAGAGGATAATCTTTGTTCTAAAAAGTATTTAAGGCTATCATGATCCGTTTTTACCTTGAAGTGTCTTCCCATTAGGTAGGGTCGCCATTTCTTAAGTGCATGGAGTATTGCCAACATTTCCTTCTCATAAATAGCTTTGCTTAAAAACTTTCCCTTGATTGGACGACTTTCAAAAGCAATGGGTCTTTCATCTTGCATTAGAACAACACCAATTCCATTTCCTGAAGCATCACATTCCACAATAAAGGTTTTTGTGAAGTCCGGTGTAGCTAAGACCGGTGCTTGGCACATTGCCTCTTTAAGATGTTCAAAGGCCTTTGTTGCTTCCGGAGTCCATGAAAATGCATCTTTCTTCAATAATGTTGTTAGAGGTGCTGCTATTCTCCCATAATTCTTAACAAACTTGCGATAATACCCTGTCAACCCAAGAAATCCTCGCAGATGCTTTATGGATGTGGGGATTTTCCATTCCTTAATGGCTTTAATTTTGCTAGGGTCTACCTTAACTCCTTCATGAGATACAATATGACCCAAATATTCCACCTCCTGGACTCCAAAGAAACATTTGGATCTTTTTGCATATAATTGTTTCTCCTCCAATAGTTGTAGCACCCTGTCAACATGTTCAACATGATCCTTCCAAGACTTGCTGTAGATTAGTATATCATCAAAAAATACTAACACAAATTTTCTAAGGAATGGTTTGAAAATTGAATTCATCAAACCTTGAAATGTTGAAGGTGCATTGGTAAGGCCAAAAGGCATGACCAAAAATTCATAATGACCCTCATGAGTTCTAAATGCCGTTTTCGGAATGTCTTCAATCTTCATTCTGATTTGATGATATCCCGAACGAAGATCCAACTTGGTGAAGTAAATTGATCCATGCAATTCATCCAGTAATTCATCAATGACAGGAATGGGGAACTTATCTTTAATAGTGAGCTTGTTGAGCTCCCTATAATCCGGACACATGCGCCATGATCCATCCTTCTTGTGCACCAATACTACTGGAGCGGAGAAAGAACTTTGACTTGGTTGAATTATACCAGCCTCTAGCATTTCTGCAACCATACGTTCAATTTCACTTTTTTGGACATAGGGATATCTGTACGGCCTGATGTTTGGAGGAACACTTCCTGGAATCAGATGAATAGCATGATCATGATCACGCATAGGTGGGAGACCTTTGGGAGTCTCAAATACCTTGGAATGATTGTCCAGGACTTTTTGGAGATCTGGAGAAATAGATGATTCCGATGTGGAAACATCTAGCGAACATAATTGTGCAATTACACCTCTTTGCTCCTTTTTTAGAAGCTTTGTCATACCATTAGAGCTGATTATCTTTCCTGGTTTCCCTGCAATACCCCTTAATTCAACTTCCTTTCCTTCCGTAGAAAATTTGATGAAAAGTTCTTGAAAATTAAAAGCTATTGTACCCAAGGATTGTAGCCATTGGACTCCTAGTACAACATCAACACCTCCCATTGGAATGGAAAGCATTGGGCTAGTCAATACATATTCTCCCATGGATAGCTTGATATTATGGCACTTTCCAGAGAAATTTATTGTTCCTCCATTTGCAATCATCACTTGACACTCTGGTGCTGGATATAGGAAGCAATTCAATTCTTTTGCTACCCTACAATGAATAAAATTGTGGGTGCTTCCTGAATCAATCAACACTATTACCTTTTTCTTCTTGATTTGTCCTTCTATCTTGATGGTTTGAGGAGTGGTAATTCCCGCCAATGCATTACAAGATATGGTCGGATTTATTTTTTCTTCATCTAGGCTTTGTTCCTGGAGTATATCTTCTTCTTTTGACCTTTCTTGCTCCTTTTCTTCTTCCTCTTCACAATCTATGTAGAATAATTTCTTCTCAGCACACTTATGACCTTTAGTGTATTTGCTATCACAACTGTAACAAAGCCCTTTTGCTCTTTTTTCTTCCAATTGTTGTGGTGTCAACCTTATAGGTTGTGGAAGACTAGGGGCAAAAACACTTCCGTCTTTATAGTTGTGAGTGGTATGCTTCCTGGTTGCCATAATTTTGCTTTCCATTTTTCTTGCTAACCTGAATGCCTTCTCTAATGAATCAGGTTCCCAAAGGCGAACATCATGTTGGATATTATCCTTTAAAGACCCTATGAACACATCAATCCTATGCTCCTCTGGAATATCTTTTACCCTTATGTTCAATTTTTGGAACTCCTCAATGTGCTCCATTACTGAACCTTTTTTTTTGAGACTTATCAATTGGCTAAAAAAAGTGTTGCTTTTTGTATCTTCATAATGTGCTATCAATTCTTTCGTAAAAATTGCCCAAGTGATAAATTTTTTACGAGAGAAAAGCCATTGATACCATACAAACTGATTTGGTTCCAAATATACAGTTGCCATACGTACCTTTTGTGTGTTTTGCACATTATTGAGATCGAAGAATTGCTCCATCTGTAATATCCATGTGGCGGGATCCTTGCCATCAAACTTCCTCATATCGATTTTTGGAATATGGTGGGTCTTCGATCCAACATTAGAGTCTATGGAATCATGATTAACATTTCTTTTGTTCACATCATGATTTTCCTTTACAACCTTTTCACCATTAGTAAGTATTTCTTGTAGAAAATTTGTCAAATCTATCTTCAAATCTGTCATGTCTGTCTTCAAATCTGTCTTCAAATTTGCCATGTCTCTCTTCAAATTTGTCTTCAAATCTATCTTCAAATCGTCCATCTTAGCTTTCACGCCATTTATCTTAGATTCGACGCCACTTATCTTAGCTTTTGTTAGCTTTTGTGAGCGTGACATTTGTTGCACTTGTTCTTGTAATTTAAATATATCATGTAGCATTTCTTCCTCTTCTTCATGAGTCATGCTAGAGATTTTAGGTTCCTTACTAGGTGTTTTCATTTTCTTTCCTTAGGGCATTAGTTATCGATAATAATTCTTTACTATGCCCTTTGAATTCCGTTAAACCAAGCTTACACAAAAATTTTAAAAAAACTACACACCTTTTTTCACTTTATAGAAGCCTGATATTGAATCTGATTTATCTCTGCAATTTCAGATCATCAAGTTCTAAACTTGTGACCTGTAGTAGCCTTCTGCATCCTCTTTCCAATGCTGCAATTCTGACCCAAATTGGATTCTCCAAGGAAGAGTTATGTGAAATCTCCCACAGTGACTTGCTTTTAGACTAGTTCAGTAGAGTGAACTTGTACGACGTGCCACGAGTCACTGTTTCAACCTTTGGATCTAAAACACACATACAAGAAACTACAGTCCGTCCTCTTTCTTTAACTTTTTACGAAATTTCAATCCAATACCCAGAGAGAAAGTTATGACGATTTTCCCCAGGTCACTTGTTTTGAATGTAATTCAGGAGTCTGCAAAAAGACCAACTTCCTCAGATCATATCTCCGCAAATATCAGGCAAAAAGCTCTGAAATTGGGACCCAAGGTTCAACGCAATTTCTTCTCAAATGGGTTTTTTTTGCGACTTCTGAAACGTCACAGAAAAAAGTTATAGCAAAAATGGCACGATGACCTGTTTGGAGCAGCGAAACCCTAGAATCCAAAGCTCTGATACCAAATGTTATGAAACCAGCCCAAGAAAAGATAGAAAAGATAGATCAACGCCTTAGAATTCAGCCTCTTCGAGGGGCCAACCTCCTTTACATTACATAAATGAACAATTCTTGGATGATACAAATGACAAAACCTCCTTTCTATATATAGGAGTCTAAGGAGTCACAATATAATCCAGCCGACCTAACAATAATAATATAAAGCCACAAAAATAATAATAGAGGGATTCTATGGGCACAGAAATAACAACATGGGGGTAATACGGGCACAACAATATAAATAAGGGGTATAACTACAATAGTAATGGGGTAATCACTAGTATTATAGGGACCCAACATCAGTCAGGTAAGGTGGAAGAGACAATTAGGTCTTACCTAATATCCCTCATGCTTTCTAGGAAGATATTAGCATCCTACATAGTACCAATAGACCATATAGACAACATGGACACTCTTTTTCAAGTGTTGGTTCTTCCCCACAACAATCTTAGAAGATTACTTCCACTTTTCGAAGTCAACATCAAAAAAATGAACCAATCAGAAATGATATTGATGTTGTTGGAGAGGACGGTGATGGAAATCACCCTAAGTTTAATTTAGAGAAAACTCACATTGTTGGAGTCAGTTTAGAAAATAAAGAAGTAACACATAGAGATATACCTATGATTCACCCAAGGATGTAACTATTCAAGTAATGGTAATAGATGACATTGACAAAATACCAAAAGTACCTAACTAGACTGAAAATAAAACATTGAAATTCCTATCTATTGCTAAAGAATTGGCTTCATACAAATTTGCAGATTTTGAATTCCAGGTTGTTAGAATTTCATCAAGAAACTAGAGATGCATAGGCTTACTCAAGATCTATGTAGGAAATGGAGAATGTGGTATTGAGACAAATAATAAAATAATTGGACATGGCATTATTACCAAATCCATTTTTTATTGAACCAATATCCACCATCAAGTCAAGTTTAGATTTAGAAGACACCCTAGAAAGAATTTCAAGGATTAGAGCAATGTCAAGTGTGTTAATCAAAATATGGTATTACATTTCTGATAATATAAATAAAATAATTGATATAATCATGAAAGTGTGGGAAATACCCATGTCCTTAGCCAACTTATCTATCATAATTGATTCTCTCATTGAATATTTGCAAAAGGACTTAGAGAATGATGAGATGTTTTATAAAGAGGCCTTAACTACATTTGCTAAAAAGGTGTCATATATGAATGAAGAACAAAGAAAATAAAAACGGTTTCCATCCAAAGGAACAATTTAGCAATTAAATACCTATTGCAAGGAAAATTAAAATGCTTTGAGAATTAATTTCCAAGTGTGACAACATTAAGACAAGACAAAGGGATTTATCCTTTAAGTTAATAAATGTGGTTAAGGAGATACTAAAGGTCCCAATTTAAATATGGGTGTGATTTCATTAAACTAAGAAAAATGAAACCATGTATTAACATACTAAAGATCACATGGGGCAATGAATTCAATGCACTTGCTAATTTTCCTAAAAAGGAAATTGAGAAATGGTTACTTCATTTCATTAGCAAGAATCAAGGCTAATAATAGATACTACATCAAGCTAGGTATGATTTAAAGGATATTAAAAAATGAGTTATTTGAAGCCCGAATAAAGCAAGAAGTGATCGATGCACCATTATGGGATTACATTGAACAATTGCTCAAAGATAATCTTGAAAACATAACGACTTCAAGGCGACTCATCAACAATTTCGATGGTTAGGTATTCAACATGCATCCATTATTTAAATTGAATGAATCTTCAACACAAAAGAGAATCTTATTTTTCTTGCATTGTAAGTAAATTTTCCAAATTTGATCACCTACATTCCTTCTTCTCTCTTAGTAATCATTCAACCTTATTAACTTTGGAGTTTTCCAAGTATCAAGGTTTACTCTCAATTATAGTTCTTTTTATCTTATAGTTCCTTTTCTTATTTATATGGTTCATAGGAGCCTCATCTCGTGTTATAAATCTGATACCACTTGTTGTAGCTCTGATACCACTTGTTGTAGATATAACCCGGAAATATATGATAATGGAAATAAACCTAGAAACAATAAGATAGAAATAGATAGAAATGCTTCTTTATTAATCAAACCCTTAAGGTAGGGCAACACCATACATTCACTCCTTAAGGAAGGAGAACACTCCACAAGCCATATGCCTGTTCATACAATATTCCTTGACTATATTCGTTGACATGGAGTCTCTAGCCTCTATATAGGCCTCATACATACAATACCATGGGTCATTACCATGGTTCCCTCATACCATCAACTAATACCATGGGCCCATTACATTATTACTAACTACTTGTGGTCCCTTACATGATATGGGTTAACCACCTTATTTATTACTATGGCCCATCCCATTATTACATTATTACCTTGGGTACCTCCCTTGGTACCCCATATTATTCCCCCTAGGCATATAACATCCCGATCCTTAAATAGATGAATGAATTTTAATTTCTTGGATATTGTAAACTTTTATTTGAACATATGCATATTTTTTCAAAAAATGTTCCTAAGAGAACTACCACTCGAGTTCATGTCTGGTGCGATATTTTGACTTTGTGTTATAAACTTAAGATTGCAAGGGTTAACTCTTTTCATCTCCATGGTTATAAATGTGATTATCTTTTAAATTTATTTTCAAATAAATTCCATGATTACTTTCGTCTTTCCAAATTCATGATTATTTACTTACAATTGTGTTGGAAATTGATCTTATTCAATTGTATTAATGTTTGTATAAATGTTATACCATATTATTGTGAATATTTAAGGCCTAGTCCTATCTCATGCTCTTTTTTCCTATATTTTCTTCAATTTGATTTTTTTTAAAGATGGGTGCCACCTCTATAAAATAAAAGGAAAAATGTTATTCCCTAAAATGTTATTTTGAGATTTGATGAATCCCAATGATCAATACGTTCTTAACTTGGAAAGTTATTGGATCTCCAAAGTTTGTGACAACCAGAAGATAGTTGTTGGTTTTCTATAGAATATAAAGTGAATCTTTGAAGATTCATCTCAATTTCCTATCATCTTAGGTGGGAGGAATGTCTTAGTTGATATGGTAGTTGAGGATAGCCCATTGCAATTATATATGCTCCTTAACATAATTAATTATATGTTATGAATGTTGTGGTGTTTACAATCTTTGAGTGATGCATTTTTCTCACAACAAAAGCATTGTAACCATCCCAAGGCACCCCTTTATATATTCATATTATTTGAGTAGAATCTACCCCACCATAAGGGAATTGTGTGGCAGCATATCCTAATTTTTTAATTTCTCCTAAGAAGGTTCCTTTACACTCATATTTTCCTTCTCAAGACATGGTCCTAACAATTGATTGAGTGATTTCTTCAATGGGTAAATGGGGGCCTTTGCTTCCTCCTATTGGCCAAAGGGACTATGATTTTCCTCTTGAGTATGATCTCAATGTTTGCAGGAATTTGAGTCTTGGTGTCAGGGTCCGAACCTAACCCATTTATTAATGTTATAATCCTAAGAGGCCCCATAAGAGTCATGATTAGTTAGTCTAATAAATAAAGCCCGTAAGCATTGTAAGTGGTTGACCTGTGTTATTAAAAATGGACCACAATTAGTTACAACGGGCCATAGATAATAAATAAAGTGGTTAGCACACAATATTTAAGGGACCAAGAGTAGTTAGGTTTTGCGTCTCAAGAAACTATATATTATCTAATATAGTAAGGAAAATCGTGTCTCGTGTTATGTAATTGAGCTCCGCTCTACTAGAGGTTGACCCCTTGAAGGGGCAAGTGAATAGTATTTGTTGCAAATATTAATAAAATAATTATGTTGTTCTCATCTCATTGTGTTATTTTTCCATGGTATCGATGGCATATTTGATCTTTTGATATTTTCTACAGGTAAAGCATATTACAAGTGGCATCAAAACACTTTCTCGAGCCAACCACGCCACCAATTTTAGCAATTTGTTTTTGGCTAAAGACATGTTCCAACGTATTTAAATTGTAGATATATGTCGTTACACGCATCAAACTACGGTCGGGGAAGCATACATGTAGGAGCTAAAAGAGTTGGTCACATTTTTTGGAGTCCCTTATAACCCCTATGGTACCCCTTCGAGTAGTAGCACATCTGAAAACACATGTATATAGACTGCACTTCCATGTACCTTTGGTATATTGGAAACCCCCAAGGTAAACTGGAAACCAAATCCTAGATAATCCATTGACGGTATTGCTTCTACAGTACATTGCAAACAACACTCAGGGAGATTACTTGCATGCACCTGGGGTAGTTAGGTAGTACAACTATGGGCACGGTCGATCCTCCTTAGTTAGTGCCCTGAAATATTGGGCCAAGTATTATTGTTGGACCCCTGGCCTATATCGCAATCAGTAGCACCTGACACTCCTTTACTACCATAGTTCCCTCTCTTTTGTTGATTAGCCATCACATCTTGTAGTATCATGAAGTTGGGGTTTCTGCTGCAACAATACAGATCATATCTTGTTGTATCATGTCATTGGGGTTTCTTCCACCACATTCTATATCATATCTTGTTGTATCCAACCATTCGAGTTCCTTCCATTGCATTTTTTGCAGTATCCAGACATTGAGGTTTCCGTCATCATAGTTGTTATCACCAAAAAAAGATCACCTAGCCATTTCTAACTAGGCAGATAAGAATACACCATGTAGGATTAATTTTACCATAGTAACATCACTTTCACCATGGGAAATAATTTAGTAAACCATTTTTATTAAATTATTTTCTTATTAAAATAAAAAAACCCCATGATAATAATTGAATAAATCATTATTTATTTAATTTTCTCTAGGAATAATTATTAAATCATTGTTTAAATAATTATTCCTTGTTACATTTGACTAAATCCCCTAGGAATAATTAAACAATTCACTATTTATTTATTATTCCTTATTTCTATTATTGGAATAATTTTTAAATTATTGTTTAATAATTATTTCATTTTCACACCATTCTTAATCCTCGTGACATAATTAAAAAATCATTTTATTTTTTAATTATTTCTAGATAAAGATATTTGACCATTTTTAATATATTTTCCCTCTCCAAAAAATATAATAAAGTATTCCTAATGGTTTTATCTTGATTTGGTCAATATTATTTTATCATTTTCCATTTTCGAGATTAATTCAATACTTTGTTATAAATAGGAGGGTTTTCCATTCATTCTTCACCATGATCATTATCATCATCACCATTATCGTCTCTGTTTTCTTGAGCTCCCATTTGAGTTCTCCAAATTGTTTTCGGCTTTTCACACATTGAGAGAGAGAATAGATTATCGAAGCATCAAGGGCATCAAAGGGCCCATCCCAAGGAAGGGGATTTGCAAACCCTTTTTGTATATCTCCTTCACCAGGTGTTATCAATAAAATATTTATTCATTTTAAAGTCTTTCCATTTCAGTTATTGCATTTGATAGATCTAAAGCATAAAGCAACCAAAAATTGTTGTTAGGGTCATGTGTCACCTAGTGACTTAAGGGAAGTGTTTTTGGTACACCTTCCAAGAAATTTCACACTAACAAAAGACGACTCCACTCGGTTTTTAGCTACATATTTCATCCAACAAATGGAGACTCCACTGGTGTAATAACAACGTTCTTGGGCGACTGAAGTTTCAGTAAATTTTAGGGTTTTCTATAGCTATTTTTAGTCGCTCAATTTCCATTTATAGTATTATTTCCTTTTTTTGTCAAATTTTCAGATTCTGATTGTTTTCTGGTTCTTTTCACAAGTCACAGGTATTAGTCGACCAAGAGATGACAAAATATGTGTGAGATCTACCATTTAAGAGTCCTAGGAGTAGAACAGTTTTTGCTTATTGAAGCAACAACTAATCTAGAGACGAGAAACGAGCTCCCAAGGCGAAAGGATCATGGCTAGGGTTTACAGCAGGGCCGCCGACATTGTGCGATGCGAGGAGGCGAAGTCATCGACAGAGACCTGGAGACTGAAGGCGGAAGTACAAGATCTGACTACGCCGTCCTGGATAGGGTGCTGCGGAGGACTCGAACACAATCCCCAGGCAACAAATCACGCCTTGATTGGAGAAAGCTCGGCAATCAGGTCTTTCTGGTTTTCCCATTTACTGAATAAAGCTTATTTTCATGGCAAAACTCCTGCCCAGCTTGTAGCAGGTCACGGCCAGCAGGATTTCGAATGCTTACATTCAGATCTGCTTTCGTCTGTTGGCCAAAGGCCAGATCTGCATTTGATGATACAGTCACGCCTCGATCTGCACTTTCTGAAGGCGAATAACGGCAAGTATGGTGCGCTGTGGCTGAAGATCTGTCAATGTACAGATCCGCCCCTGGTATTACAGTTTCATCTGCTCCCTCTGACCACAAATAATGTCAAGTATGGATCAGAGTGGCCGGAGAGAACCGCGCTTGCAGGGGCCACACTGCACATCGAGCCCCCACATTCAGACGGAAAAAGAAAGAGCGACCCGGACCAGAAATCAGCGAGCCCTGGTACCTTAAATCAGGCAGATCTGGCATATGAACCAGTGAATCAGGGGTTTTTCCACACCAGCACAGATCTGATCCAGATCTTTATAAAAACCATTGCAGGCAAACATCTTTGCATGCGACTAAGTAAGGGTTCGCCTGTACACGAATTAAAGAAGAGGATCCAGGGGCAGCTGGGAATCCCAGCTCATTATCAAAACCTTATCTTTTCTGGCTACAACTTACAGGACAGCCACACTCTTCAACAAAGCAGTATTACCAATGATTCAACCATCATCATTAATCTTCGTCTGTGTGGTGGTAGCAGTGGCTCCAGCTCAAAAAACACCAGCTCATTTCGGGATGCAGTGAAGGGGAAAAAAATGGAACACAAAACAGCACCACCGTCAGAGCTGCCGGGTCCATACATTGTAGAACAAAAGCCAGAATCACCAACTATACAAGTTACTGAGCCAGAGGTAAATCATTTACTCACTGATCTAGCCAACACTGCAATTATTTGTAGATTCAATGGCTTCTGGCCTAAATCAGATGCCCTAAATCAATGGATCTACTCAACATGGTCACCTAACTGTGAAGTTTATTTATGCCCTAAGGGTTTCTTCATAGTTAAATTTGACACAGAACAGGAAAGAGACAGCATTATCAACCAGGGCCCTTGGTTCTGGGGCAGTGCTGGTCTATTCACCACCCCCTGGTTCTCGGACTTTGATGCTACAACAATGAAAGTCTCAAAAATGCCTGTATGGGTAAGGATGCATGGACTCCCACTTCACTTCTGGCACCACAGAGTACTAATCGCTATTGGGAATTCTCTAGGGAAATTCCTAAAAATGGATGAAGAAAGAGCTATCAGGGGAATTTTCACATTTGCCAGAATATGCGTTGAAGTGGATCTGAGCGAAGGGCTACCCGACCACATCACGCTGAACTTTAATAATACTCAATGGATACAGCAGCTCGACTATGAAAACACAGCTTTCCGTTGCAGGACCTGTTTACAGACAGGGCACCTTCAAAATAACTGCCCATTAGCTCGAAAGGACCCCAGGAAAACTAAGAAACAACCAAAAAAGCCCAAAGGCTGGCAGAACACAGACCCAACAGAAGAAGATGACATAAATGAGGAAATCACAGAGAAACAGAAGGAACCAGACTCTCAAATGGAACAGGAAAATGCACAAGCAGCAAATCCACCATCCACCCAAGCAGGGCCAATTATCACAGATCTGCAACAGGAACCACAATTGGAAGCAAGCGGCATAAAGAGAACCCACAGCTCAGGGGGCTCGGAATCGGACAAAGAACCACCAGTGAACATTATGGAGAACCAGCTAGCTATCATTACACCCATCGCTGACTCAGGAGGATGGCGACGGGTGGAAAAGAAGAAAGGAAGGAAAGCATAGGCTAGCTGGCATACACAATTTTACTTTTTACTGTTACTCTGTTGTCTCCTGATTTTTCAGGATAGTTTCTTTGCTACCTGTTATTGTTTTTTGACCGCTGCCTGTGATTAACAGGATCAGCCATTTGCATATGCCTTGGGCATCTACAAAATGTAATTTTATCAATTCTTGAATAAAATTACGACTTTTTCCTAGGGGAAAAAAAAAAAAGAGTCCTAGGAGTAAAACACACTTTTCAGCCCTAGGTCTGCATTGCATAACACACTTTTTGGCCCAACAAATGTGTTTTCCACTATTCCAGGTTAGTACCTGCATTTTGAAATTTTTTTGGAAATTTTTTAGAATTTTTTTAGATTTGTCGAGAGTGTTGTGTGTAGAATGGGAAATTTTTCCTATATTTGTCTCCCCTAAGCCTATATTCTCTTATTTTTTCTCTTTAAGGAAGGAAAAATCCCCCTAGGGTTTAGAGTACACCTCTAGATTGTTAGGAAGAGATTGTTTGAGTGAGAAGTCTAGGGTTTCAAAATTTTCAACCACTAATTATCAGAGTTTTTTCTATTATTTTTTTATCACTTTTGGATAGGCTCTTTTACCTTTTCTCGATTTAGAGTATGGGTTTTTCAATTTACCCCTTAGGATCCCCTTGAGTATCCTACATTTTAAAGCTTCATACCTATCCTTTGCAACATTTTTCACCTCTGATTTTTGTTGTTTGTCTTCACCATTTACATCATATTAGTGCCTCTATATCCCATTCACTTTGACATTAGGTATTTTAGGCATTTTATGTGTCTTTGAGTAGATTGTTTTCCTTCTCTTCTTAGCTACTTGATAGCCTTTTTGGGTGGGGTTTTGCGTGCTTGATTAGTTGTTTATTTTATGTCATTTTCATAATTATTTACAATATTTCAACACTTTATTTTCAACAATATATGGCATCATCAAACATGCTCAATTAACTCATCCACTTGACACATCATTTTCACACACTCACACCCTAAGAAAACATATGCTTGGTTAACATCGCCAAGCCAATACTTGAAAAACTACACCTTAATATTTCAACCTATATAGATTAAGCCCACTTGAGCACTAGGCCAGACAATCTTTTTAGTTTAGGTGTAGGGTTAGTGGGATAGGCTTCCAATAACACCCATCAATCTCTTTCATTGAGATATAGAAGTTGACATATTAGGGAGCTTAAAGTCCTTCACCATCCGAAGGTCCAAAGCCGGAGTGCATCAGAGAACCTAATTTAGAGGGGATTAGGCTAGATCATCATGCGAGCAGTTCTCCTTAAGGCTACCCAACCCATGGCAGGGAATCTCGTGGATTGGCTAACTACCAAGAAGCTTAAGATTCAACCATCCCCGTGGGATGAAGGTAACCATAGTGATCAATCTTAGGAAAACACCTTATAGGATTGGTTGTGGGAAGCAGTTGGTTCTCTACTCTACCTTTCTCTAGACAACTCTGCTTGTAGGGATGTTATTCTGTCAAGTAAGAAGTTCTTTGGAAGGTCATATGAAACAATAGATCTAGGATTGTTTGAGGATTTAGACCACTTATAGGTTAGAGGTATTTTTCTTTGATAGGATGTGTTTGCCTATATTAGAGTAAGATCATTAATATAGCTATTTACACTTGGCACCACCACACTAGGTGTTTTCTTGTTGTTTTTTTCTCTTTTATTTCTATCATCACCCTTTAGCCCTTAGATTCATTATTGTCTTGACATCATTGCACCCCCTAGGTGTTTGTCACAGAGAATTCAAGGCCTTCTCTCTCAGTTCCTGTTAGGACATATTAATCCTCCCCATTGAGTTAGAGTACATCCTCCCAATCCTCCATTGAGTCATCATTCTGATTCTGATTCTATTGATTCTTCCAATTCTTCCTTTGATTCCGCCTCTTATCAACCATGTAATATCACCATGTCAGCCACCAACGTGGGTGTGTGAAAAAAAGGTACCAACCAGGGTAACCCCACAAGTAGAACCTCCATCGGTGTGGTCACTCCTTCTCCAATGCTTCCTTTTATGGCTGGTTTGAGTCTCCTAGATTTCATCCAACTCATCAATCTCTTCTCCATGATCCCAACTGAACAATTATGCCTATTAAACTTCCTTTAGAATTCCAAAAGTTTTAATGTAATCCTGAAGAAGATCCCACAAATCATGTTTGCTCATTCCATATGTGGTGTTCATCCAATTCTATCACTGAAGACTCCATAAGCCTTCATCTATTCCAACACACTCTTATTGGTGTTGCTGCTAAGTGGTATGTTAAACAACCTAGAGCCACGCATTCCACTTTCATGACTCTTGCCAAAGCTTTTCTTTCCTATTTCTAGTTCCCTCTCCATTATGAAACTGGTACCAAACTATTGACTTCTTTCCATCAAACTTCTTCTACTCACCTATCTGACCATGTTCAGGAATGGCATAAAAGGAGGAGTGTATGTAGAGATCCTAAATTCTTAGACCCTGTCTATATGGATTGGTTCCTTAGATCACTTTTGGCCCCCATTTTTAAATATGTTGCATCCCACTTCCCCTAGTCTAAGGAAGATGTGCTCCAAGTAGCCTTGAAATTTGATCTGATCTATGCCTAGTCAGGTTATGTTTATACTATCAACCCCGATCCGCCTCGAACTAGTGTTGTTAATGCACTGGGGGAATATCTTGTCATGGATGGTATCGTTGGAACCATTTCACACCATCAACATATGCTCCACTTACAATGAGTTGTGGTCAACCTCAGGAAGGGACCAGTTCCTCTTACATTTATTACCCCCCCAATATTTCACATGGGAACTCTTATCCAGGTCCCAACACTTCATATGCATATCCCCATCCACATCAATAGATGTCAGGGCCAACTTTTTCTCCACATGTTTATCCCAATGTTGCCCCATCTCCTTATTATTTGTATGCACTTCCTAACACTCAAGCGCCTCCAACACTAGTGCCCTAGCCCCCCATGCCTACTCCAAATTTACCACAACAACAACCTGTTCCACAAGGTCAAGTGTATGCTCAACAGAGCGCAACCAATCCCCCTAACCCCAAGAAAAGGAACAAGGGTAAAGGTAACCAGAACAAAAAATCTCAAGGTAATCAAGGTAGCTAGGTTCCACCAACCAATGCACCTGAGGGACCCCATCCTAATCTCGCAGCCCAGCAAAAGGGTGGACAACCCAAGTAAACCAAGGGTCTTTGTATGAACAAACCTTGTGCCTGTTGTGATGTATATGGCCATTATACTCATGAGTGTCCCCTTTTACCTCATATGCATCAAGTATGGGAAGTTCAAGCAGTTTCTTCTAGATGACCGCAACCCATAGCTCCTCCTCCCCCTCCTGCTTCATCTCAATTGGCAATGCTTACCTATCATTTTCCTTACCAAGGATATCTTGTTGCTAAACCTACATAAGGTTAGGCAGCTCCACCAGCTAAACAATCTGGTCACCATGATTATCAGATTCTTATGTTTAATTATGATGAGGTCAATGCTGCAAAAGTCAACCTCCAGACTCGATTGCACCAATATGACAAGCCACCTGCTAAGTCAACAACTAAGTCCCAACCCCAAGTTTCCACTGAGCGTTTGTCATCATCCAATGGTACCTTACAAATCCCTCCACCTAAGGTAGAGGTTATTCCCAAGATCCCCAAGGGTCCATTACATTGAAATGTTTCTTTTGCTAATGTTTCCCATACCTATATCATATTAGATGACTTGGCACAATCTCTTGCTGCCATGTCAACACTGGAAGTGCCCATCCCAGCAGAAAGCTCTACTCTCTGATTTGATTGTTTTTTATCCCAAAGATGATCATATGATTTTCTTTCATTTTGACATGTAGGAAACACTTCCCTACCTTCATCCGTTGCATTTCAAATACTAGTCTCCATAAGAAATTCCATTTTTTAGAGGTGTATCATAGACGAAGGCCCCTCCACCTATGTGATGGATGCCAGTGTTTGGAAGCAACTTGGTTCACCTGACCTGTCTCCTTCCACCATCACTCTTTGTGCTTGGGACAATCATCCCTCATAGCCCCTTGAATATATCACAACTATCCTATCATTGTTACCAGCAAGACTGTCTCTATTGATATCGAAGTCATTGATCCCCCCTTAGACTATAACATCCTTTTAGGTCATAGTTATACCTATGTTATGTCAGTTTTCACATCTATGGTTCATTGTAAGATGTTATTTCCATGTAATGGAAATGTCTTCACCATCGATAAGTTGATGCACTACAATCCCAAATCTCAGACTTCACCTTAGTCCAACATCTCATCCGTGACTGACAATAAGACTGTCTCGTCCCTCACCAATGTCTCTCCTAGAGTCTACAAATATTCCACTTTGCTTGGTGCTTATTATGGTCCACCACCTACTCCTTCTGAGCCTAGCTCATCTAATGTTTGCATGCCCCAAGTGTTAGGGTCCTATATTTCATAGGATGACTTTATTGTAGCTGTAATTTTGTATATGAGATATTGTAAATAATATTCCATTCTGCAAATTTATTTCCAAATAAATAGAAAAACCTCCTACATCTTTTAGCATTGAAAATGAACTAGCTAAAGTAAAATTTTATATTCCTTTCACTGAATTAATGAATAAAAATGCATACAGATCACAAGTCATAAAAGCCTTGAAGATAGGGGAAGGGACCGACACAGTCAATTTGGATGATGACTGACCTGAGTTATTGTTTGGGCCTGAGGTCGAAGGAAAATATCAAGATGGAAGTGTACCCCCTTTCTACATTAGCTTGAACATTCATGATAAAATTCTACACAATGTTATGCTTGATTCTGGAGCCTCACATAATCTAATGCCTAGAGATATTATGGAGAAACTAGGCTTAGACATAACCAGGCCTTACAAAGATTTATATTCATTTGATTCAAGTAAAGTCAGATGCTTAGGATTAATCAAAGATTTATGTGTTACTCTAGTCCAAATACCAGCAAATAGCTTGGTAATGGACATTGTAGTAGCATACATACCTCCTAAGTATGGAATGTTTCTCTTTAGATCCTGGGGAGAAAAATTACAAGGCACTTTACAAATGGATATGACTTATGCTACAATTCCAATGTTTGGTCAGCCAAGAATATTATACAAGGAAACACTAATGAACTACATGTCTAGTAGTCAAGACAAACCCAACAATTACCCTCTGTATTCATTACATTCAAACATGGATTCATTTATCTTATACAATAATGAATGTGTAGAAAATGAAGTTTCACACTTAGAAGTTGAAATCAGTGATATAGAGGAAATAAAATTGGATACTGAAGAAAAAGATGTAGAGGGAGAGGCTCTTTGGAATATGAATTTTGATGGGGTTGTGAGTAAGGATGGAGCAGGGGAAGGTGTTTTCATTGTAAACTCATCCACAAATATGGCAAAGGGACATGGTTACAAACTTAATTTTCAGTGCACTAATAACATAGATGAATATGAAGCACTAATATTAGGGCTGCAAATTTTAAAGAGATTAGGAGCAAAATGAATTTTTGTGCACGAGGATTCTAAGCTAATAATCAATCAAATTAAGGGTGAATATGCTGCTAAACACCCTAGACTAAGAGCCTATAGAAATGAAGTTTTGGATTTCTTGCAATGATTTCCTAAATATGATTTGTCTGTTATCCCTAGAAGCCAAAATATTTTAGCTAATGCCTTGGCTGTTTCAACCAACACTTGAAAGATGCCTTTTCATCCCAATAGGAGGTATGTGGTGGAAGTGAAACACAGGCCAGCTTTTCCTGATAATGTAAGATATTGGCAGGTTTTCGGTAATGATAAACAAATAGAAAACTTCTTACAAATGAAAGATGAATTTGAGTCTGTAAATATTGATATAGAAAATGATATAGATGAAAATGAAAAAGAAATAGTGGTTAATGAAATTGATGATAATCAAGAAGAACTTGAGGTTCTACAATTAAAGGACAATGTGTTACCAAGAGGATTGGTACCATTGGAAGAGATTTTTGACTTTGATGATGTAGCCAAGAAGCCAAAAATAGAACCAGTAGGAGCTGAGGTAGATGAATGTAACATAGGAACTGCAGAGAACCCCAAAATTGTCAAACTGTCTAAATCCTTACCACCTAAAGAAAACAAAAATATATTGAGATTTTTAAAGAATTCTCTGATGTGTTTGCCTGGAGCTATGAAGACTTAAAATATTATGATACAAGTATCATTCAGCACACCATTCCCATCAGGGAAGATCAAAATCCTTTTAAATAGAAATTAAGGAGAATAAACATATTTTCACTACCTTTGATAGAAAAGGAAGTCAAGAAATGTTTCGATGCAAAGATCATTGTACACCTTAGATTTTCAAAATGGGTCTCAAATCTAGTATCTACTTGGAAGAAAACGTGTGAAATTAGGCTTTGTTAGATTTTAGAAATCTTAACAAGGTTTATCTAAAAGATAATTGTCCCCTTCCTAAAATGGATTACATTCTACGAAAGGTAATTGGCTCCAGCAGAATCTCATTCCTGGATGGTTTCTTAGGATACAACCAAGTTCTAGTTCATCTTGACGATCAACACAAGACAACATTTACTACACCATGGGGCACTTTTATGTATGTAAAAATTCCTTTTGGCCTTATGAATGTTTGGGCCACTTTCCAAAGAGAAATGGACATAGCCTTTGTTGATGAAATTGATAGGTTCATTGTGATTTACCTAGATGATATAACTATGTTTTCAAAGACATATGAAGAACACTTTGTTGGAAATAATACTGGGGGGGGGGGGGGGGGGCTGAATCGGTATTATTAAATCAATTATTTGTCATTTTACAATCAGATTTGTATAAGCTACTTCAACTATGGGAAACTGCGTATATACGTTACTATGTCTAAGGAAACCGGCATATATTAGAAAACTTAAGATTCATTAATTGTTGATCTTTAATCAGTGCATCAGGACTTGATTAATCATAAGAACAATAAACAGGAGTAGTAAAACAGAACAGATCATCACACACATGGACACAAAGATATAACCTTCTCTTTTCTTCAAGGGACCACGTTTCATAAATTTTCAGACTGGATCCATGAATAACATCAATCAAACATCAAATATATCTGCATCAACCAATCTCCTTTGCACCAAACAAATTGAATCAAATAGTCACTTATCTGAATGTTGTACCCAGAAAATAATAACAGTAACTAGACACCAATTCTGAACCTAGACCATTGTAGCAACAAACATAAGTAGCTAAAACATATTTCAAGAGACGTACGCTACTTCAATGTGTACAACCTACGTGCATATGCTTCTGAATTGAGCGCAACCTGCGTATACGCTATTTTGAATTACAGAACCAGCGTGTATACGTGCCTTTTCTTTGATGAACCTGCGTACAGATCTATAAAGGATAATTCATTCTTTCAGATATTTAGACATCAGTTACACCCAGATTATCAGATTTATAGATCAAGTCATGCGCCAAATATAACAGATCAAAATCACACAAAGATACTACTATTCAAGTCTTGAGTTTTGACTCATCAATAGAACTTATCCATCTTCTTGCGCTCAGGTTCCTCCTTGATTCAGATTCAACTATGCACCATAAACCAATCACCAGTATTTTCGATCTTGCTCTTCATAAGATCTTCAATCCTTGAGTCCAATACTTTTGCCAAATGATCTCCTCCTTTTTATAGTCTTAGGCCTTACTCAAACCATGGTCCAAAACCATAGAGAACCAATACTAGGGACCCAATACCTGGGTTTAATACTTCGGACGCAATACCAAGGTCCAAAACCATAGGTCCAAATACCATGGACCTAAAAATAATCTTTCCCACATGTACGCGCTTTTCCATGCATGAAAGTGCGTGCATACGCATACGCGACTTTTGATCAGCAATACCGCATGTATATGCGACTTCGTCAAAGGAAACCTACATATACCTCGCTTTCTTTCATTCTGAGAGCCTGAACAGTGATCTGCCATCTGAGTGAGTTGCCATCAAGGACAACACTTGTGTCATAGCGCCAAACCTGTGTCATAATTCCAACAATCTCCCCCTTTGGACTTGATGGCAACCCCAAGTCACTCAAAGTCATTCTCCCCCTTTGACATCAAGGGCAAAGGGTTATGCTCCCCCTGAGTTCATGCTGAAATCTCTGCTTTGTTGTGTTGTTCATGCTCCCCCTGCAAGAAGATGTTCTACAAGAAGATACATAACTTTATACATCATAAGTGACCTTCCTACCACCAAAGACTCATACATACATCCATCTCCCAACCAAGTGGGAATTGACTCATCCACCCAACCAAGTGGGGATACACCAAAAGTTTACACAAGATAAAACAAGAACATTACATTATCCATCCCAGGCATAGTGGGGAAATCAAAGAAGGCCGTTACATGACCTTGATAAGAAAAGAAATACATGACATAGAGACGAAATATCTACAACCAAACTATGATAGTTATCAACAACTGTCATCAGCAACATCTGTCAATCATCATTTAGACCAGCAACCATGTTCTCCTTCTATACCTGTTCCCCCTAAAACCAAAACACTGTGATCTTGAACCAAGATCTTCTTGGATAATGCCAACAATGCATTATTAGAAGAATATATATGCTCCCCCTAAACCTGTGCCAGATGGTCTCTGTTAGACCCATATCAAACTCCTTTCATCTTGAGCCTGGCCCACTGTTTGTCTTCAAACCAACATATATGCGACTGTACCCACATAAACCAGCGTATGTACGCAGATCCTCCTCATGAAACTCGCGTACACCCACTTTTCTCTGAAACAGACAAGTTTCAACAGCAAGATGATGCATCGACTACTCCCAGCTTCTGTCTGAGGTATTCAAATGTTTCCCTGGGCAGTGGTTTGGTGAGTATATCAGCAACTTGTTCCTTGGAGGGAACATACTCTAATTTAACCTTTTGTTCAAGCACTTGTTCCCAAAGAAAATGATATTTGATAGGTATGTGCTTGGTCTTTGAATGCATGACGGGATTCTTTGAAATACTGATTGCACTTGTATTATCACAAAAAATGGAGATAGGTGGAGTATAAGTGATTTGCATGTCTTGCAATGTTTGCATCATCCAAAGGAGTTGTGTGCAGTAAGATGCAACAGCTACATATTCTGCTTCAGCTGTAGATAATGCAATTGAACTCTATTTCTTGCTGAACCAAGATACTAATCTAAGACCCATGAAGAATGCACCACCACTAGTGCTTTGTCTATCATCCATGCTTCTTTCCCAATATGCATCTGTATATGCATGCAGTGTGATATCTGTACTTCTAAGATACCATAAGCCATAGTTTTTAGTTCCTTGAAGATACTTGAAAATTCTCTTAATTGCCTGAAGATGAGTTTCCTTTGGATTTTCCTGAAACCTTCCAACTATTCCCACTGCATGCATAATTTCTGGTCGGGTACCTGTTAGATAGAGCATACTACCAATCATGGATCTATAGGTTGGTTGATGCATTGCTGCTGATTCATCATTTGCATTGAGGCTACATCCTATTACCATAGGGGTACATACTGGTTTCGTATCCTCCATCCCATATTTCTTCAAGATCTGCTTGAGATACTTGGTTTGTGATAGAAAAATACCGTCTTTGTTTTGTTGGACTTGTAAACCAAGAAAATATGTGAGCTCACCAAGAAGGGACATTTCAAATTCTTTTTGCATCACCAAGGAAAAGTTTTGACTCATGTCTTCTTCATTGCTACCAACGATGATATCATCAACATATACAACAAGTATTATCAACTTATCATTGTCAATTTTTATATATAGATTGTTGTCTGTTGATCCTTTTGCAAAACCTTGTTGATGGAGATACTTATCCAAACGATAATACCAAGCCCTTGGAGCCTATTTAAGGCCATATTTAAGGCCATAGAGAGCCTTTTTGAGTCTACATACAAGTTTTGGATCATTTCCAAGGATAAACCCATCTGGTTGCTCAATATACACTTCTTCATCCAAGTCTCCATTTAGAAAACCAGACTTCACGTCCATTTGAAATATTTTGAACTTCTGAAAGCTAGAAAGAGCAAGGAACATTCTTATGGCCTCAAGTCTAGCAACTGGTGCAAAAGTTTCTTCAAAGTCTATGCCTTCTTGTTGAGCATACCCTTTAGAAACAAGTCTTGCCTTGTTTCTAATAGCATCTCCATTTTCATTCAGTTTGTTTTTGAATATCCATTTTGTGCCTATTACATTTTTATCATTTGGTCTAGGAACCAACTCCCAAGTGTTATTCTTTTCAATCTGCTCCAGTTCTTCATTCATGGCCTTGACCCAGCATTCATCTTTTCATGCTTCACTTACATTTTGTGGTTCAGTGGAGGAGAGCAATGCTAGGTAGCTTGAAGCTTCTGAAATATTTCTTCTTGTTTGCACACCTGCCTCTTTCTGCCCCAAAATTTGAGTTTTTGGATGATTCTTCTGAACGTACCTGGATGGAGTCTTTTCTTTTATCCTTATCTGTTCTTCTAGTGCCTCATGGGTTTCTTCTTCATCATGAGTCTGATTTGTTGTTGAAGGATAATCCTCATCATCTTCGAGATCTTCAGATTTTACTTGCCTAGGAATGTTTCCTTCTTCATCAACCACTACATCAATACTTTCAACAATTTTTCCAAGTATTTTATTGTAACACTTATATGCTTTGTTGTGGGGAGAGTAACCAAGAAGAATGCCTTCATCTGCTCTAGGTTCAAACTTACCAATGTTTTCATCAGTCTTTTTGATGTAACATTTTCTTCCAAAAATTTTGAAGTATTTTACTGTGGGAGTCTTACCATACCAAAGTTCATGAGGAGTTTGAGTGTTGTTTACCCGGACGTTTGTCTTGTTGAGAATAGTAACTGCAGCAAATACGGCTTCACCCCAGAAGGTTGTTGGAGTTCTAGACTCATCAAGCATAGCACGAGCCATTTGTTGAACTGTTCTGTTCATCCTTTCCACTACTTAATTTTGCTGAATAGTCCTTGCAGTAGAGAATTCCCTTCTTATTCCATGTTCTTCACAAAAATTGAAAAATTATTCCGAGGTAAATTCCCCACCTCTATCAGACCCGAGGCATTTGATTCTACGATCTGATTCGTTTTCAACCAAGGCTTTGAATGCTTTGAACTTTTCGAAAGCTTCGTCTTTATACTTCATAAGTCCTATCCAACACATCCTGGAAAAGTCGTCAATGAACAATATAAAGTATTCTTCTCCTTGAGGTGACCTTTTCCTAGATGGACCACATACATCAGTATGGACAAGTTCAAGTCGCCTACTAGTTGATCCTTCCTTAGGGAAATCAGTTCTGGTTTGCTTCCCAAACTGACATGATTTTCATATTGTATTGTTTGGAATTCTGATGTCAGGGAGATCATGAACCACTTGATATTTGCATGCTTTCATTATTTGAGAGAAGCTTATATGCCCCAATATTCTGTGCCATAGCCAGTGTTTATCATTCTTGCTTAGATAGCATTTTTGTTTTCCTCCCTTGAGTATGTATAAATTATTTGGTGTTCTTATGCCTTTGATCACTGTTTCTCCTATATCAAGCTCACGAACAATACATCCATTTGATCAAAATATTACCTCATTTCCTTGATCACACATTTGACTGACACTTAATAGATTATGCTTTAAGCCATCAACATACATAACATTCCCAGCTTTGACCTTTTCTTTCAAAAGAATAGAACCTTTACCTTTTATGAATGCAGGAGTGTCATTTCCAAATGAGACCTTCTTTTCCTTTTCTAAGGCACTATATGATTGAAGTTTTTCTTTATCACCTGTCATATGTTTCGAGCATCCACTATCAATGTACCACTGGTTTTCCTGCCCTTCCGCATATAAGACTATACCACATCTTTCTGGTTGCGGTTCTTTCTTCCTCCATGTTTTGGGGCTCAATGAAGCTTTCTCCTTCTGAGTTGTTTTCCGAAACCTACTCCTGCATTCAAAATCTTTATGACCAAAGTTGTTACAAATAGAACATTCTATTTCATTTTCAAGAGCAGAAAAGTTATTGTAGGTTCTTTTCATGATTCCAGTCACACTCCTTTGATTTCGTGCTTCTCTGGTCATGATGGTCTTGTAGGCAACACATTGAGCTGCTTTATGTCCAAAGTTATGACAAGAGAAACATTGGCCATTGAAGAAATTCCTGCGATCATCAAACCTTCCATCTAGGCGATTGTAATAGCCATTCGTTCTTGAGGCAAATTGAGAATGATTTACCTGTGGTTGGTTGTAGCTTCTATTCATCCTTGAAGTAGATTTCCCTCGATTTACTTGGTGATCTTCATTGTGCCTTTGCTGTCGATTGTCAACCTGTTCACTTCTCCTTGCTGCTTCAAGATAACTTTTGGAGGTAGATGGCTTCTGTGCTTGAGATGTTTCTTCAGTATACCCAAGACCAGTTTTGATTAGGGGATAACGCTGCACTTTGATAATCTCATCTAAAGTTTCAAATCCTATAGAAAATCTAAGATTAAGAGCTTTTGTTTTCTCAATGTCCTTTCTAAGTCCCACAATTTCACATTCTAACTTTTCATTGTGTTTTTCCCTTTCAGCAAGTTGGAATGTCAGAGTATCTATAATCATATTCTTTTCTTCTAAACAAATTTTGAGTTTAGAAATTTCTTCATAAAGACCACCTTCATCTATAGCATCCAAGAAATCATCATCTTCAAAAGCCATCAAAAGTCTATAATCATTACCTTGTTCATCTTCATCACTATTTAAAAATCGATCAATGTCTTCATGTGTGTAATAGCTCTTCTTACTTACATTCTGTTCTCTGTTCCATCTAACTGGTTCCTTAGCTTTGTCGAGCTTTTCTTTATGAGGACACTTGGCATCATAGTGACCGACTCTTCCATAAGAAAAACATTTGAAAGGCAGCTTACCTCTGAATCTTCCAGAACCTCATTGAAGGTTCTTGACAAAATTTGATTCTTCCTCTTCTTCTGACATATGTCCTGAGTCATTGTAATCTCCTTTTCCTGAGGTTTCGAATGCAGCTTCTCTCTTGTCTGATGGTCCCCCTTTTCTCGTTTCATAAGCGTTTAGCATTCCGTGTAGCTGTGACGTGGTAATGCTCCGTAGATTTTGTTTTTCTTCTATGGTAGAAACTTTTGATTCAAACTTAGAAGACAAATATTAGAGCCTTTTCAACCAAAACAACTTCTTTTATTTCTTCACCCAAATTTTTCATACAATTAACAATCTCATCTATACGTAGGAAATAGTTAGCCACACTTTCATCATTGTGCATTATGAGATTTTCATATTGAATTTTGAGAGTTTGTAGTTTTGCTCGTTTTACCTGATCATCTCCTTCATAGCTCAGAACGATCTTGTCCCATATTTATTTTTCGGTTTTGAGCTACATAACCTTGACGAATTCTGATTGAGATAGACTTCCTAATAGAGTATTGACAACCTTTGCATTTGTTTCATACTGCTTCTTACCAGCTGTATCTGTAGGAGTTGTTGATGGAAATGTGTATCTTGTTTCCACGATATCCCAGACTTTTGTACCGAGAGATTGAAGATATGTTGTGATTCTTACCTTCCAATAGACGAAGTTGCTCCCATCAAAAATTGGTGGCCTGATCGATGCTTCTTTCTCGTAGTTGCTCATGATGATAGATCTTCCTTCAAGTAATCAAGCTTCTTCTGAAGGACCTGCTCTGATTCCAATTCTTGGAAATAATACTGAGAGGGGGACTGAATCGGTATTATTAAATCAATTATTTTTCATTTCACAGTCATATTTGTATACGCTACTTTAGCTATGGGAAACTGCGTATATACGCTACTGTGTATAAGGAAACCAACATATATCAGAAAACTTAAGATTCATTAATTTTTGATCTTTAATCAGTGCATCAGGACTTCATTAATCATAAGAACAGTAAACAGGAGTAGTAAAACAGAACAGACCATCACACACATGGACACAAATATATAAGGTGGAAACCCAATGTGGGTGAAAACACCTGCTGCAATTCGTCTATATCTTCTTTTAATTAGAAACTTCTTTTTCCAATGATTTTGTACTGGTGCAGTCTTATACCAGTACGCAGGCTACTACCTACAGAAGGCTACAACCTTCTCTCGTTCTCCAGCTTCTCCTGGAAGGGAGCTACAACCCCCTTAGCTCTTGTACTAGCTAAGGTACTAATACGTAGGTGTTGACCTATAAAAGGCTACAACCTTCTCTTTTCTTCCAGGGACCACGTTTCATAAATTTTCAAACTAGATCCATGAATAACATCAATCAAACATCAAATATATCTGCATCAACCAATCTCCTTTGCACCAAACAAATTGAATCAAATAGTCACTTCTCTGAATGTTGTACCCAGAAAAAAAAACAGTAACCAGACACCAATTCTGAACCCATACCACTGCATCAACAAACAGAAGTAGCTAAAACATATTTCAAGAGACGTACGCTACTTCAATATGTACAACTTGCGTGCATACGCTTTTGAATTGAGCCCAACCTACGTATATGCTATTTTGAATTACAGAACCAGTGTGTATACGGGCCTTTGCTTTGATGAACCTGCGTACAGACCTATAAAGGATAATTCATTCTTTCAGATATTCAGACACCAGTTACACCTAGATTATCAGATTTATAGATCAAATCATGCACCAAATATAACAGATCAAAATCACACAAAGATACTACTATTCAAGTCTTGAGTTTTGACTCATCAATATAACTTATCCATCTTCTTGCACTTAGGTTCCTCCTTGATTCAGATTCAACTATGCACCATAAACCATTCACCAGTATTTATGATCTTTCTCTTCATAAGATATTCAATCCTTGAGTCCAATACTTTTTCCAAATGATCTCCTCCTTTTTATAGTCTTAGGCCTTACTCAAACCATGGTCCAAAACCATAGAGAACCAATACTAGGGACCCAATACCTGGGTTTAATACTTCAGATGCAATACCAAGGTCCAAATACCATGGACCTAAAAATAAGCTTTCCCACGTGTACGCGCTTTTCCGTGCATGAAGGTGCATGCATATGCATACACGACTTTTGATCGCCAATACTGCGTGTATATGCGACTTCGTCAAAGGAAAGCTGCATATACCTCGCTTTATTTCATTCTGAGAGCCTGAATAGTGATCTTCCATCTGAGTGAGTTGCCATAAAGGAGAACACTTGTGTCATAGCGCCAAACCCGTGTCATAATGCCAACACACTTGCTCCAATTAAGAAGATTTTTTGAAAAGTGCAGAAAATATGGTATCTCCTTAAACCCTAAGAAACCCTTTTTGGTTTAGAGGAGGGAAAACTTCTAGGTCATATAATTTCTAAAGAAGGTATTAGAATTGATCCTAACAAAGTTGAAGCCATACTGAAAATTGACCCTCCCAGAAACAAGAAAGAAGTTCAATCCTTCATTAGTAGGATAAATTTTCTCAGAAGATTTATTCCTAACTTGGCTAAAATCTTAAGATCCATTACAAATATGTTAAAGAAATACATGGAAATAAAATGGAATATTAAATCCAAGAAATCCTTTAGTGAAGTAAAGTTAGCTTTAACTACTACTCCTATTTTGATAAGCCCTGACTTTACAAAGGATTTCATTATTTTTTATTTTGCATCTTAGCATACTATTGCAATCATTTTATTAGAGAAAAATAGTGAAGGCCATGAATAACCCATAGTTTTTTTAGTAGAGCTCTGAGGGATGCATCTCTGAAGTACAACATCATGGAGAAAGAAGCCTTCCCTTTGGTAAAGGAATTAAAGGGTTTTAGAGTATACATCCTACATTAAAAAATGAAACCAAGGGTCTCCGAGGATAGTTCGTTGTCTTGTGTCAACCTCGTTAAAAAATGAAACAAGGAATTTGAGTAGATTTACTTCTCTTGTGTCAAGCTCATTAAAAAATAAAACAAGGACCCTTGGAGAAAAGTTCCAAGTCGAGCCTTTGATTAGATCTCGTAAAATCCAGTCGAGTCTTTCACTTGATCTCGTAAAGAAACCTTCATCCCATCCACCTGATAGCCAGGAGTAATCTGGTGAATGTAACAAAGCTTAGGGGGCATGCACCCTTGTCTATTCTGTGGATGAACCTAGTTGGAAATATAAGTTTCCCTGTAGGTTATGTGATTAGTCTGACACACCATTCACCTTTGTCTATCCTGGATGAAGCCAAGGAAGTGTTTTGTCTTCTGGATGAAACCATCCTTCCTAACCATAGTAGTTTCCATATGGTTACAAGAGACTCTCCTTTTCATCATGTTGGGGGCATGCAAACCTTTTTTCCCATTTTCAATTTTTAGTTTTATCGTTTCTAGCTTTTTAGTTTTGTCATTTCAAGCTTGCGTAAAAACGAAACCAAAACCAAGCATAGTTCCCCCATGGTTCAAGCTCGTTAAAAAATGAACCCACCTTCAGTAAATAACCTTTGTGATTGCCATTCCATCAGCCTTTTGAGCCTTGGTTGTGTACCTCTCATCACCTCCATCTCTTGGCCGATCATATGCTTCTACTTGGTTGTTTACCCTTTTTGAGGAATAGCTACGACGAGTGGTCTTATTAGCCAACCTCTTCACAGAAACGACCATGTTTTGCAAAGTTCCAAGCTTACCCAGAATCGGTTGCTACCTTACAAAACCACTCATTCCTCAAATCGAGTCTCCTTTAAACCCTTTTCAGACTCATTAAATATGAAAATATTGTTGAGCACCGACCTTTCCAACTCGTTAAAGTGATTGGAAATGTCATCCCTCCTATATATTTTAATATTTTTCAGACCTGATGGATTATCTCATGAAAAAGTTTGAGCACTTGTCTTTTTCGGCTCATTAAAGTGATCAGAAAAGTCATCCCTTTTGTATTATTTTATCCTTTTTCAGACTTAAGGGATTATTCTACGAAAAAGAACTTCTAGAGTTTTCTTTTCATCCCTTTTTAAAATCTCTAAACATGAAAAGGGCCAAGTTATCCTTGTCATTAAACTCGTTAAAACAATAGCGACAAACTTGTCCATTCTAGACAAGATCGAGTTTCACTATCGCTAGACTCATTAAAACATAGCGACAGGTTTGCCCAAAGGGAAAATTATAGAACAAGCATATGTTATCCTCCTCAAGCTTGACAAAAATAAAGAGCTATTGGTCAGCAATGACCGGGTAAAAAGGGAAAAAACTTGAAGAAATTTATGGTAGTAGTCGCTCTTGAACATGACACTTTCACTCCATCACCATTATTGAGTCGGGTTGGGTTGTTCTGTTCACCGGTCATCTCACCATTGGTCTTTTACACCATCCATATTTTGGGGTTAACGCTACCAATCCATTTCAGTGTCGCTGACATGTTCAAGAGAATTCATTCAGTTGAGAAACCACAATCTAGTTAATGCCTCATCCACTGCAATACCTCCAACCTTCATTTTTCATGACCGCCATTCCTGAACCTTGTGTCGTCAGATCATTTTCACCTCCAGAAATCATTTGCTTCATTTCGTGTTGTAGATGTGGGATACATCAAGGCCCTCCTATGATGAGTCACTTCTTGTCAACATCAACTCATTATCCAAGAAGTTGACTTAGAAACACCTCTTTCAGTGCTTTGAAGCTTGCATGCCTCAATGGCAAGTTTCTCACTTCCGGCGACAGGTTGACATCAATGGCCTTCGACCGAAAGATTTTGCGTGGTGTTTGACATCAGATCATATATTCACACCACGTGAATTGTACTATAGTACCTTAAGGGTCATTATCATTATTGGTGATTCCTCTCACGCCTATTAACAACTCACATTATTGGCTGGTAATCAGGCAATGTCTTTCCATGTTCGACTTTAGAACATCTCTTCACATGGATTGACTTGTACATCGGGCAAAGATTGAACGAGTTTGAAGACCCCGGATCTAGTTTCATCCATCTGAGCTGCGATATATTCAGGGATATAAAAACATCAAATGTACAAAGGCACTGCATAGATGGTCATCCAAACCAAGGATGATGACTCTACATCTGAAGAATCACCAGTCTGCATCTACAGATGACTATCTGATCTATGTACATGAAATGAATTTATAAAGTTGAGCATGGGAATGCCCACCTCAGCTAGATCATGAAAATTATATTATGATGATGTATTGTAACTTATGCAGGTCACCTTCCAGTTTGAAACCTCCTCATGATAAAGCATTTCACCCAACATCAAGATTTATGACTTCATGCTTTAGGGGGCAGCTATTATAGACATATTTGGGCACTTCAACCCCAAACTTATATGTCGATAAACTAGGGCTCTTCAACCCCTAAAAGAGTTGTTTTATACCCTAAAAGAACATGGTCATCTGATTACATCATTCCCCAGAAGTTCCACCTGAAAAACCATCCAGAAATGGCCTAAACTGAACCATACTGACTGCTCCACTAGCAAGGTGCGATGCATACTGAGTATTACACTGGCCAGGTGTGATGCATACTGTTTGGGTCTTCTATAGGGTGTGATGAGCGAGGATGGACAAATGTTCAAGATAGTTTGCTAGGTGGTTGCTCATGGAATCTTCTAGAAACTTCTCCTATGACACTTGCCTCTCTGAATTTGCCCAGGGATGAGTAAGAGATCCAAGAAATATCCAAGTGGAATCAATTGTAACAAGTGGAATGACACTAATCAAAACCCCAGAGATGACTCACACCCTTGCACACATCTATAAATGGATCCCTCATCTAAGAGATCCAGAGGCTAGAATATTGTGAATTGCAAGGAAGTGTTGATAGTTTGTATTTGAAGAAAAGAGCATTGTATTGTTGGTGTGATCTTGCTATTTCATGAGGTGAAGAGGGATTGATGCTGGGAGGATGATGTTGGATCAGACAACTGGGTTGTAATTCTCCCTTCTATTTAATAAATTTATTCAAGCTTTCCTCCATATGATTGTGTAATTGTGAATGTTATCATTTGTGAATGCCATTGTATGTTCTGTTGGAAATAATACTGAGGGGGGGGGGGGGGGGGTGAATCAGTATTATCACATTAATAAAACTTTTTCATTTCCATAATCAGATTCATATATGCTACTTCCACAACTTCTTATGATTAAGTTAATTGATCTTCAATGAGTGCATTAGAACATTATCAACCATATTATCAGATAACATATGCAGTAATAGAGAATAGATCATCACACATAAGGCACACACATGAACACCATGATATAAGGTGGAAACCCAATGCGGGAGAAAAACCACCTGCTGCAAGTCATCTCAATCTTCTTCTTAATAAGAAAATCCTTTTACAATATTTGTACTGGTGCAGTCTTATACCAGTACGGGAGCTACAACCCCCTTTGCTCTTGTACTAGCCGATCCATTTACTAGTACGCAGGCTGCTACCTGCTACAATGCTCCAATGATCTCCCTTAGCTTTTGTACTAGCTTAGATACTAGTATATAGGCGCTGGCCTACAATCTTCTCTCCTCCAGGTACCACGTTTCATCAATTTTCATACTGGATACACTGAAGCACAACACATAATCTGAAAGGCCACTTTTCATCCAATTTTCATACTGGACCCAACAACAACATTGAATCTCATAATCAAACAACCTTCTGAATCACCCAATCACCAGATCCATACATATACAATGATATTATGAGAGTTATCAACCAGATCTAGTACATAAAGATAAGTCATTAATCATGCTGTTATCTGAACTCAATACCAGTAACCAAACATCAGTTATGCACCCAAAACCCTGCAGAATAGTCAAAGGCAGTTAAAACAAATTTTAAGCAGGGATCACAACTTCACTGGTATAGATCTACGGATATCTGTACTACCTATGCACCTGCGCCTTCTGTGGCGCCGAAACCACCGTACCTGCGCCTTCTGTGGCGCCTCCGCACTGCGCCTTCTATGGCGCCTCTGTGGCGTCTCCGCACTGCGCCTTCTGTGGCACCTCCGCACTGCGCCTTCTGTGGCGCCTCTGTGGCGTCTCCGCACTGCGCCTTCTGTGGCGCCTCTGCACTGCGCCTTCTGTGGCGCCTCCGCACTACGCCTTCTGTGGCGCCTCTGCACTGCACCTTCTGTGGCGCCTCCGCACTGCGCCTTCCGTGGCGCCTCCGCACTGCGCCTTCTATGGCGCCTCCGCACTACGCCTTCTGTGGCGCCTCCGCACTGCGCCTTCTGTGGCGCCTCTGTGGCATCTCCGCACTACGCCTTCTGTGGCGCCTCTATGGCATCTCCGCACTGCACCTTCTGTGGCGTCTCCGCACTGCGCCTTCTGTGGCGCCTCTGTGGCGTCTCCGCACTGTGCCTTCTGTGGCGCCTCCGCACTTCCGCAGCTGCAGCGCTCGAGAGATCACCCTTCACAGATTCACTTTCAACTTCCCTTTCATAGATCAAGCTTTTAAAACAATAACCCAATATTTCAGATCTTAAGATATTCGATTTGCAAGAATGAATTAGCCAAGTGATCTCCTTTGCTTTATATAGGCTTAGGTCTTTCACAATACCACGGGCCAAAACCATAGGATCAAAAAACTGTTGGACTAATACCATGAACCAACCATGAAAGTATGTGAGATCAACACTTTTGACGAAATACCATGGTCCAAAACCATAGGTTCAAATACCAAGGACTAACTACCATGGACCAAAGGTAAGTTCTCCAACATATACGCGCTTTTCCTCATAGGTTCAAATACCAAGGACTAACTACCATGGACCAAAGGTAAGTTCTCCAACATATACGCTTTTTTCCTCATAGGTTCAAATACCAAGGACTAACTACCATGGACCAAAGGTAAGTTCTCCAACATATACGCACTTTTCCTCATAGGTTTAAATACCAAGGACTAACTACCATGGACCAAAGGTAAGTTCACCAACATATACGCGCTTTTCCTCATAGGTTCAAATACCAAGGACTAACTACCATGGACCAAAGGTAAGTTCTCCAACATATACGCGCTTTTCCTCATAGGTTCAAATACCAAGGACTAACTACCATGGACCAAAGGTAAGTTCTCCAACATATACGCGCTTTTCCTTGCATGAAAGTGCGTGAACTTTTTCTCTACATGAAATAAACTTTTCTCTGCATAAAAGTGCGTGAACTTTTCTCTACATGAAATAAACTTTTCTCTGCATAAAATTTATTATCTGAGATGAGTGGGTTGCCATCAAGTACAACATATGTATCATAATGCCAACATGTTCATTATATCTCTGATTTTGTGATGTTTATGTTATAATAGATCAAGATGCTTTGATGGTTCTTTGTTGCTGTGTTTCCACAAGTACTCTCCAAGTGGGATAAGTATGAAGAGGAGTTTCAAGCTCTGTCAAGGGGGAGAGAGATCAAGCAAGGGATTAAGCGGAAGCTCCAGGTTGGTCCCATCATCTTTCACTTATCTATTGTGCATAGAAGAAATCATTGAATTACTTTAAACTGTTGTTTCTAGGGTAGCTGCCAAACCTAGAGGGCTATTCGATCGAAAAGACACTAGTTTTTCCAAAAACAAGTTCCCACACTTCTTCATCCTTCTTCCATTCATCCCTTGCTTTGTTTATCCAATATGGTTTGATAATATAAATAGCACAAAAAACTGCTTCCACATCCTCATCCTTTCTTGAGAGTGCATATGAAATTCCCTTTTTTGTAGGATGATTTCAAAGTCATAACCCAACATATTTGTGACCCATTTTTTTTGTTCTTCTAAAGATAATCTTTGCTCTAAAAAGTATTAGGCTATCATGATTACCTTGAAGTGTATTCCCATTAAGTAAGGTCGCCATTTCTTAAGTGCATGTAGTATTGCCAACATTTCCTTCTCATAAATTGTTTGCTTGAGATGTAGCCAGAAAAATACCCAATCACCTACATCAAAACTTCTTTCACTGCGATGTTGATCTGCTTCTTTTTTCATTTTATTTTGCACCAAAGTGGCGTTATCCTTTAAAAGTTGGAGAACTTGTTGTTGATGCTTGATGTGATCTTTCACTATTTGAATCTTTTTCTTCTTGATATGTCCTTCTATCTTGAGAGTTTGAGGAGTGGTAATTTCTTCCAATGCATTACAAGATATGGTCAGATTCATTTCTTGATGCTTGTTGTGATATTTCACTTCTTGAACATTTTTCTTCTTGATATGTCCTCCTATATTGATAGTTTGAGGAGTGATAATTCCTGCCAATGCATTACAATATATGGTCGGATTCATTTCTTCTTTCTCGATGTGATCTTTCACTTCTTGAACCTTTTTATTCTTGATATGTCCTTCTATCTTGAGAGTTTGAGGAGTGGTAATTCTTGCCAATGCTTTACAAGATATGGTCGGATCCATTTCTTCTTTCTCTAGGGTTGGTTCTTGGTGTATATCCTCTTCTTTTGATGTTTCTTGATCCTTTTCTTCCTCCTCTTCATAATCTATGTAAAATATTTTCTTCTCAGCACACTTATGACCTTTCGTGTATTTTCTATCACAATTGTAACAAAGCCCTTTTTCTCTTTTTTCTTCCAATTATTGTGGTGTAAACCTTGTAGGTTGTGGAAGGCTAGGACTAAAAACACTTCCATAATTATAGTCGTGAGTGGTGGGATTCCTTGTTTCCATAATTTCGCTTTCAATTTTTCTTTCCAACCTGAATGCCTTCTCCAATGAATCAGGTTCCCAAAGACAAACTTCATGTTGAATGTTATCCTTTAAAGTCCCTATGAAGACATCAATCCTTTGCTTCCCTGAAATATCATTTACCCTTATATTCAATTTTTAAAATTCCTCAATGTGCTCTGCCATTGAACCCTTTTGTTTGAGATTTATTTATTGGCTAAAGAAGGTGTTTCTCTTTGTATCCTCATAATGTGCTATCATTTCCTCTTTGAAAATTAACCACGTGACAAGTAGTTTATGAGAACAGTTGCATCTCATATAGATCAAAATATTGCTCCATCTGTAGTATCTAATTTAATGGATCCTTGCCATCAAACTTCCTCATATCACCTTTTCTTGATTTTAGGAGCTCGATCTTGAAATGACTGTAACTCTGTAATTTCATATCTCCAAGTTCTGAAATTGCATCCAGTAATAGCCCTCTGAGTCCTCTTTATAACCCCATAGGTCTGATCAAGATTGGATTCTGCAAGGAACATTTATATCAAATCTCCCACGATGACCTGATTATAGACTAGTTCCGTAGAGCACAACTGTACAAAGTGCCACATGTCATTGTTTCAACCTTAGGACCTTAAATCGATACACAGAAAACTATAGTACATCCTATTTCTATAACTTCTTACTAAATTTGAATCTGATTCTCAAAGACAAAGTTATGACGATTTTCCCAAGATCACCTATTTGGGATGTAATTTGGGAGCCTGTAGAAACCCTAAATGTCTTGGACGGTATCTCCAAAAATATAACAAAAAAAGATATGAAATTTAGGCCCACGCTTCACCACGATTTCAACTGAAATGGGTTTTACTTTCAGAATCTACAACTTTGTAGAAAACAAATTATAGTGAAAATTCCACAATGGCCTGTTTGAGATGGAATTCTAGAGCTTGCAAAAAACCTAACTTCCTCAAATCATATATCTGAAAATATAATGATACAAGTTCTGAAATTCGGGTCCATGGTTCAAAACGAATTCGTTGCAAATGGGTTTTTCTTTTATCTTCTAAAACATAGCAGAAAAAAAGTTATACTTAAAATGAAACGAAGGCCTATTTGGAGCAGCGAAACCCTAGAATCCAAAGCTTTGATACCAAATGTTATGAGGCCAGCTCACAAAAAGATATAAAAGATAGATAAATGCCTTCAAAATAAGCCTCTTCGAGGGGTAAACCTCCTTTGCATTACACAAATGAAAAATTCTTGGATGATACAAATGACAAGACCTCCTTTCTATATATAGGAGGCTAAGGGGTCATAAAATATCCAAAGCTGACATAACAATAACAATGTATTAGCACAATAATAACAATAGTGGGCTTCTATGGGGCACAATAATAACAATATGGGGACTACATTTGCACAACAATATAATAAGGGGGTTGTACTAATAATAATAAGGGGTTACACTAGTAGTATAGAGACCTAACATTGAGTTATCTTCAGATGAGACTTTCCTTAAAACCATGATTATGGTTGATAGGCCATGGGAAGATGGACATCATTAATCATTTTTTTCTTTCTAAATTGGAATATTTTTGGGTTGACTACCAAAAAATTCTTTAGTCTAAGTCTCGCAAGGGGCATAACCTAAATACCTATAGTGCGTATGCCTTAAGGCTACATTTTTTTTTGTACCATAATGTACATATAAGGTTTGTTGTTTTTAATTTTTGTCTTCCATAACATGAACTTTTGTCAAATTCTTATATATTGAATATATTAATTTCTAGCCAGGTGTTGCTAATTATGTTTATATGACTTTGAATATATTTTCTTTGGTATTTTATAGGTTGATCCACTCTAAAAAATATTGGATTTCAAAACTGGAATATAGGTAGGGTTCTCCACCTTGCATTGTGCATTAACTATTTCCTATTCCATTTTAGCCTTAGGATTGACCCTAAGGAATTGTGGCAGAAAACCTTCTCACTCTTTCAAAGTGTCATAATTTGTGTGGTAGAGCCTATCATTCATTGGTTCCCTACTTAGAACCATGATTACACTTTTGGCACTCATGCTACAGTTTTTCATAGGCTCAAGATCCCTTATAGTTATTCCATGTCTTTGCAATGAAGATGCATATCTTATTCTCAATATTTTTCTATCCATTTACCCATAGATATCCAAAAGTTGAGTCCTAATATTGTATTTCATTATTCCACTTGCACTACTAAGCCCAATGTTGGCTTCAACTTTCTCTTCGATAACCTATTACTACTGCATTCTCTTCATCCATTAACCCTTGTATTTATAACCTTTGCAACTTTACATCATTTTCCCTAGAGGAAACATTCCCAAGAGTGTCCTTACCCTACACATGTTCCTCACATTGAGCATAGATAGATTTCCTCCGTTGGGGAATAGTTTGGTTTCCCATGGCACCCACTTTCTCCATTATACTATAACATTCTTTTATTGTTTTTCATGCTTTATAATAATAATAAAAAATATATATACAAATATGACTAAAAAATGAGAAGAGGGGGAGAATTGAGTTCTCTTATTGTTCAATGGAAACACTTTTGAGTCATTCCATCCTTGAATAGAGCACAAGTTTTGAGTCTCTATTTCAAAGTTTGGCTTTAAAGTATGAATTTAGGAAGCTAAACTTTTATTATTGAGTCCTTACTCCTCCAACTGGTTTCTATTCTAGTCACTATGGAGATTCTATTGATACTTTTTGTGCCATAGACTTATATCATTATTCATTATTGAGATATTGCTTTCCAAGTGAATTTTGTGTTGTGCTTAAGTTCAAGGGAAGATTTAACCTATGTTGGTCATTCCTTAAAACTCTTGGATTATCATGTCATCCTTTCCAGTTGTCAATTCACACTTAATTTAAGCAAGAACCTTCGACTGTTACTCATTTTCATATTGGCAAAATCAGACGGATCTTAGATTTTGACGTAGAGTAGTACCCTGGCCCTATATTCATCCGTTATAGGTGACCTTGCACTTTGTAGGTGACATTTCATCATTGATCGTTGAGTGGGTGAGTGATTAAGTGTACTTAATGATAGAGATCTATGTTACCACTTTGGTATTTGTGTAGTATCTTAGATTCCATTTTCATCATTGGTGGAATTCCTCATTGTTATCAATGAATTTCATCAACAATTGCTCCTCAAAGGGTATTTCCAATGCACTACTATTTTAGGTGCATGAAAGAGGTGTCTGGTGATATGTTATTTTTTCTTTTTTGTCTAAGTCCTTCCAAATAATTTTTCATTCAATTTCCTTGTAACAGCCCATGTGAAAAGTTCAAGTAATAAAAGTTAATAAAGGAAAAAATAAAGCCATGGGTAAGGGACACTTATTCCAAGTTGAATGTTGGGCAGGACATCCTCGTGTGGGTGTTAATTTTAGTTTATTATGGTTAAGGAAATTGGAAAAGGCTAAGGAAAAGGTATGAAAAGGAAAAAAGGGATTTTGGGCACATTTATTTATGAAAATAAAGGAAATTAGAAGAAAATTAAGGTGAAAGGTCATAGGTTTCATGTTATGAGGAGAATGAAGGAAAATAATGGAAAATGAAGAAATTAGAGGCCTCATTAATAAAAAGGTTTTCGAGGATCAGTTAGCAAGTTTTCTTAGGCAATGTAAAGCTATTGGTCAGTTCAAGTTTGGAGATCTCTCATTATTCTTTCTCTCTCTCTCACTCTTGGTCACTTAGAGTTTTCTTGGAGCACTCTAGGTTTGGAGCAAGGAAGGAAAAGCAAGCAAAGGGAAAGGAAGGAAAGAAAGGATCAAGGAAAGGAAAGGAAGAACAAGCAGCTTCAGTAGCAATACTTGCAGGTAACCTTTTGCATGTGTGATTTCTTAGTTGGTTTGGACATGCATGGCTTTGCACATTGGTGTATGGTTCTCTTGCTATCAGTGGCATGGTTTTTCTATGACAGTGGTTTTGAGCCTAGCATTGCCTTTTTCTAGATGCCATGGTATGTTGGGATGTTCATCTCCTTTTTGAGCTTTGGTTTGCTACATGGATTTCAGAATCCAGGGGGGGAGGTGGTCTCAATTTTCATTCTCAAATGCCTAGGAAACCCTTGACCAGTTTGGTAGGATACATGGTAAAGCATAAGGGAGAAGTCTTGGTTTAGGGCCTAGAGATCCGGGTTTGGATTGTAGTAAATCCTGAGAAACTGGTCTTAGTTTAGGGCTTAGTGATCTGGTTTGGATTGCAATAAACCCTTAGAGAAAAGCAGACAGAAAATTCCTCAAGGATAGTGATGGATTCTGGATGGCATTCCAAGTTTAGTTCAGTTATGATCCTTTGGTGTGATCATGGTTTGGTGAGGTTGGAGGTGGTTTAACCTCTGGATTCCCCTGGTTGTTTTTGGATTGGTTGTTCTATGAGATCCCACATTCATGCTTGGAATATGGCACAGGGGTGACTGGCTGAAAGAGAGATTTGGTTAAGCCATCTCTATGGTCAGGTGGTAAGTTGAAGTTCTGAACCTACTCGGATTTGCCTATGATTAATAAAAACTAAGTTCTCTTAGTTTTTCATTGGTTTATATGTGGATTTAACGGTTTCCTTATCGAAGATATTTACATGGTTTTATGTTCGTTATAATCATGGTTAAATCACTGGTTCATGTCATGTTTATATTCATGTATTTACTTGTAATGGTTAAATGAATGGATACAAGACCAAATTAATGATATAATAGTTCAATGGAGAAGGAGGTGATCCTTATGGTTATGTTTCATAAGTTATTTCAGTCATTTATGCTCTGTCTTGTATCCTAGACCTGTAGGTTGCATAGATGCCAAGTGTTTGATAGAATGTCAGTCCCAGTTGGGGATGCTCAGGCCTAGTCCTAAGGTTTAGTTTTGATTTATCATAATTGTTATCATGCCTTTAATGGATTCTGAAGGTTCCAACAAGTTATGGGTAGAGGTCGTGATTATGGGCTGGAAAAGTGGCTCAAATACTAGGATTACTAGAAAAGCATAATGTTGCCCTAAGGACTAACGCATTTGGCTAAGGGATGGAGAGCACTACAACTCTCCTGGGTTGTTGCTAGGGTGCGTTACTCTAGACTAAGTTGGTAAAAACTTCAGTTGGACCCAGGTGAAAGTTTTCTAAAGTGCTCGTTTGGTTCCTGTGGGTCGTAAGGCTAATGTTAGATGATTTTGTATTATGATTATATCGATTCCACTTCCTTAGGGTCACATAGGAGGTTGAATCCCATCATATTAGTGTTATGCAACCAGCTCGCCCTGTGGTAATTTTTTAAAAATCCCGAGTGCCCTCCTAAGGGAGAGGTGTTCAATTCCATAAGAATCTTTTGTTTGAGTTGGGAAGTCTTACAAAGGTATAAGCGATCTTTGTACCATAACAAATTAATTTTCCAGTGAAATGTATCATATGTACTGGGGTCTTGTTGTAACTTTTGAATGAGTTCCCACACTTATTCTCCTTCTTCCATTCATCCCTTGCTTCATTTATCCAATCTGGTTAGATAATGGAAATGGCACAAAGCAATGCTTCCACATCCTCATCCTTTCTTGAGAGTGCATCTACAATAATATTTTGCTTCCATTTTTTGTACATTATTTCAAATTCATAACCCAACATCTTTGTGACCCATTTTTGCTTCTCTTCTGAAGATAATCTTTGTTCTAAAAAGTATTTAAGAATATCACGATCTTCTTTTACCTTGAAGCATCTTCCCATTAGGTAAGGTCACCATTTCTTAAGTGCATGTAGTATTGTCAACATTTCCTTCTCATAAATAGCTTTGTGTAAATATTTTCCTTTGATTGGACAACTTTCAAAAGAAATGGGTCTTTCTTCTTGCATTAACATAGCACCAATTCTATTTCCTTAGGAATCACATTCCACAATAAAGGTTTTTGTGATGTCTGGCATAGCTAATACCGATGTTTGGCACATTGCCTCTTCAATATGTTCAAGGGTTGTCATTGCTTCTGGAGTCCAATAAAATGCATCTTTATTTAGTAATGTTGTTAGAGGTGCTTCTATTATCCCACAATTATTAACAAACTTGCGATAATACCCTATCAACCTGAGAAATCCTCAGAGATGCTTTATGGATGTGGGGATTTTCCATTCCTTAATGGATTTAATTTTGCTAGGGTCTACCTTAACACCTTCATGAGATGCAATATGACCCAAATATTCCACCTCTTATACTACTCCAAAGAAACATTTGAAATTTTTTTCATATAATTGTTTCTCCTCCAATAGTTTGAGCACTCTATCAACATGTTGAACATGATCCTTCCAAAACTTGTTGTAGATTAGTATATCATCAAAAAATACTAACACAAATTTTCTAAGGAAGGGTTTGAAAATGGAATTCAAAAAACCTTGAAATGTAGAAGGTGCATTGGTAAGGCCAAAAGGCATGACCAAAAATTCATAATGACCCTCATGAGTTCTAAATGTTGTTTTCAGAAGGTCTTCAGTCTTCATTCTGATTTGTTGATATCTTGAATGAAGGTCCAACTTGGTGAAGTAAATTTCTCCATGAAATTCATACAATAATTCATCAATGACAGGAATGGGAAAATTATCTTTAATAGTGAGCTTGTTGAGCTCCCTATAATCCAGACACATGTGCCATGATCCACCCTTCTTGTGCACCAATACTGTTGGAGCAGAGAAATAACTTTGACTAGGTTGAATTATACCAACCTCTAGCATTCCTGCAACCATATGTTCAATTTCACTCTTTTGGGCATAGGGATATTTGTAAGGCCTAATGTTTGGAGGAAAACTTACTGGAATCAAATGAATAGCATGATCATGATGACAAATAGGTGGGAGGCCTTTGGGAGTCTCAAATACCTTGGAATGATTATCCAATAATTTTTTGAGATCTGGAGAAATAGAAGATTTCAATGTGAGAACCTCTAGTGAAAATAATTGTGCAATTACACCACGTTGTTCTTTATTTAGAAGCTTTATCATGCCGTTAGAGCTGATTATATTTCCCGCTTTCCCTTTGATACCCCTTAATTCAACTTCCTTTCCTTCTGAATTTTTTTCAAGAAACGTTCTCGAAAATTAAAAGCTATACTACCCAAAGATTGTAGCCATTAGACTCCTAGCACAACATAAGCACCACCCATTGGAATGGAAAGCATTGGACTATTAAACACATATTCTCCCATGGATAGCTTGATATTATGGCACTTTCAAGAGAAATTTATGGTTCTTCAATTTGCAACCATCACTTGACACTTTGGTGCTGGATATAGGAAGCAATTCAATTCCTTCGCTATCTTACAATGAATAAAATTATGGGCACTTCCCGAATCAATCAACACTATTACCTTTTTCTTCTTGATATGTCCTTCTATCTTGATAGTTTGAGGAGTGGTTATTCCGGACAATGCATTAAAAGATATGGTCAGATTAATTTCTTCTTTATCTAGGCTTTGTTCCTAGTGTTTATCCTCTTCTTTTGATGTTTCTTGTTCCTTTTCTTCTTCCTAGTGTATTTGCTATCACAACTGTAATAAATCCATTTTTCTCTTTTTTCTTCCAATTGTTGTGGTGTCAACCTTGTAGATTGTGGAAGGCCAAGGGAAACAACACTTCCATATTTATAGTTGTGATTGGTAGGCTTCCTTGTTGCCATAATTTTTCTTTCAATTTTTCTTGCCAACCTGAATGCTTTCTCTAATGGATCAGGTTCCCAAATGTGAACCTCATGTTGGATGTTATCATTTAATGTCCCTATGAACACATCAATCCTATGCTCCTCTGGAATATCTTTTACCCTTATATTCAATTTTTGGTTGTCAATGTGCTCCACCATTGAACCTTTTTTTTTTATATTTATCAATTAGCTAAAAAAAGTGTTTCTTTTTGTATCCTCATAATGTGCTATCATTTCTTCTGTAAAAATTGCCCAAGTGACAATTTGTTTACGAGGGCAAAGCCATTGATACCATACAAACTTATTGGTTTCCAAATACAAAGTTGCAATGCGTACCTTTTGTGTGTTTTGCACATTATGGAGATTGAAATATTGCTCCATATGTAGTATCCATGTTATGGGATCCTTTCCATCAAACTTCCTCATATCGATCTTTGGGACATGGTGGGTCTCAATCCAACGTTAGAGTCTATGAAATCATGATTAGCATTTATTTTATTCTCATCATGAGTTTCTTTTATGACCCTTTCACCATTAGTAAGAATTTCTTGTAGCAACTTTGTCAAATCTATCTTCACATATTCAATGATGCCTTTAAGTTTTGCTTCTATACCATCCATCTTAGCTTCCATGCCATCCATCTTAGCTTCCACGCCATGCATCTTAGATTCAACGCCATTCATATTAAATTACATGCCATTATTTAAACCATCCATCTTAGCTTCCACACCTTTCTTTAAACCATCCATCTTAGCTTTCGTTACTGTTTGTGAGAGTGAAATTTGTTGCACTTGGTCTCGTAATTTTGATATAACATGTTGCATTTATTCCTCTTCTTAATGAGTCATGCTAGAGCTTTCAAGTTTCTTACTAGGTGTTTCCATTTTCTTTCTTCGGGGCATCAATTAATGACAGTTATGCTTCACTATTTCCTTTGAATTCGTTCAAACTAATTTTTCAAACCAAACTTTTGCAAAATTTTAAAAAGACTACACACCTTTTTTGGCATTGTAGGAGCTCAATATTGAATTGGTTGTATCTATATAATTACGGATCTCCAAGTTCTAAAATTATGTTCTATGGTAGCCCTCTGAGTCCTAGTTCCAACCCCACAAGTCTCATCAAGATTTGATTCTCTAAGAAATAGTTATTGCAAATCTCCCACGATGGCCTAAGTATAGACTTGTTTAGTAGAGCGAATGTGTACGAAGTACCTGGTGTCACTATTTCAACCTTCATAACTAAAACCAATACAACGAAACTACAATATGTCCTCTTTCTATAATTTTTTATGAAATTTCAATCTGATGCTCAGAGAGAAAGTTATGATGATTTTCCCCAGGCCACCTATTTGAGATATAATCTAGGAGCCTGCAAAAACCCTAACTTCCTTGGATCATATATCCGAAAATATAGCGAGACAAGATCGAAAATTCATACCGAGGTTCATCCATATTTCATCTCACATGGGTTTTAATTTTAGCATCTAAAATGTCATAGAAAAAATGTTATTGTGAAAATGTCATGATGACCTATTCGAAGCAGTGAAACCCTAGAATCCCAAGCTCTGATACCAATTGTTATGTAACCAACTCACAAAATAGAAGAAAAGATAGAGCAATGACTTCAAATCAGCCTCTTCAAGGGGGAAATCTCCTTTAAATTACACAAATGAACAATTCTTCAATGATACAAATGACAAGACCTTCTTTCTATATATAGGAGTCTAAGGGGTCACAATATAGCCAAAGCCAACATAACAATAATAATGTAAGGGCACAACAATAACAATAGTGGGATTTTATGGGACACAATAATAACAATATAGGGGCAACATGGGCACAAAAATAACAATAAGGGGCTACAATGACAATAATAATAAGGTGATACACTAGTATTATAGGGGCCTAACAAGTAGCCTCTCGCCACATGTTTACCCCAGTTGGCTAGTTACTTGGGTAGATGTGGGAGGAGGATGTTACATATTGGTATCAAAGTGGGTTACGCTCTCTTTGGGTCATATCTAATACTACATATTGGTATTAGAGCATGGTTGTAGTCTCCTTAGGTGAATGTGTTGGTCATGCATGCATGTCTGTTGCATGTGTGTCTTTTACACTTGCACTCCATGTGCTTGTTGCATTGCATAATGATTGATCATGCATGTAGTAATGTTATCATGAGGAAATTTATGTTGATTTTATGGAATGTATCATTAGGAGTATATGACTGGTTACATGATTATATGAATATTTATTACAACCTTGTATGTTAAGTTTTATTCTTATATGTTTGATTACATGTATCAATCTTGTAGGTTGGTTACAAGAATTTATCACTTATGCTTGACTACATGCATTCATGCGTATATGTAGTTGATTAGGAATTCCTTATGCATGTTGATGGTTTCCTATGGGAATGTGTACAATGGAGTAATGGCCATTGTCATGCATGAGGTCATGGTTTGGGAAGTTGATATGGGCATGCATTGATGACTAGACTCTAGCTAGAATGATGTGAATATGGTTTGGTACTCGTGTTATATGTCTATATGCATTTGCCGTGCATGTATGGTCTTGGTTATATTTATGCCTGAATAGTAGGTCAAACATGCCTTGTAAAGTGATGGTATGCAATTTAGGTCATCAGGGTGATGTTGATATGTTATGATGCTAATGTGTTGACTGGGATAGAATAGGATATACAAATCATCATAATGAGGTTGCAACATTACACTTTGGGGTAAGAGAAAATCGTCATACAAGTTTTGTATGTTGGCATGCAGGTATGTAAGTTAAGGATTATTATATACATTAGGTTTATGTACATGTCTTTTAATGCTATGGTTACATTCACGATGGATGTTAGTTGATTAGTGTAGTTATATGCACATGTGTCAGATAGTCAAGAATGATAGTAACATGTAGTTGTATGCATTGTTATTGTTGTTTTACATTAGATAACTTAATGATTAGGTTATATGTTGTTGATGAGCATGATATATAGCTTATTGTTTCTATATTCTATTAACTTGATGATTAGGGTTATCTTATTGAGAGCTTGATGTGGTAATTTGGATTGGCCATATGCATGATGGTTATGTTCATTGCATTGAATATATTGATGTTATATGTATTTTCTTAACCTGTCTTGGCCTATGCAAATGGTTATGGTTGCGATATCCAAGTATGAGCTGACATATTTTTGACTTGGTATCGTACTAATGAAGACTGATTGTACATATGTGATTGCTATGCATAAATGATAATTGTTTATGTGTTAGGATGTGAACATGTTAGTTAGTAATTGTTATGTATAGCATGATCTTATTTATGTTTAAGTTTATGTGTTGAGAAGTTATATCGTTCTAACTAGCTTGATTTTGTAGACAAGATAGCCTCCCCTATGATACAGTAAGGTACGAGTTTTCTTATGTCATATATTTGGTGCTTGACTTTTTTATTATGTAGTCTAGTTAATTTATTTAACATGGTATGGTGCAAGTTGGTTGAATGTTTGATGACTTTCATAATATGAGTATGTGTTCAAATGATTTTGTTTTAATATGATTGTACTAACACATATATGTTGAGACAGTTGATATGTACTTGAGTATAGTAGATGATAGTTGTATAATTGTGTCTAAGGAGTATGATTTGACTATGGATTATGACATGATTGTTAGTCTTCGTAAAGGTTGATTTCAAATAGTTAGATATGATAGTTTTTATCTTTAGAACGTGAGACTGACATGTGTGAGAAAGTTTCATGGAAACATGCTCGTTATTAGCGTGACAAGGTAAAAATTGATGTGCTTATATAACTAACAATTGGGTGATGTGACAGTAATAGTAAGCCTCGATTGCAACCAAGTAAAAAGGTAAAAGGAAGGAATTGGACAAGAATTCCTTTGGCTATGTTTGGAAACCCTAATTCCAAACGAATGAGTGATTTTCATACATGAAGTCTTCTTAACCTTGAATTTGTCTGACATTATATGGATATGTGCTAGACTCATGAACATGTATTTGACAAGTACATTAGCTAGAGGTGGATCTATCAAGGGGATTGGAGTCCCTTGAGAGATGGTGTGGATGTGTTTAGTTGTAAGCAATGTGCATGACACAACAAGATAAGGTAACTGGTGTATTGATATGTTTATTTTTGCATTGAAAATTATGTGTCTATGATAGTGTGATGTAGGGAGTTGCATGGAAAGAGAAATTTCCATGAAATCTTGAAGGAGGATCAGGGAGAGGTTTTCTTGAGAACCATGGGGATTGAGACATGGTGTCTATTGTTAGTCTTGTGATTTTGGTATTTTGATATTGTTGAGCTTAATTTGTGATGTTGAGTGTGTCTGGTGCATAGTTATCCCACTTTGTTCGAAGTGTTGTATTGTTTTTGGTTTTCATGGTTTTCTTCTTATTTGTTTCTTGGATTGCCTTTTATGCTTTATGTCTGGGGAATTGGTTTGGGGAAGAGGAAGGGTTGATGGAGCTCAGGGAAAGCTATGTGGTACTTAACAGGTAATTTAAGACTTAGATGAAGCTTTGTGCATGACTAAGCACAACGGAAGGTAAGAATATGACAGTTAATTGGACTAGTTGGGTGAATTATGGTAAATGGACGGTGGTAGCAACAACATGAGAAAGGTAACGAGAAAAGACAAAGTAAATGGATCTGAGGTGTTGAAGGCCTTGGCTATGTTGGGAAACATTGTTCTCAATGTTGTGCATGTTGTGCATGAATAAAGGAAGTTGTCTTAACCTTGACCTTGTTATATGGTAATTATGTTATGATCATGATTATGCTAATGTTTGTATATATATACATGTAGGTGTGTATCTATGCCATGTTTGACAAGTTCATCATGGATCATGATTATAAATGCTAAAATTTATATGTATATATGTGTGTGTGTGTGTGTGTATGTCATTGTTTGACAGGACCATGATTGTTTTATACTAATCTTTATATATATGTATGTATGTGTCCATGTATCTATGTCACTGTCTGACAGGGTCATCAAGAATCATTTTTGTGGAGGAATGATTGCTTATGCAGGAGAATGACATGAAGAGGTTCTTGGTCTTACAAGGAATCAATGGAGAGGGGTGGCCTTGAAAAATATATGAGGTCAATATCATGTGTTTATGAGTTGATATTGTGTGATTATATTATGTCTGTGTTATGGACAGGTTATACCAAGGTATAAAACAATGAAATGAAAGTAGTGTGGTCTGTGACATGCTTGGACAAGCATGGATAAAACACTGGAAGCAAGGTTGCTTGGTAAAGACAGTATGGTTTTGGATGTGTGGATTATTGTTGTGCACATGTTGCATATGTGATGTTATGTGCATGTAGTGTTGTACAGATATTTCAAATGCAATGCTAGGTATCGATGATGCTATGTACATGTTGGATATGTGGTGTTGTGTACGCATGATGCTATGTACATGTTGGATATGTGGTGTTGTGTACGCATGATGCTATGTACATGTTGGATATGTCATGCTATGTATGGGTGGTGTTGCATACTTGTTGTACATGTGGTTCTATGTACATATGGTGTTGTGTGAATGATTGTACAAGTGGTTCTATGCGCATGTGGTGTTGTGTACAAGTTGTACAAGTGGCACTGTGTGTAGGTGGTGTTGCGTACATGTTGTGCATGTGGGGATGTGTAGATATTGTGTCACATACATGTCGTGCATGTGGTAATGTGTACATATGGTATTGTGTACGCGTTGAACAGTGGTCCACTCTACATATGGTATTGTGTGCACATTGTGCAAGTGGTGCCATGTACAAGTGGTACTATGTACATGTGGTACATATGGTATTGGTGTAGATGCATGTATTGAATGGTGTTGTATGATGTGTGTAGTTATATATGTGTCATGCACACTATTTGTATGTGCACATGGGTTAGGAGAAGGAATTGGGTGTTTGTCGAGTGTGGAAACTGATCTGGAGTGTGTATGAAATAAAGACAAAGGTAAGCTAAGGATTGATGAAAAGATAAGTATCAACATTTTATTTCAATTTTATTATGCATGTGATTTATGACTATGGTATATTATGATTATATGTGATCTATGGTTCTAGTTTATTATGGTTTCATGTGTCATTTATGATGTTGATCTATGATGGTTGTGCTTTTAGGTAACCAGATGTGATATGTTTATACATGATGTTTTGATCAAACAGTTAGTTTGACTTGTTGTGAAAGGAAGTGAATAGGATTGCAAGTGTATCTTATTGATGAACTACCAATGAGGTATGATTTGAGGTTATTTCGATTTATTTGAATCTAATGGAAAATATGTGCTTGGAACTGGAATGCATGAACATGCCCAGTTTGGTGGTTGAAATTGACTGCAAGAATTGGTAGCAACAACAAAAGAAATTGGAACATGCAGCAGTATGTTGGTAATGTACATCAAGAGTAGGGCCATTGTGGGACACTGGTACCCAATAGTGTTCATTGATTTCCATGAGCATGGTGCGACCAGTATGATGGTTTTGAGGCAAGTATATGCCTTGGTTGTTGATATTCCAATGCGTGGAAGCCTTTCCAAGGGATGGATCACCCAAGATAGGGGATTCCGAGGAACTTGGAAGTTGAGTGACTGCATGGAAGGGGGTGACCGGATCATTTCTCGAGGGACTGTGTAGTAGAGAAGGGAAGGTTGCGGATGTCATTAACATTGCCAGATGGAATCAGATGAAAATTGGTAGTGCGCCCTGGAACAATGAGTCGGTAACTATTCATTGAGGGGACAAATGGCACAAGATTTTAGTGTTGGACATTCGATGAAACTTTGACTGTGGCAGTGGATTCTAGAGTTCCTAGGAAGAAGGTGAATCCTGGTACTACTTTTGAGGGTGGAGGTGTGATCCTCTGGATTCCCTTGTTGATTGATACGGGCATCATATCCTTTTATTTTTTGGTTTAGAAAATGCACATATGTGTATATGTGGTTATTGTAAATACCGTAATGAGTTGTGTTATAAATCTCCAGTATATGGTATGATTGTTATCTAGTCATGTTTTCATGATGTTTTGCTTTTGAGTAGGTCTTTCATTGTAAATACTGCAATGACTTAAGTTATAAATCTCCATGAGAAGCATGTTTTCTTTACAACGGTTTTGCTGAGATCATGGTGTGGTTTAACACCAAGGATGGTGTTCCCCAAGGGGGAGGGTTCTGTAACATTCCTAGTGAAAAGTTCATGTAATAAAAGTTAATAAACGAAAAAATGAGACCATGGGTAAGGGACACTTATTCCAAGTTGAATGTAGGCAAGGACATCCTGGCATGGGTTTTCATGTCAGTTTATTATGGCTAAGGAAATTGCCAAATGCTAAGGCAAAGGCATTAACAGGAAAAAAGGCATTTTGGCACATTTATTTATGAAAATAAAGGAAATTAGGAGAAAAGTAAGGTGAAAGGTCACAGGTTGCATGTGAGGAGGAAAATGAAGGAAAATAATGGAAAATGAAGAAATTAGATGCCTCATTAATAAAAGGCTTTTGAGGATTAGTTGGCAAGTTTTCTTAGGTAGTGTAAAGCTCTTGGTCAGTTCATGTTTGGAGCTCTCCCATTATTCTCTTTCTCTCTCACTCTTGGTCACTTAAAGTTTTCTTGGGGCACTATAGCTTTGGAGCAAGGAAGGAAAAGCAAGCAAAGGGAAAGGAAGGAAGCAAGGATCAAGGAAAGGAAAGTAGGAACAAGTAGCTTTAGTACAAACACTTACAAGTAACCTTTTTCATGTGTGATTTACTAGCTCGTTTGGACATGCATGGCTTTGCATGTTGATGTTGTTAGGTTCCTATGCCAATAGGAGTCATAATTTTGAATGACTAAGCTTAAGCCTTGTAATATTCTACATACCTTTGCTTTCTGCAAATGTTTTCCATATTAAAAAAATAAAAAATGTAAAGAGGGTATGTAATAAAAGAATAATCAAAGGACAAAAAAGAATGAGAAAAGGTCAAAATATGAAAATATATGAACCCCGAAAAACAAAAGAGAACATGAAAGTGTGCAAGTCAAAATGCCACTAATATTTACTTTTATGCATAATAATGATTGTGTGTAGCTTGTTATTCATGCTACAATCCATGGTAATCAAACTGTTTAATCTTGATTATACCATGCTTTGAATTTTATGTTTATAGTTAGAGAATAAAATATGACCAAATAGTTTAATCTTGGCAAATCATTAGATAGGTAGAGAAAATAAAAGGAGCTCATCTGTTTAATCTAATCTCTTGGATGATACAAGGTTAGAATTAGATAGTCTAATTTGTAAAAGAAAAGGATTGATAAGGGGTTTCTAGCTTAAATGCACCCAAATAAATGAAGAAAAAATGGTAGGGTAAGTAAATGGGTAAGTAGAAGAAAGGTTGCAAAAATATCAAGTGATTACACAAAAGCACTTATGTCATGTTTAAATACATCTTTTAAATGTGCATAAGCAATAAACAAAGCAAGGGCAATGGTTTACAACTTGGTTTATTTAACATCCCCTCAGTCATTTCACCCCTCTACTTACTAATTTCCCATAAATAAGTACTAAGAAATTAAATCCTTTAAGTCAAAGAGGCTTAGAGCATTTCTTTGACTTTTGGTGGGACCAGACCCTCGACTTAATGACTTAAGGACGCCAAGTGTTAAAATCCCCTACAAACAATTCATTCCCCTTCATAAAACCCCTTTTCCTAAGGTTAAACTTCATTTACCTAGGAAAAGTAAATCCCCCCCCCCCAAAGTTAAAATATATTTCATTCAAAAACCCACAAAAGAATTTTATCCTAAGTATTAAGTGTATGTAAAGCGCACAAATATTACATGTTACATTATGCTTAAGGGATATTACCCACTCCACTCATTCACTTCATATTAATTTTTAGTTTTATTATATAATCCCCAAACTTCCATTATCTTGTATTAATTAATTCCTTTATATAAATAACCCAACCCCTAGTTTATTTATAAACTATACACTTTAACCCATATCCCGACAAAATTTATTAATCCTGGAATTTAACCCCGCCTGATCACCTAATCCTGTCATTAAGCATCGCCCAATCTACTAATCCAGTGATTAAATCCTAAACTAATCCCATACTGCCGCAGATTAAAGCTATGGGCCCCCTGAAAGCCTTTTCTTTATCCATCGTGCAATTCCCTCACTCGACTCCTATTCGATCATCACCCCCATCATCTGACGGCCTACAGCCATATCGATCGAACTCGATAGCTGACGCTTACCCACCCGATAAATCGATTTTCCCTGATCCCCCTACTGCTACACTAGAGTAAATCAGGTGACCAATCCTAAATACTGCCCCCTCCATAAAAGTGGTGTGATGGCCAAGCAAAACTGCTTCCCCAATTAACCGAAAAAATCGCCCACTCTTCATTCATAAATGAACCTGCCAAAAATAATTTTTTTCTATAAAAGGTATCAAAGCCCTCTTTTCACCCTTTTTCACTCATTTTCTTTGTAAACTCTGAAAACCTTTGTGACTCCTGCAAACGCCAAACTTGCCAACAAACCTCCAAATTCGTTAAGAAGACGTTGCAGACAACCCAACTGACCTCTCAGTCCATACCAGAACCATACAAACCTATGCAGCTACCATGAACCATCAACTTGAAGCCCATTCGCCCAATTCTAGGTATTTCACCATAGAATACCACTCCCTGTTCAAATTTGGAAACGTTCAGCCTGTCAAGTATTTTCATTAAGTAAAATTAATTGAAAAATACTTTAAATTTAAAAACCTGCGGCCAAACCCTCTGAAAGTTTCCAATTTCCATTCAAAACCTTTGAATAAACCTATAAAGCCTAATTTAAATCCACAAGAACTAAATTATGGCTGCCCCTATTGCCTTGGATGTTAGACCTATCACAACTCCCCATTTGGACCTCGACCACCTTCCCTTAGTTGATAGGGACTTCCTAACTAAGGATACATCTACGTCCTCCTGCTTAAAATCCATTATCTAATTAGGGACAGATACCTCAACCATTCTGATGATATTGGCCTTTGGGAGTCAAATTTGCCCAATTACCAGTTCCCATAGGTACATGTTTTCCTTGAAATTATTCACGAGTGCCATGCCTATTACATTCCCAGCTTGAGAGTCCCCTGACCAAAATATTCTATTCACCATTACAACTGATTCCATAAATGAAATGTTGCAACTCCAACCAGGACCAAACTTGACTCCACTCTCAATAGGAGATTTGTTAGACCAATATTCCAAGTTAAGTCCCTCTAGATTGGCCCAATTGTTCCAAGATTTCATTGTTGTAGAGCAGTACATTCCTGAAATTCCCCCCCCCCATATCTTTATGCCATGTTCTCTAAAAGGGGAAAACAAATCATCACTATGATATCATGTGTCCTAGGCTACTCTGCTGATGAATTTGTTGATGAACTTGTCCTAGCCTTCATGTCAATCTATACCCCAGGACAACCTCTTGTTGTTTGATACAATTATGCTGAGTTCATAGCTGAGAGAATGCATGAACATTTCACCTGGATGAACAATGAAAGAGTGTTCAAATGCTCATCTATCCTCTACTATATGTTCTTATATTATCAGCGAGACAAATTTCCTTTTCCCCTCTAGAAGATGGATACCGAAGGGCAGCCTAGGTCTGGCATTTTTTGGATGCCATTGTTCCATAAGTATGAGTCACCATATACCTATTCAGATTTCATAAATTCTTTTTTCATCCAATCACAACTATGTTGAAAGGAAGCCCTTCACCAAGGATAAGTCCAGAGATCAAAAGGGTCCTTCAGTTGTCTAAACAAAGCAAAGTGGGAGATTGGTACCTTTACCAAAACCACACAAGGATAAGGATTTATGGTTGCCATCTTACACCATATAAACTACCCAAGTACCTCCCCACGAGGTTATTTTCTCTAGAGTACTATAGACAAATAGTGAACTTTGATGAGATAAATTTTGTCTCGGCCAAGAAAAGATCACAATTCAAAGTAAAAAACTAGTTAGGCCCCTTCATCTGCAATTCTAGAGAGGTAGGGAGGAGGCTGACCAAATTTTGCAGCAAATGAAGTTCCAAATGAGTTTCATGTGGAGGTATGACCCTCAAGAATTTATGACCAGATTGAGAAAGAAGGCCAAGTCGAGACCTTATATTCACCACCCCATAACAAAGATAGAAAGATATGCAAATCAATCTGAGTAGGTGGAAAACACTCTTGTAGACAGAGACAGTACAAGGGTAAACGTAGAGAATACCTTATGTGACTTAGAAAGATAGTTTGATGAGAGCTCGTTTCTACATGTACCTGAACAGCAAGAGCTAGCCATGAGCACCCTTCCTATCATGCAGACTCCTCAGAATGAGGAAAAGAACCCCAAAAGGACTAGGGAAGAACCCTCAAGTTTAGGAATGGGCACATCAAATGTACAATATGGTACTAGTAAAAGCAAAAGACCTAGGTTAAGTCCTATTTCAGAGCAGGAAGACACAAAAGGCTCAGTAGAAATAACTGATACTGAGCTAGACAGAAGTAAAGGCACAACTCTATCTGAGGAAACACATGGGCCATCTACATCACAGACCGAGATTTTGGAAAGACGGCTAAGTATAGAAGTATCCTCATTCAGTAGGTTTGGTGATAAGGATACGGATATAAAAGACAGATATAAAGAGATCAAGATGAGAAATGGGAAACTAAAGGCTCAAACTTATGCTCAGTATCTCAAACTTACACCTACCAATCAAACAAGGTTGATGTCATCTTTTGACATCAAGGAGGGGAAATTACAGATGTCCTTCATGAAACCAACTGCACAACAGCCAAGGACATCAACAGATTTCAAAAGAATTGATTTTGAAGTGATGTCAAAGGATATTCATCACATAGACCAAATTTAGTTGCACAAACAGGTTGGAGAGATGATATACTCCACCCTCACAGGTAAAGCCATAACTGCTCATTAGTTGCAGAATTCATTGAGCAATATCTCAGCTCAATATCAATTAGAGAAGGCCTCCTCACAAGCCAAGGATACTAGAATCAAGTCTTTGGAAGACTTAGTGATTGAATTGGGACATGATCCCAAAGATATTAAAGCCACTGAAAAATTGATAAAGAAGAAAAATGATGACATTTTTGCACTGAAGAAACAATTGAAGATACCTCAGCTGGAGCATCCCCAAACACAGGTGGTCTTAGAGAGCTACAGCAGACATGAAGAGTTGATGGACTTGCTACTAAAAATTAATGATCAAGTAAGGGAGACGGAGAAATAATTGGATAGCTTGATCCAATTAAAACAAACTGACATAGCCACAACTTCCACAAATTTCATCCCTACAGTATCTACAACAGTCCCTTCCACACTAGCAGCTTCACTAGCACCTACAGCTCCACCTGCCACAGCATTTCCAGTCACAGTAGAGTCTACAACAATAGGTACATCAAGACAAGAGGCAGACAAATTAATCAAAGCTATGAAGGAAATGTCAATCTAGGCTACAGAAATGAACAAACTAAGAGAAAAGGTGGCAAGTTTAGAAACTGACTACAAACTTGCCCAAATTATGCAAAAGGAAGATGCACAAAAGGCTAATACAATGAGTGAAAGAGTCAAAGCTATGGAGAAAGACTTAACTTTGGAGAAACCCCTTGGAAAAGCCAAATAACTATTATGGGCCAATATCATTGACTCTGTCAATGATATTTTGCCATCTATTCAAGTTATTTTTGAGCAGATAGAATTGATAAAGATAACTACAGAAGCTATCCAAAAAGTCAAGGAGGAATTGGGAAGCATGCCTGAGGATGCCAATAGACTCATCCACTTCCTTAACAGTAAAAGCAGGTATGATCTTCATGAGCTGGATATAGAAGACAGAACTGAAACCATTTTTGAAATAAGGAAGGTCCTTTCCAAGAGAAACCTAATGCTAAACTTGGAAGAAAAGTGCCAGAACATGCAGGTAGCCATTGACAGATTCATGGCTAAGTTCCATTGGTCATTAATGACAAACTTATGACACAACAAGACTATGATAAGAGACTCAGTCAGTTGGATAAATAACAAGTTAGAACTTCAGAAATAAAATCACTGCCAACAGGAAAATTTTTGTACAATACATTTGAGAACATGTTTTTTCTCCAGCATGAGATAAAACACTTGTTCATCACCAAGCCCAATTTTTCCAAGTATACTGAGGCTGATGATATATATAGGAAAATGATGAATGATAAGTTACCTGATGATAAATGGTGGGAAAATAGATTGATTTACTGTAAGAAATTTATAGTAAAAAGGTTACTGTACAGTAAAAGTAGAACAACCAGGTAAACAGATGAAAACAAGTCAGCATGTCAAAGTGTACAGTGTCAAAGAGTATCAGGTGAAAGTTAAAAGTCAAAGAAGATTCCAGCATAAAAGACCACAACAGCAAGCCAACATAAAGGGCTACAAACCAAACTATAAAAGGCCAGCAACACCACAATGAAAGGGACAACATGAAGACAGTTCAATAACTCTCTCTATCTTCTTGCAAGAAGATATTTGTATTTCCTAGATTAAATCTCAAGTTAGTTTGATATATTTTGTAACAATTTTTGTATAAATACATCACAATTCGAAGTATGTAGTGTGGATTCTTAGACATTTCTATAGACTTCTTGATCGAAAAATTGTAAAGCTATTGTATCAGTATTCGGATCAGCAAGTTGGATTGATGAATAAAGACAAGATATTTCACAGGATTCATGTGTAGAGCAAAGTGCAGACAAGTATTTTCTCATGTTGTTGTTATCTTTCTCAAAGTTTTTCCACAATCTTTAATGTATTGTTGTATCTGAATGCTATAACATGGAATGACATAGAATTTCCTTAATTGCATTTTGTTTTAACTGTTATGCATTTAAATTTTTTCTACTGATTATCTAAGTTAAGGAATTCTTAATTGCTCCTTAGTTTAGGTTGTCTCTATACAATTTGTTAGTGTCAGTATCTGCATACTTCCTTCAGGGATCAAATTTTCTCTTAGGGGTCCCATACTGAAATTTTTACATCATTTCATTAGGTCATGTCAAACTAATCCACCGACGGTTGTCTTCTCTTCAGAAAATTTAATTTCTCCCTCATAGAGTATACTTGCTAACCCTTCTTCAGGTTGTCTGCAGTTATGGTTTCATGGTCAATTTTCAATCATGCTTTCATTAGGTCATAGGGTATGTTTCATTAGGTCTTAGGGTTTAATTTCCAAGTTCAAGAGCATGATTTAAAAGTGTAAATAAAGGGCAGCAAGGGTATGAGGATGATAAATAAGTCAAGCATGATGGCTTGTAGGTCATAGTCACTATATAATTATCTTTTAAACTAATGTAATTTTCACCTCAAAAATATGTTTTTAAGGTGAAAACAGAGTATTTTGAGTTCATTTGTATTTTTTATGTGATTTTAAGTCACTTTATGTAATAAATGATCCCGGATGCACCAAAACATCTCTCCTTGTTGCAAGGCAAAGAAACATTGCAAAAATCAGTTCAAGTTGAGCATTATCCACCTGAAAAGAAACAAAGAAGGAAATGCATTAAAAACAGAGTTTTGAGAAAGGTCAAGAAACATTAGAAAGTGGGTTTTTCAAGTGAAAAATAAAAATTCACTCCTATATAAGGTCTCACATTTCATTTTCAGTCATCATTCTCATTTGGCAAGAAGAGAGCCAAAAACTGAGGAAAGGAGGAAAGGTTGAGTGAGTTTTGGGCAAAGGAGAAGTGGCGTTGCACTTCTGGAGGTTGGCGCTGTGCATTTGGAGCAGTGGTGAAGTGGCACTGTGCTTCTATAGTTTGGTGTTGTGCGTTTCAGGCAGGAGAGTTGGCGTTGTGCATTGAGAGGTTGACGCTACGTGTCTGGGTCCGGTGTTGCACGTCTATAGATTTCCACAGTGTAAATTTACATTGTGTTGCGCATTGAGAGGTGGCGTTATGCATCTGTGGGTTGGCGCTGCACATTGAGCAGAAGGGAAAGAAAGGCCTCAAACTTCATAAAAAAGGCACTCTCTCTTCCTTCATACAAGTAATTTTTCCTCCCTTACTACATTGTTGGTTTGAAATCAAACTTTTAAACATAATTCCCCATGGAAAATGTGAAACCCTAAAATTTTCCCTTGGTTATGCCTAAACCCTAAACCCCAATTATTCCTTCTATCACCTATCACTAAAACTCTAAACTCTTTCCCTATATCATTCCATAACATCCACATCCCTTTATCCCTCTTCCTAAAATACAATATCTCAAACAAACCAAGCCCTCCCTCTCATTTTTATGATTCCTACTCCCTCATTCATTTTCTAGCCCATAAGGTCATCTCCCAGCCCTCACTCCTAAATCACTCTTGCTCATTCCCTTTATCCCTTTTCTTGGAGTGTACAAACTAAAACCTTGCAAACATGGACAGAGAAGACCGAGATTATGAGGAGGAGGAAAACACAGGCAGTGATAGTTTGACAGATAGACCTCAGCATCAGAGAAAACCACACAAGGGAGGCGTAATTACCATGGAAGAGCCATCAAACCTTAGAGAATTGCATTCCTCTCAATTGGCTGTCACTTGTTTCAGACATCTTGGGAGCTATGAGTTCTGTGGGCAGGTAGAGAGAGTTCAACACCACCCTGAGCTCACCAGGCTTTTTGCAGCCAATCTTTGAGACAATAGGGTGACTCTTGTTGGGGTGACATTCATAGTCTCACCCTCCATCATTGCAGATGCAACCAAGATTCCAAATGTAGGGGAGAAGTGGTACAAGGCACAGGACTTGGACAAACACTATTATGAGCCTTATATCAAAACCCGGTACTAAAATGAGGTGAAAAGAATTTTTCCTTTCAAATTCCTTGAGGACAAGTATGCCCCCATGATGAAAATCATCATGAAGTATTTCACTTGTGAGGGCATATTTTCCAGGTTGTACAGCTATCACATCAGGCTTCTCATGCATTTTACCAGGGTGAGGATGTTAAACCTCCCTTATTTCTTGTTCAGGAATATTGAGAAGATGTCCCGTTTTGTGTAGAAAAAGTCATACCCTCAGCAGATGAGTAGTCTCTATCATTATTCCCTGATCAAGATGATTGTGCTTCATCATCTTACCCTCCTCAACATCTCTTGGGAGAAATTTATTGCTCATGACATCTTCAGGTGTCCTCAAATTCCTCCACCGGTGTCTCAAGAATCAAGGGGACCTCCTAGCAGTGCTCAGGTGAAAACACATGAGGAGGCCAAAGAGACTAGAACTACTAAGGTTCCCGAGACTTACATGACATATCAGAGGGGCACAAGGAGATTATTTGAAGCCGATATTCAAGTTTTTGCTCCATGGCATGTGGAAGGGAGCTCGCCTTCTTCATCAACCCATAGGCAAATGCTTACTCCACAGGATGTGGAAGGGGCTTTTCCTTCTTCATCAACACAACAGGTATAGGTGTAGCAACTGCACAAAGGGAAGGAAAATATGTCTGAGGAAAGTTTTGATAATGAGGAGAAAGAGAGGGACTTTGATTTGACAAAGCATGATGAGCCGGAGCAGCATTATACTCATCATGGTGTGGAAATAATTGACTTAGAGGTGCAGGATGAAGAAACAATAAAGGACATCACCATACAGGAAAAGGAGGCTCAATTCCAAGCATTGATGGACAATTTGGAGAGGGCCAAGTATGTCATCACATATTTGGAACAAGAGAACAAGTTGTTGAGTGACAAGCAGGTCCTCATGGAGCTGGAACTTCTCAAGGTAAAACGACAAGGTGACAAGGAGGCACAGGTCACTTTGACTCCTATTGAGAAGGAAATTGAGGATGATAGAGAGACTTGGCTTGAGAGAGTCGATTTTAACCTATGGAAGCTGTTACAGAAGGCCAATAGGGACAACCAGATGATCAAGAACATGGCCTACCATTACAGGGCCCAAAACAAAATTTGCAACATGAGGGTCAAAAAGATGAAAGCTAGGCTAAGGCGGGCTCTAAAAGGAAGAAAGGAGGAGGATAGGGTTAGTTTTCTTGCTAAATCTTCCTTGGCTCATTAGGATACTTGATGATGGTTCTTCTCACCAATTTTGGTCAAGTTTGGAAGATTTTTTGTCATTTGCAAATTTTGAAATTTTAAGCGCTTTTCCTAGGGGCACCCAATGCACAAATGGCTTGCATTTTTGGATTTAGAGCAATGAGTGCATGCACCCTATGGATTTTATAAGTTTTTGGGATAGAAATGGTCCACCAAAAGGTAAAAAACACCCTAAAAATTACCTTTTTGCCACTTTTTGGACACACAGAAGCAGTCTTGGGAGAATCAAGTTTTGAGGGGTGAAATGAGTTTCAAATGAAGATATTCTAGCTGTTTTAGAAATTAGACTTGAATAAATTTCCAATGAGTTATCATGAGCTCAATTTGGATGATAGGAAGGCCTCCAAAAGGGACCTGAAAGTGGTACTGCGCGTTGGGCCAGTGGCCATACGCGTAGGGAAAATTTGCACAAGATGGCTATTTTTCCATTTTTTGACTGTGTTCATGGATTTTCTCTCATGGAGGATGTTTTCCCATTGTAAATTATGACTTTGCATGTAAATATAATGGATAATTAGTAGTAGAGGGTAGATTCATGACATTAAAAGTCAATTTGAGCTCAAATGAATCAATTTTTCCCTTTTAGAGGCAAGTTGTTAAGATGCCTATATTCCTGTTTCTTGTTCAGTGTTGGTTAGATTAGCTCCTCATCTTATGGATTCGACCCCTGAGGATGGGAGGAGGTTGAAACAATGCCTATATCTTCTTCTTCTTTCTCATTGTAAAGGGTTGGACTCAGTTGGATGCTCAGACCTTGATTTTACATCATTTTGTAGCAGTTTAGCAGGAGATTAATAAGAATTGCAGCTATTTTTATGGGATCCATGTGGTATGGAGTTTTAGTACAATTTCTTCTCTTGTGATCATATGTTAGTATGTTTTGTGTATTTCGTTAATCATTTCATTGCTTCTAAGTGAATGCTTTCAAGTTGATAGGAAGAATTCATTACATCACTACTCTGCTTTGGGAAAAAATTTACCATTTCATGTTTTCTATAGTTTGGGAAGGATCCATGATAATAAAATTCTCTTCCTAGCCTCTCACCAGTCTTAAACACCTCACCGATCAAGCCCTAGAGTGTTAAACCTTATGCCTACCTTTCCACGTTAAACACCCTGCAATTTTGACCTAATTCCCTAGACCTAAATTGTCCATCTCCTCCTGATCTAGCAAAACCCCTTCAAAATCCAATCAAAAATTCATGCTACTATACCTAGCCTAAAATCCTTTTCCTGATCCAGTCATCTTGGCTGAGATCCTTATGGAGAGAGCCCTCTCCCGGCCTAGTAGGGTTAGCTACTTGGTTAACCGTGTTTTGTGGTTACCCTGGCATTGCCTTCCTTCAGCTTGAGGTTCAATCTAGGTGATAACGTAGTGGCAACCATACTGAGGAATGAAAGACTGATCACCCCCGTAGTATCTTTCATTTGAATTCTTAAGCTTATGGATAATGAGTTTTAGAATTTATTAGGATGAATTGGAAAGTTGTAAAGCAATATATAAAACTTCAAAATTTGAGCACATTGGCTTTGAGAAAGTACACTAGGGCCAATCCAGATCCTAACCCTCCCCCAGTAGTGGATAATCCCAATATGATTTTGAGAAGACTCAAAAGATAAGAAAGTTCAGTCAGTTGAACACCTTCAATAAAAGCAAATTCCTGCCCTGATGAGTGCTTGTTTTTAGAAGACCTTCCCTTTGGTCTGTCGTTTGACCTTTCCCTATTTAGAACTAGGTCTGAAAGTGCACTTGACGACATAGTTCTATATCCAGATTTTATTGCAGATCTCGAAGTCCAAAGGGCAAACTAGTCAATTGATGAGTATATTCTAAATTCCCCTCAATCATCCCTTACTACTACTAAGATCGCTGAGCTTTATGAACCAGTGTCCACTACCCTTAGTTCACCATTATTCCCTTCAACCTCTGAAATTCATTCCCAACCTCCATTTATACCTTCAATTCCCTATCAACCTACCATTCCCCATCAATCACCTATTACTCCCAGTTCTCCATCAAGTACTGCATCATCTCCTAGTACCCCAATCCTTGCTTTAAATCCACCTCCCCCACCTCGAGTTATGGCTGCCCAATATGCACCCCTTGTTTTACCTTAGAATCTTGTTGCCATTCCCATTGATTATAAAACCAAAATACCTTTCTTTGATGCCACTCAAACCATTAACATGTAGATAAAATGAATGATTTCTTTGACCTCCATGAAGTAGAAATTGAAGATGTGACAATGAGATTGTTTGTACAAAGCTTTGGAGGTGAAGTTCGAAAATTGTTCAGAGCTTTGTTGAGAATGCAAAAAGATGATGGAGCTTAGTGGAAAGGAGTCGCCTTCACTAAGTGGGCCCGTAGGCAAATTATGGCGCAAAGTCTATTTTTAGACTATGTCTATTTTTAGACATATGGATCATGGTCTATGAGCTGCAGAATGTTGTTTATGGATGATTGGTCATGTTGGGAAAAATAGATGGACTTCTATTTTTGGATCACAACAGGAGTGATCAGAGTCTATTTTTAGACTGCTAGTCAAAAATAGAAAAGTCAAATATTATTGTCTCATAATAATATTTAGACTATAAACTTTATCTTATTCTCTTGGAGCACTTCAGTTTGAGCTACAGATGTGGCACATGCAGCTGTCAGAAGGAAATACGCTTTCTTTGTGGGTCAGTTGAGTTGTTGCATGCAGGACTTCAGTTAGAACTCAAGCAGTTGAGTTTGGTGGAGTTGATGGAGTTGTGTTCAGTTTGACTTGGTTAAACTAGTTGTAATTAGTCTAACTGCAAATAGACTAATGATGAGTTGTTAAACTAATTATTAACTCATAAAGCAACTAAAGAATACATCAGTGAACTCAGTTACATGTCAGTGCATGTACAGTTCATCAGGGACATGTGTTAGAGGTTGAGATTGCTATCAGTTGTGACTATAGTTGTGCATGAGGATTTGCACAAGCAATGTATTGAGTATGCCAATGAGTATTGCATTGATTTTCCCAGTAGAATAGCCTATGCTCACGTGATTTCTAGTGTGAGTGATTCTCAGCAGGTTTATGCAATAGAGGCAAGCAAAGCAGTGGAGCAGATTTGAACCTGTGACTTGTTCAGGTCTGAGCTAATTTGTGTGTAACAGGTGGAGATAGTGCTGGATACTTGAGAGGAGTATTGTACTATGTAATGTTACATGTTCTCAATCATTAATATACAAATAGTGTGGGGTTTTCAGCTGTATGCTTTCCCCGGGTTACATATTGTGTTAATGTGCGCATGCGATTGATGTTTCATTGTTTTCAATGCTGCTAAATTGATGATCAACGTAGAGGAGGTTATGTATTATGCATGTATTCCGAAATAGTGTATAATCGAGATAATCTCTGTGAATAAGTGTCATATTATTCAAAATTTATACATGGTATCAGAGCTGTTGATCATCAGATCTACTATTCATGAAGTGTTTACATCTTATTTCTTCAGGCAGAGTTTGTAATCGGGCCAGGTAGCCTCTGGATTCATCCTTCCTTTGGAAGGTGAGATATCTGGTGAATGCCCATACAGTCAATCTCTGTACGAGAAATTCTTTGTTCTCACGAATCTTAGATCCGAGGCGGTTGAGTTTGGAGTTGGTGGAATTCGGATTTGCAGCAGTGTTTTCTTGGTGTCAACGTTGCAATGTCTTTCAACAGATTGCGATTGGAGTATGCTCTTGAGGGCAGCTCAAACTATATTGCATGGAAGGACAGGATAGAGGTAGTATTGGATGATAATGAGCTGAAGGAGTTCATAGAGACTGAGGTCCCAAAGCCTACTGATGCTACTCAAGTTTATGCTTGGCAAAAGAAGAGAGTAAAGTGTCAAAGGATTCTGTTGGAGGGCGTGAAGGATCACATTGTGTCGAGCCTACATGGAAAGACTTCTCCATACTTGATGTGGAAGGCTTTAACAGATCTATTCCAAAGCAAGAGTGATCAGAGGAAGCTGGCGCTCAAAGATAAACTCAGAAACATCAAATGCGAGAAGGGTGACAGTATGCCCAAGTATCTCATGAAGTTCACTCAGTGTCGAGATGAGCTGGGAAGTGTGGGGGTTACTGTTGATGATGAGGACTTGGTGAGCTTGGCTCTCCTTGGTCTTCCGAAGAGTTGGCATTCCTATCAGTACTCTGTCAATGGTAAGGAGAAATTGCTAGGATGGGAGAGACTGTGGTTAGATCTTGTGCAGGAGGAGATCAGGCGGAGTACCAGGGACGGATCTTCATCAAAGGGAACTAATGAAGAAAATTGCACTTTGGCTACCAAAGCAAAGAAGGGGAAGAGAAAGAAAGCTTCTCAGTCTGGTGCGAAAGGCAATAAGCAGGACATGTCCAAGGTGAAGTGTTTTCACTGTCACCAGCATGGACACTATGCCACTAATTGTCCGCAGAAGAAGAAGAACAAGCAAGTTGTTGGATCTACAGCAGGAGAGGCTCTAGCCTCGCAGTTTGAGCTTGATTTTTCATTGATCACATGCTTGGTTTCAAGTGTGATGGGATCGATGTGGTTCTTGGACAGTGGTGCGTCTTTTCACATGACAGGAGATCGAGATTTGTTTTCTAATCTAGAGGACAAAGATCTTGGAGTGCACATCGAGATGGGCGATGATGGTAGATAGAGTGCGACCGGTATCGGTACCATTTACTTTGAGAGGGAGTCTGGTAAACCCTTCATATTGAAGGAAGTGATGCATGTTCCAGGATTGAAGAATAATCTTATCTCTGTGGCGATGTTAGAAGACAAGGGATATGATGTTGTTTTCAGCGAGGGAAAGGCTTTCCTGCGCAGTAAGACAACTGGAGAAACCCAGAAGATAGGGGTTCGAGTGAGGAACCTTTATCAGTTGCATGTAGATGGATGCACAGCAATGGCATGCAAGGCAGAAGGATTGGTGAGCCAGGATGATGGCGAGTTGTGGCATAGGAGATTGGGTCACCTTCACCATGGAGCCTTGAAGATACTGCAGCAGATCACTACAGGGCTTCCTAAAGGCACTCTTGCGCAGTCAGATCAGTGCAAGGGGTGTACTTTGGGAAAGTTTGTGAAAGCCACCTTTCACGAGAAGGATAGTCGTGCCACGATGATCCTTGAGAGAATTCACACAGATGTGTGTGGACATTTCTCAGTTGCTTCGACAGCAAAACACAGGTATTATGTGATTTTTGTTGATGATTTCTCTCATAAGTGCTGGATCTTCTTCATGCAGAAGAAGAGCGAGACATATTCAAAGTTCTGTGAATTCAAAGCACTGGTCAAGAAGGAGTCGGGGAAGAAGGTGAAGTCTCTTAGGAGCGATAATGGTGGTGAATACATCTCTGACAAGTTCAAGGATTTTTGCAAGGCAGAAGGGATTCGAAGAGAGCTCATAGCTCCCCATAACCCACAGCAGAACGGGGTTGCTGAGCGAAAGAATAGAATGATCATGGGCGCTGCACGGGTGAAGTTTTATGATCAGGGCCTACCCCTTCACTTGTGGGTGAAAGCATGCAATACAGCAGTTTATGTACAGAACCGTTGTCTTCACAGGATACTTGGCATGAGTACACCCGAGGAGGCTTATTCTGGTAAGAAGCTTGATCTTTCTCATTTGAGGATTTTTGGTGCTAATGTTTACATGCATGTGACGAAGGATGCCAGGAAGAGGTTGGAGCTGACTACAGAGGTTGGGATATTTGTGGGGTACACTGATACGCCCCACAACTATCATGTGTATTTGCCAGACAGTGGTAAAATTGTTGTGCGACAGGATATAAAATTTCGGGAGGAGAAAGCCATGAAGTGTTCGCTTGAGAGGGAGCTACACTTGCATGCAGATGAGGAGCTATTAGCTCCTAAGGATGAGATTCAGGACGTGGATCAGCCATAGGACGAGGTTCATGGAGTGGAAGAGACCACTCATGCAGCGCCAACCATTAGAGGGCGAAAGCGTTTGACAGAAGCTGAGCAACTAGCTCAAGATGCAGAGAAAGTTGGTGGACCACCTACAGCCCAACGCAGGTAGAGACAGTAACCTGATTGGTACACTGGATACATGGCTCTTATGAGCAAATGTGTTGTGACTGAGCCATCCTCTTTCGAGGAAGCTGTGCAGGATCCCGCATGGGTAGACGCCATGGTGGAAGAGTATGATTCGATTGTCAAAAACAGTGCATGGGAGATTGTTCCTAGACTGGAAGGGAAATCAGTGCTGGGTTCGAGATGGATCTACAAAGTTAAGTAGGCAGCTAATGGGAATGTGGAGAAGTACAAGGCAAGGTTTATTGCCCGAGGCTTTTCACAGATAGAGGGGATCAATTATGAGGAGACCTTTGCACCTGTCGCAAGGTATTATTCCATACGGATGATTCTTGCTCTCTTAGCACAGATGGGATGGCACATTCATCAGATGGATGTGAAGATTGTGTTCCTCAACAGAGTCATTGAGGAGGAGGTGTACATTGAGCAGCCCGAAGGCTTTGAGGTCTTCAGTAGCAAGTCGCATGTGTGCAGGCTCAAGAGAGTGATGTATGGGTTGAAGCAAGCACCACGTGCTTGGTACATACGGATAGACAACTATTTCACCGGACTTGGATTCTCCAAGAGTGAGGCGGATCCTAACCTATACCAGATTGTGGTGGAGGGTAAGTTGCTTATCATTGTACTTTATGTAGATGATTTGATTCTAACGGGTGATGAGCTGTTGATACTTTCATGCAAGGATGATCTTGCTAAGGAGTTTGAGATGAAGGACTTGGGCCTCCTTCATTATTTCCTGGGATTGGAAGTTTGGCAACGCAGTGGTGGAATGTTTGTTTCTCAGGGTAAGTATGCTCGGGAGATACTGGAGAAGTTCAACATGCATGGCTGCAAGCCTATTGATACTCCTCTTCGTGGAGGTTGGAGGAAGGAGGATGCCACTTCGATAGAAGAAGTGGATGCCACTGTTTATCGACAGTTGGTGGGGTCGCTTATGTATCTGGTCAATACATGACCCAATATATGTTTGTAGTTAACCAATTTTCACAAGCTATAGTTAATCCTACCTAGCTCTTCTAGAAGGCGGGAAAGCATGTATTGCGTTATTTGAGAGGCACATCAGGACATGGATTGTGGTACAGATAGGAGGATGAGGTGAAGCTATGTGGCTTCACGAATGCAGATTGGGCAGGGAGCCCAACAGACAGAAAGAGCACATCAGGAGGGGTCTTCAGTATCGGGTCGACAGTAGTTTCTTGGTACAGAAAGAAGCAAAGATCCGTGGCACTCAGTTCAGCAGAGGCCGAGTATATGGCAGCAAGTTTGGCTGCATGCGAGGCTATATGGATGAGGAAGATCCTGGTCGGTTTGTTCGGTTCTCACTTGGAGCCTACTGTGATTTACTGTAATAACCAGAGTTGCATTAAACTCTCAGCTAATCCTGTAGTTCATGATAGATCTAAGCATATTGACATTAGGTACCATCATATCAGAGATTGTGTGCAACGAAGAATCATGTTACTTTCATACATTCCAACGAAGGATCAGGATGTTGATATCTTGACGAAGGCGTTCACCAGGAGAAAATTCGAATACCACCGAGGCAGGATAGGGGTTGCTGATAATCCATATCTTGTTGAGAGGAAGTGTTGAGAATGCAACAAGATGATGGAGCTTAGTGGAAAGGAGTCACCTTCACTAAGTGGGCCCGCAGGCAATTTATGGCGCAAAGTCTATTTTTAGACTATGTCTAGTTTTAGACATATGGATCATGGTCTATGAGCTGTAGAATGTTGTTTATGGATGATTGGTCATCAGGGAAAATTTTAAGAACCCCCCTAAATTTATAAATATAATAAATGGGCGAATCTCCATGGTATATAGGAAAAATGGAAGGAGATTTTATCAATAATATAATATGTATATATAATTTTTTGGCGAATCTCTCACCAGGCATGGCGAATATTTTACTCAATTATAAAATCTTGTAAGATCTTGGCGAGTCTTTCACTAAATAATAAAACTTTGTAAAGTCCTAGTGAATCTTAGCATAGGCTACATGGTGGTTTAATTCCCCCATTTAAATAGGCTACATTCCAGGTAAATACCATGGGTCAATACCATGTGCCATTTTTATTTTTATTAATTCTAATATTAGGGTTAATAATGGTTTTTTGCATGGTATTAATAACAATCTAGTCCATGGTATTTGTCTCATAGTATTTTGGCCATAGGTTTCACCTAAATATAACCCATTTTTTGAGTGTTCCGTAAATATAAGGTGACTTATGGAGTAAATATAAAAAATGTTTTATTTGTTTACCATACCTCTCGTTTATTTATATTTTTATTAATTTACCATACCTCTTTTACAAATATGGTATTTGGCCCATAGGATTCACTTAAATAAAACCTCTTTCTTGAGCCTTCATAAATAGAACGAGGGTTATGGACTAAATATAAAAAGAGGTTTTATTTATTTACGATACGTCTAGTTTATTTATATTTTTATTTATTTACCATACCTTTTGAGTAAGTATAAAAAGATGTTTTATTTATTTACCATACCTCCACTTTACTTATATTTTTATTTGTTTAAACCCTTACATGTATATAAGGTGACTTATGGAGTAAATATAAAAAATGTTTTATTTATTTACCATACCTCTCATTTATTTATATTTTTATTAATTTACCATACCTCTTTTATAAATATGGTATTTGGCCCATAGGATTCACTTAAATAAAACCTATTCTTGAAAATGGGCGAATGGATTCACTTAAATAAAACCTATTCTTGAAAATGGGCGAATGGAAGGTTGTAAGTCCTAATTTCAAGGGCTAAATTTACCTTTTTTACCCTCTCCCTTAAAATAAGGTGGGCTATTTGAGGTGATTTGTAAAAATGTACTATGATACAAAATATTCCCCCACTAAAAATTTAAAACCCCTTAATTTCCCCAAAGGGCGAACATTCGCCCCTAAAATTATCCTTGTTGGTCATGTTGGGAAAAATAGATGGACTTCTATTTTTGGATCACAACAGGAGTGATCATAGCAGGAGTGATCAGATTCTAATTTTAGACTGCTAGTCAAAAATAGAAAAGTCAAATATTATTGTCTCATAATAGTATTTAGACTATAAACTTTATCTTATTCTCTTGGAGCACTTCAGTTTGAGCTACAGATGTGGCACATGCAGTTGTCAGAAGGAAATACACTTTCTTTTTGGGTCAGTTGAGTTGTTGCATGCAGGACTTCAGTTAGAACTCAAGCAGTTGAGTTTGGTGGAGTTGATTGTGGAGTTGATGGAATTGTGTTCAGTTTGACTTGGTTAAACTAGTTGTAATTAGTCTAACTACAAATAGACTAATGTTGAGTTGTTAAACTAATTATTAACTCATAAAGCAACTAAAGAATACATCAGTTAACTCAGTTGCATGTTAGTGCATGTACAGTTCAACAGGGACATGTGTTAGAGGTTGAGATTTCTATCAGTTGTGACTATAGTTGTGCATGAGGATTTGCACAAGCAATGTATTGAGTATGCCAATGAGTATTGCGTTGATTTTCCCAGTAGAATAGCCTGTGCTCACGTGATTTCTAGTGTGAGTGATTCTCAACAGGTTTATGCAATAGAGGCAGGCAAAGCAGTGGAGCAGATTTGAACCTGTAACTTATTCAGGTCTGAGCTGGTTTGTGTGTAACAGGTGGAGATAGTGCTGGATACTTGAGAGGAGTATTGTACTATGTAATGTTACATGTTCTCAATCATTAATATACAGATAGTGTGGGGTTTTCAGCTGTATGATTTCCCCGGGTTACATACTGTGTTAATGTGTGCATGCGATTGATGTTTCATTGTTTTTAATGCTGCTAAATTGATGATCAACGTAGAGGATGTTATGTATTATGCATGTATTTCGAAATAGTGTATAATTGGGATAATCACTGTGAATAAGTGTCATATTATTCAAAATTTCTACAAGCTTTACGAGCAGCTTCTATCACCACTTTACCAATCCTCCATAGGTAGTTCCTGGATCGATGGGAGGTGAGGAAGAATCCACTTCATATTTTGTCCGAGTATGAGAACATCAAAAGAAATGTCAGCAAGAGTGTGCAAGACTACTGTGTGAGGTTTAATATAGTGTACAACGTTATTCCAACCGACATTAAACCACTGGAGGGATTGGCTTTGCTCAAGTTTTCGGACAGTTTCGATGCTAATATGGCATATCAGTTGCAAGAACGTGATCTTACCACACTAGAAGACATGAGAATGTTGTGAGTGTAGAAGCAAACTTGCTGGCCAAAAGAGCAAGAATGAGATCTGAGAAAAGAGTGACCATGAAAGAAGAAGCATCTACTTCAGATGTAAATATGGATACATTGATTTGAATATTGGAGAGGATGGTTGACTAGTTATCCATCACAGATAGACCTGAACCACCAATCTGAAATCCAAATTTTAGAGGATAGCGACAGCACCAATTCCGAATCAAGCAGGGAGAACAAAAGGCACCAGAGCAACCAGTGCAACAACAGTAGAGCGGAACTCCCTTACATCAGAATTATGTTCAAGGAATGGAAGAAGAAGATGAGGAAGATCCAGTAATTGAAACAAATCATTTTTTTACTACTAATGGTATGCCTATATTTCTCACCAAAGATGAAGAATACGTAGAATTTCTAGACATTCAAAGGGATGAGGATTACATCTTAGAAAATGATGTGGTTTTGGAGGCTGAATATTATGATTATCAACATGGTTATATGAATGCTTTGACTTCACAGCAGAGGCAGTACTCTTTAAGGAGCAGAGATGTACCGGTCAATCCCATTCAGAAAAGAAAGGATGTGCAATCCAAGAATGATTCCTCAAACATTCAGAAGAAAGGGAAAGAGCTTGCTGATCTGAATCCCAGCAAGGTACCATCAACAAGTATCACTGCAAACGAGAAGAACAATCAGAAAAAAGATAGTGCAATGAAAGAGCAAGTAGATAAGAAGGACATTGGTGTCAAAGAGGTAGAAAAAGTTTCATCCTTTAATTTAGAAAGTGAAATTGCTAAATTAAAAGTGTCCATTCCTTTGACTGAGCTTGTTAAGAATAACAATTATAAACACCATGTATCTAGAATATTGCAAATATATCCTTTGTCAAACATAGTGAATGTCGAGGATGATCATCCTGAACTCATTTTTGGTCCAGCCTGAAGATAGTGAAGTCACTCCCTTTTATCTGAGTCTTAGACTGCATGAATATATTCTCCATAATGCTATGTTAGATTCCAGAGCTTCCCACAATTTGATGCCCAAATCCATTATGGAAAATTTGGGCCTGGATATCATCCAGAAATATCATGATTTGTACTCCTTTGACTCTAGTAGGGTTTGTTGCATTGGTCTCATCAAAGATTTGGTGGTTTCTATAGATCAAATCCTAGTCGAAGATGTCTTGATGGATGTGGTAGTTGCTGATATACTGCCTCAATTTGGTATGCTCTTATCTAGATCATGGGGTGCTAAACTCAAAGGAACTTTACAACTTGACTTCTCTTATGTTACCATCCATGTTTTCGGTCAATTGAGGAAGTTTTACTGGGAAAAGAAAATGAAGTATATGATCACTAGTAAAGAGAAGCCTATGAATCATTTGATAAATGTTGTACATACTGATTTAGAGTCCTTTGTTTTGTACTCTGATAGTGGATTGAATGATGTAGATATTCAGCTTGTAGAAGTAGATGATGTACTAGAAATTTCCGAGAGTTTTATAACAGTTCTTAATCAAGAAAAAGAAAAAATAGAAATTTATTCTGAACAACCTACACAGCAACAAAAGGTCAGTGAAGAGCAAAAAAATGAAGTAATCAACAAAGGTGAAGTTGAGAAAGAAACATTATTCTAGCATCTAGAAGATGAAGCTGGCCTTTGGAGCATGGACTTTGATGGCGTTGTGGGTAAAGACAGTGCTAGTACTGGAATTTGGATTCGAAGCCCTACTTTCCAGCCTGCCAAAGTCTCAAGTAATGTTAGAGTATGTTCCTACAAGTTAGCTTTTGATTTCTCTAATAATGAAGCAGAGTATGAGGCTTTGATTACAGGTCGTAAAATTTTGAAGAAACTGGATGCGAAAAGGATTTTGTTTATGGTGATTCAGAGCTAGTGATTAAACAAGTAAAAGGAGAATATCAAGTAAAACATCCACAGTTGAGAGCCTACAGAAATGCAGTTCTGGATATTTTGAGGATGTTTCTGGAATATACCTTGATAGTAGTACCCCGGACTCAAAACATCATTGTAGATTCACTCGCCACTATGGCCAACAATTTGAAGATTCCAATGAATTCTAGCAAAAAAATTGAAATTCATGTCAAACATAGGCCTACTATTCCTAATAATTTGAGGTATTGGCAAGTTTTTGGGGATGATAATGAAATTGATGCCTTTTTGCAGAATGAAGGAAAGTTTATGAATGCTTTCATTGATGATGTTTGTGATTCCGATGAACAAGATATTGAGGTAAATCAGATAGAGGTTTTATAGCTAAAGGATAATATTATTCCTAGAGGTTTCATACCTTTAGAGGAGCTTTTTGATCAGGATGATGTGGCTAGAAAACCAACCTTGGTTCCTATGGACAAAGGAGTTGAATATGTAAATCTTGTAACAACTGACCATCCCAAGATTGTAAAGTTATCAAAAACATTTCCTCCCGAAGTAAAGGCTAAGTATGTTAGATTACTTTTTGAATTTTCTTATGTTTTGCATGGGATTATTCAGATTTGAAAGTGTATGACAAGGATATTATTCAGCATACTATTCCTATCAAGTCGGATCAAAAACCTTTTATACAAAAGTTGGGAAGAATCAATCTAAAGTTGCTACCATCCATCAAGAAAGAGGTAAATAGATTGTTTAAAGTTGGCATCATTGTTCCAATTAGATTTTCTGATTGGATTTCAAATTTGATCTCGGTACGAAATAAGACTAGAGAAATAAGGTTGTGCATAGATTTCCGAAACCTCAACAAAGTGTCCTTAAAGGATAATTACCCTCTTCCTAAGATGGACCATATTCTGCAAAGACTAGTTGGAGCATCACGGATGTCACTACTAGATGGCTACTTAGGCTATAATCAAATCTTGGTGCATGAAAGATACCAAGACAAAACTGCCTTCAGAACACCTTGGGGAACTTTTCAGTATGCCAAAATGCCATTTGGCTTGAAGAATGCCGGAGTCACTTTTTAGCGGGCGATGGACATAGTTTTTGCTAATGAGAAGGATGTTTTCTCGGTAGTTTATTTAGATGATCTGACGGTATTTTCTAGTTCTGATGATGAGCATTTGCACCACTTAAGGATTGTCTTTCAAAAATGTAGAAAGTTCGGGATTTATCTAAACCCAAAAAAGAGTATTTTTGCCATGGAAGAGGGTAAACTCCTTGGTCATATAATTTCTAAAGATGGTATTCACATTGATCCTTCAAGGGTGGAGGCAATCCAGAATATAGACTTTCCGCACAACAAAAAGGAGATTTAGGCTTTCAATGGTAAGATTAATTTCTTATGCAAGTTTATACCAAATTTGGTTGAGCATTTACGTGAAATAAATAATATGTTGAAAAAGGACAGCATTATGAAATGGACCAAGGATGCCATGAAATCGTTCAACTTGATAAAGTTTGCTTTGACCACAGCCCCAGTCTTGATCAATCCTGATTATACTCATGATTTTATTATATTTTCATTTGCATCTGAGCACACCATGGCTGCGGTGTTGATGAAAAAGAGGGATCAGGTTCAGCAACCCATTGCTTTTTCAGTAGGACTATTCGAGATGTTGCCTTGCATTACAATATCATTAAAAAACAAGTGTTGGCTCTTATAAAATCATTGAAGGATATCGGAGTATACATTTTGCATTCACATACTATAGCATATGTTCCTAATGCAGCCATCAAGGATGTTCTCATGCAAACTAATCTGGAGGGGAGAAGAGGTAAGTGGATAGCAGCAATGTTGGAGTATGATCTTGAGATTAAGCCTACCAAACTAATCAAAGGACAAGGGTTGGAAAAACTAATGGCTGAATCAAATCTGCGTGCTCTAGACATAAATCTCATCGTAGCAATGTCAGATGACGAAGATGGTGGCTCACTCATTCAAGTATCAGAAATGTTTCTCAAATCACCTTGGTATTCTGATATAGTTTATGTTCTTCAGCATCTTTCACCACCTCCTGGAATGTCAAGAAGTAAAGGTAGATCACTAAAACTAAAGTCTGCAAAATTTTGCATTTTAAATAGTGCTCTCTATTGGAAAGATCCGGGAGGAATTCTTCTTAATTGTTTGGTTGAAGATGAAGCTCAGCAGGTAATGAATGATTTTCATAGAGGTGATTGTGGTGGTCATTTGTTTTGGAAAACAACAGCTAAAAAAGTGTTGAGAGCAGGATATGATTGGCCATCTCTATTTTCAAATTTATTTAAGACAGTTATGGGCTGCCATGAATGCCAAGTTTTTCAAGGAAAAACAAGTTTCTTCCTCTTACTTTGAAGCCATTTGAAATAAGTGCACCTTTCCAGTAGTGGGGACTTGATTTCATAGGAGAAATCCATCCCACATCATTAGCACAACACAGATGGATTTTGACAACTAATGATTACTTCACCAAGTGGATTGAGGCCATTCTAACAAGGCAAGCCACGAACACGGTAATTAGCCAATTTTTAGAATCTAATATCTTGTCTCATTTTGGTTGCCCTCACAAGATTATAACAAATAATGTAGTAGCATTTAAGTCCAAGAAGATGGTTGAGTTTTGCAACAAGTACAATATTACATTGAGCCATTCCATGACATACTACCCGCAGGATAATGGATTGGCTGAGCCATCAAATAAATCCTTGGTGAACATATCAAGAAAATGTTGGAGGCAAACAAGAAGAATTGGCATCGAAAGCTTGTTAATGCCTTGTGGGCTGAAAAAGTGAGTAGTAAGAAATCAATAGGTATGTCACCTTTTGAGTTGGTTTATGGTACTGATACAATATTTCCTACATCACTTGCAGTCCTGGTCAGGAGATTATTATAGGAAGCTGGCAGCGAAGAGGATGATATTCAACACAAAATTAATCAAATGATTCACCTTCAGCAAACAAGGGAAGAGGTTTCCCAAAACAATTTATGGTTGCAAGAGAATATAAATAAAGTTTATGACCACAAAACCAAAGCAGAAAAGTTTCAGCTCGAAGATGTAGCGCTGCGGTGGGATGCATAGAACGAGGAAAAGGGAAAGCATGGTAAGTTTGACAATTTATGGAAAGGGACATATAAAATCTCAGCTTATCGAGGGAAGAATGCATTTTTGTTAAAGGAAATGGATGGTTAGGAATGTTCAGGAGGGCCAGTGAATGGTAGGCTCCTGAAACACTACTACTTTTGAGGTTGTTCCCTGAAGTTACTTCACCTTCATTGTATATACCAGTTTGATTTTTCTTGCAAGGTTTCAAGTACATTGTCATCTAAGCTTGGGGCCCGAAGTGAAGGCTATAAAGTTTGAATGATTTGTGTCAAGTTTCATTGATTTGGTTTATATTCAAGTTTAGAGTCATTTGTGTGTCAGTTTTCAAATTGTATTGAGTCATTTTTATTTAAAGAAAAATGTAAAAAAAGGGGGGTTTCCCTTGTTTTCGTCTTCTGTTTGTTTGACCGTATTGCCCAATGGATGAGGAACTTGGTCTACGGTGTTCTTGACACTTCAAAGGATCTTCCATCCCTAATGAGGCCAATGTTAGTGTTAGTATCTGCATACTTCCATTAGGGATCAAATTTTCTCTTTGCATTTTAATTTTAGGGGTCCCATACTGAAATTTTTACATCATTTCATTAGGGCATGTCAAAATGATCCACCAATGGTTGTCTTCTCTTCAGAAAATATAATTTCTCCCTCATAGAGTATACTTGTTGAACCTTCTTCAGGTTGTCTTCAGTTATGGTTTCATGGTCAATTTGCAATCATGCTTTCATTAGGTCATAGGGTATGTTTCATTAGGTCTTAGGGTTTCATTTCCAAGGTCAAGAGCATGATTTAAAAGTGTAAATAAAGGGCAGCAAGGGTATGATGATGATAAATAAGTCAAGCATGATGGCTTGTAGGTCATAGTCACTATATAATTATCTTTTAAACTAATGTAATTTTCACCTCAAAAACATTGTTTTGAGGTGAAAACGGAGTATTTTGAGTTAATTTATATTTTTTATGTAATTTTAAGTGAGTTTATGTAATGAATGATCCCGGCTGCACCAAAGCATCTCTCCTTGCTGCAAGGCAAAGAAATATTGCAAAAATCAGTTCAATTTGAGCATTATCCACCTGAAAATAAACAAAGAAGGAAAGGCATTAAAAACAGAGTTTTGAGATAAACAGAACTGGTGTTTTGACTCGGTCTCGAAGTGCATAACTTGGCATCTCATCATTTGAATTTCCAATTCAATCCTGCTGAATGAAAACTGCTACATTATATTTCCAAACATCTACTAGTGAGATTACCTCATTCTCTCATTCACAAACATCTCCATTTATTCCTTTCTCTCTACTGATCATTTCATCTATTTCCATTTCCTCTACACAAATGATTAGTGCTGCCTCAAGTAGTAATATCATAGTTGCCAGTTCTTCTTTCATCACATCCACCTCCCCAACTGTTACAATGAAAGCTAGACCATGGTCCAATCTGGGCGTTGTTCAAATGCCAACACCACTTCATCCTCTACCAAAAAATTCTGAAAGATGGCTTCCCAAATTCAATCATGATGATGGGTTACCTGCTGAAGAGCACCTTCACAATTATATGTTAGCCATCAATATTAATGGGTTAGTTGAAGAAGATGTTGTTGTTAGATTATTCCCGTACGCTCTTATAGGATCAGGAGGGTCTTAGTATTGTTCATTACCAGCCAATTTTATTACTAGTGGGGATATTTTTGAAGAACTATTTTTTACTAAATTTGGTGATGATCGCTCAACTGCATCTCTTATCAATGACATTTCTAATTTAAAAATGAATTCAGGGGAAAAGATAAAATATTTCAGTTCCAGATTTAACAAATTGTTAAATGAAAACCAAACTACTTCTAGACCTAGTGTCGATGTACAAATCGAATTGTATATTTCATCTCTTCCTTCTAACATAGCAATTTTTTTAGATAGAGCTAATAAAAATACCTTGGTAGAAAACATGAAAGAAGTTGTGTCTATAGAGAAGAGGATAAATGCACTAGAAAATAAAAGGGATTAGAAAGACAAAAAATTAAAAAGACTTACATTTAAGGATGAATCTAAAAAGAAAGCACTTAAAGATCCCTTTGATCTTGAAGGCTTGCAACAAGTCCTTAAAACTTTGTCTAACGAGATGGTAGAGATAAAAAACAAGTAGTTGAATCTTCTTCTAAAAATTCTCTTAGAACATTCAGAAGAAATCAGCCACCTAATCCACAACCTCCAAACATGATATCTAATGTAGAAACTAATGATGAAGATGAAGAGGAAGCAGAATTTTCTACTGATGAATCCCAAGAAGAACAAATAGTCGAGTTAAATGGAATGTGGGATTTTATTCTTCCTATTTGATAGTGAAAAACAATATGAAGCATTACCTATTGGCATAAGAAGTAAAGGTCCAATTGATCCTATACAACCAATTCAATAACATAAACCTTCAACTTCCATTGCTAAAGATAAATTTGTTGTTAAAAAATCCACTTCTACTTCCCCCCAAGTAATTCTGTCTTCATCCAATTGTCCATCTTCACCCATCTTAGTTGTTTCAGATACTATTGAGTAAAATATAGTTGAGGATATGAAGAAATTAAAAGAAAACATTTCCCTTCATGAACTCACAAAGCTCAAACAACAGCGGAAAATTTTACTAAAAGAATTGAATGTAGTACCTGCTTCTCCTCTTCTTGTTGTTGTGGTATCCAAAGCTTCTAACATGATGGGTAAACCACCTAGTCATTCATTATTCGATTTCTCTGATGTTATTCTGATTGGTGACAAGTCTAATTCACATACCCCTCTTTTTCTTTTGACTTTCAAAATATTTAATAAAAAAGTACATAACTGCTTGGTAGATTCAGGGGCTTCTTGGAATATCATGTCGTATTCAGTTTGTCTGAAATTAAACATGTTACCCCAGAAAACTATAGTTCACATTGTGCAACTTGATAGGAAAAAATTCAAAGTCATAGGAGATATGAATTTAGTTCTTATTAGATTATCTTTGAATCCTAAAGTTTGTCAAATAGTTGGTATACTAGTTGTTGATATCCCATATTTCTACAGTTTAATTCTTAGTAGAGATTGGTCAGAAAAACTACACGGTTATTTTTCTACTGATTGTTCTACCTTATGGCTCCCATTTAATGGAAATCCAAATCAAATTAGAATCAACCAAGAAAAACACATGAAACATTCGGTAACAGATTTCAAAGGTGAAAATGAGGCAGTATCATTTAATAACAACATTCTTGGAAACTACTCTACTAAATCATTTTTTGAGAATTTTAAAGCACAAACATCACCATTTCTAAGTAATTTTGTAACTTCTCAAATTGAAAAATTTTCACAGACAGAGTTTTCCAGATGTGTAAATATGCTAGAAAAACCATTAGTTAATTCTTTATTCTGGACATTGTATTTTGATGGGTCGAAATCAAGTGATGGTGCAGGAGCATGTTGCATATTGATTAATCCTGAAGGTGTGAAGACAATGCTGACTTTCAGATTGGAATTCGAATGCACAAATAATATTACGGATTATGAGGCATTGGTCCAAGGTATGTACAAAGCAATTAGCCTTGATGTTAAATACCTTCAAGTCTTTAGAGATTCAAAAATTGTAGTTAAACAATTAAGAAACATGATGCATTGTATCTCTACACACTTGAAGCATTATCATTCTTTGGTTCAGTCTCTCACTTCACATTTTTTAGCGTTTAACATCTCTACTATTCCTAGGAATCAAAATGCCACTGTTGACCTTCTTGCTAACATTGCATAAAAAATAATCCCATCCAAAGATTACAATCCCAATAGATTTTCAGTAGATTTAATCTTTAGGCCATCCATTCCTGATAATATCACCAATTGGCGAGTATTTAATGATGATGAAGACATTTTAAGCTTCTTAACTTCTAAAAATTGATACGATGACCAAATAATTGATGAGGATGAACACGACAATCAATTAAAACAGAGAATTTATCATAATCCCATACCCAAATCTGTAGTTTAACTTGAGGATCTCTATGATTTAAAAGACAGATTTAAAAGAGTTACTAATTCAAAAATATAGAGTTCAAATTTGAGATTTGAATTAATAAACCTTAGGACAGATCTTAAACCTCAGAACACCAATTTAGGACTTGGTCTCTCATTTGAAGAAAGATTTTCCTTCATTCATTTGTTAAAAAATTATAAGGATATCTTTGCTTGGAGTTACAAATATCTCAAAACATTTGACACCTCCATCATTCAACACACAATTTTGATGACATCTAATGATAAACTTGTCCAACAAAAATTAAGGAAAATTCATCCGAACTTAGAAAATCAAATCAAAACGAAATTGAATAAACTCCTTAAGGATAAAATCATTTTTCTTGTTAGGAATTCAAGATGGGTTTCCAACTTGGTACTTGTTAGGAAGAAAAATGGTGATATCCGCATTTGTATAGATTTTAGGAATCCCAATAAGGCCGGTCAAAAGGATAATTTCCCGCTACCCACTATGGAACAGATTTTACAATCACTTTCTAGTTCCGAACTTATGTCTTTCCTTGATGGTTTCTCAGGATATAATCAAATCATGGTCCACCCATATGATAGGCTAAAGACTACTTTTAGAACTAAATGGGGAACTTATGCCTACCAAAAAATGTCATTCGGTTTAATAAACGTAGGGACCACTTTCCAACGAGCCATGGATATAGCTTTCAAAGGTATGTTAAACAAAATGGTTTTTGTTTATCTGGATGACATTACTGTTTATTCAAAGAATAGAAATAATCATTTGTAGAACTTAAGACAAATTTTTGAACGCTATAGAAAATATGGGATTTCATTAAATCCAAAAAAGTCTTTTTTCACTCTTAGTGAAGGGAAACTTTTAGGATTCATTGTGTCAAAAAATGGAATTTACATTGACCCTGATAGAATAAAAGAAAATTAAGAAATTTCTCCACCATATAACAAAAAAAGCATGCAATCATTTTTTGGATAGATCAATTTTGTCAAAATGGTTGTCTCTAATTTCTCACAAATTATTTTGTTATTAAAAAAAATGATTAAGAAAGACGCAATTTTTAAATGGGGTCATCATGAAAAGAAAGAATTCGATTTAATCAAATAGGCAATTATCAATGCTCCTTCTTTAAATACTCTAAATTTCTCTAATCATTTCATCTTATATACCTTTGCTTCTTCAACGTCTTATGTCGTTGTTTTGACACAAATTAATAATCAGAAAATTGAAGCACCCATCTCTTTTTTTAGTTCAAATTTTCAGGGTGCTGAATTGAATTATTTAGAAGTAGAAAAACATGCAATTACTGTATATAAATCTGTAAATCATTTTAGACCTTTTCTTTTAAAAACACACATGAAAGTAATAGTCCCATTCCTAGCAGTGAGACAATTACTAATGCAGAAAGAATTAGGAGAAAAGAGAGCAAATTGGGTAACAACTCTACAGGAATACGATATTAAAATAAAACCAGCCAAAATTGTTAGAGGGAAAGGTTTCTGCAAGCTGCTTACAGGAGAATCCAACATACTAGTCGAAGGGGACATAGGTAACAATGAACACATTTATGAGGTAAGTGTAATTGATGTTGATTCCCAATACACTAATTTAATTTTTTATTTGAAAAATGGATATGCTCCTCCCGAACTCAATCATAAAAGAAAAAGAGATTTACAATTAAAATAAAGTTATTATGAGATTGTTGATAACTTTTTATTTGTGATAAACTATGATTCCATATTGTTAAGATTCATTGAAAAATCTGAAGCACAAACAGTTTTGCAAGAACTTCATGATGGACCAACAGGTGGAAACTTTGGAGGAGATACTACTGCACACAAAATCTTTCATGCTAGATAGTACTGGCCTACTCTCTTCAAAGATACCAATGCCTACATAAGGAAATGAAAAACATGCCAAACTACTTCTAGAAGACAATGGAAACCATCCTTGCCTCTGCAGGCAATCAACATCGAACAACCTTTCGAAGAATGGGGATTGGACATCATAGGTGAGATCGCTCCTCATTCTTCTAAACAACATAAGTATATTCTAACTACTACATATTACTTCACTAAGTGGGTGGAAGCAATTCCGCTAAAGGTAGTCAATTCTGAATCTGTTATTGAATTTATTGATGAATTTATCATTATGAGATTTGGTTTGCCTTCTGCACTTATATTTGATAATGCATCTTATTTTTCGGGTACCAGTATGATTGAATTTGCAATTAGGATAGGTTTTAAACTCAAATATTCCGCTAATTACTATACCCAGGGAAATGATTTGGCATAATCCAATAATTAAAATCTCCTTAGAATAATCAAAAGAACTGTTGATCAAAATCAAAGAAACTGGCACAAAGCTTTAATATTTTCTCTATCGGCTGATAGGATAACTCAGAAGGCCTCTATAGTCGCTTATCCTTTCAACCTAATCTATGGGAAGGAAGCCATCATTCCATCATATGTATCTCTTCCTTCATTAGCCCTAGTTCAATTTATTGAAGAAACACCTTCTTCTTCCTTGAAATTAAGAAATTCACAAATCCTAAAACTAGAAGAAGAAAGGGAAATGGCCAAACTCACACACTAAACATCAACATATGGTGAAAGCTTCTTTTGATGCAAATTCGGTCACATAAAGATCCTTCCAAGTTGGAGATCTAGTTCTCAAGTGAGACAAAGCACACGAAGAAAAAGGGAAACATACCAAATCTCAAAAATTATGGCTTGGTCCATTTCAGATTGTTGAACAGATAAGCCCATCTACATTTATACTTCAATATTTATCAGGAAAGAGATATTCTCTCCTTGTAAATGGGCTCATCTTAAAGAAATTATTTTCTTAGGAATTAAAAAAAAATTAATAATAATAATAATAGTAAAATCTGTAAAAGATCACTTCCATTATACATCTTGCTGCAATTTATTTTCCTTTTACAGATTTTGTTAAAATAAAATGTTAAATGGTACTCTATTGACTTTTCAAACATCTCTTGAAATTATTTTAATTTTTTCAATTTGAAGGTAGGAATTTTTAAGAAGTGGTTACCAAAATTGAAAACTAGATAAAATTATATAACTCTGAAATTTTTCGATTAAGTTGTAAAATATTTAAAACAAAACCTTAAAAAATAATATCCTTTTACTCTAGTTTCAATAAAAAAAGGTTATCCTTAAAAACTAAACACCATCTTATGGCTAAAGCACTTTCAACTCAAATTTGTCATCCAAAACTCCTAAGAGTCAATAATCCTCCCCATCCATTAAAAAGAGAATATTTAGAGTGTAATTCTAAAATCTAATAAATCTAAAATGATAAAAGGTCTCATCACGAGCCTGCTTACCATGTTCATAAGGAATCAATTAAACTGACATTACCACACCGAACACCAAATCAGGGTAATGGCTTATGATTTTTAATTGTAAGACAAGGGGTCTCATCACGAGCCATTTTGTTCAGTTTTAATTATTACCAGTGAATTCCATTGTCATTGTCTAGCCACCAAACCAGGACAATGACTTTTTAGCATAAAACAAAGAAAAGAAAAGAAAAGAAAAATAAAATTTACCTCTAATTATTACACTATTAATGGATGGGATACTGGATTGTTTTTGGTTAAAAGGTAACCCTCTTAACACTATGAACGCTTGCTGGCAGCAGTGACTCTACCTGTGACAAACGAGTACATTAAAAACTAAGTCATAAAAGGCCCCCTACTTTATTTTTGTAAACTGATTAATGACTGATACAAGTAAATAGATGTTTTTCCTTCATGAAAGGTTTTTAAAAGAAATTGCAATTTAATGAGTTTTATAGTCAGAGTAATTTTATTTATCTAAATGTTTTGAAAAGTAGTTTCCACTTCCTAAATTATTTTTACTGAATTTTTGGAAAATTTCATTATTATCAAAGATAACTGGTTCTTCCAGTGAATCGCCAATTCTTGTACTTTTCAACAAACCCCATCTTAATATAATATAAATTTCCGATGAAATTTATTATATTAAAATAGGGACCGTTTAGTTTTGAAAATCCTTTGATTTTATTTAAAAAAAAAAAAATAGAAAATCAACAAAAAAAAATTGTTAATACAACCCTATAACCAAAGTTTAATACTTAGGCTTTTTTACTAAAACCCAAGTGTTAAACCTTGATTATCGAAATCATTTCCATAAAAATAAAAAATAAACCAAATTTTAAATAGCCCCCGAGACCAAGACTATACTTAGGCTTTATAAAAACCTCAAGTATTAAAAATATGGGTTATTTAATTAAAAACCAAAATAATTGGAGTTTTTTAATTCCCAAAGGTTTTATTCTTTATAAAATCCAACTCATCCAAAATCCCACATAGCAAATAAATAAAACACTAAGGAAAATACTTCCCCTCAAACTCTGAATTGTGAAATGCAATTAACCTTGAACCTGATGACAAATTTAATACAATTCTATTATTCCCCACATCCGGGGCTATCGCAATAAACCGCAGAACTTAATTCTCACCCTTAACCGATTGCGATATGCGATAAAGCCTGAAACCTCTAGGATTATACAATATATTCCATAAATCTCTCGCATCCGTGGCTATCGTAGTTACCAAAGGGTCCTGCCTCATGCCTTAATTGATTATGATATGCGATATAGTTGGACTCACCAAGATTATACACTGCAGCTAAATTAATATCGTATTCATACAATCACAAAGTTCTAAGAGTCATGCCTCATGCCAATTGCAATGGTGATATGATGTCTCATGCTGATTGTGATATGACATCATCTGTGATGTCATACTCCACGTCATTTGCCACGCCACCATTCCACATGGATCTGCCATGTCATAGTGATGTCACCATGATGTCATTGCATCCCGCATATCACAAATCGCAAGTCTTTTGGCCACCTCTTATAGTCTGCCACTCCATAAATGCGATTGCGATATTCTCGAGTATTGTGATCTACGATCAAGCCCTAGACCCGATAGAAATTACATGTCAATTCATAAATTCCCCTACATCTGCAGCTATCGCAAATAGCAAAGGGTCATATGTCATGTTTCTCATTTCCCATTCCATTCTGCTTGTGACTTAGTCTTAATGGATATGATTCAGACTTGTAATAGGGGTTCTTCCTGCTCAAAATATGACAATAATTCATCTCCTCCCGATCTCCAACCGATTGTGATTATTCTAAGTTCTACCGCCGGTCTAAAATCAATTGTGATTTACGATAAGAATGAAAAGTCCACTTGTCTTGTCATAGACCTCACTCTGCATTACTCTCCATGATGGTTGTGTTCGGGATTTATTACACTCTACGTTTTTATCATGATTTCCAGTAAAACATGATTTGATTCAAATGAAACTTGTTTATCAGTCTCACTTATTTTTAGCTCATCGATTCGTGTTTTTGAGTTTACGTTCATGACAGAAGAGGACAACTATGCTGATAAGAAATAGTTTAGTTCAAATAGATAGAAAAACATCCATATAATGTGATGGAACAAACAAAGTTGATGAAGACGACAAATCACATTTAGAAAATAGCCACCAATTTTTTTTTCCCTTAAGCGTTATTGAAGGAATCTGTTTAAATGCCCTCAACACGCTACACAATACATTTAGTTATTTCTCTGCTATTTAAGCTTACTTGTTGTATGAAATTAAGGTCCAGAATTTTATGAAGAAAAGATTACAAAAGCTCACACTGCTATATTTTCATACTTTTCTCAATAGAATGACTAGAACAAGGTTTTAGGAATTTTCATAAAGAATTTTGAGAAGTTGCATTTCTGTACTCCTGGAATCATGTTCGTGAGAAGGAATAAATTGTTGCTATTTATTTTATGAGCTGAGCAACGTGCATCTGGTATTTCTATCTTTGTACCTCTGTTTTGTTCATAAATAAATAGTGAATATATCTTTTCAGATTTCTTATTACATGGTATTTAAAGAATAATGTTACATGTATTCATTTCTGATCATGCTGCCAGTGATATTTTTAAATACATGTTTAGAAATTTTCTTTGATATTCTAAATGTGATATGAGTTATACACATTATTTTGATTGACTATTTAATCAAGATAATCATCTTGAAATATTTTCGTTTACATTGGTGTTTGAGCAATCTATATTGTCATTTACTAAGGAAAATCATTATAGATCGCATCTAGATAAACGTTAAACAATATCGGGTTATAGAGTAGATTAATTCATATATTTTCCATTTGATTCGTTGCTGCAAATCCATCTATTTCACTCCACTATAAGCATTATACATTCATTCCACTACCTTTTGTTGGGAAACTGTTCCCATACAATCTAGTCGAAGCCACTACCTAAACAGAAAAGGAGTTGTCTTAAGGTCTCGACCGGGTGGTTTTCCCCTGTGTTGAAGCAACAATTTTTGAGGCCTCAACACAACCCCATCCTAGGTTTTCTCATGAAAATGCAATGTAAATATCTATGAAAAATATGTTAAAATGGATTGAGTCAAAGGGACATAAATTTCATAGGTAAGGAAGTTGCTTTCTTGGGATGTATAAGGTTTCCTTCGGTATGAAAATTTGAACTGTTATAATAGTAATTAAAGGCTAGTTAGTGTTTCTTTAACAGATTGGTTTCTAAGTTTAATTGGGTTGCAAGAGAAGTACACAGGACCATGCTTCCTTGGGAGACACCTACATGGAAAAAGGACAAGAATTAGTGGAGTTGGGAGACTGTGTAGACAACAGAGGAAAAGAAGGAGTGTGTCTCACTCATGGGGGGGATTCAATCTTCATACAAACACATAACAATGCATAAGAGGAGGAACAACAAGGAGTTTTTTAGAAGCGAAGAGAAGAGAAGATAGTGATATCAATTCAGTTGGCAAGATTGGCATGAAGAAGGTCTCTCCTTGATGAGAAAAAATGGCCTCTCGATTCCATGTATAGCAAAGGGTGGAGATGATATTTCTATGGATTCCCTTGATGGATAGGGTGGGGGGTTGTTTGTTAAGAGCATAAATTCCAGTACACAATTATTTTCGTAGATTATATGTATGTAAGATAAGTAAGTAATTTGTATTTTTATTGATAAAATGTGAATGGTGTACAATACCGTCGTGGCATTTTGCCTATAGAGGCATTGATTGGCCATAAAGGATGAATAGTCATGTATTATGACTATTTACCTCTTCATAATTAATAATATTTTTAGTAATTACTTAGTTTATTATTTATTTATTTTATTCATAACATTGACACCCCCTTTAGAGATGCTTTGTCCTCAAAGCATAACTAGAAGGGTTTCCTCTAGTTGAACATGTTGCTATGGAGTGGTGTCTTTGCATTGATTGGCAAAGTATTCATGAGTATTTGTGCCTTACTTGAAGCTAGGAGTGTTAACATCATATAATTTATAATTTCAACCTTACCAGTTAAACTCCATAAATTGATCTTCAAGGTTTGTAGTATAGTTTCCTATTTGTATTGCCCATTCTACTCCTAGAACTACATCCATTTCTTTGTGATAAGGAAAATAGATTTGTTTGTAGCTCTAATTCCTATATTTGGATTGAAACCTTATGGAATTCTCCCATTTCTTTGAACCTTTACCCAATAGCGATAGACATAGTAAGGTCCTTGATTGGGAATATACAAATATCAAGTTGTTTAGCAAGATCAATGTTTATACAATTGTGAGTACAACTAGAATCTACAAATATATTAATGTTTGTACCTCTTATTAACCCTTTAAGCTTTAGGGATTTAGGGTGTAATCTCTTATGAGCCCTTTAACTTTATTTTTTTCTGTTAAGAATTTATTGTTTCGTCTCTGATATAAATTGGTGATTTTTTATCTTTGTCTCCAACCTTGTCCTGATGATGAACCTCGATAGATGTTCAAAACACATTGACCATAAGATTTTTATGTGATTTCTATGGAAGACATTTTCTTAAATCTATCATCATGTTTATTGGTGGTGTAGTAATCTTAATGCTGCTTTTTGGAGACTAGTTTCTCTTCTTTCAAAGATGTGGTGGAATGTCTTTTGCAGTTGCTTGTTGTTCTTGATATTTTGAATAGTTGTTATTTTCATCATGGTTTTTCTAGTCACATGAAATTGCAACTAATTATGTTTCCTTAGAATCTGAATCTTCACCGTGTGTGATAACTATTTATTCATCATCTTCTTGCACTTCAACTTGCTTCCCATCTACTATTTTATAGTAGCATGAGGACGAGTCTTCACATTTATGTCATGGCATCCAATTTTATCCACATTTGTGGCATTTTTTTTTGACTCATTACTTTGTGTGATTCCTTCTCGACTTCATAAGTATATAACTTCTTGTTAAGTAATTTGTGTCCTAAATTCCATTTGTCTCCACGATATCTACATTTTTTGTTTCTTTTTTTCCTGAGTATTGTTGTTGTCCTTCATCTTCCTTGAATGATGACATTTTGAACTTATGCTTTTTCTCAATAATTATTGCTCCGTGTATGATTTATTCAATAATTTTGGGCTTGTAAAACTTCAATTCTTCTTGGATATATTCCTTAAGTCCACATCTATACATTTTTAGAAGTTCTTCATCAGAAAATACTCTTTGTCTTACAACTAATACTTCCCATTCGTGAGTGTATTCTCTTACAGATCCCTTTTGCTTGAGATGAATGATTTTTTCATAAATATCATCTTCTTCTTCATCATGAAACCTTTTTAGTAGGGCATTCACAAAATTTTTCCAAAGGAATGAACGAGCTTCACATTTGTTGGACCACCATAGGAACCAATCATATGCTTCAACTTCCAAGTTGTTGGATGTGGTCATGATTTTCTCTCACTCACCTATTGGTGGCTTTGACTCAAAAATGGCCTCCATGTTATTAACCCACACAATAGCGTGTCTATTATTTTTACCATCATACTTAGGTAATTCTCTTTTAATTCATTGGTAGTATTTTTTTGGAAATCTTGTATAGTACTGACTTTCTTGGAAGTGTATTTGCGACATTTACAAAATTTCATGATTTAGAAAATCTTCTCCTTCTGGAGTCTTGGGACTTTGTGTTGCTTCTTGAGTAACTAAGGGATTAAAAATTGGGTTAAATCCTCCCATTAGCTGGGTTTGTATGCCTAACAACATTCTCTTAATGTTATTTATTTGTTTAATATCGTTGCCCATTCCTTCTTGAGTCGCAAGTAGCCTATTTTGACCCTCTCATAATTCTTCCTACTTCTTTTCGAGGTTATCTAGGTGTCATCGTACTTTATCAAGTTTCTCTTGAATTTTTTTTGAGTCTTCATTTTTATTCCCCATCTTTAATTTATTTTTCTTCTTGGCAGAACCAATTTTTTATTTTTTATTTATTTTTTAACATATAACTATATAATTAAACTATAATATTAATAACTATATATAAATTTTAATTAATTATTTAAAAAATTATACACTTAATTAACTTATATCAACTATATAATATAATTCTATTAACTATCTATCTCTCTCTCTCTCTCTATATATATATATATATATGTGTGTGTGTGTGTGTGTGTGTGTGTGTGTGTGTGTGTGTGTGTGTGTGTGTGTGTGTGTGTGTGTGTGTGTGTGTGTGTATCACAACGTGACCATACACAGATGAGAAGAGTTGATCGATGTCGACCAAGGTACGGAACGATGTGTGACTAGTGGTGATGGCTCGTTGTGGAATATGCTAGTGCAAAATCAATGGTTTGACAACGGTAACACAATTTCAGGAAAAACAAGGTGACACATTGGTTATAGAAGTGTCAGCTAGACTGTCGAGCATTGGTCAGGAAAATTAAGGAGATAGGGATACGACAACAGGGATTCAGGAATGGAAGGCAGCGGAGGGCACGGGAAGAGGGAGTTGAGCATTGTCGGCTATGGACACTATGATGGACGTAGTGAATGAAAAATCTAAGGGATAGGGTGTTGGAGTTCCTAGCAGCAACATGAGTAGGGGGGAGAATAACAGAATGGCGTTAGTGTTTGATGAGAACAGTGAGATAATGAGCGATGCAATAGAGGGTTGTGGTGGTTGAAGTTAGTGTGGTTATGTGGGAAACATACCTGAATTAGATGGTAGTTGAAACAATGTATTGTACGGCAATGGAGAGTGTTGACTCAACACAAATGATGGGCTTGTATGGAGATGAACAAAAAACAGCAGTGGAATGTGGAGGATGCAGAACGTGGCTCTAATACCACTGTTAAGACCAAAAATGCCACTACATAATTATTTGCGTAGATTCTGTGTATGTAAGATAAGTAAGTAATTTGTATTTTTATTGATAAAATCCAAATGGTGTACAATACCTTCGTGACGGTTTTCCTATATAGGTATTGACTCACCACGAAGGATAAATAGTCATGTATTTTAACTATTTACCTCTTAATTATTAATAATCCTTTTAATAATTAATTAGTTAATTATTAAATAAATTGTTATTTTAATATTATTTATTTTATGAATATTTTATTCATAACATTGTTCCTTGGATTCCTGGATGGAGGACCTTTGAAGCCTTTCTTGTTGTTTGATTTTTCAGTGGGTTTTGCATTCCCTAAAGTGGTTGGAACCACTATGTTTTGCTTGCAGGGTGGAGACTTTCTTCTATAGACTCCCTTTACATTCTTGGGTGGAGGCAGATGGCCTATGGATTCCCTGTGTATATTGATTAGTTGTCATTGGGTAGTTGGAGGGTGGAAGCAACTGGCCTCTACATTTCCTGTGAATTGTTTAACTACTGAGTGGCTACTGGGTGGAGGAATTAGGTCCTTTGGAGTTCTTGTTCCACCTGGCAGTTGGTCTTTTAATCCTTTGACAAAGCCTCTCAGTCTTTGAAATCTAGCTCGGGGATGATAGTTGCAAGTGATAATTAGCTGTAGCTATCTATGGTTGGGTGGAGAGTCCTTCTTCCAGACTCAGTTTCCCAAAACATTCAAAGTTAACTGTTCTTATGTATTTGCAATACTAATGAACATGTGTTTGCATTTTCGGTTTGTAATGGTGCATATAAAGGTAATGAACATGTGTTTGCATTTCTGGTTTGAAATGGTGCATATAAAGGTAATTAACATGTGTTTGCATTTCTAGTTTGAAATGGTGCATATAAAAGAAATGAACATGTGTTGCATTTATATATTAAAGTGGTGCATACAAAGGTAATGAACATATGTGTTTCATTTCTGGATTGAAATGGTGCATACAAATGTAATGGAAATGGATTTTGTGGATTGTGTTCTTGTTATTCACATGAATAATTAATGTATTGCACAATGTTAAGTGCCATGAATTGGTCTATAAAAAACCCGATCCAAAATCATACCAATGAATATCACAAGAACTCTTTTCATTACATGTATAATGATTATGATGGAGACAACCTATTGCGATAGAGTCTATGTGCATATTCTAGCTACAAGCCTATATTGTACTTTTCATGGTAAGGTGTTGATGTTGAGGTTTAATTCCTCCCTTAACGTTAATAACCCATGACTTTGCATTAGGAGCTTCTTCAGCCTTTCATATTTAGCAACATGCATTCTCGCCCCAACAGCACTGGTGTTGAACCTCCTCATGTTAGATACCTTCTTTTGTGTCATACCATGGTGGTTAAGTGGTGTGGTAGTTTTTTTTCCTGAATGGCTATTAATAGCCATGGTGTTATAGGGATCGATACCTCCTTCAGAGGAGTAAACCTCTAGCCACTTCTTAGGGCCAAATGTCCTCGAGGTCTTCAAAAAGTGCCACATTGTTGTTAGTCAAGGCATTACAGGCCTTAGGGTGCACCTTGGTGTGGATATCTTCAAGGAGTATTGATCTCGTCATAGCCTTGTCGACATCCTATGAATCCCATGGAATCAGAAAGTTTGTTTCTAGCATAAGCTCAAGAGGGATAACACCACTGGGTGCTTAGTAAGCCATAAAGGCCATGGCGGAATGTTGGCATAGACCCATATGGTTTCAGAACCACTGTAGTTGAGCCATGAGTAAATCCATTCTTGAATTGCGAAGTTCTGCATAGAGTTGCATTGGGATGAAGTTGGGTGGGGACTCCCCTTATACTTTGATGGGAGACCTAGCTATGGAATATTTGTATTGGCACACCCATATTCACCTCATCGTTATTGGATGAAGCGAAGGTGACATGGCATAGATTCCACACCACAGGAGTTGTTTTTGGCATACAAAAGAAAGGTAGAGATGACTGGGCACCAGCCAATAGGGCTCACAACTTGGAGGCAAGGTGCCTTCTTATTTACCGGAGTGGATCCCACATGACAACTCATCCCTAAGGCCATATCCCAATTTTTTTTTTCAACACAAAACAATGGCAGGCAATGACATGTTACCAAGATAGGTTGGCCTCCACATCACCCCAGAGAAACTGGGATTGGCGCGTGGTGGGCCATGAGACAACTCAGCCTGTAGGGGTCTTCCCAAAGGTTGATTGCGATGTGAAATATGGAAGGGAAAAGATGACTCGACATAGCATTTTGTGGCACTACCACATTGTAGACCAATCAAAAGCATTGGTCATGCATAGGTGTGGTCCACTGATCCACGTAAACCTAGGGGTTCTTCCTCAGAAGCCGAAAAAGTACATGTTACAAGAGCGCTAGGGTGTTGATATTAGGATGATGTGTTATGGTGGTTCCCATCCTAGAGGCACAAGGAGGAGCAGTTGAGAGAGAATCGAGATAATGAGACAGGGATGACGTGTCCTGAAGGTCCCATCCTGGAGGCACAAAAGTGAAACATTCAACGGGTGCATCAGGATGATAGGGACCGGGACAGCATGGAAGGCCCGACAATGTGTGGTTCTTGGGTGGCCCATGGGTCCTAGGTCAATTTCATGCACACGTAAGGAAATTTGTTGTGGTTTCCCTAGAAATCGAAACCCGCTTTCATGGCGTGCCCTTGGCGAGTTTGGAAATGGGCTTGACCCTATCAAAATGATTATGGGTCATTGATATAGATATTAGTGGTATTCCCTTTACTTCAATTTCCAAGGGGTGACCCCCTCATAAACCTTGCGCATGTTACCTTGTCGAAGTAGCATACGATGGCTCCACTGTTCGAACATGCGGTGATCCACCCAAAACCTGCACGTATTTTATGTGACGTTGGTGGGGACCACCAGAGAAAGGTGGCTTGGTGAACTATTATTGGCGCGATGGAATAAAGGTGGGTCCATTACATATGGGAAGTAATTCTTATAATAGGCCAACATAATGTATGTATATGTTTATGTAATATTTAGTTATATAAACACCACACATACACACACAGACAGATATATATACCAAACACAAATTAATAAAATGAAGAAATTTAAGGATTTGATTCCTATGCTCGGGCTTGGAGAGGAGAAGCTATAAATGTTAATTAAATAGAATTGAATCCTAAAAAAGAAGAATGAATGTAAGATAAAAGAGATTATCCCATTCTTTTGACAGATGACAAAGGAATTGGATTAGCAATAACAATTTATCCCACTAGGATTGTTACAAGTGGCATCAATTGTTACAGGTGGTATCAGAGCATCCAGGTTAAGAACTTGTACTATATGGGATCCATCATGAGAAAGTGATGAATTTTAGACACTAAATAAAATAGTTGTTTAGGTGTTAAAAGTTGGTCTAAATAAATCAATTGAAAGCCTAGTTGGTAGGTTAACTCATTGATCTATTTAAAATAATAGGAGAATTAAAAAATTGACATGTTTGAATAAACTAATAGTTGTGCCAACAGTTGGAGCATATTGTGAGTTTTGCAAGATTTTAAATTACTTTTCATTATTTTTTGCTTTGTTAATAACCACATTTTAATGTGGATGGTTTTTTTGCAGATAGTCCGTTATAGTAGCTCTGTAAGAACAAGATCATGGGCATAATTTTTTTGTTTATTTATTTATCATGCACTAACACTTGGTATTTCTTGATATATGATTGATGCATATGAATTATTAAATATCATGGGCATACTAACATGGATAATTTGTCACTATAGGGATAGTCATGGCAGTTCCATGAGTGCAAAGTTCTTGGTCATGATTGTGCTTATTTTTGTATCGCAAGCAGCAAAAGATAGAGAAATACATTGAAATGGGGACTAGAATGGTGTAGTATAGCTCTGATCAGTCACAACATAGAAGTGAATGGGTCAAGGCCAATGAAGAGGAAATATCAGTTGACCAAGGGGTAGGGAATCACTCTCCATATTGGATGGATAGCTTGAGGATCCTAAGGGCTGAAGTTAGAAGCTTCAAGGTAGATAAGGAGAGGTTGGTGAGAGATCAAGAGAGACAAACTGAGATAAATGCAATCATCCTGCAAAGTCTCTCATATTTGCAGAGACAGAGGCAACCTAAGATAAGGGCTAGTCATAGAGATAGGAAGAGCTCTCTGGAGTTAGAAGAGAAGAGAAATGGGGTAGATGGTAGTGGGTCCAAGAAGAGGCATAGGAAGGAAAGTGATTACATTGTGTCAGGAAATGCATCATTGAGTGCCCCAAGACGAATAAACAACACATATGTACATCACTCTAGCAGTCTATCTAGTTCCGCTACCAAGATGCACCACCATCACTCTCATCATCACCATCATCATCATAGAGGAGGGAAGGAAAAAGATTAGATGCCTAAGGAATTCAATAAATCTAGGCCACCCACATTTGATGGAGATATGAAGAAATTAGAAGAGGCATAATCTTAGCTACCAGGCATGCTGAAATTTTTTAGAATTCATGATTATTTTGAAAATAGGAAAGTTGGGATTGCCACCTATAGCTTGAAAGGAAAAGCAGAAATATGGTGGGAAGATTTGAAGAATGTTAGAGACATTGTTGAGAAGGAGATGACTTGGGATGAATTTGAAAATCTCTTCAAAGATCAATGCTTATCTGATTGCTACTATGATGGTAAGGAAAAAGAGTTTCATGAACTCAAGATTGGGCAATTAAAAAATGATGAATATGTCTCTAAATTCTTGGAACTATTGAGGTTTTTTCCATATTTAAAATATTAGAAAGCCAAGGTTCGAATATTTTTTAGTGGGATTCCTATAACATTCAGAGACAAAATTGAATGCTTAGATGAGCAAGGAAAAAGCAGAGTTATGTAGGGCGGGAAAAATCCTACTTCAGTGAGGTTGATCATGGCCATGCAGGAAAAGCACAAAGACAAAAAAGGGGTACATGTTGTTTGTAGATAAAGTCTTAAGTGATGGGAAGGTTAGAAGTGATGTTGATAATAAGGAAAGTGAACTGCTAAAAAGGTACTTGGTTTTGCAGCAATATGGAGATGCTTTTCCAGTAGAGTTTCCTGGATTACCTCCTCATAGAGAGGTAAATTTCTCTATTGAGTTGGTACCTAGAGCAGCACCAACATCCAAGGCACCATACAGGATGAGTACCCCTGAGTTAGAGAAGTTAAAATTGTAGCTAAAGGAGATGTTGGACAAGGGCTACATAGGGCCAAGTGTGTCTCCATGGAGAGCACATGTATTGTTTGTAAAGAAGAAGGATGGAAACCTTAGATTATGAATTTACTATAGGAAATTAAACAATGTAACCATAAATAAAAGGTATCCATTTCCAAGGATTGATGATCTCTTTTATTAGTTAAGGAAAGCAACGGTGTTCTCCAAGGCTGACTTGAGGTTAGGATATCATGAAGTAAGGATCAAGGAGGAGGGTATTCACAAGACAAATTTTAGGATAAGATATGGGCATTATTAGTTTGTAGTGGTACCCTTTGGGCTTACTAATGCCCCTGCCACGTTCATGTGTTTAATTAACAGTGTGTTGTGTCCTTATTTGGATAAGTTTTTCATTGTGTTTATTAATGACATATTAGTGTACTCAATGGCAGAGGAAGAGCATGAAAAGCATCTAGTTGCAGTGCTACAGTTGCTAAGGGAGCACAAGCTCTATTAAAACTTCATCAAGTGTGATTTTTTCCAGTCACAGATACACTATTTGGGGCATATTGTCTCCAAGGAAGGGATATTAGTTGATTCACAGAAGATCAAAGCTAACGGAGTGGCCAACGCCAAAGAATGTGCATGGTGTCAGATCATTCATGAGATTGGTAGGTTATTATAGGATATTTTATCATAAATTTATCCAAGATAGGTCATCATATCACGTCCTTGCAGAAAAATGGAAATATATTTGAGTGGATAACTCAGTGTGCATCATGTTTTGAACAACTGAAACAATTTATCACAAATGCACCAGTGTTGAGGATTGTATATCCTGACAAGAATTTCATGGTGTGCATAGATTCTTGCAAGGAAGGGCTCGGTGGATTCTTGATGTAAGAAGGGAAGGTAATATATTATGAGTTAAGGAAATAAAATGAGGATGAGGTGAATTATCTGACTTGTGATCTAGAGTTAGTTGTCATCATTCATTCATTGAACATGTGGAGGCATTACCTCCTTTGTAGGAAATTTATGCTTATGACAAACCATATTTGGCTGAAGTATTTGTTTGAGCAACCCAAGTTAAATTCTAGACAAGTGTTTATGTTGTTGTCACTTCAAATCGCATCAGCAACACAAGTGTTGCAAGGGAGATAGAAAGCCTCCTAGAGACAGCATTTGGGTTGATTGTAGACCAGTGCCTAGGACATATTAAAGAGAGTAGTGCTTAAGATATCATCTGTGAGGGGTCTTCAGCACTCCAATTGTCACGTAAAAAGGAAATAGGATGGGCTTCATTCAACAAGCCTTCACTGAGGTAGTTTCAAGCCAACACAAGGATACAAATGTTGGGAGTATATTGGGACAATCTCAAAGAGAAATGACCTCTTATTCTAGTGGTCGACACACAACAATGATACAACTTAAAAATGAAGTTGTAGAAATGGTGGAGAGGAGGAAAGGAAGGAGGGAAATAGATGCATAGGGTTGTAACAAATAGAATCCTGAGCAGCAATGTTCCAACAGAAATATGGAATTCAATGTATAGGGTTGTAAACAACACAAAATCATAAGAAAATATTTTCCAATAGAAATATGGAAGAGGGAGGAGGTGGAGTGATAGAAACAGTGAAGTACTTATTGAGGTTTCATGCCTATAACATGGGTACCTCTATCACCAAACAGTGTGAGAAAGGTTGTGCTCATACAGGTACTACAAGCTAATTTAATAACACAAGTAAATTTGTAGTTACTACAGGTACTGTAGGCTATTGAACAACATAAGTAAATATGTAATACACACAAGCACTATTTTCTATTTAGTAGCCAAGGTAAATCCATAAACCAAGGAGAAACCAACAATCTCACTACACTATTTCATAGAAGGAAAAACAACTTATGAAATGAGGTTACAGAAGGGAAAACTTACTTCACATCAATCATGCTTGGAATCAATAGGGAAATTCCATTTATCTTAAAGGGTCCAAATAACCAATCCATACATTCAATATGGTATCAGTGAATCCCGCATGAAAAGAAAATTGAACCAAAATTGCATCTCAGAATTCGACCCTGCGGGTGAGAAATTCTGAAACCAACCAACCTCCCCCTTTGTTAAAGTGTTGCTTCCCCCTTTTTATAAGAAGAGGGGGAGCTGGAATTATAGTTTAAAAAATATCTCAGCCCAAGGCCAACTATTCGGCAGACTAGCTGCTTAGGCCTATGATGGCACTGTTTCCCAAAAATATTACAATAGGGATATGCTCCATTTCTTGGAAATAAATGGAAATTGTGGAACTAATGAAAGAAGGAGGAAAATGGAAAGATGAAGGAGGAGGTATTCCTCCTTTGTTCCAGTGGAGGCCCCTGATCAAGCCACATCCCTGCTATGATGAATTCCTCTGTTACACAACCGTTTTCTGTCATTTCTTCCTTTACTGCGTGAACGACCAGTTATGTGGAATAGGGAGTGAGTCGTTGCAAGTTCCTATCTCAATGGTCCTTTACTGTGTATAGGAGTGAGGCTCCATACCGAGCCATTAAGTCTTCTTAAGCCCCCCATACTGGTTCACCACCACACCATGCTTCCTTCAATTCCCTAGCCGTCGACCCATTCGCCTTTAAAAGCTTTGTATCATGCTCATGGTCTGCCTGGGGATGTGTTTCCAATGTAACAGGAAGTCTTTCGGGGAGGGACATTATCACTAAAATATCATGAAACGGGCATGTTTTGATTTCTCCTTAGGCCCCTTTTGGTATAGCCACCCTTCTACTATTTCCTTCATATGGACAGGGGTTGCAACCAAGTACTGAGTCCTCCGACACTAAGGCCTCTGGGCCTATGTCTGGGGACCATTTCCTTTGTAGCGCAAAATCTCACAATCCTGACAGGTTATAGTGTTTTATCTGTGGCATTTCCCTTTACCCTTGCGATCGGTGATCTGCGGGATTGGGCCCACCAAAGATATAGCAATTGTAACCATGGAGAGGGGGACCTTTTACCTTCCTTCTCAGCATTGGTCGGTTTTCTAAACGCGGGAGCTTTATAGGCTCGATCACATAATATATCACATCCGAGAGCATCCCCTATTATCACAATCACAGGCTGGGAGAGACTAAGGTGCAAGAGTGCCCTAGCCTCTATGATCGTCAATCACTGGGACCTTTTACCTTCCTTCTCACCATTGGCTGGTTGTCTAGACATGGCAGCTTTATAGGCCCAATCACATAATATATCGTGTCTGAGAGGATCCTCGTTTATTGTAATCACAGGCCGGGAGAGACTAAGGTGTAGGAGTGCCTTAGCCTCTGTGATCGTCGATCGCTGATCTGCAGGGGTGACATCATTTCTGCCACATGTCACCCTATGAGTGGTGACACATGTCACCCGGAAATGCCCCTATAGGACCCCTAAAAATGCAAAAACTAAGTGACACATGTCCCCCATATGGCCACGTCACCTTTCATACTACCACGTGGAGAAGAGAGAAAGGGTTCACCCATTCTTAGTTTTTTCATGAATTCCTTTGTTAAATACAATCAGCCCCTCCTTGGCGATTTAACACTATATCAAAAATTGGCGATACTGCAAGTTTTTTAAAGTTAGAACCCCACCACCACATCAATCACTGATATGTGGGATTTACTGTGAAGTTGCGGAACTGCGGGGTCGCGGTAATGCGAGATCGCGACACTGTGGGACTATGAGGTTGTAGTACTATGGGATAGTGGGGTTGTGGGGCTACGAGATCACAGGGCCTCTGGACTGCAGGATCATGGGGTTGCGGGATCACATGGCTATGAGACTACAAGATTGCGACACTACAGGATCATGGGGTTGCAGGACTGCGGGATTGCAGGATGGCCGATATGCAATGAGATTAGCTCCCAGACCCCCTATTTGCAATTTTCTTTAAGTCTCTTTTCCTTATCTTCTTGCTTTCCATGGGTAACTTCAATAGGCCATAGATCATGCTCTAGAAGTCCCTTTTTGGACTTCCATATACCTTTGGAAAGCTCTTTCAAAGAATTATGCAGTGGAGAGGGTTCGATTAAGCTCTAATGGCTCCTATGGATTGGAATGGGGTTTCAAACTTCACTGTTATTTCCTAGATTTTCATAGCTGCAAGCATATTTAGTAGTGAGTGACAACATATGCTATGATCAAAACTCTCAAAAAAATTCCTACACTTGAATTTTAGAGCCTACGAAGGATCTTATGATTTTTAATCCATGGGAAATTCATCATCAAATGATGTTTCTCAAGGTGTTTCTGTCTCCTTCTTCAGTTCTAATTGTTAAAGTCACTTTCTCACAAATGCTCAGTCCTTGATAAACTTATGAGTAAACTTTCCTTATGCAAGGATAAACAAGCATAACATTGTCTATGAAGACAATTCTTATGTTATTATCAACTCACATCAACAGTCAATGCACACTTTCGTTGACAATCTCCCTCACTTTGGTTGCGTTTGTACTTCTATTTCAGTGAGTTTTCTCAACTGTCGCTTTTGCACACTGTCACTTTAAAAAGAGTTTCTTTTATGTTTGTGGTTGTCACTTTTGCTCTATTTCACTTTAATAAGTGTTGTTTTCATGTTATATTCACTTTTGGATGTGTTTCTTTCAAGGTCATTCGCATTTTACAAGTGTCGTCTTCATGTTTTCCTCCTGTCGCAAGTGTCGCTTTTGTTGTTTTCACTTCTGGATGTGTCACACCTTTGTGTTGAAAATGCAACAAGATGATGGAGCTTAGTGGAAAGGAGTCGCCTTCACTAAGTGGGCCCGCAGGCTATTTTTGGCACAAAGTCTATTTTTAGACATATGGATCATGGTCTATGAGTTGCAGGATGTTGTTTATGGATGATTGGTCATGTTGGGAAAAATAGATGGACTTCTATTTTTGGTTCACAGCGGTGTGATCAAAGTCTATTTTTAGACTGCCAAGCTAAAAATAGAAACAGTCAAATATTATTAACCCTTAATAATATTTGGACTCTAAACATTATCTTATTCTCTTGGAGCACTTCAGTTCGAGCTACGGATGTGGCAAATGCAGCTGACAAAAGGAATCACGTGGTTTCTTTTGTGTTAGTTGAGCTATTGCATGGAGGACTTCAGTTAGAACTCATGCATGTGAGTTTTGTGGAGGTTGATGTGGAGTTGATGGAGTTGTGTTCAGTTTGACTTAGTTGAACTAGTTGTATTTAGTCTAACTAAAGAATACACTAGTGATGAGTTGTGTGAATTGATTGTTAATTAATTCACTAATTATTAACTCATAAATTAACTCAATAATACATCAGTTAACTCAGTGCATGGACAGTTCAACAGAGACAGCTGTTAGAGGTAAGTGAAAGGGTGAGTTGTGACTATCAGTTATGCATGAGATTTGCACATGCATGGATTGAGTAATTCCAATGAGGATTGCGTACTGTGGGCCAATACCAAGGCAATTGTAGCTTGTGCTCACATGATTTTCACTTTGGATTTTGCAGTGCAGGCAAGCAAAGCAGCAGAGAAGATTTGAACCTGTGACTTGTTCGGATCTGAGCTAGTTTTGTGTGTAACATGTGGAGATAGTACTGAGTACTTGTGAGGAGTATTGTACTATGTATTGTTACATGTTCTCAATCATTATAATATACAGGTAGTGTGGAGTTTTCAGCTGTATGCTTTCCCCGGGTTACATACTATGTTAATGTGTGCATGCGATTGATGTTTCATTGTTTTTAATGCTGCTAAATTGATGATCAACGTATAGGAGATTATGTATTGTGCATGTATTCCACAATAGTGTATAATCAGGATAATCTCTATGAATAAGTGTTTATTATTCAAAATTTATACATGGTATCAGAGCTGGTTGATTTGTAGAAAAAGTTCTACAGGATATCAAAGCGAGGATTGATCATCAGATCTATTATTCAGAAAGTGTTTACATTTTATTTCTTCAGGTAGAGTCTGTAATCGAGCCAGGTAGCCTCTGGATTCATCCTTCTTTTGGAAGGTGAGATATCCAGTGAATGCCCATACATTCAATCTCTGTATGAGAAATATTTTTTTCTCACGAATTTTAGATCAGAAGTGGTTGAGTTTTGAGCTGGTGGAATGGCGATCAAGCATAAACTCATAAACATCTAAGTGTGAGAATGGAGACAGTATGCCCCAATATCTCACAAAGTTCACCCGGTGCCGGGATGAGCTGGTGTCACATGGAATCAGTCAAGGGTGCGGACACATCTGACCTTCCTAGAAGTCTAAGACATTCTAATGACAAACAAAACAAACTGGAGCTATCCTTCTCTAAACATACATTATGATATGAGAAATCAAGTGTTTCGTTCTTACCTCTGTCCAAACGTTGTTGTAGAAGTCCAAGCTTTGTTGATCCGGATGAGCTCCTCCCGTTCTCCAAAACCTGCAATCACCAACAGTCAAACAATTAAATAGCACCTGATTATAACATAAAACAAAGCATATTCAACATATAGACCAAGGAGTACATGAAATAACCCATTAACAACAAGCTATTGAGAAGAATGGACCAATTTGCATTAAAGGTAATCAAAAGGAACCATTACAACCTGAGCCTTGGTGTTGTGCAAGCTCCTTCCAGGGTCCACAAGAGTCTTCCTCTACTTTGACAAAGCTCACCCACTTCCAAATAGAACAAGTAAGGGTGACAATCTCTCCTCACAAGCTTCTAAATGGGAGTCCTAATTCGTGCAGCATTTACCCTTAGAAATCTATAGCTTTCAACCTTCTTCCTTCTGGCTCAATGCCTCTTTTTATAGTGCTCAAGAGGAAGTTAATCAGGTCCACCATCAATGGGATAGTCCCCTCTTTGGATGGGATCACTCCCTTATTGATGGGATAAGTTCCTCTTTGATAGGAGTGCATGAACCATCTGGAGGCGCTCAATATTCATCCAAGAACCTTCTAGAAAGCTCTAGAAGTGACCACAAGTAAGTTTTTGAAGATGAAACTCGCGCATTTTAACCTTTTCAGAGGGACGCACCTGCCCCTTTAGATACAGAGCGTCCTTGGACGCAGACCTTGTGAACAAAAGGTGCGTACCCGCAGGCAAGGCTTGAGAGAACCTGCGTACCCAGAGATAAACATATTTTATAAGGACTTTCTCTCTTTCTTGGATTTTGACATGAATAGTAGAGGCATAAGACTTGCTCAAAAGGGTAGTATGACTGTTGATTGAGCCATACCGACTGTAAATAGCCATGGTGACATTTTTTAGTGTAACAGATTGCCCCCTAAAGTGCGAAGCCTGGAATAGATTAGGGTTTTGTATTATCTAGGAAGGGTGAAGCGCTTTATCATTTCGAGGAATATCTTGTGGAGAACCTGGTTGGAACCTGCAATTTTCAACAAAAAATACATGGATAAGATTATATCATCACTGAGGTAGGCATTCCCATACTCAGATAAAAACTTTAACTAATAGACTAAACTACTCTGATACAGAAATGATCTTGTAGTACATCATAATCATAGACTTTTGTAGACACAGTATGGGCGCAGCCATCTGTTTATGATTAGTCTACTTAGATAATGAATACAAAACTCCTCGCAGCCTGGACGGTAAAGATTTGATCCAGGGTCTTCATTCCTACTTCTCGAATTGGTACGATTCTAGCCATGCGAATAAATGAGTCGATGTCGAACATGGTAGAAACCACTTGATTACCAGTCAATGATGTGAACTGTTAACAAGCGTGAGAGAGACCACCAGTAATGTCAATGGTTCTCAAAGTACCCAGTACAATCCATGAGATGTGAATGAATGAGTTGGTGTCGAACATTTCACGGAATCCTTCGATCGAAAGTCAATGATGTAAACTAACGTCAAAGGCGAGAAACCTGCCATTGATGCATGCAGACTTCAAGGCACTGACGATTTCTAAGTCATCTCTCTAGATAATGTGCTGATGTCGATAGAAAGAGACTCGTTGCAGGCAAGCCCACAACACGAAATCATTGTTCAAGTTGAAGAAATATTGCTGTAAGGACTGACTCAGGGATGGTCAAATGGATGACAAGTATTTTGCAGATGAAAGTTTTGTTTGCAGACCTCTTGAACACATAACGACACGACAGATGGTTTGGTGCTAAATAACTCAAAGTTAATCCCCGGAACCCGGTTGAAGACTTTCAAAAGTGGTTTGATTGACTGTGAGGTAAAAGATTTCCCAACCCAGGTGAATGAAAAGTGTCGTGTCCAAGAGTGGTAATAAAGTTTCTTTTGAGACAAAAGGTAACAAATAGGCTCATTCTTCTCTCTTTTCCCCCGCCATTTCTGGCAAGTACCTCTTTATTTTTAACAAGCTTGAGGAGGATAACATATGCTTGATTATAAGCTCATCCTTCGGACGAGTCGAACCCAGTTTTGATTCGAACCCTAGGAAGGAGTGGTTCGTTCCTGTTTGTAATTGAACAGGTCCTTTATTGTGAAATGTTTAACGAGCCCAGTATAGGAGAAACTCGGCGTTTTTCAATTTTAGAGAGTCTGAAAAACTTAAGGAAACTCCAAGTTGAACTTTTTCGTAAATTTGTGTCCCTCAAGCCCGAAAAAGTATAAAATAATACCTGGGGGAACCGCTTGATCTTACGACCAAGGAGTACTTTCATAGTTAGTGTCACTGACCTGAAAAGTAAAAAGCGATCAAGGACACGTCGTTTTATTTCCGTATCGAGTTTGAAACGACAAAAACACGGCAATCTTTTCCTGATTTTACGGTCAGAAAAGAGCTATAAGGGGACCGTCTTTTAATTTCGTTTTAACGAGTGTAAAAGAAACGCTCGGCAATCTTTTCATGTTTTAGGAGTCAGAAAAGGGCTTAAAAGATGACTCTGATATTTTGTTTGTGAAAAATTACAATTTTCCCTCTAAGTCCCTTTGTCCTGCACAAAAGCGACACATTACTCATACCTGTTTAAGATAGGCAAAAATTCATTGAAAAACATCTTTCCATGGTGAAAAATGAACAAATTCATCCAAAAAACCTATAGAAATACTTTTTACCATGTCATTTTTACCGTTTGACTGTTGAGGTTGAAAAAGGAGCTTTTGACAAGAAACTTCCCGTGGTCGTTGCGGAAAATCCGACAGTTAGAATCGAACGCCGTCTCTTCCAGGTATTTCACAACATCCTCCTTGTCAATTTCATCCGTTTATAATTTTGTTTTAAGTTTCATTTTTTATTTTTAGGGGGTTTTGGGTTTTGTAAACCGCCCTGCGGGGGACGCAGCTTTCTTAAAGGCTGACCTGCGTCCCCCGACTTTTTCCTACACAGGGAAAAGGTCGGGGGACGCAGGTTGCCTTCAGGCTACCTGCGTCCCGGCGCACTGTGTGCCAAACGTGGGGTGCGTCCTCCGCAAAACGCAGGTTTTGAAACCCCAAACTCCCAAACCAACAAATGAAATTTCTCAAAACTAATTTTAATGCCTGTTTAATCATGTGTAGGGCACTTATCATGCTGGATTGGAGAGAAAGAGAGCATGAGGAGGTTGATGAAGCTCCAATCAATCATCAACCCTCCCTCGATGCCCTAAGAGGATGTGGTTTATACAAATACTGGTCCATTCCCGGTATGAGAGCTCAGGTAAGGTTCTTGGAGTGGCTGGTCGAGAGGTGGAACGTTCAAGAACAATGCTTTTATATCGGCGGGCAAAAACTCGAGATAGAGCCTGCTGACATTTACTTTCTTACTGGCTTGCCGAACAGAGGTGAGCAACTCAATCTGGCTGGGACTAGGCCGGGTGGCCAATCCCTTGATAGTCTCCGAGCAGATTGGTGCCTACCTGATCGAGAGCACAAGAAAGGCATAGAGATCAAATATGTCTCTCAACGTGAACTCATGGTCTTGGCTTTTACTGTGACCAGAATTTGTGGCTCAGCCACTTTACATATTGCTACTGGGTCTCAATTTCGGATGGCAATTGATTGTCTCCAAGGCACCATTTTCAACTGGTGTGATGCACTGTTGGCTAACTTGAAAGTCCAACTGACCAAGGCAAAGACCGGCAGACTAAAGACCTTTGGATATGGGCCTATAGTCGTGAGCTTTGCCTTAGAGAGGATACCAATGCTGATCCCTCAGCATCTCACTGTTGATATTTCGGGTCCTCAGGAGCCAAAGCTGGTACGATGGGTTGCTGTGATGGCCCGGCATCCGGACGAGGGTGCGGCAGTTGTTCGATTCACTGACAGTTATTTTCACTGGTTAGAGGACCAGGTGTTCGCGATCCATGATTTTCCGTATGCCGGAATAGATTTTCGAGGTGATCCGGACATGGTTCTTCCACAGGGAGAACAATGGGATGACAGAGGTACTTTATTTTTCACAAGTTTTCAAATTATGTATTTTTTTTTTGTTTTTTATATATATCGTCTCAAACTGACAGTAAAATTTTCAAAATGCAGATGTTGGTCCACAGCGTCCAGCCAACCTCTGGCTTTTCGAGAGGCGACATCCAGTTGCACCGCTACTTGCCCCACAGGACGCGGCGGCTGCGGAGGTACTGACTGAGTTGGAGCATGATCTACAGCGTCTGACGGCGGATATACCAGAGACATCTATGGATGATATTCCTATCAGACTGCAGCGCTACGTAGTCGCGGTCCCTGGACCGTTGAGGAGATTTTTGCACAAGGTAGCTCGTGCAGTGGTGTCGTACAGGGAGCACCACCAGTGATTGGCTAGTCACTTTGTAGACACATGTGACATTTTTGTCTTTTTGTACTTATCATTTTGCCGATCATAAGGTGTTTTTCAACCTATGATCGAAGACGATGTATATTTTTTGACACACTCCTATCTATATATATATCACTATTACCGACTTATCTTGTTTAACATGTATGATGAAATGTTTTTTAAATTTACTTGCATGATTATCGTAAATGTCTGTCCAACACTCGAGAAGCAATTGCATCTGCTAATGTATTTAAGGACCTTGGAATATGCTGATATTCAATGTAATCAAATTCACGTTCCAAGAGACGCACTCTCAAAAACAACCTTAATAACACAGGATTTCTAATGGCATAAACTCTATTAAGCTGTAATACAACAAGTTCAGAATCTAACCTCACTATCAAACGTCGAATTCCAAATGAAATAGATTCGGATAATAATTCAACCACTGCACTGTATTCTGCAATGTTATTCGTTGTTTGACCGAGGCTTACCCCATGCATAGAAACTAACTCGTCAGAGGGTGAATAGATAACCCAAGCTGCGGAAGAGATATTCCGTGTACTACGACAAGCACCATCAGCGAATCCAATGTATGTTTGGAGGGGCGTCGACATCTACAATATCAAGAGCAAAACCAAGATAAGCCAGAATACTGACGAAAAACACACTCACTAAGCTAAGCACACTAACTAACTAACAATCAAACTAGCTAGAAAGAAAACCTAACCTAACTAGAAATTCTCCATACCCACCATTTAAGCGTAATACCTCTTTAGGTAAAGTCCATTTCTGAGTTTATCCAAAGAGTCCCCATCAAAATCTACTAGCTCATAAGCCCCTTTTGCTAGCTTTCGCTTTACAATATAGGGTCCATGCCACATAGGTACGAATTTTCCAGCACCTATCTTATCGATAGCTTGATCATATAAGAGCACTAGGTCTCCCTCCGAAAAACTTCGAGGGGTCACATTTCTATCATACTGAGCTTTCATTCGCTTCGCGTGAGTCTCGATTGCCAATGTAGCGTCACGTCGAGTCTCATCTAATTTAGCTAAGTACAATAAACGTTTCTCCTCTTCGGAAGTAGCTGGAAGTAATTCGACAACCATTTGAAGTGATGGGATTTCACATTCAATGGGTAACACTGCTTCTAAGCCATAAACTAGCTGGAAAGGAGTGAACCCTGTTGAGGTTTTCACTGAGGTTCGGTATGCCCATAGCGCCGAAAATAACATGTTGTGCCAATTCGACCGATGAATACCAATGGTTCGTCGGATCATGATAACCAGAACTTTGTTGATAGACTCAACTAAACCGTTGGCTTGCGGATAATAAGGAGTAGAGTTGTCATGGCGCAAACCAAGCTGGCTTGTAAGTTCAGTCATCATGGTGTTTCGAAAATGGCTTCCATGGTCAGTAATAATTGCTTGTGGGACACCAAACCTAGTTATTATATGATTGAATATGAAAACTGCAGCTGTTTTGCCGCTTGCGTCGAATGTAGGCATCGCCTCGGCCCATTTAGTGAAATAATCAACCGCGAGGATGATATACGCATGCCCCCCGGCTGAGTGAGGGTTACAAGTAATAAAGTCAATACCCCATTTGGCGAATGGACCAACGACAATTATAGGGTGGAGAGGAGCAGGTGGTGCGCGCATCTTTCGATCAAACACTTGGCAGTTGTGGCACTTCCGGACTGCAATGATACAATCTTTAAACATAGATGGCCAGAAGTAACCAGCGCGCAACACCTTCTGAGCTGTGGCATACCCAGACATATGACCGCCACATGCTCCAGAGTGACAATCATTCAAAACTCTCTCAGCCTCTTCGTGAGTTAGACAACGTCGAAAAACTAAGTCTGCCCCCCGGCGATAAAGTGTATCTCCAATAATTTTGTATTGCTGGGATTGAAACCTAATTTTCCGCCGTTCCTCTTTGGAAGCTTCAGGCCGAAAGGTTTGGGTTTGGAGATAGATGATTATATCCCCGAACCACGGATCTAAAGTACTGATAAGAAACAAAGATTCGTTCGCAATGGACTCTTCCGCCACAGTTTCTGTGTCAGTACGCGGGAAATCACACATCAATTCCGCAAAAACTAAGGATTTCTTAGACTTGGACTTCTCGAACTCCAAGTCGAACTCTTGCAGGATAACGATCCATTTAGAGTACTTGCCCCCTAGCAATTGTTTTGTCAAAATGTAAATCATAGGGTTGCAATCCGAAATAACTGTAGTTTTACGGAGAAGAATGTAGTGACGAAAACGCTGGACAGCTTGAACGGCTGCCAGGGCCAATTTCTCCACATGCGAATATTTTAACTCAGTGGGATTTAAGGTTTGACTAAGATAATATATCACATGTTCTGTTCCGAATTCATCTTCTTGAACTAACACCATTCCAATAGTGGAATATGAAGCTGCGAGGTATAAGAAGTAGTCCTGGTTGTAGTTGGGAGGATGCAACAACGGTGCATGGGTCAACGCGTGTTTAAGTGCATCAAAAGATTGTTGGGCAATCTCGTCCCAAAAGAATTGAACGTTCTGTTTCAACAACCGTGTAAAACCTTTAGTGACCTCGGCGTAGTTTGGGATGAATCGACGTAAAAAGTTCGCTTTCCCTTGCAAACTTTGGAGTTGGCGCAAACTCGAAGGAGGAGGCAATTTGATGATCGCTTCGACTTTCGAGGGATCGACGCGAATGCCGACTTTTGAAACAACAAATTCCAGCAATCGACCTGTTTCTATACAGAAAACACACTTGTGGGGATTCAACCAAATTCGATAATGCCTACACCTCATAAAGATTGCTCATAGGTGGTTAAGGTGATCAGCTCGTCGTAAAGAATGAGCAGGCAAATCATCGAGATACGGTTGCACAATGTGCTTGATGTCGTGAAATGCGTAAGACATCGCCCGTTGAAAAGTGGCTCCGGCATTCTTAAGCCCAAAAGGTAATTTGCAATAAGCAAATGTTCCCCATGGACAAATGAATGCCGTTTTTGGTTGGTCGGCAGGTAGAATATTGATTTGATTATAGCCCGAAAAACCATCCATGAAGGAAAACATTTCACTTCCGGCACAATCATCAATAATTTGATCGATATAAGGCGTAGGATAGTTGTCTTTTGGACAAGCTCGATTGATATCCCTATAGTCGATACAGATTCTTATTGTTCCTTGTTTCTTGTTGACCGGAACAATATTCGATACCCAATCCGTTAACGGGATCAGATAAATGAAACCTGCTTTCAACAGCTTTTCGACTTCGGCTTTAATCGCAGCCGCTTTTCGAGGGTGAATCTGACGCAACCGTTGCCGAATGGGTTTAGCATCCGGGTAGGTTTTGATTTCATGAACAACAATGGCAGGATCGATTCCCGGCATTTCCTCGTAAGACCATGCAAACACATCGCGGAATTCTTGGAATAGGGCCTTGTAAGTTTGGATTTCTTCTTCTGTACATGAGGCACCTATATGAATGTTCTCCTCAATTCCGGGCTTCACTGAAATATCAATGGGAATAGTACGAGAAATATTCCCTAAATTCAACTCTGAATCAGAATGTTTCGTTGGATCCTGAGCGTCTTTGACATATTCAGCGGTAAAGATAGATGAAAAATCATTTTCAAATGCATCATCCTTAGGTAAAAACGAAGATCTGTGATGGAGATCTTCCCATGGTAGATCGTCTACACTTAGGATTTCGCGAAGTTGTTCGTCAGATGACACGACTTCAGGAAACGCTATTCGTTCTAAGGTTGAGGTGAAAAGTGATTCTTCACTGACCACATTCATTTGGTCGACTTCGGTTGAATGAAAGTCGGTAAAAGACATAAGAGCTTCATAAGCAATTTCATACGGACTCAACGGCATAACATCACCGAATGAGTCTAACTCAGAGTCAGATGGAACATACCAAGGATCATCATAAATAATGTTTTCTGACGTGATCATATGAATTGTTGCAAACGAAGGTTCTACGCTGAGTGGAGGGAGAGGAAAAGTTCCCAGTAAACCGGAATCCTTAACTAAACCTACACCAACGTCCCTATAAGGGATTGTCGTCTTACCGACATGCTGGATACTCTCTGAAGAGGCTGGGTCGGATGAAAAGTATGTCAGCTGATCAATTGTCACGATCTTACCGTTGTGTGGAAATTTAATTACTCTGAAGACCGATGAAACGACCGCTGTCATAGCATATGACCAACTTCGACCCAAAAGAAGGTTGTAGTCTAGAGGGGCATCAACCACTTCCACATCCAGACTAACGGTTTTACCTTCTATCCCTATAGGCAATTCTTGTAAAATACCAAACGGACGGAACCCACGGCCATCAAAGGCCTTAAGGATGGTGGGGGATTGGTTCAACGAAGGAGAACCAAGGGATCTCCAACATTGAATGGACATAATACACGTAGAAGCTCCCTCATCAATCACAGTGCGATGAATAGGCCTGTTTTTGACTATCACTGGAATTTGGAAAGCCATTTGATGGGGGAGTCGTGGTGTACTATTTTCTAAATCAAAGATCATTAGATTCGGATCCTGAACGTCAACAGCTCCTATAGCCGACAAAAGCAATTTTTGTTGTGCTGGACATGATTGCAGCACTTCTAAAGCCGACATTGCTAAGGGTGAAACAGCTAAGTCCTCAACAATGTTGTAATTCTGGGCCGCTCTCGCATGTGGATTGAAAGCAGACCTTCGAAGTACACCCTTGGCGGGCGGTTTAATTACTAAGTCTGGGTTAGGTTTCTTGATCTGTAGTGGATCGGAACCAGGAGCTGAGGTTGATGGGTTAGAGTGAGAAGATTCTGCTTCTTTGCCATCAACAGGATTCTTACTACCATAATCTTGCGATCGAGTCGCAATCCTCACATGAGACATCATCAAAATGGGTTCTTCACTGGCATTCGAGGAAGAACCTATCATTTTATTCTCCTGCTCCGGAAATGGATTTTTTAACACAGCAGGAGTGGGAGAACCTTTGACTATTTTTACTACCTCGGCCCGATGAGGGCAATCTCTCGTAAAATGATCCTCTTCACAAATAAGACAAGGATATTGAGGTTTGCGCTTTTCGTCATTGGTTTGCGACTTTTCAGTTTTCTCCTTTGGAGCCTTGTCTGCTTTAGCCTTCTTCTTTCCTTTCTTCTTTCCACCGTTTTTTGATTTGGCCGTAGATGACTCTACAGCGTGAATATCGGCGGTAAGTTCAGGAGAAGACTCTCCTGTCGGGGAATCGGGCAAAGTGATAATAGGAGTAGTTGAAGCCTTGGAAGACTTCTTCTTGCTCTTTGTAGTCACGATACCAATCATACCATCAGCGGCATGAGATCCCGAAGGAGCAGCAGCGATTTGGTTCGACTTTGGAAGATCCGGAATCTTCTCGTGTAATGTACCTGACTGCGTGTAAACTAAGTCAAGGTATTGTGCCTGAGCAATGACTTGCTCCTCAGTAACTACTCCGGCCTTAGCTACATCTTCAGTAATTCTTGGTAATAATGATTTAACAAACCATTCAGCTAAGATTTGGTCCGGGATAAAAACTTTCACTAGCCTTCTTCGACGTCTCCACTCATGAATGTGATCTGAAATATACGTGGAGGTTGATTGTTTTAGTGAAGTTAATAACTCCGTACCGTTATCGTATCTGACCGGTAACTGAAAATGAGTTAAGAACGAGGTAGCTAACTGGCTAAAATTGTAAAAAGAGGCCCGTGGTAACTCAATGTACCACTTGGCCGCGAGACCAATGAGTGTACGCTGAAAAAGACGTAAACGGATCGAATCATCCGAGATGGAATTTGGAGCACACCAGAGGTGGTAAGTCATCACGTGATTGGACGGATCCTCTCCAGACTTACCTTCGAACTTGGGTATATCGTTGGGCAACTTATTTGGCATTGACGGCCAGAACGGAAGATATTGAATTGGATCGTTCGTTAGGCGCGTCAAGTCTGGTAAATCCAAAGTTGCGATAAACGGTAACTACCGGTTAGGATCTCTAAAACTCTGGGTCACAATACCGGCCCCAGGAGGAGGATATCCAGGATAACTAGGAACAGGAGTCGCATTTGGGATATTATATCCTCCTGGAAAACCAGGATTAACCGGACCGTACTGGGGTTGCTGAGGTTGTTGATAAGTGTACCCAGGATACGGTTGATACTGGTAAACCGGTTGTTGGACAGCTTGCCCAGGTTGATACTGTCCCTGGTACGGAGGTTGAACAAATTGAGGTTGAGTAGTAACAACCGTACTTATACCAGGTTGGCCTACAGGCATCTGGACTGTGGTTTGAATCGTAGATCCAGACAACGGTACAGATGTCTGAGGAGTGGTTACAGGGACAGTAGAAACCGGAGCCGTCGATACTCCAGAAGTAAGTATGGTAGATGTGGCGGTAGTTGCTGCAGCCGTTTGAGATGGAGTACTAGGTGCAATTGGCGGCTGAGTAACTACCGAAGTTACAGGGGTCTGAACACTTGACTGGATAGGTTGCGGTTGCTGGGGTGGACCAGGAACTACAGGTTGTCCTGCTTGAGGTACCGACTGTATACTTGGCTGCAACATCTGTTGACCCTGTGACGGATCCCACACGAACATTCCAGGGTATTGACCCATAACAGGTTGAGGGTACTGAGATCCATAGCCGGATTGAGGATAGGATTGATAATTGTAAGGTGCAGTCCCATATGATTTCCCTTGAGGTGGTTGATAACCTTGACCTGAGTATTGACCCTGAGGTTGATAACCTTGAGGTAAATATGGGTACTGGGGTTGACCTTGACCTTGAGGTTGGTATCCTTGAGGTTGATACCCTTGGGGTTGATACCCTTGGGGTTGCCATCCTTGAGGTTTCCATCCTTGAGGTTGATATTGATACTGAGGTTGACTTTGGGGTACATATTGAGGCTGGGGTTGACCTTGAGGTATGTATTGCCCCATAGGAGCGTACTGACCTTGAGGTTGCCCCCCAGACACGAATGAAGTACCTTGAGGTTGCCCCCCAGGCATTAACGAAGGCTGCCCCCCAGGCGGTAATTGGCCACCTTGAGGTTGGGTAACGGGAACTGATCCTGACATCATGTAAATGTCTCCTACACTCAATGGTACATTACCACTGTTTCCAACTAATAACCCATGATCAATGGGTTGAGGAGATGCTCCCGCAAAGGTACCAGAAAGAGATTGATACCCAGTAGGAACAGAAGGACCGCCATGTAAAAAAGATTCAGGACTTTGTGTAAATACAGATGACTGACCAGACATATTTACAGGAGTATGAATTCCTCCAGGTGGAAAAGGAGTACGAGGTGTGGAAAAACCTAGCCCAAAGTTGTCTAAATAATTGGTTAACGAAAGGTACCAAGTGGTACTTCTAGGAGGACTGTAAAAGATGGATTCACGCTCCCTTAGATCAAGGGTAATTTGATCTTCAGGATCAGAGACGCCTATTTCTTCCTCTGGAACAAGTTCTTCTATAGCAATCAAACCAACAGGAAGATTTTCGGTGATAATTCTTTCTATTCTCGGTGAATCAGGAACACTAGGAGTCGGAGTAACAGGTTCGGATATTTCTGGTTCTTCGCCTGTATCGCTAGCAGACGAAAAACTACCAACAAGTTTAGAAACTGTAACAGCTTCGGGATTATAACCTGTCTCTAAACTTTGGTAATCTGGATGGACTACCAAGGAAGATTCTCCTTCTTCAGGTGAACCTACTCTACTGCCACTAGGAGGAGTTACAAGGACCTTTAAACCTTCTAAATTACTGGGGTCGTCTCGAGGAGGTTCACCCCTAAGTCTACGGGATCTTCTCAACAATTCGGCCACAGAAACAACTTCAGGAGACTGGCCCCGAATTCTACGGGACTGTCTCGGTAATTCCGCCACAGCTAAAAACTTTTAACTACTACACACGAAAACAAAATAAAATTTCAAATCAAACCACCTAAAGTCTCTAAAGAACCAAACAAATTTGAATCACACGCCTAAAGAATCTAGGGCGTCAAACCAAGCACAAACAGTATCTTCCGGACCAAAAGCGCTAGTTGGTGATTAGGTCCAACCTCGCAGGATTCAGTACAAAAATGGCGGGTGGAATAGTTACGCCGACAACCTGCTTAATGAATAGACTAGACCAAGTTCCTCCACTTTACCGTCTCGAGTGAAGTGAACCCCCCAGAAAATCCAAGTGAGTATAGCCGACGTCTGCTCCAGGTGTTGGGAAGGTAAATCCCCTCTACGGATAGAGGCGATCCCTACTAGCCCAATAGGGGTCTAGCAACAATCACACAATGCTGCCACGCATGTTCCTAGTTACAATTAAACAAGAAGTAAAGAGCACCTACTTGGATTCCTGCGCTGTCGTTGGACGAAGAGATGTCTCCTTCGCCTCTTCGCTTCGGCTGGTCACAGTCCTCCGCGATCCCCGCGAACGGACACCTGCACACACGAAGAGAAGGCAAACGCAAGCGTGAAATCTAGTAAAAGTAACTATATGTCAGTCAGAAAAGACATAATTCACATTTATCCATTGCATAAACAAATGAGAATGGAACAATAATAGCAGTCATCTATTATTAATCAGAATAGAGAAGAGTACAACCAAATGTTCTGACGTCGATAAACTTCTCAGGAGGGATCAGTCAGCATGTATCTCAAGCATTCACCTTTGAGGAAGGTTCTCCCAAGACAAACAACTCTCTCTCTCTCACACAAATGTCACAAACAAACTTCCCCAAGCAATCAATCACTTCCACTCCTAACACACCAAACCTATAGCAGCAATCTGAGCACTACAAGCTCTGTACAATCCAAGCTAAGTCTAGCTAGTTCCCACTAGTTTCTAACTAGCTGCTCATGGTAATGGTGGAAGTTTATATAGGAGAAGGAGTCTCCTAAAAAGGTGGAAGGATGAGCTTATCTTCAAGGGGAGTAGTTGCAAAGGGTCGAACAAACATGCCATAGAAGGGAGTCGATATTCACAAAGCTAACAACCAAGCCTGGAGAGATCTGGAAGGCTGGTTGTTTGAACAAATTCGCCCAAACTGGATCAGCGCGGATTATATAGAGACTGCCGCGCTGTCAGCACATAACAATAACTGAACAAGTCATGTCAGCGCGGAAGAACACGGGAAAGCCGCGTTGTGCGTCATCGCGGAAAAGTGATGTTCTTCCGCGATGGCAGCGCACGAAATACACTGTGAGGCGCTGGTCATCGCGGTTATTTTAGGAACAGACGCGCTGATGCTCAAAACTTTGGAAAAATGGGTTTTAAGCCAGTTCAGGGATCAAACACTTAGTGATTGTGACTTCTGGACACAGCAGGGTGACTGACAGGAAGGCAGTGATAAATTACTGTGTAACAGATGCCCCCTAAAGCATGAAGACCGAGAGAGTGGGAGGGGTGAAATGCTTTACAACACACGCCGAACTGGAACACCACCAGGAAGTACCGAAAAATCTCTGACAATCATATACATGCAGTCTAGGCATGGGCGCAGCCATCCATCAATGAGTCATGTAATGATTATCCACAAAATCGCAACCTGGACCACAGTGAGCAAGGATCCAGGGTCTTGCGCTCCATCTCGACCCGAACAGAGTACAAGTCCACACATGTGAATACATGGGTTGGAGTCGAACATGCATGAACATCGTCTGATTACCGGCCAATGATGAGAACCGTTAACAGACGCGAGAGGTACCACCAATAATGACAATGGCCCTCAAGGTACTATAGGTACAATCCGTGGCGTGTGAATCAATGAGCTGGTGTCGAACACCCACGGAATCATTCGATCGTAGGTCAATGATGTAAACCTTCCGTCGAACACGAGGAACCTGCCATTGAGGCATGCAGGCTCCAAGGCACCTGGAAAGAGTCTCTAAGTCACTTTCTCGGATAATGAGTTGAAGTCGACGAGAAGTGGCCTTGATCGAAGGTGGGCCATGATGATTCCCACATCATCGACATGAGACAGAGGTATAATAATTTGTGACGAGATAGCGAACGAGGTTGCATTGTGGCAGAGGACAACTTCTCTTGAACATATAACGGCACTGTAACGGATTTGGCAGTACTTGACATCAAATGAGCAGCGGATAGGATGATGACGGCAATGAACAGATGAGAGGTCAAATAGGATATCCCAAACCCATGGAGGCTAGTGAAAACGAGATGAGATGACCCCACCCAGACACGAAACAGCGGAGCGCCATGTTCAAGAGTGACGTACTGCCGAGATGACTGTAATCAAAGTTCCATTTTCCCCACCTTTGCAGGCAGGTACCCCGATTATTTTTGGATGACAAGCTTGACGGGGATAACATATGCTTGGTGTGTGTCATGTTGACAATATCCGATGCCATTGAGTGTTTAACGAGCCTGACAAAGGAAAAACTCGGCTTCTTTTCTTGTTTCGAGAGTCTGAAAAGAATGCGGAAAAGGAGACTCCAGGGGGGTCCTTTTTCGTACAGTTGTGTCTCTCGAGCCCGAAAAAGTATAAAACTGTGCTCGAAAGAACCGCCAGGTCATTACAACCGAGGAGTACTTTTCATAAATAGTGTCTCCGACCGGAAAAAGTAAAAAAGTGGTCGAAGACACGTCGTTTTAGAGCCAATATCGAGTGCGAAACGACAAACACCCGGCGATCTTTTTGGTTTAACGGTCGGAAAAAGAGCTTAAAAACGACCGCCTTTCGTTCCCTTTAACGAGCTAAAAGGGAGCTCGGCCATCTTCTCTTGTTTAACGTCGGAAAAGAGCTTAGAGACGACACTTTGGGAATCACATGAATTGTGGACTGTCATGACCAAGCTGCGATACCTGTACCTGCACAAGGGCACTACCCGCATAAATCCATTCGATATACGTAAAAACATATTGAAACATGCTTGAAAACAGAACCAAGGCTAGTTTTATGGCTAAAAATGGTAAAAACCCAAAAAATATGGTAATTTAGGAGTTTTTACTATAAATAGGGGGGGGTAATAAGTCATTTTTACCATTTTACTATTTGGAGTGCGAAGAACGTGGAGAAGCCAAAAAGTTGACGGAGCGATTTCCAGCCCATCCGGAGACCATTTTCAGATCTGCTTCTTCCAGGTAGGTTCCCATTCCTTTGCCCTGCATTCTGGTTCATTTTAGGAGTTTTTTAACGGTTGAATGGGCCCAATTGGGCATTTTTTATTTGCATGGGTGCGCCCTCGGTCAGCGCGGAAATTGCCCACGGGGTCGCGCTGACCGAAAAATAGCCAATGTAACCAACTTCGGGTCAGCGCGGAAAAGGCGTGTTCTTCCGCGCTGACCTCGAATTTTTTACAAAGAGCTGCCATTGTCAGCGCGGCTGTTTCTAAAACAGCCGCGCTGGCGCGGAAAAAATTTTGTTTTTGAAAATGAACGTGAATTTTTACATGGAAGCACTTCTGATTGGTTTTTATTGTTCATGCAGGACATCATGGCCTTTCAATGGCAAGAGAGAGTTCACGATGTAGAGGATGTGGCTGCTTGGGGAGACGTAAATTGCTGCAACGCCATGCGGGCGTGCGGATTCATGAAATTCTTCCTTACGCCGCGTCTGAGGGCCCAACATGATCTGCTGGAGCTGCTGATCAGGGCATGGAACCCGGTGGACCAAAAATTCACCATCCGTGGTCACGACATTGAGTTTGACCACATGGATATCTTTTTCTTGACTGGGTTGTCGCGCCGAGGTGCGAGGCCCATCTTGGAGGGGCAGCGACCTAGCGGCGGTACTCTGGATGACCTGATGGCTGAGGTTTGCCCGGGGGCGGTGAAAACGCGGAGTGGGAAGTGCTCGATCCCCACAGTGAGAGACATAGTGCTGCGCACCATCCTGTTCATGGTGACCCGGGCAGCGGGCAGCATGGCGAACCACGAGGCATCCAAGACCCATCTCCTACTAGCCCTCGAGTGCCTCGAGCCTACCGTGTTTGACTGGTGCACTGCAGTGTGCAACAACATGAAGAGGCAATTGAGCAACTGCCGTCGCGGAGAGACGAAGCAGTTCGGGTATGGATCGATCCTGGTCCCGCTCATTCTGGAGCGAGTACCAGCCATGCGACTGCAGTCTATGGCTGTGGATGCCCCCAAAGATCCTCGAGAGACGAGGGCCTCACGATGGGCTTGGATTATGCCACGTGGGGGTGGCGGCCGACCACATAGCTGGGGGGTATTTTTCAGAGACTGGTTGGACCAACAGGAGATCTTCGTACAGGATTGGCCATATGCGGGGATGGATTTCCGCAATGATCCTGACTTGGTGCTGCCTCCGGGTGAACAGTGGGATGATGCAGGTATGACACTTTTGTCTTTTGAGTTTTGTATTGTTTTTAAAATTTTTATGTACATGTCCTAATAAATGTCTTGTCATGCAGATGTGGGGCCTACTAGACCGATTGGCCTGGCTGCCACGGCACGGAGAGAGGGCCCGGGAGCCGGAGCTTTTGCCTTAGCCCCTCCAGGGGCCAACACACCAGAGATTGTGGCTCGCAACCTTGAGGGGTTGCTGGAGGGGGTGCCGGACTTCCAGGGGGTCGAAGAGGTTCCTGTGGAGCATCAGATCCACACAGTGGGTGTGGAACCCAGAGTGCACCGCCTTCTGAGGCGGGTGGCACGAGCGGCTGTGTACTACAGAGAGCACCATCCAGCCGATTAGTCACCTAGGTTTTATTTCCACTGTTTATTTTGAGACATTATGACTCAGATGTATTGAGATTTTGGGACACGTACTTCTATTTTTGAGCGCCTCAGTGCGCCACACGATATATATATATATACATACCGATTTTTGGATGAGTCGTTGTTACATGTGATGATGTGTTATCTTGTGTTATGCGTTTGTTCAGTACAATTTGTGATCTTATGTATGAATTTGCACGACACTCGACTCATGGATTTTATATGTTTAATGCAAGCTTAAAAACACACACGTGCAAACTATGCTTGAAATGATTTATTTACATATGCTTATGGTCTTACTATGCTGTTCTTTCCTTCCTTGTATGATGTTTACCTGTTTCACAAATGTCTATCTAATACACGATTTGCCAATGCATCAGTCAACGTATTTAATCGTCTCGGAATATGCTGATAAGTAATGTAATCGAAATTCCGTTCTAACAATCTTACACGTAGGTACAACCTTAATATGCGCTGGTCTCTGACGGAATATCGCCTGTTGAGTTGATGGACAACCAGCTGGGAGTCCAGGTTCACCACTAGCTCTCGGATGCCGAGGTCAACTGCTTCGGCAAGTAATTCTATTACAGCACTGTACTCGGCAACGTTGTTAGTGGTACGACCTAGGCATACACCCTGCAGGTTTATCAACTCCCCGTGAGGATCGTAGATCACCCACGCTGCCGAAGACAAATTACAAGTACTATGGCAGGCACCATCAGCGAAACCAACATAAGGAGTACGAGACATCTGCGCAGGAAAGAGAAAGCATAATAAGGGGCAAAAACACGCCTTCACACCAAAGCAAAAGAAACTCATGCAGTAAAAACTCAAAAACACACGTATATACAAAGTGACTGTGAGCAGCTATGCATAGTACTTCTTCAGATACAGCCCATTTCGGGGCTTGTCAAGAGGATTTCCTTCATAATCAATCAACTCATATGCGCCCTTTTGTAAAACACGTTTCACGATGTAGGGACCTAACCACATGGATTCGAGTTTTCCTGCCCCCAGCTTATCCTTAGCTTGATCGTAGAGCAGTACTAAATCTCCCTCAACAAAGGAACGAGGATGAATATTCTGATCGAAGTGAGCTTTAACTCTCTTCTTCTGCGCTTCGATAGCCAGAGAGGCCAAACGACGAGTCTCGTCTAACCGTTCTAGGTAAAGAAGCCGTTCCTCCACCGGAGTGGTGTTGGGAAGCAACTCGACAGCTAATTTTAATGAAGGAATTTCACATTCGATGGGAAGGGTAGCCTCCAGTCCATAGACCAGTTGAAACGGGGTGAAACCGGTGGCATCCTTCACAGAAGTCCGGTAGGCCCACAAGGCTGGGAAAAGCATTAGATGCCAGTTCGACTTGTGTGTATTGACGGTGCGTTGAAGCATGGTGATCAAAACTTTGTTCACAGCTTCAACTTGACCGTTAGATTGAGGATAGTACGGTGACGAACTATCTTGACGCAAGCCTAACTGGCTCGTTAACTCTGTCGTCATATGATTTCGGAAATGCTTTCCATGATCTGTAACAATAGCCTGAGGGACTCCGAAGCGAGTGATGATATGATTGAATAAAAACTGCGCCGCTGTGTGACCGTCTTCGTTTAATGTAGGCATTTCTTCGGCCCACTTGGTGAAATAATCCACGGCAACGATAATGTACCCATGCCCCCCGGCCGAACGAGGGTTACAGGACGTATAATCGATGCCCCATTTGGCAAATGGACCTACGGTTACAACAGGGTGCAGTGGTGCAACAGGTGCACGCATCTTCCGGTGGTAAACCTGGCATTCATGGCATGCGCGTACAGCAAGGATGCAATCCTTGAATATAGAAGGCCAGAAATAACCAGCGCGGAGGATCTTTTGAGCGGTAGCGTATCCGGACATATGGCCGCCACAAGCGCCGGAGTGGCAGTCATTCATGACTCGCTCAGCTTCCTCGAGAGTTAAGCATCGGCGAAGAATAGAATCGACGCCGAGGCGGTACAGGGTGTCGCCTAAAATGCGATACGGTTGAGCCTGATGACGTATCCGTCGTCGAGCTTCCTTTGATGTATTGGGACGAAACGAAGACGTTTGTAAATATACAATGATGTCCCCGTACCATGGGTCGAGAGTGCTGATGAGAAAGAGCGTTTCATCCGGAATTTGCTCCTCTAAATGAGATGGTGCAGACTGAGATGGTAAGGAACAGAGCAGTTCAGCAAAGACCAGTGATTTCTTAGACTTGGCGGCAGTAAATTCCAAGTCGAACTCTTGGAGGATTACGATCCACTTCGAGTATTTTCCCCCCAGCAACTGACGTGACAAAATATAGGTCATGGGGTTGCAGTCAGAGATCACGGTCGTTGTGCGCAACAGGATGTAATGACGGAAACGTTGGACGGCACAGACAGCGGCCAATGCCAACTTTTCGACATATGCATAGCGAGTCTCTGTATCGAGGAGGTTGCGACTAAGATAGTATACAACGTGCTCCGAGCCATCGTCATCGTCTTGCACTAAAACCATGCCGATGGTGGTATCGGCAGCGGCCAGATAAAGGGTGTAGTCACGGTGGTAATTTGGAGGTCTTAGGAGCGGAGCTGAGACCAGAAGGTCTTTAAGACGCTCAAAAGATTGCTGAGCGATAGCGTCCCAATGAAAGGGCGTGTCTCGCTTTAGTAATCGCGTGAAACCCTTGGCCACCTCGGCATAATTTGGGATGAATCGTCTGAGAAAATTGGCTTTTCCCTGCAAGCTTTGTAATTGCTGTAGAGTGGCAGGGGGAGGAAGATTCACAATGGCCTCGACTTTAAGGGGATCCAAGCGGATGCCCTCTCGGGAGACGATAAACCCGAGTAGTCGGCCAGATTCCACGCAGAAGACACACTTATGCGGATTGAGTCGAATACGGTAGTGTCGACAGCGAAGGAAGATTTCGCGTAAATGAGATGGATGGTCTTGACGTTTAGCTGAATGAGCGGGTAGGTCATCCAGGTAAGGTTGTACGATGTTTCGGATATCATGAAAAGCATACGACATCGCACGCTGGAAAGTGGCGCCGGCATTTTTGAGACCGAAAGGTAGCTTCTTGTAAGCGAAGGTGCCCCAAGGACAAATGAAAGCAGTCTTGTGCTGGTCTGCGGGGGCTATGTTGATCTGGTTGTAACCAGAGAAGCCGTCCATGAACGAATAAATTTCGCTTCCTGCGCAATCATCGATAAGCTGATCAATAAAAGGCGTAGGAAAGTTATCTTTTGGACAGGCGCGATTGATATCGCGATAGTCAACACAAACCCGAATAGTGCCCTGTTTTTTATTGACAGGAACTATATTAGATACCCATTCCGTGAGGGGAATGGCATAAATGAAACCAGCTCGAAAAAGCTTTTCAACTTCGGCCTTGATGGCTGCAGCCTTTCGAGGGTGCACTGGGCGTAAACGCTGACGAACAGGCTTAGCCCCAGGATAGGTAGGGATTTCGTGCTCCACGATACTGGGGTCAATGCCGGGCATTTCTTCGTAAGACCATGCGAAAACATCACGAAATTCACGAAATAGATCTTTGTAGATTTGAATTTCCTCAGGAGTACATGTGACTCCAATATGAATATTTTCGACAACCCCTGTTTTGACAGAGATGTCGATAGCCAAAGTCTGCGTAATGTTACCCATGTTCCCTTCCGAAGACACTTGATATAACTGGATAGGTGTTTGGAGAGGGATATGTGGGAGACATGAAGCAAACTTTCCAAGACACGTGGCCATTTCCGAATGAGGAGGGAGGAACGAAGAGCGATGGTGGTGATCTGACCAAGGGAGCTCTTCGGGAGACATAGTCTCGATAATAGCCTCGTCGGATGGGAATGATTCCTTTAGGGGGTCCGAGGTGGCCTTCTCTCCCAAATAAGGGAAGGTTTCAGGTGAATCGGGAACGCTGCCTGGAATAGCAGGTTCGGAGGTTGAAGCCGATGCAGCAACTATTTCGATGTAGTTGAGCTCGGCTGGGCTCAACAGCATCATCTCGCCCCAGGAGTCTTCTTGATTCACAGGAGGGAGAACCCATGGATCAGAATGCGTTGTGATCATGTTAACGGAGGCGAGATTTGGAGGTGGGAGGGGAAAGACTCCCATCAAGGAGGGATCTTTAAATAATCCGGCACCCACACTCTCGAGCGATTTGAAGGTATGCTCCACGAATGGTACATTCCCTTCAGAAGAGGAAGCAAAAAAGGACAGCTGGTCCACCGTGACGATTTTTCCTTGATGGGGAAAACGAACGACACGGAATAAGGAGGAAGCCACGGCTTGCATGGCATAAGTCCAGCTTCGTCCTAAAAGGAGGTTGTAAGTGAGATTAGCGTCAACGACTTCAACCTCGACTTCTACAGTTTTCCCTTCTAAAGAGATAGGTAAACGCGGGAGGATACCAAGTGGACGCGATTCTCTTCCGTCGAACGCTTCTAGGGTGGTGGGAGACTGGCTTAGAGCAGGCGAACCAATAGCCTTCCAACAAGCAACCGACATGATGCAGGTTGAGGCTCCTTCATCAATGACAGTACGGTGAATCGTCTTGCCTTTGATGAGAACTTGTATAAGGAAGGCCACCTGATGAGGTAATCTCTGCGTGAAACCTTCGAGGTCAAAAGAAATTAAATCCGAATCTGCCGGGTCGATGCCACCAATTGCTGATAGCAGGGACTTCCTCTGGGAGGGGCAGCTCTGGAGGACTTCTAACGCGGACATAGTAGACGGAGCCTGAGCTAAGTCCTCGACAATGCTATAATGTTGAGCGGCACGAGCATTGGGGTTATAAGATGACTTCCTGAGTACACCTTTGGGAGGGGGTCGGGGGATCGTCTCGGTGCTGGGCCGTTCAATGTGAAGAGGGCCAGAACTAGACGCGGGAGCGCTGGAGGGGACCTCCGGCTCCTTCCCGGCTGAAGATGGATATTCTTTCGTTCGAGTCGTAACGTGGACGGGGATGGTTCCCGCCATGAATACTTGAGAACCGAACGAGGAAGAGGATTGAGAAGGGTCTGCCACCTGATGCGTCTGCTGGGATGGGAAAGGCTCTTTAAGCACGGCGGGGGACCCTGAAGCACCTTTTAAAAGCCGACTAACCTCGGACCGCCTGGGGTAGTCCTTGGTGTAGTGATCCTCCTCGCAAATGAGGCAGGGATACTTAGGCTTCCGCTTGGCTCCTTCCTCGGCGGGAGGTTTAGGAGGATTCTGCTTAGGTTGTCCGGATTTTTCTTTGGCCTTTCCTTTCTTTTTGCCTTTCGAGGATTTGTCTGCCGCGGTGGACTGAATGGCATTTACCTCGGAGGTATTCCCAGGAATAGATGGGCTCTGAGAAGCATTCTCGTTAGAGGCGTTTTGTTTCTGCTTTCCAGAGTTTGCGGTTGATTTCTTACTTGGTGAATTCACGGAGCCAATAACTCCATCAACAGACGGTTTCGGTGGAGCTTTGGTTTGTCCGTGCCTCGGGGCATCTGGCAAATAGTCATACAAAGTACCTGACTGAGAATATACTAAGTCGAGGTATTGAGCTCGCGCAATCGCTTGCTCTTCAGTTACACACGCCCCCATTGCAATATCTTTGGCAATTTTAGGGACAAAGGACGTGGTAAACCAGTCGGTCAGGAGTTGATCGGGAATCCAAAATTTAATCAAACGACGGCGCCTTCTCCATTCATGTATATGATCAGAGATGTGCGTTGCCGTATCCTGTTTCAGAGACGTGAGAAAATGGGTCCCAGTCTCGTACCGAATGGGTAACTGAAAATTAGTAAGAAAGGCCATAGCCAACGAGTTAAAGTCTAAAAACATACCGCGATTAAGTTCGATGTACCATTTTGCGGCTGAACCAGTGAGGGTCCTCTGGAAGAGGCGCAGTCGGATAGAATCATCAAGCCATGAGTTAGATGAACACCAAAGGTGATATGTCATTACGTGGGCTTGAGGATCCTCTCCGGCTTTGCCGTCGAACTTTGGACAGTCACCTGGTATTTTGGTCGGAACCGGTGGCCAATATGAGTTATGCAAAATAGGATCGTTTGTTAACTTGGACACATCGGGTAGTTCCAACGTAGCCAAAAATGGTAGCTGCGGGTTGAAGGACATCTGTGGCTGAGGGTTCGAGGCGGTATTAGGGTTCCACCCAGATTGGGGTTGCCCCCACGAACTTTGTCCAGACGGACCTGGCCCAAAAGGACCGGCCGCATAGGAATTTTGTCCGTAGGAGTTTTGTCCGTGTGCGGACGACTGTCCCTGTGTTTGCCCCCCAGCTCCCCATGAATTAGTAGCTTGCCCGCCAGGTTGACCATATTGATAATTTTGATAGGGAGTGACCTGTGGTCGCTGATAATTTTGGTAAGGAGCATACTGATTTTGCCCCTGGGGTTGCTGGTAGCCATGTGACTGCTGGGTCGCATACGGAGCCTGGTAGGCAGGCTGCGTTTGATATGGAGGTTGATAACCTGTTTGAGTCTGAGGCCCAGAGTACTGTCCTTGAACCGGTTGAGGTTGGACCACACGTCCCGAAGGTTGACTTGGTCGGATTCGAGATGGACCTGGTTGGCCAGCAGGATAGCCTTGCTGAACGCCAGGTTGTCCATGTGCCACCAAGGGTTGTCTTCGCGGAGCGGGTGGTCGAATTGGTTGGATAGCTGGTTGACGCCGAGGCTGGCCAGCTTGTCCAGGTTGACGGTGAGGGTAGACCCCGGGTTGATTTGGCTGTATAGACGGTTGGCCCGTTTGTCCCCCACCGTAACCGGGTTGGGAAGAGGGTTGGGCTTGCTGTACGGCAGGCTGCCCTCTTTGGTATATAGGCTGGGCAGAGGGTTGCCCCCCTTGCCCAGAAGGATTTGCGATTCGAGGGGTAGGTGGGCCCTGTTGAACATAGGGTTGTCCACCCTGGCCATAGGGATACCCTTGCTGGACGGCTGGTTGATTTGAAGGATTGTAAACTGAGCCAGTTTGTCCAGAGGGGTACCCTGGCTGGAAACCAAGCTGGTCTTGAAAAGACGGTTGCTCTGGCTGCCCAGTAGGTTGATTCTGATATGGGTATGGCGGACCTCCCATGTCCATAGGTTGTTCCTGGTAAGGTTGACCTTGTGGATGCCCAGATTGTCCTGGGTCAGGCAGGCCATACAATGGTTGCCCTTGAGGGGGCTGCACGTAGAATGACGGGTCCTGATTGGGTGGTCCTATGGGCTGCCGAGGAGGGTCTCGGTTTCCAAAGTACTTAGTAGTGTGGTCATACATGACATTCAAAGATTCCTCGTTCTCTTCGAAAGGGTGACGAGGGAGACCTGAGATTTCCTCAAGGAACTCACCATTTGCATCGAAGAAGAAAACAGGACCATCGTAATCTGGGTCCGTTATAGGTTCCCCATAAGCATCATACGGTCCTGATCCTGGAATGCCTCCAACAAAAGAACCAGCTTGAGGAACTTCAGACGAGGGAATCGGTACAGCACTGACGACCGGAGTCGAACGTGCTACACAAACAGTAGGTTGAGCGGGAACTGAGGTGACGGGCGGGTTGAGTTCTGACGTGAGGGGTGGGAAAAGAGGCTGCGAAACAAAAGGGCCAATCGAGGCAGCGAGAGTAGGATCCCATATAGTGGTAGAATTCGTTCTAGCATCATACCTATCCCTTAGCGATTGATATCGTGGAGGGAGGGGAGATGAAGACGGGATCGGGGTCTCAATGTCTGTGACCGCGGGTGTCTCGATGTCTGTGACTGCGGGTGTCTCACCCGTGCTGGAAGCTGCCCCCTCCATCAGAGATGACATACCTAAAGGGGTACGGGGGGTTTGGGGGGTATCCCAATCTTCTTCCCAGACGGGATTCCAATCCTCCAAGTAATCTGGGTTGCCTGGGGACCGTGCGTTAATAGGCTGGATACTCGGAACAATGGGAAGAGTACCGCCTTCAACTGGTACCTCGGGAGCAACAGAGGATTGAGAACCTTGGTCACTTATACCGGAAGTTGATGGGTCAGCCAGGATGACCAGACCCCTTAGAACTCTTAAAGGAAACTATCGATAAAAGCCTACTCAAAACTATCGCACACAAGACCTAGAAAAGGAGATGTTATCGTGGCCAAATTAATTTTAAGACGCAAGGACCAAACTTGACCTTTTCATATTTCAGGAGTCGAGAAAAGGACAAAGATGACTCCAGTCTCCTTCGAATGTTTAATGAGCACGAAGTGACAAGACGCTCACAGGCACCTTTTCGTTTAGGGAGTCCGAAAAGGATCAAAAGCGACTGCTCTGGAACTCTAGGTAGAGGGTGTGCCAAACTCTTCGCAAAACCACAGAATACTTTTTAGGGTACGGGTGGTCAATCTTCGTGAATGCTGTGTTCACTGCATTGCGAATTGTAGGGTGGCCGACTCGGCTTCCTATGGATAAAGGATAAAAGCCTAGAGGGGTCTCCCTATATACTCGACGGTACGTGGGAGCGCAATCCGTATTAGACCACTATCGAGTCACAGAAGGAGGAATCACCCAACCTAATGTGAAACAACAGTGACTATGTTTTAAGACGCCGGAACACGTCTCTAACCTAGACCTCTAAATATTTGCGTTTAGTTCCAATGCGTTTTTAGATTCATTTGGTTCATTTTATAGTTGATCTTGAGATTAAGTTTCGATTTCAAGCTCTATCGTATGTTCGCTCACAATTACTTAGATGCAATCTATATGCAAAAGAATTTCGTTTCGTTCGATGAATTCTAGCTACGAGAGAGCAAAGAATTTTTTAAACAAAACGAATACAAACAAACAAGCAGCTAAATGCAACTAAAGCGAGGAAAGGAAACTTTTCTTTTGAAAATGGAAATCAATGAAATGTTCTTTTCCTTTTTGAATTTTAAAGCAAGCTACTAATTCGTTTTCTTTTTAGTGACATAAAACACCTAAAGGAATTTGGAGGAACCTGAACACCAAGTAAACTACTTAATGAGAGCACACAAAGTTCCCAAAAACACTCAACCGAAGTCTCGAAATCAAAAGGAAACGAGGCAATGCACGAGCTATGTGATCTAAGCTCTGCAAAACAAGCAAGGATCGCAAGCAAGGAGGAAGCGAAAAAGACCACTTGGAAGCACAATCCAATACACTCTGACAATCACTGAAAAAATGCGAAAACGAGTCTAGAACGAGCTGGTCAATCAAGCAAACAGGGATCCTCACGGGAGGCTTGACACACACACGGCCACTAGATGTCCTAGGGTTCAGAGTGCGAAATCAATAGAGAAAAGCAAACATCCGACGGACCAGAGTCGCAACCAGTCAATTAGAGACCCAAACACAATCCAGTAATCGCAAAAGTAAGGATGAAAACACGAACCAAGCAGCTATAAGGGAAGTTGTTTGCAAACTTAAAACCAAGCAAAACGAAACCCTATGGAGTTGAGCTCCGTAATCAAACAGTTCAAAGTTCAGAGAGTGAAAAACAAGTCATCAGACAAGCGGGGAGAAGAAGGGAAAGTCACAGCAAGAGGTTCAGGAGGTCAAATTGGACAAAAATGAGTTTTTCAGGCTCAGCGCGGGTAGCCTTCAGCAACTTGGCGCTGACAGGGGGAGGCCTTCAGCAACTTTGCGACGTCAGCGCGGAAAGTCAGGGAAAAAGCGCGCTGCCCTAGGACAAACGAGGTCAGCGCGGATATTAGGCACACAGACGCGATGACCAAAATCGCAAAGGAGAGGGGGCGCGATGTCAGCGCGGAAGAACACGAATAAAGCGCGCTGCCCTTGAAAACGAGGTCAGCGCGGCTGTTAGACGTACAGGCGCGATGAAGAGAAAACCAAAGAACAGAGTCGCGATGTCAGCGCGACTGTTCCGAAATAAAACGCGCTGGGAGTAAAAAACAAGGAAAGCCAAAATAAAAACTTCCCAAACCAAAGGCAGGAGCTTTTTTAATAATAAAGACGCTTTCCAGAAACACCCAGAAAGTTCATAAGCAATAAAGACAATCCCAAAAACCCAAAAAGAGATCAATCAAAGCCAAACACAAAAGTGGACTCAAGAGACAAAAAGGCTGGTCCCCAGTGGAGTCGCCAAATTGTTGGGAAGGTAAATCCCCTCTACGGATAGAGGCGATCCCTACTAGCCCAATAGGGGTCTAGCAACAATCACACAATGCTGCCACGCATGTTCCTAGTTACAATTAAACAAGAAGTAAAGAGCACCTACTTGGATTCCTGTGCTGTCGTTGGACGAAGAGATGTCTCCTTCGCCTCTTCGCTTCGGCTGGTCACAGTCCTCCGCGATCCCCGCGAACGGACACCTGCACACACGAAGAGAAGGCAAACGCAAGCGTGAAATCTAGTAAAAGTAACTATATGTCAGTCAGAAAAGACATAATTCACATTTATCCATTGCATAAACAAACGAGAATGGAACAATAATAGCAGTCATCTATTATTAATCAGAATAGAGAAGAGTACAACCAAATGTTCTGACGTCGATAAACTTCTCAGGAGGGATCAGTCAGCATGTATCTCAAGCATTCACCTTTGAGGAAGGTTCTCCCAAGACAAACAACTCTCTCTCTCTCACACAAATGTCACAAACAAACTTCCCCAAGCAATCAATCACTTCCACTCCTAACACACCAAACCTATAGCAGCAATCTGAGCACTACAAGCTCTGTACAATCCAAGCTAAGTCTAGCTAGTTCCCACTAGTTTCTAACTAGCTGCTCATGGTAATGGTGGAAGTTTATATAGGAGAAGGAGTCTCCTAAAAAGGTGGAAGGATGAGCTTATCTTCAAGGGGAGTAGTTGCAAAGGGTCGAACAGACATGCCATAGAAGGGAGTCGATATTCACAAAGCTAACAACCAAGCCTGGAGAGATCTGGAAGGCTGGTTGTTTGAACAAATTCGCCCAAACTGGATCAGCGCGGATTATATAGAGACTGCCGCGCTGTCAGCACATAACAATAACTGAACAAGTCATGTCAGCGCGGAAGAACACGGGAAAGCCGCGCTGTGTGTCATCGCGGAAAAGTGATGTTCTTCCGCGATGGCAGCGCACGAAATACACTGTGAGGCGCTGGTCATCGCGGTTTTTTTAGGAACAGACGCGCTGATGCTCAAAACTTTGGAAAAATGGGTTTTAAGCCAGTTCAGGGATCAAACACTTAGTGATTGTGACTTCTGGACACAGCAGGGTGACTGACAGGAAGGCAGTGATAAATTACTGTGTAACACCAGGTACAGTGGGACCTTCCCTCCACCGTCACCTTGGGTAGAATCCTAGAGATTATGGTCACTAAGGTTACCAACGGCCACAAGTACACCTGGGGGAACAGTCTAAATTCCGACAGCACGCAAGGGCAGAGTAGCAAGCTCAATCCCCTTACCGGCTCCTTGACAGTAATCCAAGGTTTACTGATAAGTGACCCCTGGCTCCTCGACAATGGTTAATCCGAGGTTTACCGTTTGTAATACGTACTGCCTGGCGTCGTTCCCAACGAGGGGGGAATGATCCCCTCACTGGTTCGGACATGAGCTCGTGCTTCTCCTTTAAGAGGAGCTTTCCCAGAGTGTAAATGTAACAATTGGATTTGATTCTATCACAAGATCGACTACTTGTTTGTTTTACTGCCTTGGAGAGTTAAGTACTCACCTACTCCAAGACACTAGCCTAAGCTATGTTGGTGCTTTAGAGCCCTAGAAAATAAAAGTTACTAGTTCAATTTTACTTTAAGCGTTACTTTTAAGGTTGTTCTTTAAAGTCACAAGGTGATGGAAGTGAAACCAATGGTGTGCAGACTCGACTCCAACCACTACAAAAATGCACCTAAGATGATCTATACTATTTTTGCTTTTTCAATGAAAATCTTTAACTAAAAGAGTTGAGAGAATGCAATTTTTTAGAGAAAACAACTTCTTTAGAAAAGACATTCAAAGAAACAATTCTCTTTTTCTTTTCGAGCACACAAACATAACCACTCTTTACTTGCACGAAAAACTCTTTTTCTTTCAAAAACTTTTAAAACTACTTGAAACAAAACTTTTCAAAGGAGATATTTTTGTATTTTCTATTTTCAATAAAGCATGTAAACCTACCTTTAACAAAAAACAATTCCAAAAGCTATAAAACTATGAAATTTTGACTCACAAGCAAACCAAAAAAGAGATTACTCTAAGTAAATCTAACAAGGCAAAAGCTCATAAAGGCGATTCTAGGATGTTTTACTTGATCAAAAACAAATCAAGGGCTAGCTAATGCAGAATCAAAAGACTAGCCAAAACAAAACTCAAATCTTTTTGTTCTTTTCGTAAAATGGAATTCAAGACTTAAATAACAAGCACTTCAAAAATGGCCCAAAAGACAACTTGATGGTAAGTTACTTCTATAGGTAGACTTTTAGAACAAGTCTGACTTCTTAGAAAGTTGACAAAACCAGAGAGATCTAAGGCTTTGACAATTCCTACCGCTAAAGTCACTACAAGACCTACTCAAAATCAAACCCTAGGGCTTACACTTCGACGAAATCCACTAAAACACTTCATACTAATGAAACCAGTTCAGGTGAAGATTCTGGACAAGGGACTGATGAATCTGGGCAGAAAAAACTAAGAAAAAACAAAATCTAAGAGCAAAAAGGGCAAAAAATGGAATTTTCTTAAATTTTGGCAGGGGACACAGGCAACCCGTTAGCACAGGTGCGGGCCCGCTCTATGCACACAGCAAAAGTGCGTCCAGGGACGCACTGTGCAGCACTCAGAGGGTGCGTCCTACTGAAAAACTCAAGAAAACCAAAAATAAAACTAATCCTAAGCTAACCCACCCAGAGACAAGATCACAGAGCCAAAACCAGAAAAATAAACCAATTTTCTCAAAGCAAAGTTCAAACAAAAGAAAAGACTCTTTTCATTAATGGAAACTATCCCCAGCGGAGTCGCCAATTTGTCACACGGAATCAGTCAAGGGTGCGGACACAGCTGACCTTCCTAGAAGTCTAAGACATTCTAATGACAAACAAAACAAACTGGAGCTATCCTTCTCTAAACATACATTATGATATGAGAAATCAAGTGTTTCGTTCTTACCTCTGTCCAAACGCTGTTGTAGAAGTCCAAGCTTTGTTGATCCGGATGAGCTCCTCCCGTTCTCCAAAACCTGCAATCACCAGCAGTCAAACAATTAAATAGCACCTGATTATAACATAAAACAAAGCATATTCAACATATAGACCAAGGAGTACATGAAATAACCCATTAACAACAAGCTATTGAGAAGAATGGACCAATTTGCATTAAAGGTAATCAAAAGGAACCATTACAACCTGAGCCTTGGTGTTGTGCAAGCTCCAGGGTCCACAAGAGTCTTCCTCTACTTTGACAAAGCTCACCCACTTCCAAATAGAACAAGTAAGGGTGACAATCTCTCCTCACAAGCTTCTAAATGGGAGTCCTAATTCGTGCAGCATTTACCCTTAGAAATCTATAGCTTTCAACCTTCTTCCTTCTGGCTCAATGCCTCTTTTTATAGTGCTCAAGAGGAAGTTAATCAGGTCCACCATCAATGGGATATTCCCCTCTTTGGATGGGATCACTCCCTTATTGATGGGATAAGTTCCTCTTTGATAGGAGTGCATGAACCATCTGGAGGCGCTCAATATTCATCCAAGAACCTTCTAGAAAGCTCTAGAAGTGACCACAAGTAAGTTTTTGAATATGAAACTCGCGCATTTTAACCTTTTCAGAGGGACGCACCTGCCCCTTTAGATACAGAGCGTCCTTGGACGCAGACCTTGTGAACAAAAGGTGCGTACCCGCAGGCAAGGCTTGAGAGAACCTGCGTACCCAGAGATAAACATATTTTATAAGGACTTTCTCTCTTTCTTGGATTTTGACATGAATAGTAGAGGCATAAGACTTGCTCAAAAGGGTAGTATGACTGTTGATTGAGCCATACCGACTGTAAATAGCCATGGTGACATTTTTTAGTGTAACAGCTGGGAAGTGTGGGGGTTACTGTTGATGATGAGGACTTGGTGAGCTTGGCTCTCCTTGGTCTTCCGAAGAGTTGGCATTCTTATCAGGACTCTATCAATGGTCGGGAGAAATTTCCAGGATGGGAGAGACTTTGGTCAGATCTTGTGCAGGAGGAGATCAGACGGAGCACCAGAGACAGTTCTTCATGCATGCATGATGAGGAGAACTGTGCCTTAGTGAGTAAGGCGAAGAAGGGGAAGCAGAAGGTTTCTCTTTCCGAATCCATTTCTTCCAATGATGGGAAGAAGGTGAGATTCTTTCGTTCTTATGAGTTGGGCCATTATGCTACTAATTGCCCAAAGAAGAAATCCAAGAAGGGACCCGAGGAAGGATCTGAAGGTGAGGCACTTGCTTCACAATTTGAGTTAGATTTCACACTCTTTGCATGCATGGTTTCATCCATGGTGGGAAGTGGTTGGTTTCTTTACAGTGGAGCTTCTTTCCACATGATCGGTGACAAGAGTTTTTTCAGTACTTTGGAGGAGAAAGATCTCCAAATACTCATAGCGATGGGTAATGATAAGAAGTATAGTGTCTCAGGTGTAGGCACGGTTATTTTTCAGAGGGAGCATGGAGCTTGCCTTACCTTGACCGATGTCAACTATGTACCAGGACTGGAGAGAAACTTGGTCTCGATCGCGATGCTGGAAGACAGAGGCTATGATGTAGTCTTCAGTAAGGGAAAGGTTTTCCTTAGATACATCATCACTAGAAAAGTGAAGCAGATTGGTTCACGGGTCAAGAACCTGTATGCTCTTAAGGTTCAATATGCATGAAAAGCCTTGAGCAGCAGGCAACTGATGGAGACTTGGTGGTTGAGAGGGAGCATATATTACCTCTCAACATGCAGAGCTAGAAGAAGTCTCAGACGATTGTGGAGGAGCCACGATTGGTGCAGCAACTTCAGGAGGTTGTGGAGCAGCCAAAACAAGGGAAGCTGAGAGGAGATTGAGTAGAGACATCTACTCATGCAGATACCTCCAGTAGGGGGAAACTTCGAGCCAGGTGGGCAAAGGGATCGCATGCAGCCATACCTCCAGGTAGGAGGTGGGGTGATGTGGATTGATCGTCCCAAGGAGGAGGGGCAGGATCCTTGAGGTACCCAACCTCTTGGATGAGACCTTGTTACAGGAGCCTCGATGTGGAGTAGTAGGAACTGATTGATTGGGTAGAGACAGATGCAGATGGAGCAGCAAAGAGAGCGACAGTGTAGGGAATCCTAGGACAGCGCATAGCTAGTAGGCTACAGCAATGCGAGAGGCACAAGTGTTTTTCACAGTGCTAGGTGGCACAGAGAAGTGTGTAATGGTGCGAGATGCATGGAGATGTTGCAGTAGTGTAGATGTCAGAGAGGGAGCACTCGTCAGCAGCAGGTAGAGCTTCAGCATCAGAGTATGTTCCTAGTCCAACGGAGTGGTCAGTTGGGAGTGTTTTTTTTTGTTCCGAGGGTGTTGGAGCAAGTGGACCAGGAAAATGTGTTGCATGCAGAACATTACAGAGCTGTAAGATAGGAGTTTTAGATAATCCATATCTTGTTGAGAGGGAGTGTTGAAAATGCAACAAGATGATGGAGCTTAGTGGAAAGGAGTCGCCTTCACTAAGTGGGCCTACATGCTATTTTTGGCGCAAAGTCTATTTTTAGACTATGTCTATTTTTAGACATATGGATCATGGTCTATGAGTTGCAGGATGTTATTTATGGATGATTGGTCATGTTGGGAAAAATAGATGGACTTCTATTTTTGGTTCACAGCGGTGTGATCAAAGTCTATTTTTAGACTGCCAGGCTAAAAATAGAAATAGTCAAATATTATTAGCCCTTAATAATATTTGGACTCTAAACATTATCTTATTCTCTTGGAGCACTTCAGTTCGAGCTACGGATGTGGCACATGCAGCTGAAAAAAGGAATCGCGTGGTTTCTTATGTGTTATTTGAGCTATTGCATGGAGGACTTTAGTTAGAACTCATGCATGTGAGTTCTGTGGAGTTGGATGTGGAGTTGATGGAGTTGTGTTTAGTTTGACTTAGTTGAACTAGTTCTATTTAGTCTAACTAAAGACTACACTAGTGATGAGTTGTGTGAATTTATTTTTAATTAATTCACTAATAATTAACTCATAAATTAACTCAAGAATACATCGGTTAACTCAGTGCATGGACAGCTCAACGGAGACAAGTGTTAGAGTTAAGTGAAAGGGTGAGTTGTGACTATTAATTGTGCATGAGATTTGTACATGCATGGATTGAGTAATGCCAATGAGGATTGTGCAGTGTGGGCCAATACCAAGGCAATTGTAGCTTGTGCTCACGTGATTTTCACTTTGGATTTTGCAATGGAGGCAGGCAAAGCAACGGAGAAGATTTGAACCTGTGACTTGTTCGGATCTGAGCTAGTTTTTTGTGTAATAGGTGGAGATAGTACTGAGTACTTGTGAGGAGTATTGTACTATGTATTATTACATGCTCTCAATCATTATAATATACAAATAGTGTGGGGTTTTCAGCTATATGATTTCCCCGGGTTACATATTGCGTTAATGTGTGCATGCAATTGATGTTTCATTGTTTTTAGTGCTGCTAAATTGATGATCAACGTAGAGGAGATTCTGTATTGTGCATGTATTCCGCAATAGTGTATAATCAAGATAATCTCTGTGAATAAGTGTTTATTATTCAAAATTTCTACACTTTGTGTATCACCAAAGTTAGCTTTGGTGCACTCTTTTGATTTAGACCATGTCATTAACATGCACTAGACACATTCCTACAACTTAGTGCACATTTTGGTCATGGTGGCCACTTCTGCCATAACTTTCTAAGTGTCGTAATGTGTCGTAATAAGTGTCGCACTTAAAATAAGTGTCGCTTTGTTGTCTTTTCGAGGTGTGATTGTTTTCCACGAGTGTTGTGTGTCCTCCTGGCTTGTGTTAATGGTTTTCATGTGTGGGATTCAATTTTGAGTCATGTTTGGATGCATTTCCCTCTCTTACTCTATTTGTCCCACACTTATCCATTTTGGAGCCCTTCTTGGTCCTTCTTCCCAATGGAAGTTGTGAATGTGTGACCCCTCTTATCATAATATGAGATTATCCTACTCATGAGCCTCAATGATGAAATCTGACTCACTAATATTTGTGCACCAAGCCCTCTTCAATATCACCTCAAAGTTACTGCACATTATAAACCTTTTAAGGGAAGTCACCTAACCCTTCTTGCTTATACTGACTCACTACACTGAGTTTTTATCACCTTTGTGTTGCATCGCACATAGAGAACTCCTAGCTAATAGGATAGACCTCTTCCATCCTCTTGCATAAGAAAAACATGCAATGAAATCACCCTCCTAAGAAAAGTGGCTTCCTTCCTATGGCCTCCCTCAATGAAAAGTGCATTCCAAATGGCCAAGCACCCACTGTTGAGTCAAACTACACTATCCAAGGAGGAAAATCACATTCCAAACCAACAGTGAACCATTATTGAGGAAAATTGTGTTGTCTTTCAAGCCTTCCCTTCCTCCCAACTCATAACGCAGTCTAGAGCATGAATCCTTCATCCTTACTCTTCCCCTTCCCCCTTGCACTAACGCTTTCTTAGATCTTCCTTCTTAAGCACATGGCATAGTAGGAAGGCTCAAGGAGGCCTCCTCTCAGTCATTGACCAGTCAAAGTACAATTTCCAAGTCTTCCTCTCTTTCCTTATTGGCACATGGTGCATCCTTAAGCAATAAGGCTCCCCACCTTGTTGCTTCATCTTACCCACTCCACTCGACCAAGGAGAGCTCCTCTTTATAGCACAAAGTGTAGTAACAATGAACATTGGAGCGTTCTTAGGCCACTAATTATTTCAACTATACTTTTCCCATCAAACTTCCTCCTTTCAACCCTTTCATAGACGTATCATGAGCTGATCATTCCATGAGATGATTTTAAGATTGGTTTTGCCATGTCATGAATGATTTCCATTGGTAGGAGTACCTTCTTAACATGGCAAGGTGATGACCAAACCAGATAGCAAGGAGAAATAATAAAGAAACACATGTGAAAAATAAGCACCAAAGAGAGCTATCATGGAGACATGGAGCATATTATGGACCAAGACAAAAAGAATACATTGCATGATGACTAAGTGTATTCCAATATTGATTCAGGACACTTTGGAGGGTGAATATAAGCAAAAGAGTATATCTTTCATGAATATGAAGCATATATCAGATCTACCATCAAGAATGCAAGATGAAGTGCCAAGAAAGATAACTTGGCATTACCACCTTATCTTGAAGTCCATGTCATCATTGTCAAGTTGTAACTTGTACAAGTGTCATCATAATGGTCAATGTGTGTCCATGTGTTATACCACATCATATGAAATGTAATGATGTAATTATTAAAAGGGGAAAGGAAAAAATGTAAAGTGTGGAAGTCCAAGGGTCATATGTGGAATATGAAGAGTCACATAGTCATATATGGAAAAAATTCAAAAGAAGAAGTCCAAAAGTCACATATATAAGTCCAAAGGTCATTTAGAAGTTCAAGAGTTGTTTAGAATTCCAAAGGTCATAATATAAGTCCAAGAGTCATGAGGGTAACTCAAGAGTCATGGGGATATGAAAGGTCATTCCTATTGCTGTAAAAGAAACCTCATAACTCAAGCAAGAGGATTTTGGAGGCTTAGGCTCTGGAGGGTTGCTTTGGCTTCTTCAAGTTGACTTAGGAGAGAAGACTATTCTTTGGAGAAGGAAGAAGTGGCTTAATGTTCCACTACCAAAACTAATACCTCACTATTGTAACTGTGTACTTGGATGATTCACCTAATATTGAATTTCATTGAGCCAACACACTTTCATCCACGTATCGTGAATGTTCTAAGACTATTCTTTGGATGTTTGTAGTATATGTTGGTGTTCTTATGTACTAAGAAATTGAACTGTTTTGGTGGATTTGGTGCTTATCTTGTTTAATGTGTGTTTTATTTGTTTTTCATGAATCGTTGTTATCTTTTGAACTAATATGCAGGTTAATCAACAAATATTCCATTTCTCTTGTGTGCCTTCTCTAGGATAATACTATTACTTCCCTTCAGTGTTATAACTCTTTTCTCCCTTCATGAAATTCTCCTTTTACACATTGCAATTGGTGCATCATAATGTAAATTTACTTGCTAATTCAAAGATTATGTGGATAATCTCTTATGTTATTCATTGAAACCAAGGTGAACATGACAATTATGGTGGTCGGTTCGATTCTCCAGATGGGGCTCCTTCTCCAAATGGTGTGATTTCTAATTGGGAATTCAAATCGGGGAGACCCTTATCCAACATCGCTAACATTCTGGCACTAGAAGGAGGGAAAGATAACAAGTTGTGCCCATTTAGTCTGTTTTGAATCTCTTATCTTTAATGGCTCATCCTCAAATCATTTTCCCAGGGTGTTTTTCCAATATATCCAATGGTCAACTTTTAATCCCCGATGATTTTCTTTATGACTTGTCTCAATTGAATTTTAATGGTGAGGATGGAACATCCATAGCCAAGTGCATTTCTAATTTTCTTAAAGTTTGTGAATATTATGAAATCAATGATGAAGATATTTCTTGTGTGATTTTCTTCCTTACTCTTAAGGGTCATGTTAATCGATGGTGTCAAATATTACCATATGCCCGTATTCGTTCTTTTGATCAATTTCTTAAGGATCTTCATCAAGATTTTGATAGGTATGATTACCGAGACATTTATAAACTAATCAATCAACTTAGAATGAATCCTAATGAATCAATTAATGGTTTTTCCAATAGATTTCTTCACTTATGTTGTGAGTTTCTTGAAGAAGATACAAATTGGGATTTATTTAAACAAAATTTTGAACATTTGGTTAATATCCCTTTAAATCAGTGTGAATCTAAACCCCTTTATGTTTTTTCTTCCTTAACTTTTGTGAATCACGAGAAACCTTTAATTTCAAAGGAGTAACCTACTATTAATTTTGTTCCTTGTCCTCCTCCTTTTCTATTACCAATCTAGGTGCCTCCTGCTAATAATGTTTAAGTTGGGAAATTTGCAAATCAAATTCCTGATCCGTCTGCTCAACCTCCTTCCACTTTCCATGATTCATATCCCATGGAGGAAACCTTGGAATGGTTCATGAAAACTGACGTAAATGTTAATCCTTCGATTCCTTGAGATGATATTTACACTCATAACCCCAATCTTGAATTTGATTTTGACACTTTTTCTCCTCTATTATCTCATTCTCATAACCCCTTGTCCCTTGATCCACCTAATTAGGCTCCTTCTATTGATTCTCTAAATAGTGATCAGGTGCAAGGTAGTCACATTTCATGGGTATATGAGAAAAAATGTGAAGATACTTTCAATGTTTCTTCTCTTTTTCAAATACCTCCATGTGAATATGATGTTTTTACATCCTTGGTTGATTTTTAATCTAGGAATCTTGGTAACGAATCAAATGAAGATGACTTTCTTAATCATTTTGAAGTCGTAGACAACCATCATTTTGATTATTTTCATTATATTTATGAATGTGATGATGATTCCCCAAGTGCACTAGTTGATCCTTCAATTTCTCAAGAATATTTTAATTTGGAAGATCTAGATCTAGAATGTAATTCATTTAAAGAAGGTTCTCTCATGGAAGCTTCTTCTTCAACCCCTTGTTCCTTGTGTCCTATTGCTTATATGTATTTCTCCTCAAACCTCCCACCCGATAAGAATAAATTTGAATAGTCACAAGGAAGTGAGGTTATCCATGATGAAGAAGTAAGTAATCATCTTATCAAGTATCCTTTCCATTCCTTGTCATTTCCAATTTTGCATGAAGAAAATTCTTCCATCTAGGTTAATCATGAGATTTGTTTAATCTATCCATCCTTAGATGTGAAAATAGAAGAACTTTATGACCTGGGTAATATATTTGTTTGAGATGCACAATCTGATCCGATCACTAACATACATGGTTGTCATTCAAATAGTAGTGATCTTATTGAAATTACAAGCGGTTGTTGTCCACATATCATGCATGATCTGATTCAATCCTCAAAATCAAATTCTATAATTCCTTAAATCTTCGGCACTCACCAGGAATTCGAGGCACTTCAACTTTTGTTGATGGTTATGTCAGGTCCTCATGAATCTTTTAAGGCTCCTTAACCAAATTAGATTTGGATTTTCACACAAAATTATTTCCTCTGTATGGTTTCACTATATGTAAATTCCTTCCCAAAAGTTGTGTTGTATTTTGGATATAACTTTTCGAGCTTTCAAGATTTTGTTTCCGATTACATTCAGAATTTTGTTTCAATTAGTCATTCCTCATGCAAACCTCTTATATTAAACTTAGGTTTGGAACGCATATCTTTCATGGATGTATGAATCTGCGAAGTTAATCATTTTAAATATTATAATTGGTTGAAGGATTCATGTCTATCAGATATTTTTAAATGTTATAAACTCCTAATCCTTCTCATGAATATTATAATACTAATTATTTTCTTCATGGCACCAGATATCCTCTTTAGTGTCCATGAATGCTTGTGTTATTTGCTGAATCAAGTTCCTTTTTTTCATCCACTACATCTCAACTAGTTTCATGTGCTTTCCATATTGGAATTCTTTTCTAATGATTATGATATTAGTCCAGTTTGTATTAGTAGATGGTTTATCACATTCACCGTATGAGGAAGATGATTATATTGTTCAATGAATATGAAAAGTTGTTCAAAATTATCTATATTTGTTGTATCCTAATCGAGAATCTTATGACTTAACCAATCCATATGATCATGACAACTACCATTCAATTTATCATGTTCCCACTAGTGTACCTAATGATGGTTGTTTTACATCAGATGATCTTTATGGTTTATCATCTCAATATTTAGACACTTGTCAAGCAGTTGGGGAACTTTAGCCTTCGTTGATGATTACGTTAGGCCCTCACTATCTTGACAAGCCTTCTGAATATGATCGAATTCATTTTCCCTTACCATATTGTCATCCTGATTCCATGCCATTAATTGAGAAGTTATCTTTTCAAGGATTTCAATTTTTTCAAGAGGATGTTTTTGAATTTCATGATCCAATCTATAATCATTTGGAGGCATCTTACTTAGCAAGCCCATTTTATAGAAACAAGTTTCAATTTCTCTTGATGTTTGCTAAGAAAGACAATATAAGTGCAAGTACATTCACAAGGAGCCATCAAGGTTTGTTTGATTATCATTTTCATCGAAAAGGTAAGGTAGCAGGTTGGTTAAGGACTATACATCATCCTACATATAGCAAAGACCTTCTATTTTTGTGTAAGATATTAAAGCTCTTATATTTTCTGTTACACATTGTATTACAACAGTGGATTCATTAGAAATATCAATACACTTAGCCCTTACCTTCTATATTGTCAGGTTAGGAGTAGGCCTAGTTTCATTTAGTTTCCCTTGCATTGCATCCACCATCTGTCCTGATTTCCATCTAGTCTATACATGTGTTTTGTTTTCTAGTTTTCTATTATCCATGTTCCTTTATATGCCAATTTAGTTTTCCCTTGCTTCTTTGTTAGGTTATGTATATTCCTTCATGTCATGTTTAATAAGATTTTGCATGAAATATGCTCCTGTTTGGCTCAAAATACAATATGGAAAAACTTAAAAAGGGAAATTGTGATGATGAACAATGCTTGGCTTATTTGTTGCCTCTTCCCTATCTTGGGTTTACATATATTTAAAGTCGATGATGTCTGAACAAAAAATATGATTCCTTCCTGACAAGAACCCTTCGGCAAAACTATGAAGCTCATATCTCTATTGGGACCTTCATGATTTCGTTAACCTTGTATTGAATGGTGTTTCAACCTATCAACTCGACCGAGTAGAGAAGGGAAAGTAGAAAAACTTTAAAACGAGCATATAACTTTGGTTATCTTTTAAAGCCCTTCAACAAGGAACAACCTCTCCTGCTCTCAATAAGTAGGGATCCCTCTTCCACTCATGCTCCAAATGTTCAATAAATGCTTCAAGCATATCTTTAAGATAATAAAAGAAAGGGTGAAGAAGAGAAAGGCTTCCTGTATAGAGAGGCGAAGCAAGAAATTTCGTCGGGGTACTATCTAGGCTTGCTGGAAGCGAAGCAATGCTTGTGTTTCCTTAAAGGTGACTCTGTCGGGGTACTGTTAAAACTCACTAGTAGTGGAGAAATGCTAGGGAATGTGCTTAGAAGCTCGATATACTTATTATCATTCTCCCCTATCAAAATACTTGAGGCATGACTAGTCTTATATTAAGGTGTTCCAAGATGAGAAAACAATAGAGGGTATTACATCTTTAACTGAGATAAGTGGTAAAGCTAGGTTAACCTATATGGTGAACCAATACTTCCTGAAAGGCTGAGACCTTGCACTTAGAGAATTAAACCTAAAAAAAGAAGTTGCAGTTCTACTAGTGCATTGCCAAGTGTTGATGTTGTGATCAACGCCCTAACAAATTTGTCCTACACTTGAATTTTGGAGCCTACTAAGGATCTTATGATCTGTCATCCATGGGTATTTCGTCATCGAATGATGTTTCACAAATTGATTAAGTCTCCTTCTCAGGTACTAACTGTTAAATTCACTTGACCACACATGCTCAATCCTTGATAAACTTATGAGTACACTTTCCTTATGCATAAACAAGCATAGAACTGTAAATCAAGACAATTCCTATGTGATTTTCTACTCATCACGATAGTCAGTGTGCACTTTTGTTGATAGTATCCCTCTTGTACTTCTATTTCGGTGAGTTTTACAAATTATCGTGTGTGCACACTATCGCTTTCAAGTGTCACTTTTACATTCACAGTTGTCATTTTTGCACAACTTCACTTTAGTAAATGTCAATTTTCCTGTTATATTAGTTATGGCACATGTTTATTTCAACATCATTCACATTTTGAAAGTGTCGTCTTCATGTTTTCCTCGTCACAAGTGTCACTTTTGTTGCCTTCACTCCTGCATGTGTCACACCTTTGCATATCATTAAATTTAGTTTTAGCACACTCTTCTACATTATATAGTCTTACATGTTATTAACATGTGCTAGACAAATTCCTATAGCTTAGCACACATTTTGGTCATAGTTGCAACTTTTTTCGTAACTTGTGTTCTAAGTGTCATAATGTGTCACATTGTTGTTGTTTCAAGTTGTGATTATTATCCATGAGTCTTATCTTCCCTTTTGGATTTTATTTATGGCTTTTGTGTGTGGGATCTAAGTTTGATTCATGTTTGGATACATTTACCTCGCTTACTCTACTGGTCCCACACTTCGCCATTTTGGAGCCCTTTTTGGTCCTTCTACCTAATACAATTTGTGAAGGCGTGAACCCTCTTATCATAAGAAGAGATTAGCCTATTCATGAGCCACAATGATGAAACTTGTATCACTAATATTTTTTCACCAAGTCCTATTCAAGATCACCTCAAAGTTACTGCACATTATGAACCTTCCAAAGCCAGCTACCTAACCCTTCTTACTTATATCGAATCACTAAATTTTTTATCACCTCTTACTTGCATGTAACATAGAGCACTCCTAGCTAACAATATGGACCTTTTCCATCCTCTTTGAAAGAAAACCATCCAATGAAAATGCCTTCCTATCCTCATAGTGCAATGAAAACCCTCCTAGGAAAACTGGCTTCCTTCCTATGGCCTCCCCCAATGAAAAGTGCATTCCAAATGGCTGAGCACCTAATGTTGAGTCAAAATGTACTAGCCTAGGAGGAAAATTCATTCCAAACCAATAGTGACCACTTTTTGAGGAAAATTGTGTTGTCTTTCAAACCTTCCCTTCCTCTAAGTGCATAGCGCAGTCTGAAGTCTCAAGCCTTCATCCTCCCTCTTTCCCTTCCCCCTTACATTGAAATTTTCTTAGACCTTCCTTGTTCAATGCATGGCATAATAGGAAGGCTCAAAGAGGCTTCCTCTGAGCCCTCGACTAGTCAAATTGAGCTTTCCAAGTCTTCATCTCTTTCCTTCTTGGCGCATGGTGCATCCTTAAGAAACAAGCATCCTCACCTTGTTCCTTTTGCTTCCCCACTATGCTGCACCAATGAAAAATCCTCTTTATATTTCATAACATACTAAAAATTAACATTGGTTCCTTTTAGGCCACTAATGAGTTCAACTGCATTTTTCTCATCAAGCCTCCTTTCAACCCTTTCACAAGCCTATCATGAGTTGATCATTCCATGAGTTGAGTAGTGATAGAATAGATGATTTTAAGCCTTATGTTTCCTTTTCATGAATGATTTCCATTGGTAGGAGTACCTTCTTTACATGACAAGTTTATTCTCAAAGTAGATATGAGGGAGAAAGCATAAAGAATCACCTGTGCAGAAGAAGCACCAAAAAGAGTTATAATAGAGACATGAAGCAAATTATGGACCAAGACATAAATAAGACATTACATGATGACTCATAGGATTCCAATATTGATCCAAGACCCTTTGGAGGGTGAAGATATGTAGATTTTTACTTGTAGATTCAATAACTTATGTGATATGATAAAACATAAGACAAGAATCTACTCTACTCTTCAACGGAAACCAAAATTGATCGATGAAAACAATAAGAAGAAAAGGAAGAATATCAATCACATAACACAATATTTCTCTGTGGAAAGAAACTGCTAAAAACCTTGACTATCTATATTACATTAACCATAAGATATGCGAAGAAAATACAATGCTTGTTCAACCCAAATAATTCATGCACTAGTACAATCTATCTCTCTGCTTCACAAACCAACTTAAGTCAACACTTAGCCAATTTTGTTGTTTTCCAAGCCCCTACTTCCTTGTGCAATTCTTGAGAGAATTAGCTCGTATTTAGTTGGGAAATTCTCACTCCATAACTGTGCAATCCAAACATAGGTCTTGTATTGATTGCATGCACCATCTAAAAATTCAGAAAATTATACAACTAATAATACATTGTCCCTGAACTCTGATCTCAACTAGGTATTCTTATGAACTGACATGCATGAGTTATTTATGAGTGAATCTTCAGTTAACCAGTGTGGTACTGGTGATGCATTGGTGCACTTCTCCACTACTATACCTCTACTAGTTCCTCCAATAGTTAGAACTAGTTTAACTGACTATAACATAGTTAGAGAGAGTTATCTAATTACAACTCAAAAGAACTCAACCCGGGCCCCTAAAATTTAGGGATCACTCTACATGACTCTAGATAGACTTCCAATTCAAATTTCTTAAGTCAATTTAACTTAATTAACTATTACAAGTTACTATGAGAATATAATTTCTATTTAATTCCTAATTCAATTTAGGGACAAATTAAATTGGAATTTCCAGATGCTATTTTTAACATTTCTTGCGGCAATTTTCAACGCTCCCTCTTAACAAGAAAGGAATTCAACTCTATCTTGATCAGGTACCTTTGCAATGTTCTGCATGCAACTATTGTCACTATTTTTGTTTCTACTGCAACATCTTCAACCAAAAAACATCCAACCTAAATCAATATGATCAATTTGTCACTAGTCCCTGACTACTACGAGCTCTACCTCTGTCGACTAAAAAATTTATGCTTTTGCTGACTCTGCCTCTGTTCCATCTACACTACTATCAACTCTACTCTGTGCCCTCCAATATCTGGCTACTAATAGTCTCTACTCTGTCACTCTGATATCTGATTGCATCAATTGCCACTGATCCATTCTGCTACTGTGTATTATGGGCTCCCGTAGCAAGATAATGATCCATGAGACAACCCATCTCAATGGACCCTGCCCAAATTTCTGCACTCTTAGGACTATTACTTCACATTTCCCCACCTCTCACCTAGAGGTATGGTTGCATGTGCTCCCTCTGCCCACTTGGCTCAAAATTTCCCCCAACTAGATGTCTCCACTCAGTCTCCTCTCTTCTTCTCCAATTATGGCTGCTCCACAACTTTCTGAGTCTACTTCTAAGGCTACTTCTTCTCTACTAAAGTGGATCTCTCCATTCAATCTCCTCTCTGGTTCTCTAATTGTGGTTGCTCCACAACTTTCTGAGACTGCTTTTGAGGCTTCTTCTGGGGCTGCATGTTGAGAGGTAATTCATTCTCCCTCTCAACCACAAAGTCTCTAACTTTTTCCTTGCTCTTCAAGTCTTTGCATGCATCTTCGACCTCGAGATCATACAGGTTATTAAAACATATGCCGATATGTTTCACTTGTCTTGTGGCGATGTGTCTAAGGAAAACCTTTCCCTTAATAAAAATCACATCATAACCACGATCTTCCAATACCGCAATGGAAATAAGATTCTTCTTTAGTTCTCGAATATACGTCACATCTGTGATTCTCAGAGAGGAACCAGACTCCCTATAAAAAGTAACTATACCAATCCTGATAGCACTATACCTCTTGTCATCTCCAAACTCTATGTTCTGCTTAAGGTCTTTCTCCTCAAAATGACTAAAGAGATCTCTATTCCCCATCATATGAAATGAGGCACTGATGTCGAGATACCACATGCTTTCCATTACAGTGTTGGCCAAACATGCAATGAGAGTGAAATAAAGTTCGAATTATGAAGCTAGAGCTTCACCTACTGCTGCAACTGCAGGCTCCTTTTTGACTTCTTTCTTTTATGGGAAATTCATGGCATAGTGACCATGCTCGTGACAGTGGAAACACTTGAATTTTGACAAGTCCTTCTTCTTGTCACCTACTAATAGAGTCCTAGTGACTGTGCCATCTCTTGGGAAGTCCTAGAAGAGCTAGGCTCACCATATCATTTTTGGCAATAGTAATCCCAACACTTCTAAGCTCATCTCAACAATGGGTGAACTTGGTCATGTAATTCAGAATTGAGTCACCCTTCGCCATCTTGATCTTTCTGATTTTGTCCTTCAGTGCCAAAATTCCTAAGGGTCACTACTATTCTAAAACAAGTACATCAATGCCTTCCACATTCCATATGGAGTATCCTTACAGTGGAGACTCGAGACAATGTGATCTCAAACTCCTTCTAGGATAATCCTTCTCGCTTTTTCTACACACTTTCTCCATTCAACTACATCTTTAGCATCTGATGTTCGAGGCTTAGGAATGTCATGATATATGAATTCCTTGAGGTCATCGTCTTCTAGCACTTCCTCCATCCTGTCCTTCCAAGATATGTAATTCGAGTTGCTCTCCAAGGCATACTCAAGTCTCAAACCATAGAAAGTCATATTGTTGATTCTGAAGTATGAACTGCAAATTCGATTTCACTTGCACAACAAACTCAAATTCTCCTCTTCTATACTGTCTTCAGCTCTGATACCATGTAGATTTTTACTTGTAGATTCAAAAACTTATGTGAAATGCTAAAACATAAGACAATAATTTACTCTACTCTTCAGTGGAAACCAAAATTGATTGATGAAAACAATAGGCAGAAAAGGAAGAATATCAATTGCACATAACACAATATTTCTCTAGGGAAAGAAACTGCTAAAAACCTTGACTACCTATATTGCATTAACCATAATATCTGAGAAGAAAATACAATGCTTATTCAACCCGAACAATTCTTGCACTAGTACAATCTATCTCTCTGATTCACAGACCAGCTCAAGACAACACTTAGCCAATTCTATTTCTTTCCAATACCCTACTTCCTTGTGAAATTCCTAAGAGAATTAGCCTGTATTTAATTGAGAAATCCTCACTCGATAACTACGCAATCCAAACATAGGTCCTCAATTGATTGCATGCACCATCTGTAAAATTCAGAAAAGTATACAACTGATAGTACATTGTCCCTGAACTCTAATCTCAATTAGGTCTTCCTCTGAACTAACATGCATGATTTATTTATGAGTGAATCTTCAGTTAACTAGTGTGGTATTGGTGACGTACTGGTAAACTACTCCACTACTAGACCTCTACTAGTTCCTCGAATAGTTAGAACTAGTTTAACTAACTATAACTTTATCTAACTACAACTCAAAAGAACTCAACTTGTGCCCCTAAAATTTAGGGATCACTCTACATGACTCTAGTTAGACTTTCAAATCAAATTTCCTAAGTTAATTATGTCAATGTAACTTAATTAACTATTACAAGTTGCTATGAGAATAGAATTTCAATTTCATTCCTAATTTAATTTAGGGACATATTAAATTGGAATTTCTAGATGCTATTTTTAACATTTCTTGTTGCAATTTTCAGCAAGATAAGCAACGAAGTATATATTTCGTGAAGATGAAGCATAGATCATATCTACCATCAAAAATGAAATATGAAGCAACAAGGAAGAGAACTTGGTGTTTCCACCTCATCATGAAGTCCATGTTATCATTGTCAAGTTGTAACTCGTACAAGTGTCATCATAATGGTTAATGTGTGTCCATGTGTTATGCCACATAATGTGGAATTTAATGATGTAATTATTAAAAGGGAAAAGGAAAAAATGTAAGATGTGGAATTCCATGGGTCATATATGGAATATGAAGGGTCACATAGTCATATATGGACAAAAGTCACATGAAGAAGTCCAAAAGTCACATAGAGAAGTCCAAAGTTCATTTAGAAGTCCAAAGGTCATAATATAAGTCATGATGGTAACTCAAGAGCCATGGGGAGATGAAAGGTCATTCCTCTTGTTATAAAAGCAACTTCATAACTCAAGTAAGAAGATTTTGGAGGCTTAGGCTTTGGAGAGCTTTCTTTGGATTCTTCAACTTGGCATAAGTGAGAAGATTATTCTTTGGAGAAGCAAGAAGTGAATTAATGTTCCACTATTGGAGCTAGTACCTCACTATTGTTACTGTGTACTTGGATATTTCACCTAATATTGAAGCTCATTGAGCCAACACACTTTCATGCATGTATCGTGAATGTTTTAAGACTATTGTTTGTTTGTTTACAGTGTATGTTGGCATTCTTATGCACTAAAGAAATTAAGTTATTTCACCGACTTTGGTCATTATCTTGTTGAATGTGTGTTTTATTTGTTTTTCATGAATCATTGTTATCATGTGAACTAATTTACAGGTTAATCAATGAATCTTCCCTTTATCTTGTGTACCTTCTCCAGGAATATAGTATATTACTTCCCTTAAGGGGACTCAATCTTTTATCCCTTAGAGAAAGTATCCTTTTACACATTGCAATTGGTGCATCACAATGTCAACTTACTTTCTAACTAAAAGATTATGTGGATAATCTCTTATGTTATACATTGAAACCAAGGTGAACATTACAATTATGGTGGCTGGTTCGATACTCTGGATGGGATGCCTACTCAAAACTTTGTGAGGTCTAATTGGGACTTCACATCAAGGAGACCCCCTTGTATTTTGGTGGTAACTAACACTATCAACAACAGGCTAGATGGATAGCCATACTTAGTGAGTTCAACTTTGAGATCAAGTACATCAAATGAAAATAAAATGGGGTTGTTGATGCACTTAGTAGGAGGATTCAAGTGAATCACTTGACAACCATAAGCTCTTACAAAATGGAACTGGTAGAAAGGGTCAAGAATGGAGGACAACATGATGAAAAATATCAACAAATGAGAGAAAAGTTGCTACAAGATGGTGGGGATGAAGAATATCACCTCACTTATGATGGCCTAATTAGGTTCAAAAACATAATTTATGTGCCAAAAAATGATGAATTAAAAATTCTCATAATGAGAGAGTTTCATGTGAAGCCTTATGCAAGCCACCCATGGTACCAAAAGACCCTCACGACCATCAAAAAGTTCTATTATTGGCCAATTTTGAAGAAATAAGTGGTTTATTTTGTGGCTAAATGCATAGTATGTCAGTAAGTGAAGGTTGAATGCAAGAATCCAACAGGATTATTGCATCCTATTCTCATTTCAGAATGGAAATGGGAGGTAATAACCATGGATTTCATCGTAGGTTTTCCTAGAAAATCTAGGCAACATGATTCCATTATGGTGGTGATTGAAAAGCTGAGAAAGATAGCTCATTTTGCAGCAGTCAAATCCACTAATTTAGCTAGTGAGGTGGCTCAAATATTCATAAAGGAGATCGTGAGACTGCATGGTTTCCACAAGATAATTATTTTGAAACCGAGATGCTAAGTCCACTTCAAGATTTTGGAAGGAACTATTTGTAGGTTTGGGGACCGAGTTGGCATTCAGTACAACATATCATCCATAGACATATGGGAAAACAAAGATGACAAATAGGATCCTCGAGGACATGTTGAGGATGTATGTGATGCATCAAACCAAGAAGTGGGAGCAATATCTTCCACTTGTAGAGTTTGCATACAACAATGGATACCAATAATCCATAAAGATGAGTCCATTTGAGGCATTGTATGGGAGGAGTTGCAACATTGTTGGCTTGTTGGGTCCTGACCTAGGTTCAGAGTTAATTAGCCAAACAAGCCCCTGTACTACTGGCCCTTTTGGAAACAGTCCACAGAGTGTAGACTGAGGTCTCACCTGAAGCAATATGGGGGGATGTTGGAACTAGGTTTCCGCACCCTTGAGATGTTTGAGGGGTTGATTTAATCCAACAGTGAATACCTTCGCGCACTTCCTTGACCTGTGAGGCCTTCGCGCCCTATTATATTCGCCTTTGCGCAGCCCTAACCAGGGGTTGTGGGGCTTTCACGTTGTTGGAACAACGATCTGCATTATTTCCCCAAGTTACATCGCAGATATTACTTATCTTCTTATAACAATTAGTTATCTTCGCACAAACAAATTCCTTATATTATATTCACTTATTCAACACATTTATGTAAGTTCGCGTAGTAAATAAATAGTAAACTTGCAATTCATACCCAATAATGCATAAAATAGGGAAACATACAGAAAAATATGGTAAACCTTCTCTTTATTAATGCTTCCAACGGTTACAGACTCGACTTGCCCTGCGCACTCAACTGCAGGGGTCCACGCACTCAGCTGTGGACTACTAAGCCTCTGCACACTCAGCTGCAGAGCCTTCTCCTACTCTACAACCCAAAGACACAACTCTACACTTCGACTTACTGCTTCATTGATTTCTTTCTATATTTTGATTCTTATCTTCTTTCTTACACTTAGAGCCTTACTCTTTTTATACAATCCCATGGTCCGCGGACCATGGGTGGGTCTCTCAAACCAACACTACATTTACAAAAGTAAGGGCGGACAACCCTATGACTCTATTATAGCTCCACGCCCACAATTCATGGAGTATTTACAATAGACTTAGTCAAAACTTGGGCTTTAAGCCCCAAAACTTGCCTTGGGAGGATCCCATGCCCAACAAACACTGCAACACAAACATCATGACTCCCCCTCAATTCACTCTATTGGTGCAGAGATCTTTGCGCGGAGACCTCCCAACTCTACTCAAATGGCTAAAAGATTGACAGCACACTGAACGGCTGCCTGTTGAATCTCTTGGACTCGTTGTTCTAAGACCGTGGTGTCAGAATTGCTCCCCTGCATTTGTTCCTGCGTCCCTTGCATCTGCGCGAGCTTGCCTTCAATTGTTGTTGTGATTACGAAGGCCTCATCGATCTAGGGCTGAACATGTGCCTTCGAAAACTGCTTCTTTGTGTCATTATGCATCTACATGCTCTTTCAGCACTTTGGCTTGTTGCATTCGTGCAAGCCTCTGAGTGAGGGCCACCATCTGTGCGGACACGCGCCTCTGTTTCCAAGCACTAAATGTTCGGGTCCTCCTGCAAATTTCTGAGGACCTTGAATGATTCTTCTAACATTCTGGTGTAGTCTCTTACTGCACTGTTGATCTCCTCTAGCCTTGATGTAATGGCACTAGTGCCTTGTTCCGTTACCTCTGGAGGAGTTGAAAGTTGCACCTTCAACCGTAGCTCTACGATCTGAAGGTTCAGCTCCAGCTCAACCTTAGCCATTTCTTCTCATGCCTCGCACACCCCTGCTGCTAATATTTGGATGCGCGCCTCTGTTGGTGCTTCTGCTAGGATGGTCAACTCAGGGACCATCTATTAGGCTTCTTCCAGTACCTGCACCATATTATTGTTCTGAGATACAAACCTCGTGGCATTGTAAGCTCAAATGCTCCATGTTGATCTTCTACTCACTCAACACTTGCAATGCGTGGCTCTCCCTAGCCCACAGTTCCAGAATAATCCCATCCTATAGAACATAGAGTATCTTCTGCAAGAGAGCAGCCATGTTGATCCCTATCCCCTTCAGTGTACTAACCGTAGGCTGGTGGGCCTCATTTGTGTAACCAGTGCCCCTTCTGGAAGCACTATTATGTTGGTTGTATGAGTGTGCAACATTTCCTCGGTTGCAGTTGTTCCTACTATGAGGTTGGTCAAGGGGGTACCAGCTTGAGGAGCACGCACTTGAAAATCCTAAATCTGTGCTTGGAGGGCCCCCAACACAATCTAATTCTCCTCCGTGAAGGTCTGGAGGGCCTCTATGATGACATCACACACCGTCTCTTCTATATCGTGTAGATCCCCCTCAGTAAGGGTGATCGAGTCAATAGATAGCTTGGACGCTTTTACCTTCTTGCATGGCCCTGTCTGCTTGCTCGAGCATTGGCGCTTCAATTATGTTGACACTGTTTGTGGGTCCGCATCGCCCTCTTCTTCTTCTGTTTCCATCTCTTTCTTCTGCTTAGGCGAAGGAAACTTCTGGCCCTCGCGCACCTTCTTTGCTACCTTTTGTGCTGTCACTTCTATGGCCTTTTTCTATTTTGTTGTTGTCTGTGCAGTGTCCTGCGCATCCTGTGCTTTTTTTGCTGCTGCTTCTTTCCTTATTTTTTCTGAAAAATGCGCCACACATAGTTTTTCCTCCTCCTTCTTCTGCTTAACAGATTTTTCTAGTGCAAAGATGTTCAGATCATGTCATTCCGGTGTCCATGTCTCAAGCGCGTCGAAAATCACATCATCTGTGGTGATATAAGGCAGTTCGTTCCACTTCTTTGCAAGGTCCTTATGCGCCCTGAGGTAGATGTCATAAAAGTCCGCTTTAAATTCTGCAAAAAATTGTAGGCTGTTGTAGACAGTGGGTGATAACCATGGCTTGTGGTTAATCCCCATTATGATGTTCATATCCATGAATACCTAAAATATTTTGCTGTCGCAGATCCGGTTTGCATCCTTAATGGCCGGCAGCAAAGCATACTTTGAGGTCTCCAAGAGATCCCTTGTAATTGTGGGGAACTGGCTGTCCTCCAGCAATTCCCCAGCCACCAGCACTATGGACAGTAGAAGCCATACATAGTCGAAAGGTTTTCCTTGTTCCTGTGCCTTGCGGCAATTTTCCAAGAACTCTTTGCACAAGAATTCAGACCAGTTAAACTGCACCCGTTCTGCACATTGTTTAGCAAGTGCCACCACTGGCGTGGGTACCTCGTCCACGTGGTACTTCCGCATGACCTTACCTGCCAGTATCTAAGTCACCACTCTGACTGCTTTGTTGTTGATACTGGAGATCCCGCAGCCTCTCTTCCTTTTTCCAGCTTGTATTTCTTTTTCATGGCCTCCATGATGGCCAAATCGTTCCTCTTCCCCTTCAAGATGTCGGCGGGGTCTTCACCTTTGCACGAGAGTCAAGTAACTTGGTCGATTAAGTGGTATGTGATGGGGATGGGCTCCTCCATCCATAAACACCCACCATCCACTAGGTAGAGCAGCTGCCTATTTTTGAAGATAGTCACTGGGGCGCGATGGTAATGCGGCACCCAAAGTAGGTTCAACAACCCGCCTTTTCGACTCTACGTAACCACTTGCGTGGCTCCAACTCTATAACTCCTGTCATGGTGTGTTTCTTTGGCTTCATGAGGTTCACGGTAACCAAGTGAGGGAATTTCTAGTGGTCAGTGAGATCCCAGTCTTCGAACTTTAAGTTTGGCACCCTTCCCAAGTGTGTTCCTTCAAATATGATATCATCTAGGAGGAGCAGGCTCTGTAGAGAGCTCTTCCTCTGATCGAGGTCCTTGGGCACCTTTTCCTTTCCCTTTCATGGAGGGACATATGCGGGTAGCTTAGTTAGAAGGATCGCACCCTTGGTTTCTTCCTCCATACCCTCATCCTCATCTTCTTCAATTATGAGGTCCTCATAGTCTTCTTCCTCCTCATCAGTCTCCAGGTTAATAGCTTTCTCTTTTTCCTCCATTGTTAATCTAGTTCATAGCGGGTTTGGGGGGGGGGGGCACACGCACCAGAATCATTGGTTGTTTATCTTTCTATGGTCTCGATTTGTGCAGTGATTTAGGGATTTCCGCTACAATCCCAGCGCTCTCAGGGGCATATTCTATACACATGGCCTGCGCAGCTTCTTCGGCAGTCATCTCTGTGATTTCCCTAGCTTCTTCAGATGATGTCATCTTTTTTGTCCCGAAATATCTCTACCGCTCACTCAGGGGCTCAAACAATGCTCTACACAACACAAACAGATCTCGGTTCGAAATACTCGGGGCGCTCGATAGCTCAATTCACAAATGACCAAGTGTTATTTCTTAGGCAGCCCTTTGTATTTTATAGCACCTTTTGATTTTGAATTCGACCGTTCCCCCTAAATCCAGTCCATTAATGCTGCCTTGGCGGCAGATTTTCCCAAATCTTGCCCATAAGTCTCATCTTAAATGGCTGTCGTATGCTCCATTTGGTCTCAATTCAAGCCTCACATCATGAATAGTGACTACAACGGTCACTTTCCAGCCAACCCACGTGGCAGCGCAGCCCCCCTTGTGCAGTCGTGGACCTTGTGACACTTTGCTTCTGCGCGCACCCACTACATCATGTAGCTCTCGAGCAAAATAGTTTATAGTCCTGCGCCTCCTTTCAATTGCCGGGAGCACTAAGACTGTACTTCCCATGGCTAGTCAGGTGGCCGCGACACCTGTATAGGGTTCCAATTGATCATCCGTCACCTTTCCCAGAGAAAATCCGCCTTTTATTTTTACTGTCTGCATTGCAGACTTTACCATTGGCATTGTGCCACCATGGGTGATCACTTTAGTAATACGTGCTTCAATCCAAGGCATCAGGCTGATCAACTCTTGACAGTAGTCCCCAAATTCATCAACATAATCGTGCATACCCTGTTTTATCACCCAGTTTTCTTATCGAGAAAATCCTTCTTTATTTCTTCCTTAAGCTTCTTGACTTCCGCTTCCACCAGAGCACTTTTCTCCCTTAACTGCACCCTTGCCTTCATGAGTTCTTGGAGCCTAAGATCACCTTGTCAGATTCCATCCTCGGGTCCCAAGTGTTCTTCTTCATTCAGCTGCATTATTCCTTCTCCCAAGGCTTCGCGAATCGTCATATCCATTGATGCTGCTATGTGCGGACTAGGCTTACTCTGGACTATTGGAACTCTAGTGTTTCCTCCATAGGCCAACGTAGAAGGCATCTGCCCTGTCAGTTTCTTGCACATTGTCTTATAAGCCCATAGAACTGTTGGTACGTGCAGGTCCTAATCACTCTGTTGTGCATTATATACCCTATTCAGTGCTTCACACAGTCCGTTAAAGGCTTCTGCATGGGTAACCTTCTGCACACTCGTTTTTTCCAGACTTTGTCGTCCCAACTGGAGGGACCATTCACGCAATTTCCTCACCAACACCTGCTTATGACCGTGTTCCCAAACGTGAAGTCCAAGTGCATCTGCGTAGGTTTTTTAGCATATGCATGTACCCATCTGGACAAATGTGCGCGCGGATCATTCCATCCATCATACTTGTCTTTTAGACGCATCTGAGGCTTCCCAAAATGCATGCGCATCATTCTTCTTCATTCCCGCCAGTCCCCAAATCTTCCTTGGTGCATGCCCCACCACCTCGCGGGCGTAGTGTGTAGTACCCATTTCAAAGCCTCAAAATGTTGTTGTTCTGGAACCTCTCTTTCAAATATGTTCAAGAAATCATCTACCTCACTTATCCCATCATAAGTAGCCAGATCCCTTACTTCCATTGATATGCAATGCAGCGATCTTATCATCATGTTGCAGTTCAGCATGGTTACCTTGTGTAACCAGTTCTACCATCGCTCTATCTCTTCATCCGAATCTGATGTGTAGGGGCTTTCGCGATCCCATGAGATTTTTCCATCCGCTGTGGGATTTACCTAGTCTTTCTCTCGCGCGATTATCTTATAGATGCAGTCTAAGTTGTCGTCACTTTCATAGTCGTGCACTGGCTCCGTGTAGCGTGATCCTTCTACAAGGTCCAAAGGTACGACTACCTGCAGAGACTTTTTCTCAAAAGAATCTTGAACTTCTTCAGATTTATCACCCCATTCATGTCAGTGGCCCAATCTATTCCTAATAGTGCTGGGTAGGGATTGATATCATCAACAATCTCTATCACTTCAAAGTCTACCAACACGATTGCTCCTTCAATATCCATGGTGATTCCCTGCAATCTTCCCATAGGTAGGATCTTTTGTTGGTTCACCATTCGTAGTTGGATAGGAGACCATTGCAGCGTAGGCCTTCCCATGAGCTCCCATGTTTTCTTCGACAGAACGTTCATGTCCGATCCTAAATCCATAATCACTTGGTCCATCTCGTATTCTCCAATTTGCGCAGTCAATCTCATTTCCCTTCCCGTCCTTGTCACATGATTTCCAATATTTCGGATTATGTGCGGTTCTCTTAGCGTGGTCCCAGCGCATCTATTTATGAGTTCCTGCAATCCCTTTACAACCTTGTTGTCACGCAGTAGCTTCATACATGTTTCTAGAAACATCATGAGCATTAATGGGTCCATTTATGGCTTTGGTCTATCTTTTCTTCCTGAAGTGGAGGCATTAGTGAAGCTCTTCCTAGATTTCATGAAGGTTTCCTTAGCGCGCTCCAAATCAAACTCTAGTTCTTTCGTCAAAGCCTTGTGAACCCAAGTACTATCTTTAGGCTGCCTACCTATATCATCGCCTGTCATCATCCCACTTCGGCGCATAATTTTTATGTTAGGGTCTTCCTCGCGCAGCTCAAACCTCATCATTTGTAGGTTCTGAGTTGGGGTAGGTTGGAGCGCTCCCTTGTCGCGCAACCTCGCTATTAGTATGGGGCTATCCTCCGTTTCATGATCAAACAATGTACAATACAAGCATGATGGTCACGTTGGATTCGTACAATCACGAGCATAATGTCTTGGCCCCCTGCAATTGTAGCATATTAGTTGTCCGCAACCTCTCCCAGGTCCTCCTCCACCTCGGCCTCGTCCGCGCCCCTAAAATCCAGTTAATGCCACTCCTGTGTTCTGGTCAAGGGGCCATGTTTCGGCCTGAACTCTGTAGGTGGGATTCATATCCATCATCAATTCATAGCTTCTACAGGTGCGCTCATCGTGTCCCACTGATCTAAAGAAATTACAAAACAATTGTTGTGAACTCTGCATGTACTTCTGCAACAAATGGTAGTTTGTTAGCCTCACTCTCTTAAAAATCAATAATAAATCCAATTATTAAATTAAATAAATAAAATCATGAGAATTCCTCAAACCAAGGATTCTAGTTTAGATGAGAGATTCTCTCCAACTAGCTCTCCTAAATTAGTGTGTAAGTTGAGAAATTGTCTCAACCAAGTGAGTCTAAGATAGACGCACTATCTTAAGACCACTTGCTCATGTATTTAAATGTATCATTAAATTATTTGAATAAGATATAATTACATGATCATGAGAGACCACATGATGGTTCTCTGCCTTTTCTGCCATTTTAATTTTTGTGTGTTAATTTGTTGTGCATATGGTTATATGGCTTTGTGATTCTTCTTCATGTGGTATCAGAGCCACCTTTATGAAAAAAATTCGTTAGTGCTGCAGTGCACTACGCACAGGGTGAACTACTTAGGTTTTGATTGCAAGCCTTATCCAAACTCTGTCAGCTGCTCAGACGAATATGGCTTCCAGCAGAAAGAGGGTTTGATGGTGCCATGCACTGTGGAGGTTTTTGAGGAATCGTTGCAGCTCATTGAGCGCAGTAAATTGACCTGTGGATAGTTCAACCTTGAACTATTGGTGAACAATCTCAGAGTCAAGGCATCTCTCACCCCATGAATAATCTCAGAGTCGAGGCATCTCTTGCCCCATGAATGAGGAATACCCCTTTTCTTCGGTGTTAATGGCATCCAAAGTAATGAGATAGATTACGACAAAGGGAGTATCTAATGTACAGGAGAGGCCCTCGTAGTTGTGCCCTCCACTATGAATCTGAATCTCCCAATCGTATTATACGCAGCAGGCCACCGATTTCTGCACTTGTTGCCAGCTTTGTGGGACAATCACAACATTGGGCTTGCGCACACTGGATTTTGTGTAGCATAGGTTTTACACAGAAAAATTCAACAGTAAATAGTACTCTGTAGAAGAAGGTGTCATGGTTGTGAAATTTGTAATAGCATTTCTTGTCAGGCATAATATCAATCCATATTGTACTAATGCAACAGCCAATACTAGCTAACAAAAAAGAATAGAGGACATACTAAGCCATTGAGCCAGAACCAGAGAGAAATCCCACGTCCAGCAACCCGCTAAGGAATTAGTGAAAGAGAATTCAACAGAAATGTTGACCGAGGTGTTGCCAAAACGATGGACCCTAGACTTGCATGTTAGACAGGAATTTCACTGGGAATAGAAGAGCATGAGTCTGTTCTGGAATTGAAATTCAAAGGGGCATGGTCTGATTTTCCATTCGCGTTGAGTGAGTATAAGTCCACCAATAATGTGATCAAGGAGTGGTCAAAGAAGTGAAGGTAAATCACAAGGGAAATCGCCCCTTTGGGGTTACGTTGCTCGAATCCTTCAATGGAATTCTACAGAATGAAAATCACCTTTTGAAAATGGTAGTGAATGCGTTGGGAATGTCCAATGTCTGATCTATTCATGTAATTTTAAGTTTCATGTGATGTCAATAGATATAATCCCTTTGGGATTCAGCTTCCTCTGTCGACCCTAGGCTTGCACCAGACGGCTCATACCGAAATTTGAGATTCATCAAAGAAACTAATATCTATAGTGCACATTGCCACGACTATTTAATAGCTATGGCCTGCGACAGTTTCCGTGAATATGGTATGGTTTTTTGCTATAATTTGTCATGGTTAGCACATCCAAAATTAGAAACAATATCAAAAATATTGATTATATGATGAAGATATGGAGTGAATTGATCTTCATAAAAATTAATTTTATCCATTGAAAGTAAAAAAAAAAAAGGAAAATTAGGAACGTCTTATTGTGTTGAGAAAGATTAAAAAATAAAAATAAAAAATAAAAAAATCTGGTGTTATCTAGGGTTAAAGAGTGAGTCACCCTTTAGAAATAGTTGATTGGAATGAGAATAATATTTTTTGAGTGATAAGTTCTTTTGGAGTAATAAGTGATTTTGTGGAGTCATAAGGTGCATATTTTATAAATTTGGAGCGATAAGTGAATTTGTTTGGGTTGAGGACATTATTGTAATCCAAAGTAATCTTTTACTTTGAGAATGATTGAGTCACTATAGGCAGTTTTTTGAAGACAATTTGACGCCAAGGAGTTCTCAATATGTGCTTGAGATGTCTCACTGAAGACATTGTCATGATGATGTATCTTGAAGGTTAATAAAACATATCTTTTTGGGGTAATCATGTCCTAGATCCGCCTGAAATTGAATAAGGGGATCATAGGTACACTCTGTGTCGTGAATGTGCTTGCATGATTTTAGTCGAATTTGTAAAACACTCTTTTTCTTATGCTTAAACAAAACAACTACATGCACATAAGAAAGTTTACATATACAAGTCATCGATCAAGCTCTTGAAATCAAAGCTCCCATAATCAATTAAGTTCATCAGCACAAAGCATCACATCATCGACTTGATAAAAGTAATATTCTGCAACAACATTTCACAACAGCTAATTCATGCCATCAAGTTAAGGACGCTACAAAATTCAAGCATTTAAAGCTAAGACGACATTAACATCATCAGCACTTTTTGTATCACATGTAGATAAACATTTTTTAATTGAATTGTACGGGTGCATTCTCAGTTGTAACCGACACCCTAATTGAATTGTTAAGGTGCATACATTAAGTCAAGTAAGTCTTCAACCGAGTCATCAAGATTGAACTTGTCATTTGTCTCTTGGGTGCATTTTCGACAATGTTCGACACCCTTTCTTTTTTAAAATCAACACATTCAGTGAGTACATTCATGAAAGCACAAAGTGTCAGTAATCATTAAAACAACCAAGCAAGTGAGCATGTTATTTAAACAAAAAAGCAAGCGAGTGTGTCAAAATAAAGTGCGAAAGTTCATAGCATGACATCTACAACAAACGAACCAGTGTGAAGTTGATTGAAGAATTCACAGTGTTAGTGAAGCATTCAAGCAAAGTGATCATCATCAAGCGAGCATGAAATCAAGAGTTCAAGCAATCAAGTTATAAAACTCTAGCAAGTGTTTGAAGCATCAGCAATAAGAAACAGTACAAGCGAGCTTGAATTCAAAGTGAGCAAGATAACATGATGACACACATTCAACTATCCCAAATTCTTCACAATTTGATTTTATCATCAGCTGGCAACATGGTGAGCATCAACAAAACAACTCTTGCTAACATTCAAGTGCATATTCAACATGCACGTGAAATGATTGAGTTCCTTCAACTGGAATCACAACTGTAGAGAAATGAGTTGCAAGAGAAGCATGTGCTTCCAAGTCTTCGACCAATCCAGAGACCACTAATCATTCAACTTCATTCATCCAACCATCTTCAAGTGTTGAAGTTGTTCCAGTTCAACTTTCTTCTGAACCCATCATCAAGCCATGGGAAGAAATGCAAAGTAATCGAAATCAATGCGGCTTAGGATATGCAAAGATAATGACAACTTACATATCCCTGATTATTCAAAGCCCATTCAGTTCGTTAGTGCTGGATTACTTGAACAAATCACCTCAGTGAGTTCTCAACAACTTGCAGACTAACGTCAATGCACACAAACTAAAGTTGTAGACAAACAGAAATGCACACAAACTCAAGTTATAGACAAACCATAATGTTCTCATTTTCAAAGAATCGGTCATCTGGAAAATCAATGTTTTGATCTCCATCCTTGTAGCCATTGCGGCAAGTCAAATCATACATCATAGAAATGATACAAGCAACGACAGCCAGCCAGATTGAAGATAAATTATTCATGGATTGATCCCTGGGAATGGTCATCCACAACTAGAAGATTGTACAAGTTTTATAATCGAATTCACTCACACATATTGCAGCCAACAGTCAAATGGATATGGTACTCTCATGCAATTGAACAAGGGAGTACACCAGTGAAATACTCCTCCAGGGGGGGAGTTCAGATATATTTTGGAGAAGATTGCCTCTCCTTTCAACTGACAAAGGGGGAAAAATGTCAATGAAATTGACAAGTGGTTGTCAGACTGGAAGTCTCAACAACATCAACGAAGTAGCCATTGGGAATCTTCATCAGCCAATGGGTGATCATCATCAACAAATACGCCAGTGGGCATTCATCAAATTGTGTCAATGGACACCAGATGTTGTTTTCAAGAAAAAGACAATTGGATCCTTTTTTGGCGTGGCACATGATGGAGTTGACAAGTGACATTCAGAGATGGATCAATCATGCAACTGACTCATGGTCTCTTCATATTGTAGCTTCTTCAACATCCAGCTTTGGCAGTTTTTCAAGCAAATGTTTTTTTGAGGATCAAATTGAGAACTTGGAAGATGGTTCCTTGTTCATTTTGGATTTATCATTGAGGGCAAGGATGTTAGCCTCACTCTCTTAAAAATAAATAATAAATCCAATTATTAAATTAAATAAACAAAATCATGAGATTTCCTCAAATCAAGGATTCTAGTTTGGATGAGAGATTCTCTCCAACTAGCTCTCCTAAATTAGTGTGTAAGTTGAGAAATTGTCTCAACCAAGTGAGTCTAAGATAGACGAACTATCTTAAGACCACTTGCTCATGTATTTAAATGTATTATTAAATTATTTGAATAAGATAGAATTACATGAGCATGAGAGACCACATAATGGTTCTCTGCCTTTTCTGCCAGTTTAATTTTTGTGTGTTAATTTGTTGTGCATATGGTTATATGGCTTTATGATTCTTCTTCACAGTTGTTCGTGGCATGCCTTCCTCCTATTTGACAAATTGCGCACCACAATGTAGGTGTCGTGCAAGGTCCTACTTGGGCCTCTGGTCTTAAATGCATCGATCCTCTTCCCGCGAGGTAATTCGCAAACACTGGGCATGTTGTGTTGTGTTATATTCTTTCCACGACTAGCCCACGTAGTTGACTGGCAGGTTAGAAGGAGGGCAGAGCCCCTCCTTCATTATGCCGATTGCGTAGCGAGGGGAGTCACAAGGGGTTTGAGGGGTGCAGGTAGCCCCACTCTATGGGGTCCAAGGCAGCGCCCCGGAAAATTTTGTTTTGGACCCTATATTAGGTTGGGCGGACCTACCTATGGTTTTGTGCATGATTTTTCGCACATGGTTTTGGACCCGATGGTTTTCGGTCCATGGTATTGGATGCTTTGGCATGTATAAATATGTATTGTAACATTGAAAGGAACATAATGAAAAATCAAGCTAGTAGTCCCGATTTTGGGATCCAAGGGAAAATCTCTGTGTATATGTGTTTTATGTGTTATGCTCTCGCATTGTTTATTTTATGTGTTTTAGGATTTGTATGCAGGCAATCTTTGTATGGGGTTAAAACCTAGATTTGGTATCAAATCTGTTTTAACCTCAAGGGGATGCCTTTGTTGCTGAGGGATTTTGCTCAGGCCTATGGTATACCCTGTTCAGTGGGAGATCTGCAGGATCGATTATGGTGGTGAAAGAAGATGGCGAGCAGTGGAAAGATAGAGATCGAGAAGTTTAATGGTCAGAGCTTTGAGTTATGGAAACTCAAGATGGAGTATGTGTTGGTGGATAAAGATCAGTGGATCGCGGTAGATCCAGGTACTAAATCAACGGGAGTGTCCAATGAAGAATGGAAGAAGTTGGATCGAAAGGCAAAGAGCACAATATGATTGTGTGTCTTAGATTCAGTACTGCTGAATGTATCAGGGGAAGCTACAATGAAGGCTTTGTGGGGCAAGTTAGGGACTTTATACCAATCTAAGTCTTTGGTTAATAAACTATTCCTATGGAAAAAGTTGTATAACCTAAGGATGAAAGATGGAGACTCAGTGACAGAGCATATGAATGCATTTAATACTATGGTAAGTCAATTATCATTTGTTGATATTAAAATTTTAGATGAAGATAAGTGCATCAATTTGTTTTTTTCTCTACCAGATTCGTGGGATAGTCTGGTTATTGCAATAGGTAGCAATGCAACTGCCTTGCAGTTTGATGAAATAGTCTCATCCTTGTAGACGGAGGAAATGAGACGAAAAAATATGGAGAGCCAAAATGGTGATGCCTTGTTTGTATGAGGATGGTCCCAGAACAAAAAAAAAAATAAGTCATCGAGTGGGAGATTTAAATCTCCAGGAAAATCTGTAAAGGTGGTGTGCTAGAAATGCAGAAAGGAAGGGCACTACAAAAGGGACTGTAAATCTAAAGCTCCTGGTAGAGGAAAGGGATCTGATGATGCTCCTTCTGCAGAGGTGAAAACCACCTCAAATGAAGGTGGGGATTGGCTTCTTCAAGTACACATGTAGATCATGAGGCATGGTTGATTGACTCAGGTGCATCCTTTCACTTCCCTCCCCATAGAGAGTGGTTTTGCGAGTATGAGAAATACAATGGTGGTGATTTCTTCTTAGGGGATATAGGAAGGCTAGAATTTTTGGTCACGGAAAAGTAAAGTTGAAGTTGCAAGGTGGAAGGGTTAGAACACTTCCGGGTGTTCTGCATATTCCTGCATCAGCCAAAAATCTGATTTCTGTAAGCAAGCCGAATGATGCAGGTGTAAAAATAGTGTTCAAGAAGGATACCTGCAAGATGGTTTGGGGGGCACTAGTATTGACGCGGGGAGTTCAAAATGGAACTTTGTACAAGCTACAAGGTAGAATTGTTGTTGATGGGTGCAACAATTCCGTGGTTCCTGAAAGTGGAGCAGAAAATCTAGTGGTCTCTGGAGAGAAGACCATGTTGTGGCATCAAAGGCTTGGACATATTAGAGAGAAGGGCCTTCAAATACTTCATGGTAAAGGTATGGTAAAAGGTATGAGTAATAGCTCTCTGGATTTTGATTTATGTGAAAATTGTGTATATGGGAAGCAGAATCGGGTGAGTTTTCCCTCTGGTGGTAAGAGGGCGAAACAGATATTAGAGCTTGTGCACAGTGATGTGCTTGGACCTATGAAGGTTCCATCACTGGGTAAGCCTGTGTACTATGAATCCTTTATAGATGAATTCTCAAGGAATACATGGATATATTTCCTTAAGAATAAATCTAAAGTCTTTGACAGGTTTAAAGAATTTAAGGCTTTGGTGGAAAACCAGACAGAGAAGAAGATAAAGGTGTTGAGGATAGATAACGGTGGAGAGTTTTGTAGTAAGGAATTTGAAGAATTATGTAAGAAGTGTGGTATAGCATGACAAAATACTACTCCATACATACCTGAGCAAAATGGAGTTGCAGAAAGAATGAACAATATGTTGATGGAAAGGTCAAGAAGCATGCTCAGTGGTGTTGGGTTAGGACAGGAATTCTGGGTAGAGGCGGTGGAGACAGCATGTTACCTGGTCAACAGATCACCTTCATCAGTGTTGGAGGATAAGACTCCACAAGAGGTATGGACTCGTAAGAAACCCTCTCTTTCACATCTGAGGGTATTTGGATGTGATGCATATGTACATGTTCCAAAGGAGAAATGAACCAAGTTGGATAGTAAATCTAAAAAGTGCATCTTTATTGGGTATAAGGGTGGTTTAAAGGGTCATAAGCTTTGGAACCCAGTAACAAGGAAGGTTGTGTACAACTGAGATGTGGTGTTCAGAGAGGTAAAATATGTTATTAAACATGAAGTCCAACCAAAGGAACCTGAGAAGATAGAGTTTGAGCTAAAAGAGCAAGAATCTGACTCTACAGCAGAGGAGGAATCAGAAGATGAAGAGCCACAAACTCCGGGTGTGAGAAGATCAGTTCAAGAAAGAAGGCAGCCAGAAAGGTATAGTCCATCGGCTTTCTGTTCAAATTTTTCTTTATTTATTACTGATGATTATCCCAGAATTGTGAAGGAATCAGTAGATTCAGAGGATGGAAAACTCTGGAAGGAGGCCATGGTTGATGAAATGGCATCTTTGCACAAAAATTAGGCTTAGGTTCTAGTGGAGTTGTCGGCTGGAAGGAAACCCATTGGTAGCAAATGGGTGTTTAAGAAGAAGACAAATGCAAAAGGAAAGGTGGAGAAACACAAAGCTCTATTGGTAGTAAAAGGTTACTCCCAGGTGCCGGGAATTGATTTTGGTGATATTTTTTCTCTTGTTGTCAAGGTAACTTCTATTAGATTACTTTTATCTGTTGCTGCTGCTTTTGATTTTGAGGTAGAACAGATGGATGTGAAGATAGCATTTCTTCACGAGGATCTGGAAGAGGAGATTTACATGAAGCAACCTGAAGGCTTTGCGCTGAAGGGTAAGAAAGAACTGGTATGCAAGTTAAAGAAGTCTTTGTATGGGTTAAAACAGTCACCAAGGATGTGGTATCAGAAATTTGATACATTTATATGGGGACTTGGCTTCACCGAAAGCAAAGCAGATCACTGTGTGTATTCTAAATTAATTGGTGACCATGTTATTTGTCTAGTTTTATATGTGGATGATATGTTTCTAGTTGGAAATGACAAATAAATTATCCAGGATTTGAAGACCCATTTGTCCTCCAAATTCGACATGAAAGATCTTGGTGCTGCAAAATATATTTTGGGCATGGAAATTAAAAGAGATCGGACAAAGAGGAAGCTCTAGTTAAACTAGAGGAAGTATGTCGAGACAATATTGTAGAGGTTTAATATGCAGGATAATAAATTGGTGAAGGTTCCTATTCTTGTAGGTGTAAAATTATCTGCTCAACAGTGTCCCAAGACACAAGAAGAGGAAGAGGACATGTCTCGTGTTCCATATGCAAGTGCAGTCGGTAGCCTAATGTATGCGATGGTCTGTAATAGACTAGACATTGCACATGCAGTGGGAGTATTGCTCAAGTTTATGTCAAAACCAGGGAAGGAGCACTAGACAATAGTGAAGCGCGTTTTTAGGTATTTGTGTGGCACTAGCGATTATGGTGTGTGCTACCAAGGAAGACTAGGATTAGATAGAGTGTTGGATATTCGTGGCTTTGTTGATGCAGACTGGGTTGGAGATCTGGATCAGAGAAGATCTACAAGTGGGTATGTGTTTAACCTATTTTGAGGTGCAGTCAGTTAGATGAGTAAGAAACAATCTGTAGTGGCACTATCAACTATAGAGGCAGAATACATGGCAGCCACTCATGCAAGCAAGGAAGCAGTTTGGTTGCAGAGATTGTGTTCAAGTATGGGGTTAGTACAGGGAGCTATAAGGACAGACTGTGATAGCCAAAGTGCAATTTTCTTGGCAAATAACCTTGCATATCATTCAAAGACAAAGCACATTGATGTTCAGTATGACTTTGTGAGGGATATGATAGAAGACAAAAAGGTGCTGCTGGTAAAGGTGGACACTTTGAAGAATACTACAGATGCATTGACAAAATATGTGAGCTTTGAGAAGTTTGCTTGGTGTAGAGAAAAAATTGGTGTTCCAGGGCTAGATAAATGACTAAGCTCTCTTGTGGCCCCCTGTGGAAAGAAAACAACAAGTGGGAGAATGTTGGGTTGTGTTATATTCTTTCCACGATTAGCCCACATAGTTAACCAGGGGGTTAGAAGGGGTGTTGGAAATAATACTGAGAGGGGGGGTGAATCAGTATTATCAGAAAAACTTTTTCATTTTATGCTCAGAAACATATACGCTACTTCAGTTAAGTAAAACAGCGTGTACACGCTACTGTGTCTAAAGAAACCAGCGTATAACAAGAAAACTTATGATTCAGTAGCTTATCTTCAGTAAATGCATCAGGACATTATTAACCATGATAGTAAAACAGGTGCAGTATAACAGAACAGATCATCACACAGAAAACACACACATGAACACCATGATATAAGGTGGAAACCCAATGTGGGTGAAAACCACCTGCCGCAAGTCGTCTCTATATTTCTTTAATATGAAACTTTAGTTTACAATCTTTTGTACTAGTGCAGCCTTATACCAGTATGCAGGCTACAACCTGCTGAAGGCTTCAACCTTCTCTCGTTCTCCAAACTTCCTTGGAAGGGAGCTCCAACCCCCTTTGCTCTTGTACTAGGTAAGATACTAGTACGTAGGTGCTGGCCTACAATCTTCTTTCCTTCAGGTACCACTTTTCATACATTTTCAGACTGGATATTCCTGAAGCACAATTCATTCAATTTTCATAACAGATCATTGAAGCACAAAACAACCAATACTAGCATCATCAATCTTTGAATCACTGAACCACTGAAACCTTGTCAACACCAGTCACCAGAACACAGAGCAGACTATAGAACTCTGCAATAGCAGTCAGACCCAACTGCAACCCCAAAAATCAAACTTCAAAAGATATACGCTACTTCAATGAGAGAAACCCGCGTATACACGCGCTTTTATCGAAGACAACCTGCGTACAGATCTAAAAGTAAATTCTCTTAACTTGCAGCTGTACCAGACATCAGTTAGACCCAGAACATAACATTGTGTCAGTATGCAGATCTAGAAATACGCATAATCAACCATATCATAATAGTGCATTTCAAACCATTAGATCCCGATTTGTCCCTAGATCTAGTCTTCCATCAACCGGTGTGATCTCTCCTCAGCTTAGATCAAGCAACCTAGAACCTGAATACCAGATCTCTTTCTTTTCAGATATTCAAGACTTTTCAAATTGTGATTGCCTAATGATCTTCTTCTCCTTATATAGCCTTAGGCCTTGCTCAATACCAAGGGCCAAAACCATAGAAATCCAATACCATCAACTTCAAAACTAGGGATCAACACGTCTGTCGAGATACTTTGGTCCAAAGACATAGGTTCAAGTACCGAGGACTAACTACCACGGACCAAAGGGAAGCTTATCGACATGTACGCCCTTTTCTGTTCATTAAGCTGCGTGTATACGCGACTTCGTATATAGCGAACCAACGTATCCGTGACTTAGTTTATAGAGTACCTGTGTGTATACGCAACTTGGGCTTAATGAACCTGCGTATATGAAATTTCTCTTCATACTTGTAGTCTGGACTGAGATCTGTCATCAAAGAGAATTGCCATCAAGGACAACACCTGGATCGTAGCGCCACACCTGTGCCAAAATGCCAACAATCTCTCCCTTTGGACTTCATGGCAACCCCAAGATCCTTAGAATCATTCTCCCCCTTTGTGATCAAGGGCAAAGGGCTGTGCTCCCCCTGAGTACATGCTGATATCTCTGCTTGGCTGTGCTGAAACATGCTCCCCCTGACTGTAGGCAAGATCTGCAAAAGATGTTCTTCAAAAGAGCCAAGACTTATACACCATAAGGGACCTTCCTATCACCAAAATACTCAATACATACATCCATACTCCCAACCAAGAGGGGATACATCGGAAACAACAAATTATATTACATCATTCATCCCAGGCATAGTGGGGAAACCAACATAGGCCGTTACATGACCTTGACACCATAAAAGAGATATCACAAAAAAATACATGACATAGAGACAACAAATCTAGACCAAGACTTATGAAAGTCACAAGCAGCATCTGATAAACATCTTTTAGATCAGCAACCAAGATTTCCTTCTGAGCTCCTTCTCCTGAAACCAACAACAGTTGTGTACTAGAACCAAAAGCATTTAAATGCCAACAATGCTTTATGAGACTTTAAGCTGTTCTCCCTGAACCTGTGCCTGCTGCACCTCCTGAAACTGTGCCTGAAGAATTCTGGCATACCCATCTCAGACCTTCTCCAACCAGAGTCTGCCCTTGCTGTTCAGAACTCCATATACGTGACTTCTCCTGCATAAAACAGCGTATGTACGTGGATATGCTTTCTACAACACGCGCACATCATACACGCGACTTTCCCAGCATAAATCGGCGTATATACGCAGATATCCCTTACGTGACTTGCGTATACCAACTTTTCTGTAGAACGGACAAGCTTCAACAGCAGGATGAAGCATCAACTACTCCCAGCTTTTTTCTGAGATATTCAAAAGTTTCCCTGGGCAGTGGTTTTGTGAGAATATCAGCAACTTGTTCCTTAGAAGGAACATACTCCAACTTGACCTTCTGCTCAAGCACTTGTTCTCGAAGAAAATGGTACTTGATTGGTATGTGCTTGGTCTTTGAGTGCATGACTGGATTCTTTGAAATGCTGATTGCACTTGTATTATCACATAAGATAGAGACTGGTGAAGTGCAAGTGATTTGAAAATCCTGCAAGGTCTGCATCATCCAAAGAAGTTGTGTGCAACAAGATGCCGCAGCCACATATTCTGCTTCAGCTGTAGATAAGGCAATCGAACTCTGTTTCTTGCTAAACCAAGATACTAATCTGGAGCCCATAAAGAATGCACCACCACTTGTGCTCTTCCTGTCATCCACGCTTCTGGCCCAATCTGCATCTGTATAAGCATGAAGTGTGAGATCTGTATCTCTAGGATACCATAATCCATAATTTTGTGTCCCTTGAAGATATTTGAAAATTCTCTTCACTGCCTGAAGATGAGTCTCCTTTGGATTTGCCTGAAATCTTCCAACTATTCCGACTGCATGCATGATGTCTGGTCGTGTACCTGTCAAATAAAGCAAACTCCCAATCATGGATCTATAAGTTGGTTGATGAACTGCTGCTGATTCATCATTTGCACTGAGGCTGCATCCTGTAACCATGGGTGTGCATACTGGCTTTGAATCTTCCATGCCATACTTCTTCAAGATCTGCTTGAGGTACTTGGTTTGAGACAAGAAGATGCCTCCTTCACTTTGTTGGATTTGCAATCCAAGAAAGTATGTCAATTCTCCAAGTAGTGACATTTCGAATTCTTTCTGCATAACCAAGGCAAAGTTTTGACTCATAGTCTCTTCATTGCTGCCAAAGATAATATCATCTACATAAACAACAAGTATTAGCAATTTGTTATTTTCAACTTTTATATAGAGATTGCTATCTGCTGATCCTTTTGAGAAGCCTTGTTGGTGAAGATATTTGTCCAATCGATAGTACCAGGCCCTTGGAGCTTGTTTGAGACCATAGAGAGCCTTTTTCAATCTGCATACAAGGTTTGGATCATTCCCAAGAATGAAACCATCTGGCTGCTCAATATATACTTCTTCTTCTAAGTCTCCATTCAGAAAGGCCAATTTCACGTCCATTTGAAATACCTTGAAGTTTTGAAAGCTTGAGAGAGCAAGGAGCATTCGGATGGCCTCAAGTCTTGCAACAGGAGCAAAGGTCTCTTCAAAATCTATTCCTTCTTGTTGCGCATACCCTTTACAAACAAGTCTGGCCTTGTTTCTAATTACTTCTCCATTTTCATTCAATTTATTTTTGAAGACCCATTTTGTCCCTATGACATTTTTATCTTTTGGTCTAGGAACCAATTCCCAAGTGTTGTTCTTTTCGATCTGCTCAAGTTCTTCATCCATTGCTTTGACCCAGCATTCATCTTTGCATGCCTCTTTCACACTTTGTGGTTCAGTGGAAGAGAGTAATGCCAAGTATCTTGAAGCTTCTGCAATTCTTCTTCTTGTTTGTACTCCTGCTTCTTTCTGCCCCACAATCTGAGATTCTGGATGATTCTTTTGAACATATCTGGATTGAGTCTTTTCTTCTATTCTTGTCTGCTCCTCTGGTTCTTCTTGAGGTTCTTCTTCTTCTTGAGGTTCTTCTTCTTCATCATTTTTCCTTTGAGGGTAGCCTTCATCTTCTTCAATGTCTTCATGATGAACTTGCCTAGGAATATATCCCTTCTCATCAACCACTACATCAATGATGTCAACAATTCTGCCAAGTCTTTTATTGTAGCACTTGTATGCTTTGCTATGTGGAGAATAACCAAGAAGAATGCCTTCATTTGATCTTGGTTCAAGTTTGCCAAGTTTCTCATCAGTATTCTTAATATAACATTTGCTCCCAAAGATTTTGAAGTGCTTCACCGAAGGAGTCTCACCACTCCAGAGCTCATGAGGTGTTTGAGTGTTGTTTACTCGGACATTTGTTTTGTTAAGAATAATAACCGCAGCATGTGCAGCTTCACCCCAGAAAGTTGCGGGAGTACCTGATTCATCAAGCATAGCATGAGCCATTTGTTGGATTGTTCTGTTCATTCTTTCCACAACCCCATTTTGTTGAGGAGTTCTAGCTGTAGATAATTCTCTTCTTATCCCATGTTCTTCACAGAAATCGAAAAATTCGTTTGAGGTAAACTCCCCACCTCTGTCAGATCTGAGGCACTTAATTTTGTGTCCTGATTCATTTTCAACCAAGGCTTTGAAGGATTTGAATTTTTCAAATGCTTCATCTTTGTGCTTCATAAGTCCTAGCCAGACAAACCTGGAGAAATCGTCAATGAATAATATCAAATATTCTTCTCCTCGAGGTGTCCTTTTCCTAAATGGACCACATACATCTGTATGGACTAGCTCAAGAGGTATGCTGGCTGATCCTTCCTTCTCTGGAAAGTTAGTTCTGGTTTTCTTTCCAAACTGACAAGATTTGCATATAGTGTTGTCTGGAATTTTGATATCTGGAAGACCACGAACTGCCTAATATTTGCATGCTTTCCTTATTTGTGAAAAGCTTAGATGCCCCAACCTCCGATGCCATAGCCAGTGTTCATCATCCTTGCTCAAATAGCATTGTTGTGGTCTTTCTTCAAATATGTATAGATTATTTGGAGTCCTTCTTCCTTTGATCATTGTTTTACCTGTATCAAGATCAAGAACACAACATCCATTTGATCTAAATATTACCTCTGTTCCTTGATCGCACATCTGACTGACACTCAGAAGATTATGCTTCAATCCATAAACATACAAAACATTTCCAGCTTTGACCTTCTCTTTCAATGGAGCAACACCTTTTCCTTTTATGGCTGCAGAGATATCGTTTCCAAAAGAAACTTTCTTCCCCTTTTCTAATGCGGTATATGACTCAAGCTTTTCTTTGTCCCCTGTCATATGCTTCGAACATCGCTGTCAATGTACCATAGACTTTCTTGACCTTCTGCATAAAAGGCTATCCCACATCTTTCTGGTTGTGGTTCCTTTATTCTCCATGTTCTGACATTTGAGGTTTGTTCCTTCTGAGTTGTCTTCCGGAACCTGCTCCTGCATTCAGAGTCTTCATGACCAAAGTTATTACAAATAGAGCATTCAATTTCATTTTCAAGAACCGAAAAGTTGTTATAAGTCCTTTTCATGGTTCCAGTCATTCTCCCTTGCTTTTGAGCTTCTCTAGTCATGATTGTCTTGTAGGCAACACATTGAGCTACTTTGTGACCGAAGTTATGGCAAGAAAAGCATTGGCCATTAAAGAAACTTCTGCGATAATCAGATCTATCATCCAACCGATTGTAGCTTCTATTCACATTCATTCTTGGAGCAAATTGGGAAGATTTTACCTGTGGCTGATTGTAGCTTCTGTTTGTCCTTAAGGCAGTTTGTCCCCGAATTTCTTGATGGTCTGTTCTTGAGGTAAACTGTCCTTGATTCACCTGATGACTTTTATTTGGCCTTTGCTCGCTTCTCCTTGCTGCATCAAGATAACTTTTAGAGGTAGAGGCTTGAGATGTTTCTCCATTATATCCCAGACCTGTCTTGATCAAAGGAGATCGCTGCACATTGATAATCTCATCCAAGGTTTCAGATCCTTTAACAAATTTGAGATTAATCGCTTTTGTTTTCTCAATCTCCTTTCTAAGACAAACAATCTCACATTCCAATTTTTCAAGATGTTTTTCCTTTTCAGTCAGTTGACATTGTAGAGAATCAATAATAGCACTTTTCTCTTCTAAGCAAACTTTGAGATTATTCATTTCTTCATAAAATCCATCTACATCTATAGCATCCATGTAGTCATCATCTTCAAAAGCCATTAAAAGTTTATATCTATTACCTTGTTCATCTTCGTCACTATTTGAAAGACCATCACTATCTTCATGAGTGTAATAGCTTTTCTTCATTTCATTCTGTTTCTTGTTCCATTTAACAGGTTCCTTTCCCTTGTCATTCTTATCTTTGTGAGGAAATTTGGCAGCATAATGACCTACTCTTCCACAAGCAAAACATTTAAAAGGTAACTTACCTCTGAAACTTCCAGAACCCCTTTGAAGATTTCTGACAAAATTTGATTCTTCTTCTTCATCTTCTGGCACGTGAATTACTTCATAATAATCTTCTTTGCCTGAAGCCTTGAAGGCAGCTTCTCTTCTGTCTGATGGACCTCCCTTTCTCATTTCATAAGCGGTTAGAATTCCGTGAAGTTGAGACATAGTAAGAATTTGCAGATTTTCCTTTTCTTCTATGGCAGACACTTTAGATTCAAATTTGGGGGACAAAGATCTTAAAACCTTTTCAACCACAATAGCCTCTTTTATTTCTTCACCCAAGTTTTTCATGCAATTAACAATCTCATCTACCCTAAGGAAATAGTTAGCAACACTTTCATCATTATACATTCTGAGAGTCTCATACTTAATCCTGAGAGTTTGAAGTTTAGCACGCTTTACCTGTTCGTCTCCTTCATAGCTCGTGACAATTTTGTCCCATATTTCTTTTGCAGACTTATAGTGCATTACCTTCATGAATTCCGATTGAGATATACATCCCAATAGAGTATTGACTGCTTTCGCATTTGTTTCATATTTCTTTTTCTCGTCTGCATCTGTAGGAGTAGCTGAAGGAAAAGTGTAGCCTGTATCTACGATGTCCCAGACTTCTGTACCAAGAGATTGAAGATAGGCAGTAACTCTTACTTTCCAATAATTGAAGTTTGTCCCATCAAAAACCGGTGGCCTGATTGATGCTTCTCTCTCGTAGTTGCTCATGATGAACGATCTACCTTCAAGCGATCAAGATTCTCTGAAGGACCTGCTCTGATACCAATTGTTGGAAATAATACTGAGAGGGGGGGTGAATCAGTATTATCAGAAAAACTTTTTCATTTTATGCTCAGAAACATATACGCTACTTCAGTTAAGTAAAATAGCGTGTACACGCTACTGTGTCTAAAGAAACCAGCGTATAACAAGAAAACTTATGATTCAATAGCTTATCTTCAGTAAATGCATCAGGACATTATTAACCATGATAGTAAAACAGGTGCAGTATAACAGAACAGATCATCACACAGAAAACACACACATGAACACCATGATATAAGGTGGAAACCCAATGTGGGTGAAAACCACCTGCTGCAAGTCGTCTCTATCTTTCTTTAATATGAAACTTCAGTTTACAATCTTTTGTACTGGTGCAGCCTTATACCAGTACGCAGGCTACAACCTGCTGAAGGCTTCAACCTTCTCTCGTTCTCCAAACTTCCTTGGAAGGGAGCTCCAACCCCCTTTGCTCTTGTACTAGGTAAGATACTAGTACGTAGGTGCTGGCCTACAATCTTCTTTCCTTCAGGTACCACTTTTCATACATTTTCAGACTGGATATTCCTGAAGCACAATTCATTCAATTTTCATAACAGATCATTGAAGCACAAAACAACCAATACTAGCATCATCAATCTTTGAATCACTGAACCACTGAAACCCTGTCAACACCAGTCACCAGAACACAGAGCAGACTACAGAACTCTGCAATAGCAGTCAGACCCAACTGCAACCCCAAAAATCAAACTTCAAAAGATATACGCTACTTCAATGAGAGAAACCCGCGTATACACGCGCTTTTACCGAAGACAACCTGCGTACAGATCTAAAAGTAAATTCTCTTAACTTGCAGCTGTACCAGACATCAGTTAGACCTAGAACATAACATTGCGTCAGTATGCAGATCTAGAAATACGCATAATCAACCATATCATAATAGTGCATTTCAAACCATTAGATCCTGATCTGTCCCTAGATCTAGTCTTCCATCAACTGGTGTGATCTCTCCTCAGCTTAGATCAAGCAACCCAGAACCTGCATACCAAATCTCTTTCTTTTCAGATATTCAAGACTTTTCAAATTGTGCTTGCCTAATGATCTTCTTCTCCTTATATAGCCTTAGGCCTTGCTCAATACCAAGGGCCAAAACCATAGAAATCCAATACCATCAACTTCAAAACTAGGGATCAACACGTCTGTTGAGATACTTTGGTCCAAAGACATAGGTTCAAGTACCGAGGACTAACTACCACGGACCAAAGGGAAGCTTCTCGACATGTACGCCCTTTTCTGTTCATGAAGCTGCGTGTATACGCGACTTCGTATATAGCGAACCAGTGTATCTGCAACTTAGTTTATAAAGTACCTGCGTGTATACGCAACTTGGGCTTAATGAACCTGCGTATATGAAATTTCTCTTCATACTTGTAGTCTGGACTGAGATCTATCATCAAAGAGAGTTGCCATCAAGGACAACACCTGGATCGTAGCGCCACACCTGTGCCAAAATGCCAACAAGGGGGGCAAAGCTCCCCCTTTGTTGCATCGATTGCGTAGCGGGGGGAGTCACAGGGGGTTTGGGTGGTGTAGGTAACCCCACTCTATGGGGTTCGGGGCAGCGCCCCAGAAAATTTTGTTTTTGGACCTTATATTAGGTTGGGCGGACCTACCTATGGTTTTGTGCATTATTTTTCGCACATGGTTTTGGATGTGATGGTTTTCGGTCCATGGTATTGGATGCCTCGGCATGTATAAATATGTATTGTAACATTGAAAGGAACATAATGAAAAATCAAGTTGGTAGTCCTTGTTTTGGGATCTAGGGGAAAATCTTTGTGTATATGTGTTTTATGTGTTATGCTCTCACATTGTTTATTTTCTGTGTTTTAAAATTTGTATGCAGGTAATCTTTGTACGGGGTTAAAACCTACAGGGCAGTGGTCCTTATCATGACCCTGACCCTTACATTTAACACACCATACCTCTTCACACATTTCCGGGTGAGATGTCCTATCCTGTTTCAGACTCTGCATCTCTAGGCATGCAGCCTCATCATAATTTCCAAGGCCTCTACCTGAGTTGTTAACCTTTCTTGTGACAGAGCATTACTCAAATGTGGCATTAGCAATGCTACAAACCATTCGTAGTGTTGTCCATCTGTCAAAGTCATGTTAGCTTAGCGAATCGTGCACTTCAATATCTAATCTAATTCCCAAGGGGTCTCACCTGGCAACACCATGATCTCCTTGAATCCAATGATCGACTGCGCCTTTGACTTCAGCCTGCAAAATTCTTTGTTCAACGCAGTTTGGATATCCGCAATCCCTACATTCGGATTGTCATTATAATGCTTAATATATCATGTCAGTGTGCGATCCTGCAGAGCACTGACTAATGTCACCTTCTTTAAATTGTCGTTTATAACTCCTTACGCTTCCCATACAACTTTTATCACGAATAAAAATTGGTCTGGATCTTCATTTCCTACTCTGTTGAACACCGACAACTTTATCGCGCTTGCCATATTGACTCGCCATGGTGGCAGAGGTGGTACGGGTGAAGATGGGGGTGAAGGCGGTGAAACTGGTGGTGGTGTGGGTGGGGGTGGTATGCGCGGAACCCTATGCCTTATCAAATTGATCGCACTTCTTGGTGAGACCTTCACAAGCTCTTCCTCGTCCCCTCACGGAGGTGAAATCAAGGGGTTAGTTTCTAGTTCTGTACTACCTTCGTTTCTATAAATCCTCCCACTTCCCATAGCCCTGAACATCAATGTATTTGCATAATCCATTTTTCATACAACAACATTTTAATCTAGGTGTTCAGAGATTTAACGTACTTACCTCGCGATCCTTTAAGGAACCGTCGCTCTGCCTCGCTATAGCTAACTGAAGTATCTACTATGAACTCAGTAATGAATCCTCCTATAATTTGATCGAGCCAGTGATCAACAGCACGCGTGATCTTATCCTCTGATGCTTCTAATCTGCGCACCAACTCTGGGGTCCACACAATAGGACTGTCGAGCTTGCACCTTCCTTGGCTATCTGCTAACTTCACAATCCACTCGTACAGCTCAGTAGGGAAAGATGCAAAGAAAATTTCATGGATCTCTATGTACAGGTAGCAGTCTAACCACTCTTCTTTTGATAGTCATGGATTCCTGTTCTCCTGCGTCGTGAACTCGTGAATTCTCCTGTCCAACCAACCTTCAATTTCTTTCTTAGTTGGATTCCAATGATATGACATCAGACATCTCTATGCATATTTTAGTCCTGGCAACAAAACCATTTGTTGGCTTGGTGGGGCCTGACCCAGGTTCGGAGTTAATTAGCCAAACAAATCCCTGTACTACTAGCCCTTTCGACAACTTGAAGCAATATGGGGGGATGCCAAAACCAGGTTTCTGCACCCTTGAGATGTCTGAGGGGTTGATTTAGTCCAACTGTGAATACCTTCACGCAGGTTACTCCGTGCACTTCCTTGACCTGCAAGGCCTTCACGCCTTATTATATTCACCTTCACGCAACCCTAACCAAGGGTTGTGGGGCTTTTGCACTGCTGGAGCAGTAATCTGCACTATTTCCTCAAGTTACGCCGCAAATCTTACTTACCTTCTTATAACAATTAGTTGTCTTCACGCAAACATATGCCTTATATTATATTCACTTATTAAACACATTTATATAAGTTCGTGCAGTAAATAAATAGTAAACTTGCAATTTGTTGGTCACTTTAATTGCTTATTGAATTAAACAACAAAGTGCGACATTAATTGTCAACCCAGGGGAGTCTTGTTATTTCAAAGGAAACTGCGTACTGTATGTAATTTAATTTTAAAAGTAAAAGAAGTTATAGCATAAGCAAATCACGTCTTAAGTCAACAAACTGAAGCTCCACTTCATATTACAGCAATTATACTCTGTTGCAGATGGTTATCAGAAAAGTGCTTAATTCAAATAAAGAAATGAAGGAAATTAATCTGCAAAAGGAAACAGTGGCTACGCTGTAACAGATGGTCAAGACCCTATTCCCCGGAGCAGGAATCTCCAGCACCTGCCTCTGATTAATTCAACCTTGCCAATTCACTTTGTAACAAATCACCGGTGAAACACTCGTATAACAATAATCAGAAATAGAGTTTAAGCAAAGGTATTATAAATAATGTTCGGCAAGTAGTATTGTTTAACAAGACAAAAAGGCACACTTAACACACTGCGGAAATGTAATGGGTGAATCTTGTGATGAAGGTGGGCCCTGTCCTTCTCACAAGATTCCCCATGAAACAAGAACTAGAATAATATGCTCAGAACAAAACTTTATTCATCCATCAATTTATCATATTACAGAAAAGAGTTCCAGTCCTGTTCCTTTTCAATTAAGCCTTTCTCTACAGTCCCCCCTCTCTAATGTAGATGTCTCCTCTTTATAGAGGAGACATCTATTACAAAATATTTTCATTGTTCTAACTTATTACACAAAAATAGGGAAGTCGATTCTCTGTCAATAAGATGTGGTTACAGTAATGTTGTCTTTAGATATAAGCGTTACATCCCGTGTAACAGCTTCCTTGGTGATCAATCCCGATTCTTTGTTGTTGTTGTATTTAGAATGTGGATCTCAACTATTTTAGCATCATGATCTGCATGTTGTTCCTGTTGTTTCAGCAACTACAAAAATAGTCTCCCAGTTGTTTCAGCATCACAAACTGCACATCATGCTTTAACTGTTTAACACTTAATAATTCCAAGATTAACCATGAAGATGTCGTGATTTATATGCTAAATAATTAAACATAGTGATGAGAAGAATCGTTTCGTACCTTAGAGATAATTGGGTCAAACTCTTAACAAAGGCTTTTAAATATAAGTTTGAAAGGGGTAGTATCGTAGCAAAATATATGGTCAAAAAGGGACAATATGAGGTCCTAACATCCCCCCCAACTGAAGCAGTTGCATGTCCCCATGCAACATCTACTCTGAATCTGAATCGGAATACTGGGATGTACAGTGCAAATTACTTATACAGTAAGTATAAAAGGTGCTATCAGTCGGAAGTCTGAAACCCTGGACACTCTGTAATCTCTGCCATGCTGCAAGCTCCTCCTTTTTGGATACCTTAAAGTCGGCCTTATATTGTTGTACTGGTAACCAAATAAGGGGAAAGTGAAAGTGATAACCTAACCATTTGTTACCACATTGTTGAACACATTTAACATAATTAGGCACACGTGAAATTGTTGCATGAAGATTGAGAGGGTTGAAAGGATGATATTCCCTCCTCTCCTTAGGGCAGTGTTCCCAGAACAAATTGTTTGCCTGCATGGCAAGAGATCCTTTCTTCTTGATATACTGCTGACATTCTTCTAAGACTGTTACCTGTAATTCCTTGATATACTCAGCCATTCTTGGTTCTTTTATAATCCTATGATGTTCAACAATGAAAATAGCAGCGTTCTGTGGTTCAGCTCGAATCCAGAGAAGGCGATTTTCTTCATTATGTTTTGCTGAAAGAAAAGCGTTTTGCCATGTGAGCTGATTAGCCATAAAAGAAACCAAGGCTCTAATCTGAATATCACCAGCTACAGGGATCAAATTAAACTTTCTATCTTCAGGCATGGCCTCATTATGAAGATAAAGTTCACATAACAGGTTCTGTTCGCTGACTGAGGCTGCTGCAAAGGTTTCCATAAACTGTTGTTGTGTGGTGACTTCATGTGGTCGTCCATCTCTGACTGCTTTTATCTGAAGGAATGCTAGGCGTTCTGCTAGGAACACGGAATAATTGAAAGATGGTTTCCTGGTGGCCAGAAGTTTTTGAACTAATTCAAAGATAAGGGACAGTCTGGTTTTTAACTTTTTGTTTTCCTTCTGCTGCGCGTGGAACTGTTCCAAGACTTCCCAATTCCTATATGCATGGTTCTGCCATGATGATTTTTGTGCCTGAAATGCCCGTTCTTGCGATAAGGCATACTCTTCCTTCCATATGGCACTGAGTTCTTGAATGCTTAAAGTTTGAGTAAACACAGTCTCTGCACGAAGAGGCTCAGTCTGGGTAAATACTGTCTTTGCAGACTTTAGTGCAGGATTCTCAACTTTGATAACTGGGGTAGGCCGGTGTACTTGCGGTTTTTCTTCTTTTTCAGAAATCTTTGAAGGCCCTGCTGGTTCTTGTGTGACAACAGGGCGTTCCTTTTTAACTACAACAGGAGTGACTGGAGGAGTAGGTCCAGACAATGGAACTTCCACTACCTTATAACCAGCTCGAGAATAAAGATCACCACATTGGCTGCACATATATTCCTCATATCGGTCCTTATCCGCACTTCTCTCAGCTGCAGATGCTACCTGGGCCAAAGTATACAAATTAAGTTCTTTTTCATAAGCTTCCCTTGCTATTATTAACTCCTGCTTATAGGCCTCAATCTCGGCTTTCAGAAACTCATTCTCCTGTTGCAGGGAAGCTATCGTGACTGGGTCTTCTGTAACAATTGTAGTCTCCGTGGTTAGTTCAGGTGGAAGGGAGGAAGGTTGTTCGGTAGCCGCTTCATCATTAATTTCTCCAACAGGTGGTTCTTGTGTGACAACTGTTGGGCCATCAGCTGGTATTTCCTTCTGAACATGCAAATTTTTCAATTCCTTGCTCATTGGCAGGTGGTTCTTGTGTAACACCTGCTTGAGTAGTAGTTGGTTCTTGTGTATCAGCTATTGAGTCAGTAACAACTATGTCTTGTTCAGTTTCTTGTTCCTGGTCATCAACAAGTGGTTCTTGTGTGACACTTGCTGAGACAGTGGCTGATTCAGCTGTATGTTGATTACCCATTTCCTGTTTGTCAGCAGGTGGTTCTTGTGTGGCACCTGCTGAGACAGTGGCTGCTAAGTCCTGATGTGTTTTCAGATCATGGTCGTCAGCAAGTGGTTCTTGTGTGACACTTGCTAGTCTGGTAGCTGGTTCTTGTGTAACAGCTATATGCCGTACATCGTCCTGGGTATCTACTTTTGATAAGTTAGCAGCTGGTTCTTGTGGAGCAGCTGCGTCTTCTAAGATGAATGATGTCACAAAATCCTGAGCGTTTTGCATTTCGGTACCCGAGGGTGAGGAAGGTAGGGATTCGGGCGGGGTATTGGGTTTTAGAATGATGGGTGGGGTATCTAGGATAGGGGTCTCTATTGCTGCTGCAGGAGACGTCCTCCTTCGTCTTCGAGGTAAGGAGGCAGAAAAGACAGAGGTTTTTCTTTTATGGATTGCCTTTTCTGGGGTAGGGGGAACACTCGAAATACTAGCTTGTTTCACTGAGACCCTTGTTCGTCTTTTTATTGAAGAAGCAGTCGTTTCTTGAGCTTTTCTTTTCCTTCTCAGCCTAGCCAGAGGAATGTCATCGTCTGAATCACCACTGGGAATATGGATAGTGGGAATGGATGATTCAGGTGAATTATGGGACGGGGTTGATACACTCGCGGGGTCAATTGGTCTGGCTGTTGTAGATGGCTGAGGAATTTCATCCTGTACTTGAGAAGTCTCAACTGCCGCCTGAGAAGTTTTAGCGATTTCTTGCAGAATTGCAGCAGCTTCCTGGGGTGGGTTATTAAGGGGGATAGGGTTCTACAGGGCAAAGCCTCTGAGGATTAAGAGCTGAACCAGTCGATGGTGAGTGATGGAGAGGAGTGGGTACCTTGCATCCTTAGAATAATGTGACATATTCTTTAGACACCCAAGCAGATAATATGGCATATTCAATAAACGACCATGTCTTAAATGATTCAATAATACAAAGTCATGCTGGTACACTACCTGGTAACGTCCTTCGCAGGTAAAATAATGCTTGACAAACTCCGCAACCTTTGGCCATGGAGGTGGTAAGGAACGTAGTGCAACTCCTCTGCCTTTAGGTTCGACCTGCTCCCCAGGTAGAAGAAAATCTTGCTGAGCATTCAGAATTAAGTGTTTTCGGCTGAACCAGCGGATACCATTGGCAGGTAATCCTGAAACCTGTGCTATATCCTCCTCTGTTACGGGAATTCGCATACCCCGAACAATAGAATGGTCTTCTTTTAAATTAAGTGCGAATTCCAGGACTTGCTGAGAGTCAAATTCCTGGAGCCTTCGGAAGTAATCCACCCAGCCCGCTTGCAGAAAAATTTGATATACTTCTGGGTAAAGTTCCAGTAAGGCCGTTGAACCAGGTTCATTCTGGACAGCGTTCCCTCCCATAGTTGCTGGTTCAGTAAGATGCACAATACAGAGCCAATTACCGCAGCAGAGACAGAGTAAGATATTGCAAAATGGGGCGTGACTGAATAAAACCGGGATGAGATGATGAGACTCAATCGTGTTAAAAAATGATGGTGATTGACATATCAGGTAATTATTGCGAAACTTTGATATTCCCCCCCAACTACGGCTAAAAGGTGTACGACGATTTCGGCAATCATATCGTGATCTTCTCATTAACTATTGTTTAATATTTACACATAAACACGCATACCTCACGTTTTACCTTTGATTGCCGTGCTGAAAGTCCATTTTTGTCGTTTAGTGGATCACCAATGATTATTAGAACAAGTTATAAGATGTGAGGGTATAAAAGGCTTTCTTTATACATAGGAGGTGACGGCGAAGGAACTTTAATTATCAGGATAAATGGCTGATTCTCTGAGAATGGATAATATTAATTATTTTGGAGAGAAATTGATGCCTCAATTATGGGAAAGATGGGAAAAATTGACACTTTTTCTGAAAAATGAGAAAAAGTCGGTGTTTCCATAATGGAGAAGAATGAGGAAAAATTGATGTTTTAGCGACGGGAGAAGTGAGGGAAGATTGGTGTTTCAGCCACGGGAAAAAGATGGGGGAAAGTTGGTGTTTCAGCAACGGCCAAAACTGGTATTTCAGCAATGGCTGAAACTGGTGTTTCAGCAACGGGGAAAAGAAGGAAATGTTGCTGATGGATAATGAATTGAGATGAAACGGCCATGCTTCCCAAACTGAAACCTGATCCTGCTTGTAATGCCATTACTCCTTCAACCAGCCTCCGGATTAAGACCTGAAAAATAAATTGTAATATGGCAACCCTTGACAGGGATTATTAGTAATCTAATCTAATACTAATACAAAAATAAATGCAGAAATTAGGTGCAATGAGGGGCGAGAGACTCCCCTAAGAAAATGTAGTGTGATTCTACCATGCAAGTGGCTTTAAAATCCTCCTTAGAAATTGGTTGCTGGTACGGACGAAGCCGATACCCATTTACTAGTAATGGAGTTCTAGAACCATCAATTGTTAAGAGCCTTACTGTTCCATTGGGAAAAACAATGTCTATTTCATAAGGTCCGAGCCACCTTGTTCGTAACTTTCCTTGAAAATTTTCAAACCTGGAATCATATAGTAAAGCCCAATTACCTTTTAGGAACTGCTTGTGTTTAATAGCTTTGTCATGCCACCTGGTTCTTTGCTGCTGAGTCATAGTTGTTTGATGGATGGCATCCAACCTTTTTTCATCCAATTCCTGCAGCTGCTACAACCTAGCTGTCTATGCATCAATTAAATCAAGGTTAACAGCTAAATCAGTTCTTAAAGTTTTAATTTCAAATTCCACAGGGAAAACAACATTTTTACTGTAAACCAATTCATAGGGTGAAAAACCTGTAGTGTTTCTCCAAGTAGTTCTATAAGCCCATAATGCCTCAGGCAGTCTTTGAGACCAATATTTCCTATTCTCTTTCACAGTTTTTGTTAAAATAACTTCTATGACTTTATTTGTGCTTTCCACCTGACCATTAGCTTGCGGGTGGTAAGGTGTAGTCATTTTATGGTTGATATGATATTTTTGAAGCATATCTTTGAAACTATGTGAATTGAAAGGAGGTCCTCCATCCGTAACTAATTCTCTAGGCACCCAAATCTAACAAAGATTTTTTCAAATAAAAAGGTCAAAACAGATTCTTCATTAGCTTTGATTAGTGCCTTAGCTTCCACCCATTTAGTCATGTAGTTTGTACAAACCAGTATATAAACTCTTTGGTTGGATGGGGACTTGATGGGCCCTACAAAATCTAGAGCCCATCTTTCAAAGGGTTCAAGTAGTACCTGAGGGTTCAGCGGCATTTCATCTCTATGGTTGGGTTGGCCCATTCTCTGACAGCTGTCACAGGCCCTGACATATTTCTTTGCATCCTTGAAAAGTGAGGGCCAATAATATCCCATCCTGAGAATTTTATGTGATGTTCTCTTATCAGCGAAATGCCCACCACAAGGGCCATCATGACAAGCCTTCAATATGTCATAAACTTCATCTTCTCTAATGCATCTCCGGATCTCCTGGTCAATTCCTGTATGAAAAATACACTCATTTATCCAGTTGTAACTAGCACTTTGTTGAATGATCCTTCTTTTCTCCCTATGTGATAGGTGTGATGGTAATTTCCCTGCAACCAAGTAATTAGCAATGTCTGCATACCATGGTGAGTGAGCAGATACTGCAAACAAATATTCATCAGGAAAGGAATCATCTACTGGAGTATTATCATCAGTTTTTATCCGAGAAAGCAAATTAGCAACCACATTCTCTTTACCTGGTTGATCCACAATTGTAATATCAAATTCTTGTAGTAATAATAACCACCTAGTAACTCGAGCATTTGTAACAGAATTATTCATTAAATACTTAATAGCTGAGTGGTCAGTGTGAACAAAAGTAGGATAACCAGTAATATAATGCCAAAATTTATTTATAGCGTAAATGACTACTAAAAATTCTTTCTCGGTAACTGTGTAATTAAGTTCAGCAGGGGTCATATTCTTACTGATGAAGTAGATAGCATAAGGAAGATTGTTTTCTTCTTGACCCAAGAGAGCTCCAATTGCGGTGTCTGAAGCATCAGAGGATATCTGAAAAGGAAGTGCCCAATCAGGTCCCCTCAGAATAGGAGTTGTTGACAACTGATGCTTAAGTTCATCAAATGCTTTCTGATAGGCACCAGTTGTTGTTGGGAAAAGTATCTATTCAGAACGTCCCTATCCCACTCTAAGGTGGGATAGTGCCTTAGCAACAAACAAGGAAAACTACTTGAGTATTCTTCTTTATGAAATGTAAATGAGGAGAAAGGATGTAACTAACCTGTGTCTTTCGCTAGTTTGTTGATCCAATCGCTCCTCTCTTCAATAGCTCCCAGCTCCCTGCTCCCTTACCGGCCCAGCTTCACCGAATTCCTGCAAGATCACAAGAGAGAGAAACTACACGAAGATATAGATATACATTCATAAAAAGCTCAGGATCAGATTAAGCTAAACATGCAAATATAACAAAACATCATTGATACACAGCATGTAGGAGAAACTCAAATAATTTTATTGATATGATAAGAAAGTCCAAGAGGAGATACAACCAAGTGAGTCCCGATCCAGCATCTACCTCCCAGCAAAGGAATCCCTTCCTCTCCTCCAACAAAGCATAAATCACCCAATGTACTAATCTCAATCTCAAACCAACAACAATTCTCTGCAAAGTACAAAATTCCAGCCTCTGGATCTCTGGGATGAGGGATCCATATATAGATGTAAGAAGAGAGGATGAGTCATCTTATGTTTTGACTTGTGGCTTCTCTCTGTCAGTTCTTGCTTCCACTTGCAGACTGATAGCCTCTTACTCATCACTTGGTCGAATTTAGTGAGGCAAGTGTCATTGGAGAAGATTCTGGAAGCTTCCATGGTCTTTCCACCTCATTGAATGACTCTGCCACTTGTCATTTCCCGCTCAACGCACCTAGGTAGTGCATTCAAGTGCGTTTCAACGCACCTAGCCAGTGTATTTGGGTGCTTTGCAACGCAGGCAGCTAGTGGAGCTTCTGAATTGATCCTGATTTGATTAGTTTTGAGCAGTTTCTGGTGGAGAACTTCTGGGAGGAGTTGTCATTGGTTGACCTTGTTCCTTTAGGAGCTGTAACAACATCTTTAGGGACTTTGGATCCCTTGGATTATGGACATTTCATGATTATAGTTGTAAGCCACAAAAATTTCTATAATAGTTGCCCCCTAAAGTATGAGGTCGTTTATCGGGTGAAATGCTTTATTAGGAGGATCCGAAGTTCTTTCAATGCTGGGAGGAGACCTATAATAAGATACAATACAATACATTATTTTTCATACTGTTTTCATGATCTAGCTGAGGCAGGCATTCCCATGCTCAGCTTTATAAATTCATTTTTATGTACATAGGACAGACAATCGTCTGATGGTAGACTGATGATTCTGAAGAAATCATCATCCTTTTGGTAGGATGATTATCTGTTCTGCAGTGCTGTACATGCCAATGTCTTTATTTTTCCTGAATATATATCGCAGCCCGGATGGATGAAACTAGATCCGGGGTCTTCAATCTCATCCGATCTTCACTCTAAGTACAAGTCAATCCATGTGAGAAATGTTTTGAAGTCGAACATGGAAAGACATCGCTTGATTACCAGTCAATGATGTAAATTGTTAACAAGCGCGAGAGGAATCACCGATAATGATAATGACCCTCAAGGTACTGCAGTACAATTCACGTGGTGTGAATAAATGACTTGGCATCGAACACCACGCAAAATCTTTCGGTCGAAGGTCATTGATGTATACCTGTCGCCGGAAGTGAGAAACTTGCCATTGAGGCATGCAAGCTTCAAAGTACTGAAGGGGGTGTTCCTAGATCAACTTCTTGGATAATGAGCTGATGTCGACAAGAAGCGATCCGTCAAAGGAGGGCCTTAATGAATCCCACATCAATGACATGGAACGGAGCAAATGATTTTGATGGAGGTGAAAACGATCTGATGATATATGGTTCAGGGTGGCGGTCATGAAAGAATGAAGTATAATGTATGGTAGTGGATGGGACACGGTTGACTTCTCTGGATGACTTCTCTTGAACATATCGGCGACACTTATATGATGGATTGGTAGCATTTACCCCAAAGGTGGATGGTATGGCGAGACCATGGTGATGTGACCGGTGAATGAAACAACCCAACCCGACTCAGGCACGGAGTGGAAGTGTCATGTTCAAGAGCGACTTGCTACCAATAAAGGTTCTTTGAGTTTCTTCCCAATTTTTCCCCAGTCATTGCTGACCAGTACCTCTTTATTTTTGTCAATCTTGAGGAGGATAACATATGCTTGTTCTATAATTTGCCCTTCGGGCAAACCCATCGCTATGTTTTAACGAGCCTAGCGATAGTGAAACTCGTTCTCGTCTAAAGACAAGTTTGTTGTTATTAATCTTTTTAACGAGTCTAACGACAAAGATAACTCGGTCCTTTTCATTTTTAGAGAGTCTGAAAAGGTATGTAAAGTTAACTCCAGAGTCCCTTTTTCGTCATCTAATCCCTTAAGTCCGAAAAAGCATAAAACAATACAGAAGGGATGAATTTTCGATAGTTTTAACGAGTCGAACAAAACAAGCGCTCGATATTTTTGTGCAATAATCCCTCAGGTCCAAAAAGATTAAAATCTAGAGGAGGGATAGCTCTTCCTGTTTCTTTAACGAGCTGGAAGGCCAAAACTCGGCAATCTTTTCATATTTTACGAGTCAAATGAAAAGAGCTTAAAGAAGACTCGTCTTTTGAGGAACGAGTGATAAAATGGGTAGCAGCTGATTCCAGGTAAGGGTTGGAATTTTCCAACACGGCAGTGTCACAAGGATGGCTAGTGAAATCACTCTTCGCAGCTGTTCCTCAAAATGGGTAAACAATCATATGGAGGTGAATGATCGGCCAATGGAAAAGTGCAGGTGACGGTGCAAACACGACCAAGGCTTTAATGGCTAATAATGTTACATTCACGGTGGTTATTTATCGGAATATAGTTCATTTTTTAACGAGCTTAAACGCGGGTTGAAACACTTGCTCGATCTTATGTTTATTTTTTAACGAGCATGAACTATGTGCTAAAACTGCTCGATTTTATGTTTATTTTTTAACGAGCATGAACTATACGCTAAAACTGCTCGATCTTATGTTTATTTTTTAACGAGCATGAAATATGTGTTAAAACTCCTCGATGATAAGTTTGTATGCCCCCAGCATAATAACGCAAAACGAGGTGCATGCCCCCCAAGCTTCATTGCATTCAACTCGGTGGTTGGAATGAAGGTTTACCTTTGAGATTTGAAAAGGGGATTTGTTTCATTTTTTAATGAGGTTGACACAGTAAAAGAACTATCCTCATGACTCCTTGTTTCATTTTTTAACGAGGTTGACACGAGATAAGAACCGTCCTCGGAGCCCACTGTATTTACAGTATTTGATAGAAAATCGAAAACTGAAGGATGATAAAGGTCATCTTGAGTATCTTCTCCACAATCCGGGAGAAGGGAACGATGGTGGGAATCATTCCATGGTGCCCCGTCAATTACCATTGATTGGACAATTCCTTCGTCGGTGACATGCACTTGCGACCAAGGATCTGAAGGGGTACCATATTCTTTAGATCCATCTATCCAAACGCTTGATGAGCGTTGATTTGGGGTTTCCCCCCAGGCCAAGAAAATTGATTGCTACAATATTCTAAAATGGCGATGATCCATGCTGACAAAATGTTCAGGAATCTTTGGAATCCATTAGATATAGAAGATTTCATATTGTAGGTTTCCACTGTGGCCACTTCCGCCAGATTACTCACAGGCGGTAGGGAAAAAGTACCCATTAGGGCAGGGTCTTTTAGGAGACCTACTCCAATATTTTGAAGCGAATGATTGCTTCCATGGATCATTGGAATGCTTCCCGTAACTTGTGAACTGTCGGGGAGGAAAGTTTGTTGGTCGACGACTGTAATTCCTCCTTGAAAAGGAAATGCAATCTTCCTGAAGTAGGTCGACACAACTACGGCCATGCCATATATCCAGGGCCTTCCCAGTAGGATGTTGTAATCGAGGTTTCCATCGGTTACTTCAACATCAACTTCTACTGTTTTGCCCCCTAGTTCAACTTTCAAGTTACTTAAAATCCCGTATGGAGTGTATGATCGTCCATCAAATGCTTTTATCATTGCTGAAGATCGTGACAAGGGTGGTGAGAATAAATTTTTCCAACAACTCATCGACATAATACATGTGGATGCCCCCTCATCAATAATTGTTCGATGAACAATTTTGTTGAGGGCTTTCACTTGAATAAGGAAAGCTAGTTGAGATGGTAATTGAGGGTCATATCCTTTATGATCAAAGGCCACAAGATTGGAATCCATTGGGCCAATCCCACCTATTGCTGATAATAAAGCTTTCTTTTGGGCGGGGCAATTTTGTGGTACCTCAAGTGTCGACATAGCGGATGGCGATTGGGCCAAGTCCTCTACTATATTATAATTCTGTGCTACTTTTGCACTAGGATTAAATGTCGATTTGTGTACTACTCCCTTTGGCGACTTTATCATTGGTTCAGGAATGATGGGTGGCACAACTTCAGTCAAAGTTGTTGTCAAACTACCAGGTTGTTCATTAGCCTTGTTATTCGACAGATGTGGATTCCTGTAATCTTTATTCCTTGTCAAAGCATCATTTTGCTGCTCTGAGATAGACAACATAAGAACTTGGGATCGAGAAGCATTTTGATTAGCAACCTGTTTGGTTCCCGGGTTTGGAAACGGATCATTTAATACTGCTGAGGTTTTTGAACTCTTAAAGAGTTTCTTAACTTCAACGTTATGTGGACAATCTCTCGTCCGATGATCCTCATCGCATATATGACACCCCGCAGGGGGTTTCCTTTTCCCAGAAGGGTTTGTAGAAGCTTTATCATGCTTCTTTTTTCTCCCTTTCTTTCTCTTCTTGCCCCTTGGTTGTTTCAGTTGTTTGCCCTTGTCGGCATTTACTTCCGAGGCGAGAAGTTCGTCTTTTGCATTTTGATCTAAAATATTACGGGCTTTCTTGGACGTAGCCTTTTTCGATTTCGCGTTTGTCGTGCCAATCACGCCATTGTCGATGTGATAGTCATTGTTTGATTTAGGAGGAGGAGGAATTGAGAATTCCGGTCTAGGGGCGTCAGGTATTTTGTCGCAGAGCGTGCCAGACTGAGTATAGACCAAGTCTAGATATTGCGCACGAGCGATGACTTGCTCTTCCATTATGACTCCCCCCTTTGCCACATCTTCCGTGATTGTAGGAAGTAAGGACTTGATAAACCATTCAGCTAATAGCTGATCGGGAACGTACGTTTTTACCATCCTACGACGACGTCACCACTCATGTATATGATCAGATATGTGAGTGGTCGTTGTCTGTTTGAAGTTGGTTAGGAGTTCCGTTCCCATTTCATACCTTATCGGTAATTGAAAATGGGTTAAGAAAGTCGTGGCTAAGGTACTGAAGTTGTCGAATGAAGCTCTAGGCAATTCGATGTACCATTTTTCCGCCGGACCAGTTAATGTCTGAAAAAGGCGAAGTCTTATCGAATCATCATTCAGGGTGTTTGATGAACACCACAGATGAAATGTCATCACATGATTCGACGGATCTTCACCCGGATTTCCATTAAATTTAGGAATATCTGACGGAAGTTTATGCCGAATCGCTGGCCACCAAGGGGCATAAGAAATTGGATCATTCGTCAGCCGGTTTAGATCTGGTAATTCTAGAGTTGCTACAAAGGGCAACTGTTGATTCAGGTTAGGCGAAGCATACCCAGGATAAGATGGAATCGCCTGAGCAGTGGGTCTTTGCATACCAGCATAATGTATTTGATGCTGGCAACTTTGACAAGGTTTATGGGCATAACCATTATAGTATGGTTGTTGATAACTGCTTTGTAAATGCAGTTGCCCATTACTTACAAAGACTTGTTGCTCAGGTCCTTGATATGATTGCTGGAATTGCGGTTGTTGAGATTGAACCAGCCCTGGTTGTTGGACCATTTGCTGTTGTCCAATACTGGATGATTGACCAAGATGAGGAGTCATAGTACTTGCTTGAGCCTGAGTCGCTCCAGATAAGGAGGCACTAACCTGAGGTTGTGATTGAGTTGTCGAGACAAGAGGTTGTTGTATTGCAACCTGAGAAACTTGGGGTTGACATACAACAGGTAGCGCTTGTACTTGCGACGCAATCACCATACCAGGTATAGTGGGAATATTTGACACAGGGTGGACTGGTTGCATTGAATATGCAACCCTTGGTTGCTGAGGCAGTATTGGTACCCAACCGTTGGATGTAATTAAAGTTTGACCTGAACTTTGTTGTAAACTCCCATATGGTTGTTCTCCGGGAGGGAACAATGAAAAGGCATACTGCCCTCCAAATGGTGGAAATCCAGTACTTAAAGGGTAGATTGGCCTTTGAAGACACATTGGATCAATTTGTTGAGTTTCAACATAAGAAATACCAGATGATAATCCAGATGAAGAAATAGGAACTAACCATGTCGTCGAAGCAGTCCCTGATGGGACTCCGGCTTGTTGTTGATAACTTGCCGGGATAGATGGTATACCATTGAACATTGTTGGAGTAGCAGTAGGAGGCTGTGCCACTGCTGTGTCAGACGACACAGTCCTGGATGTCGACAGTTGTTCAGACATTTTGAGTCTATCCAAAAGATTACCTAGCGATTCTACAGGAACTTCCACTGGTGGTAGACTAACTTCTGATGTCGAAGGAAATAGAGTGACCCCGACTCTAAAATGTGTTGGAGTACTTGCTTGCGGATCTTCTACAATTTCTTCTATCGCAATCAAGCCAGGTGGAAGGGGAAGACCGTCAGGTCCGTAAAATGTTTCTGGTGTTGAAGAAGGGGTTGAATCGACAACGACAGATGTTTGAGGAGCAAGACTCTCCGAACCGGTTGCTGATGGAACTGGTTCAGTCACACAAGTGTTTACTCTCAGACTAGGATCAGTATCACTGTCCCTCTGTGGCTGTTGAACTTCTTCTGTAGAGGCAGGTGTTATAGACATTTTTGTGCCTTACAGCATGAAGCATGAAATGTCAATAATCTAAGGGATCCAAAGTCCCTAAACATGTTGTTCCTACCCCTAGAGGAACAAGGTCAGCAAACCACAGCACTAAATATCAGTTCTCCACCTGAAAACACTCAAAAACAAGCTAATTCTGGATCATGTCAACTGCTCCACTGAGCATCTGCGCTGAATGTCAACTGCTCCACTCTGTACCTGTGCTGAATGTCAACTGCAATGAAGGCTACCTGCGCTGGGCGAGTTTGGACAAGTGGCACAGTCATTCCTCAAGGTGTCAATGCCCAGGAAGCTTCCAAAATGACACTTGGATCAGGGAATTCACCTTGTGATGAGTAAGAGGATCTAGAACTCCAAGTGGAAGCAAGAACCTCCAAGTGGACTCAAGAACTGAAGAATAACTGAAGTGGGAGAGGACACTAGTCAGCTTCATGCCAGCCTCAAGCTGACTCATCCTTTCTCCAAAACTCCTATATATAGAGCTCTCTCATGAGGTCTAAGGAGGCTGGAATCTGGTGAATGTAAGGAAGTGCTGTTGGTTTGAGTATAGAACTATTGGGTGATTTGCTTGAAGGAGGTGAAGAGGAGATTTCTTTCTGCTGGGAGGTGTTGCTGGATTGGGCCTCTTATGGTTGTAACACTCTCAGAACTTTACTTCTTCCATTAATAAAGCATTTGAAGTTCTTCTATATGCATGTGTCTCAATGGCGTATTGATACTTGTATATTTGATTTATTCTAATCCTTGAATCAATTATGAATGTATGCTTCTTGTAGTTTCCCTCTCTTGTCATTTTGCAGGATCTTGGTGTAGCTGGGCCAGTGAAAGAACAAGGAGCTGGGAGCAAGCAGCAAAGAGGGAAGATTGGATCAATCATTAGCGGAAGATAACGGTTAGTGGATCTCTTTCTCCTCTCTCTTACATCTCATAAAGAAGTAATCTCGAATAGCTTTGCTTTGATTGTTGCTGAGGTACTATCACCCTTAGAGTGGGATAGGGTCATTCCGTATTGGATACTTTTCCCAACAACAGCAGGGTTTCCAGAAATGTTTGGAGTAACCGGAATCTCGGATGTTGTTGGAACACTTGTTCTAACATTAATAGGAGATTTCGAACCGGTTAAACGAGTTCGCTTTGTCCGTACTGTTTTCGATTCCGGAGACAAAGACGGTTGACTCATAAGCCTCTGCGAACGACGGGGTTTCAATTGACTTTATTCCACGATTGCGGATTACTCAATCAACTAAAATACAAAAGGGGAAATATGTTTCCGAATTAAATGAATTTTAGACGCTTTGGACACAACTTGCTTTTTCAATTTTAAAGAGTCGAGAAAAAGCAAAAGATGACTCTAGTCTCCTTCGGTTTTTAATGAGCCTGAAGTGACAAGTGCTCAGATGGACCTTTTCCGTTAAGGAGTCTGAAAAGGAACGAAAGGGATTGCTCTGGAGTTCTAGGTAGAGGGTGTGCCAAACCAATCGCAAAACCGCAGAATACTTTTTAAGGTACGGGCAGTCAATCTTCCCGAATGATGTGTTCAGTGCATTGTGATCAGTAGGGCGGTCGACACGGCTTCCTATGGATAAAGGTTTTATGCCTATAGGGGTCTCCAAATATATACTCGACGGTACGTGGGAGCACAATCCATACTGGCACTTATCGTCTCTCAGGAGGAATCACCCAACCATCAGTGAGGCCGACAGTAACCAGGTTTTACGATGCCGGAACACGTCTCTAGCCTAGACCTCTATGTTGTGCGTTAAGTTACAAAGCGTTGTTAAGTTCATTCAATTTATTTTAGGTTGATCTTTCTTAGAAGTTTGCCTTTTTGGATCACCACGAGATGTAGATACAATTCCTAAATGCAGTCTAAAGATGATAAGCAAGCTTTTATCTCTTTTCAACAATGAAAATCCTAGCTACAAGGGGAAAAGAAAGACACAAACTTTCCTCAAAGAGCAAAGAGCACACTGTAAATGCACTTTTCCTAAATCAAACCATACAAACTATCAATATGCAAATGCACAAATGCATGTATTTGTTTTCACTTTCTTAATATTGATGCCTAAAAATAAAGCTGTTGTACAAATTTGAATTCGATTTCAAGTGAAAACACAAAAAGGTTTCTTTTTGAAATCAAAAAGACGATTATGACACTTTATGATTTTGAAGTAAACACTTGTTTCCACACTAGAAATTCACAAATTCAAACCAAAAGACAAAAGTAAAAGCGCAATCAACTGTCAACAGCAAACAAATTTACTCCTAAGATCAAAACGACACCTACGACAGGTCCAGATCTAAGGGCGACAGTATGACTAGTTTACTCTTGTAATGGGAAACTGCAAATGATGTAACAAATACACAAAAACAAATACAGTTTCTTTTATAAAACTAAGGTGGAATTAAGGTAGAGAAAAGGGGTTTTCAGATAGGTACACACACTGATAACAGGCTGCAAAAATCAGAGATAAAACTGAACAAAATGAAGCAAAGAACCACAGCTGCACAGGGCAAAGGCTGATCAGCGCACCTGTTGCACAGAGAAACTAAATTGCAGTGCAGGTAGCCCTCTCGGGACCTGCATTGAAATGCAGAGTCTCTTCACAGAGCCTGCGCTGAAGCAGAAATGAGAATTGTCTCCGGGTTCTGGGTCACGGTTTGCAGTTTGATCTAAGGTTTTTGGCCGGATAAAAGCTATCAATAAGGTACAATTAGAAGGATGATTTAAAGGAGGACTAAGAGCTATCACAAAGGGCAGTTATAGCATTTGTGGATCAGCTTGTTCAGATCATAAACAGGCCCAGTGAGTGGACTAGAGTGGCAGATCTCTACTTTACATTTGTAAATGGCAAATGCAGTTCGATTCAGCACTCTTAAGTTTATGAGAAGAACAACAATAGAAACACAAATAAACTAACTAGATACGATCCCCAGCGGAGTCGCCAATTTGTTGTTAGGAAAAGTATATATTCAGAATGCCCCTATCCCACTCTAAGGTGTGATAGTGCCTTAGCAACAAACAAGGAAAACTACTTGAGTATTCTTCTTTATGAAATGTAAATGAGGAGAAAGGATGTAACTAACCTGTGTCTTTTGCTAGTTTGTTGATCCAATCGCTCCTCTCTTCAATAGCTCCCAGCTCCCTGCTCCCTTACCGGCCCAGCTTCACCGAATTCCTGCAAGATTACAAGAGAGAGAAACTACACGAAGATATAGATATACATTCATAAAAAGCTCAGGATCAGATTAAGCTAAACATGCAAATATAACAAAACATCATTGATACACATCATGTAGGAGAAACTCAAATAATTTTATTGATATGATAAGAAAGTCCAAGAGGAGATACAACCAAGTGAGTCCCGATCCAGCATCTACCTCCCAGCAAAGGAATCCCTTCCTCTCCTCCAACAAAGCATAAATCACCCAATGTACTAATCTCAATCTCAAACCAACAGCAATTCTCTGCAAAGTACAAAATTCCAGCCTCTGGATCTCTGGGATGAGGGATCCATATATAGATGTAAGCAGAGATGATGAGTCAGCTTATGTTTTGACTTGTGGCTTCTCTCTGTCAGTTCTTTCTTCCACTTGGAGACTAAGAGCCTCTTACTCATCACTTGGTTGAATTCAGTGAGGCAAGTGTCATTGGAGAAGATTCTGGAAGCTTCCATGGTCTTTCCACCTCGTTGAATGACTCTGCCACTTGTCATTTCCCACTCAACGCACCTGGTTAGTGCATTCAAGTGCATTGCAACGCACCTAGCAAGTGTATTTGGGTGCTTTGCAACGTAGGCAGCTAGTGGAGCTTCTGAATTGATCCTGATTTGACTAGTTTTGAGCAGTTTCTGGTGGAGAACTTTTGGGAGGAGCTATCATTGGTTGACCTTGTTCCTTTAGGAGCTGTAACAAAATATTTAGGGACTTTGGATCCCTTGGATTATGGACATTTCATGCTTATAGTTGTAAGGCACAAAAATGTCTATAACACCAGTCCACTTAAATTCAACATTTTTCATAAGTAACACAAACAAAGGGGAAGCTATTTTAGAGAAATTTTTAATAAATCTTCTGTAATATCCAGCATGTCCTAAAAAGCTTCTTACATCAGTTTGTGTTTTAGGAATAGGAAGGGTCTGAATTACCTGTATTTTGGATGGATCCACCTGAATCCCAAGAAATGAAATGAAGTGTCCTAATACAATTCCTTCGTTCATCATCATATGACATTTTTCAGTACTCAAGGAAAGGTTAGCTTGTATACATCGTTTGAGTACTTTCTCAAGGTTTTGCAGCGCAACTTCAAAAGTCACACCATAGGGAGTGAAATCATCCATAAATATTTCCAAAGAATCATTAAGCATATCAGAAAAAATTCCTATAACTGCTCTTTGAAATGTTGCTGGAGCATTACATAGTCCAAATGGGAGAACTCTATAGGCAAAGGTTCCCCAAGGACTAGTAAAGGTGGTCTTGTCCTGATCTTGGGGTGCAATTCTGATTTGGTTATATCCGCTAAAACCATCTAAAAAGGAAAAGAATTTCTTCCCTGACAAACTATCCAACACCTTATCAATAAAGGGCAAGGGGAAATGATCTTTTTGGGTGGCTTTGTTTAATGCTCTATAATCCACACACACTCTCCATTTCCCATTTTTCTTAGGTACTATCACCAATGGTGAAACCCATTCACTGTCAGATATAGGATATATAAACCCGGCATCAAGCAATTTTTGAAGCTCTTCCTTAACAATTTCCCTTAGGTTGGGATTCATTCGTCGCTGGGGTTGACAGACTGGTCGGGCTCCTTCCTTAATATAAATATGATGAGTACATAATTCAAGAGAGATCCCCTTCATGTCCGTGTAATCCCAGGCAAATGCTTCTTTGTTTTCACGGAGCAACCTCATTAGCTGTTGTGTTTCAACATCTGATAAATTGGGGTTTATGTTTAATGTTTTGCCAGGTTCAATTTCTATTGTTATACTTTTAGAGGAGATAGCAGTTGATGTTTGAGGTAAATCTTCAGATTTAAGCTTTTGTTGTATTTCAGGATCCAGAATTGCAGTTAACTGATTATGTGCTTCAGAAGTAACTGAGGAAGGTTCAGAAATGAAATTACTAATTACTTCATCTTCTGTAGTATCTTTAAGAGTTAAGGCCTGTCCAATGGTCAAGATGGGCTGGGTATCATTATCCTCATAGTCTAACCATACAAAATCGTCATTATTAATCATAGGTGTAGCATGAGGGTACAACGTAAGCTGCTTAGTTTCACAACCATTAGAAATTGTCATTGAGCCTGATCGACAGCTGATAAAAGCATCTGCTGTAGCCAGCCAAGGTCTCCCCAAAATCAGAGGATGCCCCCCAACTTTGCTTTAGTCTGTAACACCACAAAGTCAGCTGGATAATTCCAGGATTCAACTGAAATAATCAGATCTTCAATAACCCCTTCTGGTTTGATTGTGGAATGATCAGCTAATTCCAGGATAGTTGGCATTTCTCTAATTACATTTTTCAATTGTAACAACTGTGTAGTTTCAAGGGTCATGATATTTATAGCAGCACCTAGGTCTACCAGAACTCATGAAACAATAGTTTTTCCAACCTGTACTGTGACCGTAGGGTGACCAGGGTCACCATATTTGATAGGAGGGGCTTTTCCTGTCATTAAAGCAGCTAGATCCCCCATCACATGAACTGTAAGGGGATCTTTAGCCTTCCTTCCAGGTTTCTTAATGCAAATTTCTCTAACAGTTCTGGCATAGATTGGTACATCTCTGAGTGCTTGTAAGAGTGGGATTTTAACATACAGATTCTGTAATTCCCCTAAAAGGTTAAAAGCAGGTGGCTCAGGCGTCTTAGTGATAGCCAAGCGCTCAGGGAATGGTGGTTCTGCTGTTTCAGTAGTTCCATTAGAGGATGGATTGACTGTCTCAGCAGTTTTATTAGATGATTTATTCTGTTTTGCTTCCTCTTTCTCAGAGTTGGAAGAGGTAATATCATCTATAATTGGCTCGACTACTCTCCAAGATCGTAAATGAGTATCATTGCATCGCATAGGAGATGTAGGAAGGTTCTGCACGTTAATAACTTGCACAACTTTATTGCTATTTGGGTTAGGGTTTGGTTGTACAGGCAGCTGAGGCTTCATGGTCTGATTATTCGACGGGGTACCTGCCGGGAGAGAAAGTTGTTGCTGGAGCTGAGGAAATTGATTTGGAAATGGAGTCTATTGAGCTCTCCAGTTTGGGTTCCATTGGTTAAAATAGGATTGCTGTAGAAGCCAGGGATTCCACATTGTAGGGTCTACAAAGGGAGGGTTTGTTTGCTGCATGGGTGGGAAATTAAAGGTTGGGTATTGCATTTGGTTAAAGGGAGGGTAATTCGCTTGATTAAATGAAGGATAATTATTCCAACGATTAAATGGCATACTAGAATTCGTACCTTGTCCTCATGGTTGTCATTGCCTCCTTTGTGTCAACAAATAAACTGCTTCATCCTCTTCCTCCGTTGGTTGTAGCACTGCTTTTATCCCTGGTAAAGAGGGGCATTGTTGAGTTTCATTGTCCTTTTCACAAATGGTACAGATCGACATCTTGTCTAGTGGGCATTCCCTCAACAGATGTTTTTCCCTGCATTTAGAGCAGAAGATGGCCAAGGCAACTTCTGCCTCTGCCTGCTTCTTTTTAATCTGCAAGGTATCAATCTGTGAAGAAAAAGAACTTAACATTTCAGTTTTAAATTCTTCAAGTAAATTACCTATTTCAGCCCTTGTTGCTCCACTACTAGCTGATTTCTGGACCCTTGAATAAGTACTATCCCTGCTCTTTGATTTATTTGCAGCTCCTCTTGAACACCTCTTGCAGAGGTTAACAATTTCGTCAAACGATTCTTTGGATATATCTCCTTTACCAAGCATATTTAGCATATCTAAACAATCATCTCTTACTCCTTTCAACAATATTGTTTTGAGAATATCCTTACTTACATCGGGGTGTTCAGATCTCTGCAGATTATACTGGAGTCTTTCCACGAAGTCTTCCAGATTTTCATCCTCCTTCTGAACCATCTTGAATAATTCCTCCCTTTTTTCCCTTGTCCTGCAATAATCTTGGTATTTGGCCAGAAATTTCTCCTTCATCTGGTCCCATGTCGTAATCACATGAGCTCCCAAGCTCATAAACCATCTTAGTGCATTCCCTTTTAATGTAGCTGGAAACAACTTCAATTTCTGAGCAGCATTAACATAGTCATAGCTTCTACACAATATATCAAATTCAAAAAGAAACTCATCAGGATCTTCTGAGGATAAACCATGGAAATTGGGTAATGCTGAAAGTGGGATATTCTTCATAGGAGTTGCTCCTTTGGGGAGTTCCCCAATAGGGAATTCCAGGGTGGAGAGAGAATTCTCTCCCCTTCCTTCCCCTCTGTGACCTCCACCGAAAAGTCCTTCATTGTTATCCTCCATTGGTTGTTTTCCTGATGCGCTTGCCCGGGCTTCGGTGTTTTCTATTGGACTTTCAATGTCATGCACTGGTTCCTCCACTTTAGTCTCCTCTATTGTCTCCTCAATATTTTCTACTGGTCCTTCGACTTCTTCCACTGGTTCCTCAGTATATTCTGATGGTTCCATAACCCTCTCTGGTCCCACTACTTCCTCTATTTGATATTCTGTTTGGAAAGAGTGTTCGGTCTGTGGCCTTCGAGAGCTTAACCTCTGGGATGTCTCAGCTTTTGAAATAATATCGTCAATGAAAGTTTTTCTTCCTCCTCCTTTGCCCTTGCCGCCTGTAGGATTAGTTTTCTTACGTCCTCTCATGCATTCTGCATACCTACAGAAAAATCATCAGTACTTCTAAAATCTATAATTGCCTTCCCCGGCAATGGCGCCAAAATGTTGGTCACTTTAATTGCTTATTGAATTAAACAACAAAGTGCGACATTAATTGTCAACCCAGGGAAGTCTTGTTATTTCAAAGGCAACTGCGTACTGTATGTACTTTAATTTTAAAAGTAACAGAAGTTATAGTATAAGCAAATCACGTCTTAAGTCAACAAACTGAAGCTCCACTTCGTATTACAGCAATTATACTCTGTTGCAGATGGTTATCAGAAAAGTGCTTAATTCAAATAAAGAAATGAAGGAAATTAATCTGCAAAAGGAAACAGTGGCTATGCTGTAATAGATGGTCAGGACCCTATTCCCCGGAGCGGGAATCTCCAGCACCTGCCTCTGATTAATTCAGCCTTGCCAATTCACTCTGTAACAAATCACCGGTGAAACACTCATATAACAATAATCAGAAACAGAGTTTCAGCAAAGGTATTATAAATAATGTTCAGCAAGCAGTATTGTTTAACAAGACAAAAAGGCACACTTAACACACTGCGGAAATGTAATGGGTGAATCTTGTGATGAAGGTGGGCCCTGTCCTTCTCACAAGATTCCCCAGGAAACAAGAACTAGAAGAAGATGCTCAGAACAAAACTTTATTCATCCGTCAATTTATCATATTACAGAAAAGAGTTCCAGTCCTGTTCCTTTTCAATTAAGCCTTTCTCTACAGTCCCCCCCCCTCTCTAATGTAGATGTCTCCTCTTTATAGAGGAGACATCTATTACAAAAGATTTTCATTGTTCTAACTTATTACACAAAAATAGGGAAGTCGATTCCCTGTCAATAAGATGCGGTTACAGTAATGTTGTCTTTAGATATAAGCGTTACATCCCGTGTAACAGCTTCCTTGGTGATCAATCCCGATTCTTTGCTGTTGTTGTATTTAGAATGCGGATCTCAACTGTTTCAGCATCGTGATCCGCATGTTGTTCCTGCTGTTTCAGCAACTACAAAAATAGTCTTCCAGCTGTTTCAGCATCACAAACTGCACATCATCCTTTAACTGTTTAGCACTTAATAATTCAAAGATTAACTATGAAGATGTCGTGATTTATATGCTAAATAATTAAACATAGTGATGAGAAGAATCGTTTCGTACCTTAGAGATAATTGGGTCAAACTCTTAACAAAGGCTTTTAAATATAAGTTTGAAAGGGGTAGTATCGTAGCAAAATATATGGTCAAAAAGGGACAATATGAGGTCCTAACACAATTCATACCCAATAATGCATAAAACACGGAAACATACACAAAAATATGGTAAACCTTCTCTTTATTAATTCTTCCAATGGTTACAGACTCGACCTGCTCTGCGCACTCAGCTACAGGGGTCCGCGCACTCAGTTGCGGACTACTAGGCCTCTGTGCACTTAGCTGCAGAGCCTTCTCCTACTCTACGACCCAAAGACACAACTGTACACTTCGACTTACTACTTCACGTTTTCTTTCTATATTTCAACTCTTATCTTCTTTCTTACACTTAGAGCCTCGCTCTATTTATACAATCCCATGGTCCGTGGACCATGGGTAGATCTCTCAAACTGACATTACATTTACAAAAGTAAGGACGGACAACTCTATGAGTCTATTACAGCTTCACGCCCACAATTCACGAAGTCTTTAGACTTAGTCAAAACTTGGGCTTTAAGCCCCAAAACTTGCCTTAGGGGGAACCCATGCCCAACAAACACCCCTATGAGTTGGAGTGATTCATTGAATAAGGTACTTGTTGGCCCTAATATGCTCAAGGAAATGGAGCAGCAAGTTCAGATCATAAAGTAGAATTTTAAAGTGGCACAAGACAGGTAGAAAAGCTATGCAGACTAGCTTAGAGTGCATGAAGAGTTACAAGTTAGGGAACATGTTTGATTGAAGATCAAACACAAGAAGAGTTCCTTAAGGATTGGGTCATGTGCCAAGCTAGAACCATGATATTTTGGGCCTTTTGAAATCCTTGAAAGGTTTGGACCATTATCCTATAGGTTCTCCTTACCTCCATTACTTAAAATTCATGATGTTTTCTATGTTTCTTTGCTTAAAAGATATGTGAAGGATTCTAATCATGTGATTGATTGTTCTATGCTATAGGTGGAACTAAAAGGATAGTTCCATCCAAATCTAGTATGCATTCTAAATTGAAGGAGTTTCATGCTTTGAAATTGAGTAATAGTGCAAGTCAAAGTGCAGTGGAGGTACTTTGAGCCAAAGGAAGCTACTTTGGAAATGGATGAATCCATGAAAACAACATATCCTTTTTTGTTTCACAGTTAAAGAAAATGTATGTATGATTGTAAATATTGTATAGAGTTGTATATATAAATCTCGATGAAACAATATGTATTTTATTTTGTTTCCTATGTTGCATATGAGCAAAAGAACATTGGGAGTGGTGTTCCCTCAAAGGGGAGGCATTATGATAGCCCCAATGCAGGTTTTCTTATGAAAATGAAATGTAAATACATGCGCAAAATATATTAAAATGGGTAGAGTCAAAGATACATGGATTTTAGAGCTAAGGAGGTTGCTTTTTGGGATGTATAAGGTTTCCTTACGCAGGGAAATCTAAATTTTTATAAAAACCATTAAAGCTTGGTTGGTGTGTCTTTAATAGACTGGTTTCTGAGTTTGATTGGGCTATAAGAGAAGTATGCATGCCCATGATTTCTTGGGAGACACTTATAAGGAAAAAAGGACTAGAATTAATGGATTTGGGAGACTGTGCAGACAACAGAGGAAAATAAGTAATTTGACTCACTCATGGGGGGGATTCAATATTCATGAAGACATAGAGCAATGTAGAAGAGGAGAACACCAAAGAGTTTTGCAGAAGAGAAGAGAAGATAGTGATATCATTTAGGTTGATAATATTGGCATGAAGAACGTCTCTCCTTAGTGAGGAACAATGGCCTCTTGATTCCTTGTATACCCAAAGGATGGAGATGGGAATTCTCTGTATTCCCTTGATGTCTAGGGTGGAGGTTTGTTCCTTGGATTCCTACAAGGAGTACCTTTGAAACATTTCTTGCTATTTGATTTTGTAGTTGGTTATGGATTCCCCAAAGTGGGTAGAACCACTTTGTTTTGCTTGCAGTGTGGAGACTTTCTTCCCTAGAATCCCTTGACATTCTTGGGTGGAGGCAGTTGGCCTCTAGATTCCATGTATGATTGGGTGGAGAATAAGCCTCTTGATTCCCTGTGTATTTTGATTGATTATCATTGGGTAGTTGGAGGGTAGTGGTAGTTGGTCTCTGGATTCCCTGTGCATTGTTTAACTACTGAGTATATGGTGGGTGGAGGAAGGAGGTCCCTATTTTAGCTATAAGTTTGTCTTTTAATCCTTTTATCAAGCCCCTCAATCATTTGAATTTGGCTCGGGGGTGGTAGCTACAAGTGGGAATTGGTTGTAGTTATCTATGATTGGGTGGAGAGTCCTTGTTCCAGAATCAGTTGCCTAAAAAAAATCCAAGATAAGTGCTCTTATGTATTTGCAATGCTAATGAACATGTGTTTACATTTCTCGTTTGAAATGGTGCATATAAAGGTAATGAACACATGTTTTCATTTATGGTTTGAAATGGTGCACATAAAGGTAATGAACATGTGTTTTCATTTCTGGTTTGAAATGGTGCATATAAAGGTAGTGAACATGTGTTGAAATTCTAGATTGAAATGATATATATAAAGGTAATGAGCATATGTGTTTCATTTTTGAATTGAAATCGTGCATACAAATGTAATGGACATGGATTGTGTTCTTGTTATCCACATGAATGATTAATATATTGCATAATATTAAGGGCCATGAATTGATCTATAAAGAACCTGATCCAAAATCATAGCAATAAACAACACATGAACTCTTTTCATTACATGTATAATGGTTATATTAGAGACAACCTATTGTGACACAGACTATGTGCATATGTTGGCTACAAGCCTATATTGCAGTTTTTATGGCAAGGTGTTGATGTCGAGGATTACTTCCTTTCTTGACCTTAATGACCTGTGATTTTTCATTAGGGGATTCTTTAGCCTTCCATTTTAAGCAACATGCATTCTCATCCCAACGAAAATGGTGTTGAACCTCCACATTTTGGACACCATCTTCTATTCCATGCCTTGGTTTTGAAATGTCATGGCATCTTCTTGCATTAAAGGATGTTAATAGCCATGGTTTTCTAGGGATCGATGCCTCCTTCAGAGGAGTAAAACTTTGTCCGCTTCTTAGATCCAAATGTCCTGTAGGTCTTCAACAAGTTCCACAGTGTTATTGGTCAAAGCATTGCAAGCCTTAGGGTGCAACATGGTGTGTAGATCTTTGAGTACTAGTATTCTTGTAACCTTCTCGAAATATTACAAATCCTGTGGACTCAGGAATTTTGATTCTAGCATAAAAATTGGGAGGGATAACAATAGTGGGTGATTAGTAAGCCATAATGGCCATGGTGGAATGTTGGTATAGACCTAGACAGTTGCAGAACCACCATGAGTAAATCCATACTCGAATGGCAAAGTTTTGCACAAAGATGCATTACAATGAAGTTGGGAGGGACTCAACTTATAGTTTAATTGGATACACTTAATGCGATTGGTCTGATCAGATACCTAACCATGGAAACTTCGTATTGGCACACCTAGATTCACCTCATCACTATTGGATGAAGGGAAGGTGAAGTGGCATGTATGCCATATCTTTGGAGTTTTTTTTGGCATCGCAAAAGAATGGTAGGGATGACTCAGCACCAGGCCAGCTGGTCTCATAGCTTGGAGGTGGGGAGCGTTCTTATTGGACAAAGTGGAGCCCACATGGAAATTCATTCCTGGTGCCATATCCTAAATTTTTTTTTTTGCAACACAAAAGGATGGTAAGGATGATGTGGGGTCAGGACAGGTTGACTACCATGTAACCTCAAAGGCACCAAGATTGGTGCAGGATGGGCCATGGGATAACTCAGCCCATAGGGGTATTCTCAGAGGTTGATTACGAGGTGAAATAAGGAAGGGTCATGATGACTCGACACAGGATGTCATGGCACTACCACATTGTGGACCAATCAAAAGCAGAGGTCATGCAGAGGTGTGGCCCACCGATCCACGTAAACCCGAGGGTTCTCCCCTCGAAGCCCAAAAAGTGCATGTTACATAAGCATTGGGGTGATGAGATCGGTATGACGTGTCTCAGTGGTTCCCATCCTGGAGGAGCAGTCGAGAAAGCGTCGGGATAATGAGACCAGGATGACATGTCCTAGAGGACCCATCCTGGAGGAACAAAAGGGGAACATGCAATGGGTGAATTGAGATGATAGGGACTAGGAAAACATGGGTGGTGTATGGGTCCCATGTCGATGTCATGCACGCATAAGGAAACATGTTGTGGTTTAGTTGGAAACCAAAACCCGCTTCTGATGGGTGCCCTTGGCGAGTTTGGAAATGGTCTTGACCCTATCAGAATGATTGTGGGTTGTTGATCCAGTGATTAATGGTACTCCATTTACAACACATTATGAGGGGTGACCTCCCTCATAATCCTTGCCTATGTTACCCTGTCGGAGTAGAATATGATGACTCCTTTGTTCAAATGTGCGGTCTCACCTAAAACCTGCACGTAATATATGTGACATTGGCAGGGACCACTAGAACAAGGTAGTGTGGCGAACTATTATTGGCACCGGGGCATGGAGGTGAGTCCATTACATATGAGCGATAAATCATAGAATAGGCCAATATATTGTATCTATATGGTTATGTTATAGATATATATATATATATATATATATATATATATATATATATATATAGATATATATATATATATATATATATATATATATATATATATATATATATATATATATATATATATATATATATATATATATATATAAGAGGCAGAGCCAATCACAAATTAATAAAATGAAGCAATTTAAGGATATGAGTCGTGTGCTTAGGCTTGGAGAGGAGAAGTCATAAAATTTAATTAAATAAATTTGAATCCTTAATGAGGAGAATGAATGTAAGGGAAAAAAAAATTATCCCATTTGTTATAGACATTTTTGGGCACTGCAACCCCAATCATAAATGTCCGTAAACCAAGGGCTCTTAAGTCCCTAAAAGTGTTGTTCCAACCTCTAAAAGAACAAGGTCAACTGATTACATCTTCTCCTAGAAGTTCTCCATGAAAAACTGCTCAGAATTGGTCAAAACTGGACCATCTCACCTTCTCCATGGTCAAAGTGCACTGCATCCCACCTAAATACACACATGAGGTGCAATGCATCTTGAAAATCCCTTCTATGGGGTACGATGGGCGAGAGTGGACAAATGACAGGGTCAATCTGCAGGGTGGAGGATCATGGAATCTTCTAGAAACTTCTCCTGTGACACTTGCCTCTCTGCATTCGCCCAAGGATGAGTAAGAGATCATCAATCTCCAAGTGGAATCAAGAACTATCAGAGAGAGGACACTAATCAAATCTCAAAAGTTGACTCACCCCCCTTGCAAACATCTATATATGGATCCCGCGTCCCAGAGATCCAGAGGCTGGAATTTTGTATCTTGTAAGGAAGTGCTGCTGGTTTCTTGGTGCAATATCATAGTGTTGGGTGATCTAAGCTTTTCATGAGGTGAAGAAGGGCTTTCTTGCTCAGAGGATGATGCTGGGTCAGAACAATTGGTTGTAATCCTCTTTTCTCTTTCTTGATTATCAATAAAGCTATTTAAGTTTTCCTCCACATTCTTGTATGATTGATGTTATATGAATTTGTGTGGTCAATATATATCTGGTCCTATATTGTTTATGATAATAGATCTATTTTCTTGGATAGTGTTATGCTGCTTTGATTCTACAGGTGCTCTTTGAAGCTGGGTAGGTGGCAAAGATCTATTAGAAGGGAGAGGAATCGAGCGAGGAACCAAGCGCAAGACAGAGGTTGGTCTCCTTATTCTCATCTTATCTATTTCTCATAAAGGAAAACGACAGTAGTTTTAGTTTGTTTGTTTCTAAGGTAGCTACTAGCCTTAGTGGGACTAGCAGCTCTGCATAGACACTAGTTTTCCCGAAAACAAAATGGCGACTCCACTGGGCAGCGAATAGATTGTTTGTTTATCTACATTTGTTTTCTTTATAAACTTACAGACGGAGCTTGAAGTTAAGCCAGCTAGCCTTCGAACTGCATTTGCTATGCAAGTGCAAAGTAGATCAATGTTGCTTCAGTCTATCTCCGGATTTTGTTTATGAACTGAACAATTGATTTAAAAGCTCACTAATTGCCCTTGTGGTGCCTCTAGTAACCTCTTTAGATCTACCCCTGTGATTGATTTACTGATTACCACTTGCTCAGCCTAAATCCCTGAACTGAGCTACAAACCGTGACTCGGAACCCAGTTAAATTCTCGTCCCTGGTCCAGTGCACTGTCTCTTCTGTGAATTCTGAATGCATCGCACTTCCCGAGTGTAGTAGGTGCGTTGCATCTCTTTTTCACTGTGTTACAGGTGTGCTAATCAGATAAGGCCTTTCCTGCTCCTAGATTTTGGTTTCTCTGTTCACTCTTTTCAGCTCTATTCAAGAGTTTTGTTTCCTATGGTCAGTACGCCTCTGTTGAAACCCCCTTCCTTGCCATTATTCCACCTCCATTGTGCAAAGGACTGTAAATGTTTTTGTGTATTTTGAGCCATTTTCAATTCTCTTTTACAAAGAAGTAGCGTAATTGTGCTGTCGTTTCTTGATTTGAAAGTGTCGCAAGTTTTGTTTTCAGTCATAGAAGAGAATTTGATTGTTCTTGATAGTCGATTACACTGTTACTCTTGTATTTGATTTGAATTAGTAGTTTTTCAAGTGTCAAAAGCAAGTTTTCAATTTCAAATCGCAAAGTGTCGTCATTGTCCTCATTTTGTCTTGAAAAGAAACTTGTTAGTAATGTCGCTTTGAAAAATAATTCAGATTTGCACTTAGCTTTCTTTTTACCATTCACACATTAAGAAGGCTGAAAACAAATACATGCATGTGCATTTGCATTTAGACTGTTTGTTGGTTTGATTTAGGATAGTGCATATAGTGTGTGCTCTCTGCCCTATGTTGAAAGAACGTCATTTCTCTTTCTTTAGTAGCTAGGATTTTCATTTCAAAAAGAAGATTAAACGACTGTTTATCATCTTATATTTCATTTTAGGAATTGTACTTCTACATCACGCGATGAACCTGAAAGGAAAATTTCTTAAGCAAGATCAACTGTAAAATAAATTTAATGAATCTAAAAACGCTTTGGAACCTAACGCACAACATCTAGAAGTCTAGGCTAGAGACGTATTCCGGCATCGTAAAGCCTGGTAACTGTTGTTTTCATTGTTGGTTGGGTGATTCCTCCACTTTGAGACGATAAGTGCCAGTACAGACTTGTGCTCCCACGTATCGTCGAGTATATATTGGGAGACCACAATAGGCTTTATCCTTTATCCATAGGAAGCCGTGTCTACCGCCCTATCGATCGCAATGCACTGAACACAGCATTCGGGAAGATTGACTACCGTACCGTAAAAAGTATTCTACAGGTTTGCGATTGGTTTGGTAATCCCTCTATCTAGATTTCCAGAGTAGTCTCTTTCGTTCCTTTTCAGACTTCTTAAAGGAAAAGGTCCATCTGAGCACTTGTCACTTCAGGCTCATTAAAAATCGAAGGCGACTAGAGTCATCTTTTGTTTTTTCTTGACTCCTAAAAATTGAAAAAGCAAGTCGTGTCAAAGCATCTAAAATTTGTTTTAATCGGAATAAATATCACCTTTCCTACGTTGGTCTTAGGTTGAGAAAAATGGAGCTCACCAACCAAGGAATTCCCCTTGGGGGAAATCCTAGTCCCTTCTCTTCTTGGGGAGATGTTGATGCACCGCATATGGCCACATTGTCACTTCCAGGATTGACAATCGGCTTGCCCGTATGGCTCTTCTCAACCTCTGTCGTTCAGAACACTGTGATTCCTGAACAATCAAGTCAGCAACTAAACGATACCAGAGTTACCCCCCAACCTTCTACTTCGTCCAATTCTTCCTCTCCTCCTTCCTCTTCGCTTGATGAAGCTGGTAAAGCCAAAAATCAAGTAACCGAGAAGAAGAAGGAGAAGAAGAAGAAAGAGAAGAAGAAGAAAGAGAAGAAGAAGAAGGAGCCAAAGGCGAAAAGGGGTGACCAGGCATCGTCTAGCGAAAATCCACACACTGCACCATCCAGGCCTAAATCGCCATGTGTCATTTGCAAAGGAGACCACTATCATCGAGATTTTCCTTGCATCCCTCAGATCTTAAGGGACTGGTCTCCTCGTTTGCACAATCCGGTGTCGTCAACCTCTGATGATCATGTTGAAGGTACACCGTCAACTAGTGAAAGTGAAGCCCCTGGAAAAAAAGGAAGATGTAAATTTCCTTGTAAATTGTGTGAAGGCGATCACGCCGTCCACCGTTGTCCCTTCTTAGACGAGGCTAAAAGAGTTTTGGACGATCGTCCAGTTTCACCGTTACGACTTCCTCCTAGATATAAGAAGCTCTTGCCGAGTCCGTCACTAGTTGAAAATCCGACTGACACGCCCTTGTGGTCAGCCGAAGCGTCTATCATTGAAGATAAACCATCTGAATCCATGCCAGACGAAAGTCAAAAGGTTGAGGCGGCAGTCGACCCGGTCTTGCCTTCAGAGGGGCCATCTTCAGATGATACAGTCACCGAAGAAAACAAGAACGACACCATTCAAATTCTCTTCGTAAGCACAGACTCCGATGAACATGGGGGCAGTCTACCCGTTCGTTTACCACAAGAAGGAAGTTCGTCAGAGTCATACCCGGCCATCTATTCGGTCCCACCTCCAAGCAACCTGGTTGTTTCCTTCAATTGGAATCTACTAGGCAAACCCCGTTTGCCGGCTAGTGTACCATTTCGAATCATTGCTCAAATATATAGAATGGTCATGGATGGTACCACCATAGATGAAAGGGCTTCTGTGAGTATCCTTTCCTCAACTGCTTGGAAAGCACTTGGTTCGCCATCGCTTTTGCCTGAGATGAGAAATCTAACAGGCTTTGACAAAGGAACCAGTTGACCGTTAGGGATCCTTCCCAATGTGCCGATAACATTGAGAAGGAAAACGGTTCACATGAACGTAATGGTAGTCCAAGGACCCCTGGATTATAATCTACTCCTTGGAAGATACTATATTTATTGCATGGGAGCCATTGTCTCCTCACTCTTTAGAGTAATGTGTTTTCCGCATGAAGGAAGAGTGGTCAAGCTCGTAGACCATCTTTCATTCTCTGGTTCACACAGTCACACACCAACCCTTAATGGTCTTTTCACGCAAGGAATGTCTCATCAATCCCCAGTCCGTCCTCCTGATGAGCGTGAGTGATTTGGAGGATATGACTGAAACCCAGGGGGCATGCACCCTGGACTATTTTGACAGGAGAACCTTGGGTATAGGGTAGGATTCCGCAGAGGATATATGACTGGCTGACACACCTGTCCATTTTGGAAAATGGGATTAGACCAGAATAAGATACTTTTGTTAAGGTAGGCCTTTCCCGATAGAACAAATGTTTTGTCTGCAAATTGAGGGGTAACCTGGAAAAGGTAGGCCTTTCCCAATAAAACAAGTGTTTTGTATGCAAATTGAGGGGTAACCTGGAAACTCTACTTCGCTATACCTAGGGGCATGCAAACCTTTTAGCATGCAAGCGAAGAGCGACCATTTATTTTTTAAATTTATAGGTCCTCTAACCCTTTAAACTCGTAGGATTGGTCGTTTCCTAACTTGCATAAAGAAAGGATGCGGGGCAAAGCTTTGAAAAAAGGCCATTTTTATATGAGACATCCTTATTATACGACTGGATCTAGCAGTTTTAACGCGGAATTAAATCTCGTTAAAAAATAAACATAAGCAATGAGAAAATGTTCCCCCAGAGTTTAAGCTCATTAAAAAATGAACCATCTTTCCAGTAAATAACCATTGTGAATGTTTACCATCAGCCTTTGAAGCCTTGGTCGTGTTCTCATCATCACCTCCACTCTGTATTGGCCGATCATTCACCTCCATTTGATTGTTTACCCTTTTTGAGGAACAGCTGCGAAGAGTGATCCTATTAGCCTTCCTTGTGACATTGCCGTGATTGGAAAATTCCAAACCTTACCTGGATCAGCTGCTACCCATATTTATCACTCGTTCCTCAAAAAATGTGTCTCCTTTAAGCTCTTTTCAACTGACTCGTAAAATATGAAAAGATTGTTGAGCCATTGGCCTCTCCAGCTCGTTAAAGGGACTGGAAGTGTTATCCCTCCTTTAGATTTTAATCTTTTGGACTTGAGGGATTATTACACAAAATGATCGAGCACTTGTCTTGTTCGGCTCGTTAAAAGTACTGAAAATTCATCCCTTTTGTATTGTTTTATAATTTTTCGGGCTCAAGGGATTATATGACAAAAAAGGATTATTGGAGTTTTCTTTACGCCCCTTTTTCAGACTCTCTAAAATTGAAAAGGACCGAGTTATCCTTGTCGTTAAAACCAAAATAGCGACAAACTTGTCCATACAGACAAGAATGAGTTTCACTATCGCTAGGCTCGTTAAAACATAGCGATGGGTTTGCCCAAAGGGAAAATTATAGAACAAGCATATGTTATCCTCCTCAAGCTTGACAAAAATAAAGAGGTACTCGTCAGCAATGACTGGGGAAAAATTGGGAAGAAAACTTGAAGAAACTTTATCGGTAGCAAGTCGCTCTTGAACATGACACTTTCACTCCGCATCCGAGTTGAGTTGGGTTGTTCCATTCACTGGTCACATCACAATGGTTCCATCACACCATCCATATTTGGGGTTAATGCTACGGTCCATCATGTCAATGTCACTGATATGTTCAAGAGAAGTCGCTCAGAGAATTCACCTGTGTCTCACCCACTGCAATACATTTACGCTCCATTCTTTCATGACCGCCACCCTAAACCTTATATCACCAGATCGTTTTCACCTCCATTAAAATCATTTGCTCCGTTCCGTGTCATTGATGTGGGATTCACTAAGGCCCTCCTATGACGGATCGCTTCTTGTCGACATCAGCTCATTATCCAAGAAGTCGATCTAGGAACAACCCTTTCAGTACTTTGAAGCTTGCATGCCTCAATGGCAAGTTTCTCACTTTCGGCGACATGTTTACATCAATGGCCTTCGACCGAGAGATTTTGCGTGGTGTTCGACGCCAAGTCCCTTATTCACACCACGTGAATTGTACTGTAGTACCTTGAGGGTCATCACCATTATCGGTGATTCCTCTCGCGCCTGTTAACAACTTATATCATTGGCTGGTAATGAGGCGATGTCTTTCCATGTTCGACTCCAGAACATCTCTCACATGGATCGATTTGTACTTTGAGTGAAGATCGAACGGGATTGAAGACCCCGGATCTAGTTTCATCCATCCGGGCTGCGATATATATTCAGAAAAATAAATACATCAAATGTACATCATTACTGCACAGATAATCATCCAACCTAAGGGATGATGGCTCTACCAGAATCATCAGTCTACACTCAGAGGATTGTCTGTCTTATGTACATGAAAATGAATTTATAAAGCTGAGCATGGGAATGCCCACCTCAGCTAGATCATGAAAATATTATGAAGATAATGTATTGTATTGTATCTTATTATAGGTTGCCTTCCAGCTTGAAAGAACTTCAGATCCTCATGATAAAACATTTCACCCCACATCAACAGATTAACGACCTCATGCTTTAGGGAGCAACTGTTATAGACATTTTTGGGCACTACAACCCCAATCATAAATGTCCATAAACCAAGGGCTCTTAAGTCCCTAAAATTGTTGTTCCAACCTCTAAAAGAACAAGGTCAACTAATTACATCTTCTCCCAGAAGTTCTCCATGAAAAACTGCTCAGAACTGGTCAAAACTGGACCATCTCACCTGCTCCATGGTCAAAGTGCATTGCATCCCACCTAAATACACACAGGAGGTGCGATGCATCTTGAAAAGCCATTCTATGGGGTGTGATGGGCAAGAGTGGACAAATGGCAGGGTCAATTTGCAGGGTGGAGGATCATGGAATCTTCTAGAAACTTCTCCTATGACACTTGCCTCTCTGCATTCGCCTAGGGATGAGTAAGAGATCATCAATCTCCAAGTGGAATCAAGAACTATCTGAGAGAGGACACTAATCAAATCTCAAAAGCTGACTCACCCCCCTTGCAAACATCTATATATGGATCCCTCATCCTAGAGATCCAGAGGGTGGAATTTTGTATCTTGTAAGGAAGTGTTGCTGGTTTCTTGGTGCAATATCATAGTGTTGGGTGATCTAAGCTTTTCATGAGGTGAAGAAGGGTTTTCTTGCTGAGAGGATGATGCTGGGTCAGAACAATTGGTTGTAATCCTCTTTGCTCTTTCTTGATTATCAATAAAGCTATTCAAGTTTTCCTCCACATTCTTGTATGATTGATGTTATATGCATTTGTGTGGTCAATATATATCTGGTCCTATATTGTTTATGATAATAGATCTATGTTCTTGGATAGTGTTATGCTGCTTTGATTCTACAGGTGCTCTTTGAAGCTGGGTAGACGAGGAAGCGAGTGGCAAAGATCTATCAGAAGGGAGAGGAATCGAGCGAGGAACCAAGCGCAAGACAGAGGTTGGTCTCCTTATTCCCCTCTTATCTATTTCTCATAAAGGAAAACGAAAGTAGTTTTAGTTTGTTTGTTTCTAAGGTAGCTACCAGCCTTAGTGGGACTAGCAGCTCTACATAGACACTAGTTTTCCCGATAACACCATTCTTCTGACAGATGACAATAAGAATTAGATTAGTAGTAGCAAGTTATCCCACTAGGATTATTATAGGTGGTATGGGTTTTTACAATCAATTATGGAGTTCTCATTCTATAGGGGGCCTTGTATGTTGGTGTTGTCCCTAGTAAAATATCAATAGATAAATCGACTTCTTTGTGGGGAGGAAAGATTGGAATCTCCTCTAGGAATACATCTTAAAATTCCTTTAAGATAGGGTGCGCTAATAGATTGTCACAACCATCATCCTTAGTGCTACTGTTAGTTTTATTGTTATTGTTAATTTTGACAATGAATAATGTGCACCTATTTATTCAACTCCTCTTGCCCTACATGGTTGTAATCGGCATCACTAATATGAGCTTTCTCTTTCCTTGCAACATCCTTATCTTCTTAGCCTCATTAAGACATTTGATTGTTTTTTCATAGCAATCTGCTTTAGTGCGATGAAGGGAAACCAATCCATTCCAAATACGGCATCATATGAAACCAACAATATCACATTAAATTATTTGGTTATAGCCATGTCCCTTAGAAGAAACAAGCATGATTTTGCCAGATTTTCAACTTTTCTTTTCGTTCCTATGGCCAATTGGACTAGCCACAATTCCTATGTGCTTCTTTGGTTAAATTGCATTGTTCAACTACTATTGGATTAAGATAATTGAAATTTGATTATGGATAAATTAAAATAGAGATTTTCTTGTTATAGATCATACCATCTATGTCGATAATTATTGCCTAGTGTTCAACTTGTCTATTGTCAATAGCAACGTAAATTTTGGGCACGTTCTAGGCCACATCCTAGGATATTTCCATGTCCTAGACATTGCACACTCTCAAACCATCCTTCCTTCACTACAGACATTCCTTCTTTAGATGATTCTAAATGTAGATCCAACATATCATATGCTCTCTCTCTTGAAACCCTTGCTTTGTTCTCTCACTGGCTAGTTAATGCGGCCCTTATTGTCTACGTTGAGCCTCATTTGGAGTCCACCTTGGTTAGCTGAGATTGATTTTTCCTTTTTCCTATAACTTGGAGTTTTAAATTCTTTTGGTGCCTCTTCCTTTATATTTTACACTGTGTTTCATCCTCCACTTAGCCCCATGCTTAGGCATACGCCTAAATTATTCATAACATAGCTTCAATTTCTTGATTGCATCATCTAGCATTCTGGGTTCATCGAACTAAATTCGGTCCCTGAAATTTGATGGCAATCCACTAATATATCTCTAAACTTTTTCCTTTTCCTCCTTAAGGTAAGGCACACATCTTAACAATTCTAGGAATTTGGTGGTGTATTCTTCATTTGACATTTGCCCCATCTTGAGTTCATAGAGCTCTTTCACTTTACTATCAAAATGCCTCTCAGATAGGTATTTGTCCTTGAAATACCCCTCAAACTCCCTCCAGGATAACTCTTCTTCTCTTATATCCTTCACATTCTTCAAATCCTCCCACTAGATGTCATCCTTGCCCTTAAAGCTAAATGTATCCACCTTTGCCTTCATGTTTTCTGATTAATCATGTACTCCAAATAACGTCTTCATCCAAAGTAGTCATGATTCAATGTCTTTTGCATTCTTTAAATCACCATCAAAGGTAGCAGGTTTGGACTTCTTGAATTCCTTTAACATATGCTCCTTCTCCCTCGTTCTCTTATGATGATGATGTCTCTTGGTAGTAGCACCAAAGTGTTATCCATGGGTGTTTGTCTTTCTCCCCAAAGTACTCAATGGAGTACATCCCCTTACATGTCTTCACTTGATAACCCATGCCTTTTCCTCGATCTACTTCCATTTGCTCCATTAATCCTTTCTTCTTGCTTTCTTTGTCCTGATGAGCTCTACTTGACCTTGTGGATAGCTCCCAACTCATATTGTTTTTGTCTCTATAAGTCTAAGAGACTTTGCATTATAACTGCATGCACCTCAACTTGCCTCTCCTATGCCCTAAAAAGCTTCTCAATATTAGCTTTGCAACTCTTTATTTTAGCCCTTAGGCTTCTTAATGTATCCATCTAGTCAAGAGATCCTGCCTCTCCTCTCTTCTCAATTGATGCCTCCTCATATGCTTGATGAGATCTATCAATTCTATACTATAACATCTTGTTGTCCATTCTTTTGTTATTTTGTTATTCCTTACTACTCTCTTATGTGTTATCATACACACATACATCTGTTAGATAAATCTAGAATAATTTCACTTTATAGTTTATCACCTTGGCTTGTCATTATGAGTTTGTTGGTGCAAGGCTAGCTGAAACATCACACATCAAGTTAGCATGTCCATAATAGAAATAATTCATATCAAGGTCAACGTACACATACTATATGCATATATTACAACCAATGTCACAAGTGCATGGCTATTAATATCTAACACATCAATTCATAAGTTAGTTTCCATGTCAAAATAACATGTCAACATACAATTCATGTTTCAGTAACAAAACAACATATAATAGAACTCATACTTGAATACTCATTATGAAAACAACATATATCAAAATTCTTATTCAAATACTTTTGACCATGCTTTAGTCCCTTGGTATACCATACTAAGAACTTTCCTTTGCTTCCAGAGGTCCAGTGTTCAAAACTTGCTCTGATACCGCACTGTAACACCCCATCCACCCAATTACCCATACTATGGGTGGAAGAAGATGTCACTAAGATTGACCCAACCTCCACAATCCAATCATGGAAATGAGGTCATAAAATTTTGACATTTTTAAAACTCGTTGAAATGAAAAACAAACATCTCCATCATGTCTAGCTCGTCGAAATAATTTTAGCAATATAATTTTTTCAAAACCGACATCCAGATCATAAAATATGGCCATTTGAAATTTTACCATTAAACCCTTACCGTGTCAGCTTTATGTTGGCACATGGGACACAAGTGGTCCCCACATGGTGCCCATGTGGCAGCCCTCCACCTTTCAAGGAAGGTCCATGTCACCATACCTATCTGTGTGGAATTTTCACATCATTATCCGGAGGTCCCAACTAGTCCCAACCCTAGCCTTGTTTCAAGGCCCACTAATGTGTGTGTGTGCGCGCGTGCGCTCATGCATGTGCATGTGTATGTGTGTGTGCATGCGCATGCGTGTGCGTGTGTGTGTGTGTGTGCATGCGCGTGCATGTGTGTGTGTGTGTGTGTGTGTGTGTGTGTGCATGTGCATGCGTGTGCGTGTGTGTGTGTGTGTGTGTGTGTGTGTGTGTGTGTGCATGTGTGTGTGTGTATAGATAAATAGATATATATATATATATATATATATATATATATATATATATATATATATATATATATATATATATATATATATATATATATATATATATATATATATAGTGGTCTCGTCCCCTTGGCCAATCGAAAACTCTCATCCAACAAAGGAATCGATGACTAGGATTGTAATGCAAACCCCCCCCCCCCGCCTTCCCCCCCATGACATCACAGGGGGGGTCCCATATTCAAGGTTTTGGCACTTGGTTTTGTGCCTCCTAGTCAACACCAGATATTTTTTAACTCTAGATCAACGACATGAGGCAGGGTGTACCCCCTCACAGTACACATAGGGTGGGGGGGGGGGGGTTCTTACATCCAAGCTTCACCACCCCCAAAACCATGGCCCCGACACACAATTTGACGTCTTCCACTAGAGAGATCTCCATATCTCACTTATTGGCCTTTGCAACTTTTAGTCATGTACATTCATACAATTTTCATATGAATCCTCATTTTTACCCCTCTAAGTACTTAGCCATTCAGGCATACGCCTTTGAAGCATTGGCGTATGCTTGGAAGCACATCAAAATGGTGCTCACATCTCAACCCTCTACGGATATACAACCTATGATACTCTCCCTCTCTCTCTCTATTTATGTTCTCCTTCTAAAGCATACAATACAGCTATGTAAATTTTATGCTAACCCTTTAGACCTAGAGTGAAGTACCACGACCTAATAGGTGAAATATAATCGCACACAAACTTTCAATTACACACACACATATATGTATATATGTATTAACAAGATCAACTCCAATAGAATTTAACTTGGGGTGCAAACCATTCTTGGCACCAACCTTTTTACATAATTCCATTATCCATCATAGGTACGGTTAGTGACAATAGAGAATAACCCTTTCTCTTACTATAGCTATGAACAAACCTATACTCCTCATGAAATCTATGAATTTTATTGGCTATATCTATATACATACATATATATATATATATATATATATATATATATATATATATATATATATATATATATATATATATATATATATATATATATATATATAATGAAAACGGATGAGCTCATTCATGATACATGTTATATTATAGTAACATGTTCATTACAATGAAGCCACAATCACAACATCATAAGTACACCACTTATTTGCATTGTAGATGAACATAGTGTTTAGATTGTACTTAAACTCAAAAAAGGGCACAACAATTAGTCATTTTCATCCATCATACTAGAATTAAGCCATTCCTTTGGATTTATGTAGGAAGTAACATTCCTTAGAAATAGTTTAACCTTAACAACACAACCATAATTTATTCAATATTTACATAAGAATTCCATGCACATGGGTTCAGAGAAACACTTATCTTAGATCGAGAAGTCTAACAACTGAGATTGGGACTTTGACTCTCTACATAACCTTAGATTGGCTTGCACTACAACTCTTTTTTCAACCAATCACCCATAAGCTAGATTTAGAGTTTGAGGATGAGTGCATTTAGGGAATTTACCCATGTTGCTTGTTGAAACAAGGAATCCAGAGATCATTCCATCTCCACCCACTAGCTAAATAAGGGAGTTTAGAGACCATGCCACCTCCACCCTAATGTTTGTTATAGAGAATCCAAAGGTTTCTCAACCTCCACCCTATAATAATTCCACAATATCTCCACCCTAAATAGGGAGTCCAGAGCTCACTAAGAATAACCAGACACAATCTCTTTAGTGGCTTCACCCTAAATCAGGAATCTAAAGCCCGCCAAGTGAATTTTTAAGCTTGCAATAGAGCAAGGAAGGTGTCTTGGGAACTCTATAACTAGGAATCCAAAGGAATAGGGCCTCCACCCAATCTGGGAATCCAGAGAACCTTTTACCCTTCACCTGAGAGATGACCAATATTCTCTTCCAGTGCTCATAAATGAAAATTTATTGCTCATCATCAACCCTTCAATGATCTTCTCTTCTACTATGTCCAAGAAATGGTGTAAGGCACTACCTGAATTCTTGAAGCTTGTTGCTTCTACTCTGGGATTTTCTTCTTATATTGTTCTTGGGAAAATCCTTCACCCCTCCTTGTGCTACCTCCCTAATGGTTCTATATTATCTCTCGATGTTCCCTATGGTGTGATGCACTCCTCAATTTTGTGAGAAGTTGATCTTTGTAGTGCTTGTGTTCTCCCCCCCGTTTCTTGTGCCAATTTTCCTCTTCTTTTCTCGATCCTTCTTGCTTGTGCTTCATTTGTCTTTCCTTGCCCAACCACATCATGGCATCATTATTGAGATATTTTTCACCACCCTTCCCACGATGATCATTCTAACTGTCTTCATGGTGGCATGATGTCGTGGCCATCTCCACCAATGACGAAGCTTCTAGTTAGTAATTTTGTTGGTTCCCACAACTCATCTAGGTTTATATCATCTTTCAGTTCTTTGATTTGTAATCAATCTATCATTGCTAGACCAATTGATTACGCTTCCACTTATGAATCAACTCTCCTAAATTGCCAAGCACCTCTTGCCCCAAAGCTTTGAATCCATGTCCCAATTCTTAGCCATTTAAATTATAACAAAAGTGATTTAAAATATTACAATAAGGGGATTAGACAAGGGCTATCACAAGGAACTTTCTAGTAGGTGAAACCTTCTAGTATACCTTCCTACAATTATTGATTTCACATTACTGCATGAGCCAAATTTACTAGAGATTCCCTCCATACATTGAAATCTATCTAAGCACTTAAGGGGTTAGGATAATACCTTAAGGAGTTAGGGTAAGACCCTAAAAATGTAGTAGATATTTTGAATAGGATATGGATGTCACCAATTGGTTGAAAATTTCTAGTCTTCTTACACTTGAAGGATGATTTACACATTTGTGATTATAAATTATGAGTCACCTTCGATATTTACATAGTTAACATGAAGTAACTAATTATATTTAAGGCCACAATGAAGGACATGTATTTGAGTACAATTATTTATTTTTTACATAACATAGGATGGGATCACCTTTATTGTTTCTTATTATGCTTATAGAACCCACACACTCTATGTTTTCCCATGATGCATCATCAAAATTGAGCTTTACAAAGGGGGCTTGAGGAGGTGACCACCTTATTTCACTAATCACAAACTAGTAGAACATGATGATTAGTTGAATGTTAAGACTAAGACTCCCACAAGAACAATTTAGCCTTATCATGTTCAATCCCCTTGACATCCATAAGGGACCATGCTTCATGAGAATGGATTTAAAAAAAAGGTTGTCATGGTTTCTTTTATATGATTAAAAATTGAAAGACTTAGCCTCAAAGATTTTCCAATTTATTTCTAGCCAAATCATATTCAAGTGAAAACCATAGAAATATCCTCTTTTATGAGTCCCTCATTAGGATGAAAATGAGCCTTGGGGCCACATTAAGATGAGTTAAACTATGTCATGTTGATAGGGAGTAATCGACCTCATCCAACTATAGATACACTAACAAATTCTAAAAACTAATAGGCATGTGTAAACGATCATCCTAGAAGTGTAGTAAATACCATGTGAGTGACACACATAGGGTACTTAATTTACAAACACACACCCACACACACAAATAGATAAATAGATAGATATATAGATACATGAAACAACACTAAATAATTTAGGTTATAGGACTATAAAATTATATGGGAATTTTTTGCAATGAAATGGTGAAATTTGCATAAAGGACTATTACTAATTATAATTGAATTACCATTGAGGGAATACTAAAGTAAAAGGAGGATGAATACATTGATAGAAGTAGGAGTGAATTTGTGATATGGATTGGATAATTATATAATTTGTCATCTATCTTGATGCTTTTAAAGTGGATAAACTGGAGGAATCAATTTGTAGGAGCAATTTATCAACGAGACTGAGTTTTGGGAATTTGGGTTTGAAATATTTCAGGTCCATTTGAGGCCTTAAATGATGTTCTTTGGGGGATAAACCATTCCTACTTAAGCAATAAACCCATGATGTTATTCTACACTTAGAGACCTTTGCAATGGTGCAAGAATCGCTCAATCATAGTTTGCATGCAAAATTTATGTTTCTCAAAAGTTGACCTATTATGTTTGACCACGATGGCTTGACGCGATGCCACATCATCCCACATTATTAATGGAAAATAGACTAGTCATGTAAGGACTATGAAGAAGATTCTGAAATGGTCAAAGTTTTAACTATAGTTGAGAGTTGAAGGAGTCAAATATGACCCTTAGTTTGCTATAGGACTATGTTATAATCATACCACTATGAGGAAAAGGGGTTCCATTCTATTCAATTATATCTTGTTCCATAATAGAGAAGAAAAAGTAGGAGTGAGAGTGAAAGAGCATAACTAAGGGAGTTAGTGTTCAATAGCATCCTATCAAGCCATAGGCATAAGGCGAGTGCATAGAGAGTGCCTGCTCCTTTATACTTGCATTATTTCCATTATAGACAAAAGAGAGTAGAGTAGCCTCACCTTCTAGCTAGACTTTCTACCATAATGATTTATGAGAGCATATATTTATGTTCATTGAGGTTGCAGTATGATTGCATTTTTTTCGTTCTCTATTTTTTGCATTTTTATCTATTTCATGCATAAACAAAAAATCAACAAGTCTATAATCTAAAGGAATTTAACCTTCAGGTTATATATTTCAGTTTATTTTTATCAGTTCTATTGTGGTAAAGTGTCCGATGGAATATCCAAGGTAACTTACAAATAATTTTATAAGTTCATGAAACACCTTTTGGTCATTCTTTCTAGGTGGCCACCATGATCCACCATGAGATTAACACATTATTTGTTGTCTCTAAATTAGTAAGGCACATAACACACTATGATGTTCACTCAAACACCCTATTCATGATGTTATCCAAGGAGAGATTTTATTTTTGTTTCTAGTTGCATGAGGAAATTAGAAGCATTCAAAAATAATTTGTATTCATATCTTTGATCTTTATCCTTTACACTAATTATCATTTGTTCAAACTTTTTTTGTAATTATAAAATATTAAGGTCCACGTGTGCTCTATCTAAGGATTTATTGATCTCGATCTTCCTATTTTTAAAAATCTAAGTGGATATCCCTCAAATTACCATGAAAATGTAAAATTAATTCAACTAAATCCTTTGTAAATTTTAAACCTTTACAAATGAAGCATTGCATACATATTCTTAAGAAAAACAAACATATATTTACTTGGAAACCCTTAATTAAAAAAATAGGCTAACTTAGAGTCACAACTATATTAACTTAATGATTAATCAAAATCCTAATGCACTCACCCAGCTTAGATTTAACTCTAATCACTTCATCAAAATCATATTATAATAAACCCAAAACATAAAAATAAAAATAAAAATAAAAATAAATAACCACAAACCTCAATTAATACATATAAATGAATAAAAACCTATATATTACAAATAATATAATATATAAAATACAAAAATATATAAATTTACATTTTAAAAAAAATATAATACAGCTCCAACATTCCTAATTTAAAATTATCTTATTAAAATATAATTTTAAATATTTAATCATTCCAAGTATATTTGTTTTATATTAATCTTAAAACCAAATGAAAAGTTTCCTTAATAGTATTCTGAGTATATCCTAAAATACTTAGATCAATTATTAAGACTGTATCTTGATTGTGATATGTGATATATTCATTTTATATTTATCTTAACCCAAGATGAAAATTTTCCTTAAAAGTATTCTTTGTATATCCTGAAATACTATATTTAGATCAATTATTAAGACAATATATTACCTATCAATGTGATCAGCATGTGACAAAACATTACTTTAAATGGAAAACCTTCCCTGGTTCTATTAAGTGACACTGATGCTTGTTGGTTACACTTGGCCAACGTTAGCTTTTAAACAAATGAGTTAAAAATTAAGATTTATATGGTAAGGTTTTCCTTTTGAGAACCAAACTTTCTTGTGGAGTGAGGAACATACTTTTGGGATGTGTGGTTTCGAGGAATTTTAGGGAAAGCATGTGTGGAAAGAGACCTAGTGTGAAACTTCCACCATATCCCAACTGACATGCAAAGTGCTATGATTAAATACAATCTTTTCATATAAATGTTAGCAAGCCTCCCAAAACAGCTCATAGCTGGGTTGGTGGGGGGTATGAGTGAGCCCTCTCACAGAATGTGGACCCTCTTAATGGTGCAGGATGAAACCTTTGGATTATTTATGTAGAAAGGGTAAAAAAATCAATACTTTGCAATTTCAAGCATAGAATATAGTAGAGATTAGAATTTTCTATATATTTACAGTTCCTATTATCCTTATAGAGAAACCTAGAAGAGGAATAGGACTACTTAGGTGTCCATGAAAAGGGAAGATAAAGGGTACTGTCACAATCTCAATGATCCTTGGTAAACTAAAATTGAAATTATTTATTGGCAGTATCATGACCATAAAGTAGACCAATAATAATATAAACATAGCTGTATCTCAGCGGGAATGAAAAGGCCAAGGGGAAAATTGCATGTGGCCATGCTGGCTTACTCAGCGTACCAATTTCCAGATATCAATATTTTATCCATATCCAACTGCCTGCCGACCATTACAAAAAGCCTCTGGACACTCCTGATTCTTCAGGCTTTACCAGACCATTTGTTTGCACAGACTCGTTGGGCGCTTACTGAAAGGTATAAGCTTTTAAGTACATTTACTGTGCCCCCTTTCAGGCTTTATTCATGACAGTTTGCTATGAGACAGAGGATTGCTGGTGCCATAACTCTAGTGGGCTTTCTTCTGAGCTTTTTCTCGCTGTATTTTCGGGTTCAGAATGTACTCACAAACCCGTTGTTATGAAAACGAGATATACAGTGCCAGCTTGAAATGGAGATGCTGTTACTGTTTTCAGAAAATTTGTCGCCATTGATTAATTACTTTCTAGGGTTCTGATAATTATAAAATAAGCTTTTAGGTCACTGGCTCCGCATTGCAATCTGTTATGTGCTATTAGATTCGACTATTGTCAAAAGCATTTCTCTTTTGGGTACTTATTCTAATAACATATACACATGCAGACACTGTGATATATTCAAGTGTAGCCATGATTGATAAGATATATTCTGCTGATATATATTTTAAAGTCTCATGTTCTTAGTCATGGCTGTCAGTTATTTAGCATTATCATATCAGAGTGTTCAATGGTTCTAATCTGGCTTTCTAGCTCTTACTGACTGTACATTTAAACTTGCAGATAGCTAGCAGGAGGCTGGTGCTTTTCTAGGCAATGCTGATCAATATGGTGCCCAATGTACTGTTATTTCTCTTGGTAGCTGCAATGGCTGCCACTGCTACCTCACCTCCGAAGCCTGTGGATGTGCCATTCCAAAAAAACTATGTACCCACCTGGGCTTCTGATCATATCAAGTACATTAATGGGGGGAACGAAGCGCAGCTTTCTCTTGACAAATGGACAGGTAATGCCTGGGTCTTTCGTTATTTATGCCTTCCAACTTTATAACTTTTACCGGTGGTGCAGTAGCATTAGATCTTTAGCAAATGGGTTTTGTTTAGCTGACTCTGAGTTCATAAGCATTTTGAGGAGAATTCTCAACATTCTACTGAAGTAGTATTAATCAGTAACATTAAGTCTCAGTACAAGTTTAGAAATTCAGAGGGTTCAAATGGGATTTATGCTCTGAGCATGAAGCTTGCTGCTATTTTCTATGGTATTTTGGCAGGTACTGGCTTCCAATCCAAGGGTAGCTACTTGTTTGGACATTTCAGTATGCAGATAAAGATGGTTCCTGGTGACTCTGCAGGCGTTGTGACTGCCTTTTACGTAAGTAATATTCTGTCCTTTTTAACTGCTTATTTTCCTATTCAGGTGGTATTTTTTTTACAGGGGCTTCGGCCTTCATCATGTGCATCTGATCCTCCTGAAGTTCCTGTTTATTTATATTTTTCCATCTCCCTAGTGCAAATAATGTATTGCCTTTGTTTGAACAGTTATCCTCTCAGAACTCTGAACATGATGAAATAGACTTTGAGTTCTTGGGCAATAGGTCTGGACAACCTTACATTCTCCAAACTAATGTTTTCAGTGGAGGAAAGGGGGACAGAGAGCAACGCGTATATCTCTGGTTTGACCCCACAAAAGACTATCATTCCTACACTGTCCTTTGGAATATGCATCAGATTGTGTAAGTCCACTGAATATCAAGTCTTAACAAACTAGAGAGATTTGGAGCTAGTTAATCTGCTTTCTCAACTGACACTGGATTTGGATTTCAGATTCTTTGTGGATGATGTCCCCATCAGAGTTTTCAAGAACAGCAAGGATTTAGGAGTGAGGTATCCATTCAACCAGCCCATGAAAATCTATTCAAGCTTGTGGAATGCTGATGACTGGGCTACAAGGGGTGGGTTGGAGAAGACAGACTGGAGCAAGGCACCCTTTGTTGCATCATACAAGGGATTCCACGTGGATGGGTGTGAGGCATCTATGCCTCACTCTGCTTGTCCAACTTTAGGCCGTCGATGGTGGGATCAGAAAGCCTTCGATGACCTTGATGGACAGCAATGGAGGAAACTGAAATGGGTTCGTGACAGGTACACCATATACAACTACTGCACTGACAGAGTGAGGTATCCTAAAATGTCTCCAGAGTGTACCAGAGACCGTGACATCTAATAGCACAGCCTATATGGGATAGATAGCTATATTTTTCTTCTATATTCTATTCTTCTTCGACATATGGCTATTCTAGTTATGTTATAACTGCCATTTTGTAGTAACAAAATGGCTTATGTGTGTGGATCCTGAAATATTTATAATGCCAATAGGCAGTAGATTTGTTGCCTACTGTAATTTTCAATATATCCTTACTAGTATATGGCATTAATATTTGTTCAATTCTCACAATCTCTGTGTTATAAACGTTTGTCCATGGAAGGACTAAAGTTTGTCCAAAAAAAAGCCTAGAGTTAAGAGTTTAAATAGAAGTAAGGATTCAAATGTAACAGACACCTAGTTTATTTTATGATTTTGCACCATTTCAAACTTCAGCTGGGAACAAATCTAAATCAGGGCACAATGTATATCAACCCTTCAAATCAACTAGCAAGACAGCTAACTGCCATGAAAATGGGAAATAAAAATAAACTTCAGCTGGGAACAAATCTAAATCAGGGCACAATGTATATCAACCCTTCAAATCAACTAGCAAGACAGCTAACTGCCATGAAAATGGGAAATAAAAATAAAGATTCAAAACAATGTATATCAACCCTTCAAATCAACTAGCAAGACAGCTAACTGCCATGAAAATGGGAAATAGAAATAAAGATTCAAATGTAATAGACACCTGGATTATGATATGATTTTGCACCGAACAAATCTAAACAAATCAGGGCACAATGCATATCAACCCTTCAAAAAAACTAAACTATTAAGACAGCTAACTGCCATGAAAATGGAAATTTTTACTTATACTTTGACCTCAAATTATCTCGAATTAAGTTATTCTATACTGGTCTATCAGCCCAGAAGAAAAACGATATCTTTTAATTAGTATACATTTCAAAATTAAGCTGGGAACAAATTTAAATAAACAAGGTCACAATGGATATTAAATTTTCAAATCAACTACAGTTAACTTTTATGAAAATATAATTTTTTACATATATTTTAATTTCTAAGTATCTAGATCAGTTTGAGTAGCTTAATTGACAATAGTCGTGAAACTGAAGTCTCACCAAACCGGAAGTCTTGGGTTCAAATCTTGTACTATCCTAAAATCAAAATGAAAAATTAAACATAAAGAAAATATAATCTTACCAAACTTTAAAAAAAAATCCTAAAATATCAATCAGAAAAAAATGATATTTATTAATTAGTATACATTTCAAAATTCAACTAAAAACAAATATATATAAATCAAAACACAATGTATATCAACCTTTCAAATCAACCAATAAAAATTTTTCTTTAAATTTTAATCTCAAAATAATCTATCTCAAGTTAAATTATTCTATACTGGTTTGTCAACCAAAATACAAAACTTTCCCTAGATTTTAACCACAAAGTAATCTATCTCAAATTAAGTTAATCTATAGTCTGTCAACCAAAGAAAAAGGATATCTATTAATTAGCATACATTTCAAAATTCAAGTGGAAACAAATTTAAATAAAGCATGGCACAATATATGTCAACCCTTCCAATCAACTATCAAGACAGCTAATTGCCATTAAAATGGAAATTTTTATTTAGATTTTAACCACAAAGGATTTTAAATTAAGTTATTCTATACTGGTTTGTCCGGTTTGTTATGGATATATATCAATTATATATTAATTTATTGTTTTTATTTTTTATTTAGTTAATTTTAATAATTATTACTATAATTTCTAAATATTTATATGTATCTTTCTAATAAATATGGATTGATAGGATTTGAACATTAAATCTTATAATTTACCTCTCATAATTTACAGAAGACTTTATATCAGAAAAGATAATTATTAATTGAGTTATCTACAAACTCATTATTTTTGGATGAGTACAGATTCATATATCTTTTAAGACTAGTATGGCCAAATATTTGTTATCCATTCAATGCCTAGTATTGTTTTTGATGGCAACCAATATTTAACAAGCCATAGGTTTATTAATGTAATTCACTGTAAATCTAAATCTAACGAAGAACATATACAGTCCAATTATGGACATATACAGTCCGACCAACTAGAAACATATACAACCCCAGCCACGTTGGATTCCTGCGGGAGCTACAACGCGCAGCAGCATTTGTTTCGAAAATGACGGGTATATGTTTCGTTATTCTGCTCACTTCCACGATAAATATTGTATGATAAAAATCTACTCCCTTCAACGATATTTGATATATATAGTTCTTCATTGAACATACTCTCCCCACTGAAAAATATATACCGCTAAACCACATTAACGAATACATAGACTAAAAAATAAAGATTCACCCGCTTTTGATATGAACATGATTTTGGATTTCTATCTGGTTGGAAGTCCTGGGATTTGAAAATATGACAATTAATTTGGATTTCATGAGGTAGGATGTCATGGGATTTGAAAAGTTTTCAGAGAAGCAGTGTGCAATGAATCGAAAATGTCCAGATTCTGACACATCTGATAGTCCAAACAAATCTGATGAAGTCTAAAATTCTGCAAATCCAGGTTGTGGGGATTTAACATAGGAGTTGTCTATAATGCGACTTTTTGAAGATTCCGGTGACGGAATCCGGCGGAAGAATTGAGGTCAAATTTTGATTTCTTGCAGTTAAAATGGTTTTTTAACTGCATATTTGGATTCAGCACCCTGAAAAACCCCTGGGAGGCTTTCATTGTGCAAAAACTAGCTATCAAACTTGCGATTCCAATAATTCCTGCCGGATTTCGACCGGAAAAATCCGCCAAAAAGGCTTTCAAAAAGTCGCGTTATAGACTACTGCTTTAACATATCGTGGCCCAATTGCTGCCCAATGCAGCACGTTCACATGGATTCCAAAATTTGAATAAGCGAATAGCCTGACAACACAAGATAGTCTTGTATTGAACAGAGTGTGTGCACATGAAAGCAAGTTGTTTTTTTCCTTTTGTCTTCAAGCGTTTTTTTGAAAGGTGTCAAAAACATAACTCGAGGAAAGTTGGCCATGGAGGAAAGTGACGCGTCCTGACAATGAAGCGTTTGCACGTAAATTTCATAATCCATTGGAGATATTTTGCAATAAATGAGAGTGAACCGACAAGTCAAGGAGGTTGCCAACTAGCCAGTCCTGATGGTAGATCAGGTGAAGATCTGGTAATTATGAGGTTGCGGAAAACGATTACTGTCGTCGTTATGGAAATGTTGTGAAGTCAGGACTGGATTGGAAAAGTCAGTTGTATGTTTTTTTTATAATAAATAGGTTTATGATGAGGAGGAACATGGATGTAATTTTGTTGTAAAATTAATAATGAAGATAATTATTATGCGTAATTGTATAATGTTTAAGTTGATTTATTATTATAATTTAAAGAAAATTATGTTATTTCGAATTTTTATGGGTTGTTTGTAATAGCCAGGGTAGCTTTTCATTTCACATAAATGTTTTGGATTCTGGGTCGTTAATATGTTTCCTTACTTCTGAGGAAAAAGAATTTCTAACTAAAGAAAGACTTTTAAGTTTTATTTTTTTTCACGGAGTGGAAAACCTATTATAATTCAGTTGTCAAACCAGTAGTGAGGACAACCATCTCGATTGCTATAGGCTTTATCGCTATTATAGAGGCTCTTAAACTTTTAATTATATCTACAACAAAAAAATAAATATATTTTGTTTTATTATTTTTTAAAATATATTATAAATAAATTGTTATTTAAAAACTTTATTTTTTATTTTATTATTTTTTAAAATATATTATAAATAAATGGTTATTTAAAAACTTTGTTTTACTATGATTTAGAAAAAAATTATAATTTTTTTTTGAAATATTAAAAAAAATATATTATTAACTCCAATAATAATAATAATTCAAGTGGAAGCTTGTTGGCTTAATTTCTCTTCATCTTGGCTTTATTTTCCACGGATATATTAGTTGTGTTGTAAAAGAAACTTGTAGAAGTTGAACATTTGTGTGGAGACAAAATCATGTAAGTTTAAAAGGGCATAAATCATTGAATATCTTGAAATTGAGGTGAATAGTGACACCTACCGTGATTTGATATTGAATTGTCTAAATTAACTTTTCAAAATTACCAATTCACCAATTACTATTTAAAAAAAAAAAGTTTTGTTAGAGATTTCCTGAAACGTTTAGCATGACGCCATCCATCCATCATCAAGGACCAAAGAGACCCTTGTGAGTAAAATTTGAAATTAATAAATAATATTTGACCAACATCACTTTTTTTAAACAAAATTAATATTTTACCAACCACTTTTGGAAAATATATAATAATGATTAAATTAAGATTTATTAATTCATAACAAATTAACAAAATTGTTAGAGAAATCAAATAGTAGGAATAGGAATTAGATTTTTAATTTTCAAAAAAAAAATTAAAGGTAATTCTTTCAAAGTCAGCCTCATGGAGCACATAGTTGACACCAACCTTAACCATCTTTCAATGTCTGTAGAACACTCATATAAGTCCAAGCACTTAATTTGTAGATATAATTCTTTCGGATTAATCACATAGTTAGGGATTTGGTCAACATTTTAAACCAACTAATGTGGTTCATCCTCAAGACAAGGTATGAACCACATTAGTTGGTTGTCCACCAAATCCTAACTATGTGATTAATATGAAAGACTTATATCTACATTATGGATCACAAAATTCTTAGATCTATCACTTAATTTGTTTCAATCAATCAAAAATCATAGCCTCTACACCATTCTATTAAAGCACTCTAAATTGAGAAAAACCCTAATAACTTTAATAGGAAGGATGATTACATGCTCAGCAAATCCTGGAAACCCGTCATCCACCATCTCACCCAATTACTCTTGACCTAACTCTTAACTACACCACCCTGATTATCATCTTCTCCTTCCAAGTGCCTCTTATTACGTTCTTCCCCTTTTTTTATCCTTTCTTTTATTTTATCTATTATTTTTTTTTGTCATCTTAACAAATTATTATTTCCTCACTTTATCTAACTAATAACAATAAATATATATACTCTTCATTATCAAAATTTATATTAATCCTTACTTTTTTAATATTTTAATATAAAAAAAATATTATTATTATTCTTTTTAATATTTTAATATAAAAAATTATTATTATTCTTTAGTGCTTAGTCTCTTAATTTTCTAACTATTTTTTTTACCATCAGCTATAAAAATAGAAAATTATTGTTACCCTTTATCTTAATAATCTCCGATTCATTTTAAAGTTCTTCAATTGAACTATTTTATCATTTAACAAATTTAATTTTATGATATTAATAACAAATTAATATATTTGAAAGTTCTTGAACTATTTTATCATTTAACAAATTTAATTTTATGATATTAATAACAAATTAATATATTTGTCTATGTTGGTTAAGGAAAATTATTTTTTTCAATTTTTTAAAACAATTATTAATAATCTGTAATTTGTAACTTTAATTGATTCTTAAATTAATAATTTTTATTTTTTTAACTAATTCTTAAATTAAAAATTTAATTTTTTTTTCAAAATTAAAAATCTAATTCTCATTTCTACTATTTCATTTCTTTATCAATTTTGTTAATTTTTTCGGAATTAATAAAGCCTAATTTATCATTAGTATATTTGTTCAAAAATGGTTGGACAAATATTAATTTTGTTTAAAAAAGTGAAGTGGGTTAAATATGATTTATTAATTTGAAATTTTGACAGTTAATTCAACCAATATATTATTAAAAAAAATCCTATTAAAAGGCTCTTTAGCACTCGTTTACTCACAAGGCTCTCTTTGATCCCTGATGATGGATGAAGTCACCATCACAAACTTTGGACGGATCACACATATTACAACACAGTGCTATTTCAGAAATCTCTAACAATATGAATAATTGTGGAAGTCTCCCATCACTCACAAAAAAATGTTATACTAGCAATTGCACAAAATGTTGCAAAGGAACGTGGTAAGGCTTCTAATATTAAAACCCCTTAAAAAGCTTCTCACCAAAATATTAAAACCCCTTAAAATCTCCTGGGTGTGGCAGATAGCAACATGGTTTTGATGTGCGCATTTATATGCATGAGATGATAAGGTTTTGATGTACACATTTGTATGCATTAGATGATAATTATCATTTCATGGAGGAATTTATTATCTAGGATCATAGTCATTATGGACTTAAATAGGACAAAAGATATATAATGCATGAGTTGCCCTGGAATTAAGTAGGGCTTTGAGGTTTAGTTGGAGTGAGGTTTCAAAGAATATTTTATGTTTCTCCTTTAAAATTATTACATTTTTTCTCCTCCAATACTAATTGTTTTTTTTAATAAAGCATAATGAATGTGACTATTTCACTAGTAATTCTTTAATAAAGCATAATGAATCTGACTATTTCACTAATAATTTTAATTTCATAAAAATATATATATAAATCATTAAAATACAATAATTTTAATTTCATAAAACTATATATAAATCATTAAAATAGTACAAATATAATTAAAAATAAGAAATTATTTAAATTCGGTATTGATTTTCAGAGAAGATTTAATGTTAATTTAAATTTAACATTTAAAAATCAAGAAAAACGATTTAATGTTAGTTTAAATTATTTTAATGTTGGTATTGATTGAATACGAGAAGTGACGGTGCCTCCTGCTTCTACAAGTCGAACGCTGCTTCCAATAATTCTGGTAGACAAATGACTAGAGCAAACCACAACCTGCGGGTGATCACACGCATACGGTCACATAGTAATTGATTTTCAGAGATGATTTAGTGTTATAATTGATTTTCAGAGACGATTTAGTGTTAGTTTAAATTATTTTAAAGTTGGTATTTATTTTCAGAGACGATTTAATGTTAGTTTAAATTTAACATTTAAAAATTAAGAAAAATGATTTAACGTTAGTTTAAATGATTTTAAAGTCGGTATTGGTTTTCAGAGACGATTTAATGTTAGTGTAAATTATTTTAAAGTTGGTATTGATTTTCAGAGACAATTTAATGTTAGTTTAATTTAATGTTATTTTAAATTTAACATTTAAAAATCAAGAAAAACTATTTAATGTTAGTTTAAATTTAATATTTAAAAATAAAGAAAAAATGCAATTCGATTTTAGAGCATAATGAATTTGAATATTTCACTCCTAAATAAGAAATTCTTTTGTTTTAGTAACTTTGATTTCATAAAAAAATATATAAATCATGAAAATAGTGCAAATATAAGATATCATTTTTGGGATTCAACTGCATTAAGTAAGTCATTCACGTATGACCATTTCCATGAGAGATAGTCATAACCGACTAATTTCTCATGATTTTTGAATAGTTCACTTAGCACTTATTGCATCGCATTGCATCGGGTGATGCTCACAGGGGTGAAGAAGTGGGATTGAAACTAGTGAAATGAATCACATAGCGTCAATCATCACTTCCAGGGCTTGCACCTGGTAACCAAGACTTCCCAAGAGGTCACCCATCCCAGATCACGTCTGGCTCAAGCGCGCTTAACTGTGGAGTTTTCCCCACAATCAAGCCCACTTAGCTTGCTACCCCATTTGCAAAACCTTAGCAAGTATTGTGCCTCATGAACCATTCAAGAAGAGACCCCTTCACTCTTTTTGAATTTAAGTATTAGGGGGTTTACGCAGTGCATTATATTAGATGTCATTTTTGGGATTCAACTATGTTAAGTAAGTCATTCACGTATGACCATTTCCATGAGAGGTAGTCATAAATGACTAATTTTTCATGATTTTTGAATAGTTCACTTGGCACTCATTTCATCGAGTGATGCTCACAGGGGTGAAGAAGTAGGATTGAAACTAGTGAAATGAATCACATAGCGTCAATCATCACTTCTGGGGCTTGCACCCAGTAACCAGGACTTCCCGGGAGGTCACACATCCCAGATCGCCTCTAGCTCAAATGCACTTAACTGTGAAGTTTTCACCACAATCAAGCCCACTTAGCTTGCTACCCCATTTGCAAAACCTTAGCAAGTATTGTACCTCGTGAACCATTCAAGAAGGGATCCCTTCACTCTTTTTGAATTTAAGTATTAGGGGGTTTATGCAGTGCATTATATTAGATATCATTTTTGGGATTCAACTGCGTTAAGTAAGTCATTCACGTATGACCATTTCCATGAGAGGTAGTCATAACTGAATAATTTCTCATGCTTTTTGAATAGTTCACTTAGCACTCATTGCATCGGGTGATGCTCACAGGGGTGAAGAAGTGGGATTGAAACTAGTGAAATGAATCACATAGCGTCAATCATCACTTTCAGGGCTCGCACCCGGTAACCAGGACTTCCCTGGAGGTCACCCATCCGAGATCGCCTCTGGCTCAAGCACGCTTAACTGTGGAGTTTTCCCCAAAATCAAGCCCACTTAGCTTGCTACCCCATTTTCAAAAACTTAGCAAGTATTGTGCCTCATGAACCATTCAAGAAGAGATCCCTTCACTATTTTTGAATTTAAGTATTAGGGGGTTTACGCAGTGCATTATATTAGATATCATTTTTGGGATTCAACTAAAAATAAGAAATTCTTTTGTTTTTTTAGAAAAGAAATAAGAAATTCTTTTGTTTCTTAGAAACGATTTAATGTTAGTTTAAATTTAACATTTAAAAATAAAGAAAAAAGCAATTTGATTTCTGTATTTTTAAATTTATTGTTATTCAAGAAAATTGTTCTTGGATACATCTTCACAGTCTGCCCAGATACACGCTATGAAATAAAATTGCCCGATAGCATACTGAACTTCACTGAATTATATATCTCGAAAATATTCCAAAATTGAAATAACTTCTTGAAGAATTAATTAAAACCAAATTCTAAGTCTGAGTTCATACTTCAACAAATACACATTATACCAGCAGCTGATGCGTGTACGCCTTTCATCTTTATTTGTGCAACCGAGATTCGATCTCGCGACCTCCTATCGAGGCATGGCCACAACATCAACATACGAATTTGAATAGTAGTCAGCCAATTTACTCCAAAGCTTCTTTTAGAAAAACGGTCGTCTGCGGCTTCCTGGCACGAGCCTCCTGAGAATCTGCATACAAGAAGCGACGGTGCCTCCTGCTTCTTCATCGCAATTACCAGGTGACCGTATGCCTGTGATCACCCGCAGGTCGGGGTTTGCTCTAGTCATCTGTCTGCCAGAATTATTGGAAGCAGTGTTCGGCTTGTAGAGTCTAGCTTTGGTAGACTTAACCACTTGCAGTCGGCGGTGCGCTTTGTTATGCCTGAAAATATATTTACAAATGATTTTCCTGCTCCATGCACTTCGACCCCTTGACGTCATGGCCAATGACAGATCCGCCGAAGATTTCATGGTTCGACTTCGGGCGGTGAGGTTCGTCTCGCATTCGACTTTTCGACCGATGCAACAACGCCACAAGGCGGCTCAAATATCTCCATTGGAAAGCGACTCTCCATTCCCCTTCTTGCACACATCCAAAAGGTTGTTCCATAATATGAGATGCTTGGGAAACAATGAAACTTTAACAACAAAACATAACAGAACCAAACTTTCTGTGAAACATCGAATTGAAATCCCTCATGTATTCTTTGGTCCTATCCCATCCACGGTGCAATGCTGGAAGACCAACCCAGTGTAGTGAGCAAGGTCTGTCCCACCCTACGTTGTTATCTGATCTGTCTCGCTGGATTTTGATTTAAGCTAACAAGGGCGCGCGCACGAGACTTGAGCAGTTGTGGAATATAGTTGCTTCCCATAACGAACCTTTGTTGATGAGGGTCATTGGATCCCTGCCTAACCAAGTTCAGATATGTTGCAACCTTGCCAAAACAGGTTTCAATTCAAATCAATGGCTGAGTAAATCATCTAACAAAAGAGCCAAGGGCACAGACAAAGGACACGTATGTAGCAAAGGATTTGATTTCGTATGCCTTGTTGAAACAATTTGCAATTCAAATCAACGACGAAGTAGAAGCTAATCGCCTAACAAAAGATCCAAGGGTGCAGACAGAGGACACGTAAGCAACAAAGGAGTTGGTTTCATAGAGGAACGCCTTATGACGTAATTATTAAAACAATATTATTTTTAAAATAATATTTTATAGCTTCAAATTTGTTTTCAATATATCATTTATATCTAAGAATGAGGATTTTTTTAAAGATATGTTTTTTTTTTTAAAGATATGTTATAAGTAAATGGCTATAGAAAAATTATTTTATAAATTTTAAAGATATTTATAAATAAAAAAGATATTTTTAAAGATAAATTTTTTAATTATATTTGAAAATTTTTAATTACTACTCTAGATCTATCTTAACACCGGATCTATCAAGCGCCGAGAGCGATCAAATCTCTCAAGGTGAAAACCTATTTTTTGAGTGCAAAACTTGAGGAAAGGTTTGCACCTCGAGAGATTTGATCCCTCTCGACGCTTGATAGATCCAGTGTTAAGATGGATCTAGGTTGGTTTCGATCATGTGCGGCCATACAAAATTTGTTGAACATCTAATTTTTTTGATAATTCTAAATATGCTAAATCTGTCTAAGATTAATTTGGTCAATTTAATTTAAAATTTTCTTAATGAGAGAGACTATTAGTAACTTGAATGATGAAAAATGATGAAATACAAATTTTGAGTGGAAAGTGTCAATATAACATTTTTTATAGATAGAAAATGTGAATACTAATAATATAGTCAATTACAAACAATCTTCATTGCAATCAATTTGAAACTATTTTTTTCCATTTTCTCATTTCGATCATATGAAAATAGTTGGAATCATAGACCATTAAAATATTTAACTCGAGCTACTATAGTAAACAACACAACTTGTCTTTGTTGCTCTCTAATATTAATAGTAGTTTTCTCCAAAAGAAATCATTGTGACTTATGGAGTGTTAAACCCCAAATAATTTTCAATGGTAGTTATTTTCTATTACCGTGTTTGAATGAAAAGTAATTAACAATGTTGAATGATGGAAAATGGCAATAATAAGAATGTACCCAATTAAAGATGAAAATTCAAGTATTGTATTTATGGTTGAATAATTTTTATGTGCTTACACTGAGAGAGAGTGTGTATGTTTTGGGGGTGAGAAGGAGAGACAAGGGGAGATAGAGATATAGATGGGGTGGAGAGGTAATAAGAGAGAGGAAAAGATAGGGAGGGAGGAAGAGATATGGATATGGAGAGAGAAATGTTAGAGAGAGAGAGAAGAGGAAGAGAGAGGGGGTGAGGGGAAAGGGAGGGAAGGAGAGAGATATATATAGATATGGAGAGAGAGTGTGTATGTTTAGGGGCTGAGATAGAGAGATAGAGAAGGAGAGACAATGGGAGATAGAGATATAGATGGAGGAGGTAGAGATGTGCTTACACTGAAATCAATGCACACTATTAATCTAATTACTTTGAAATTAATGTACATCATACATATTGTTGCATCAAATCATAAATCAACATCTACACTAAAATCAATGCATCTAGTGCAAACAATCAAATAGGATTAGAAATCAACATCTAAACTGAAATCAATGCATATAGTGCAAGCAATCAAATAGGATTATAAATCAATACCTACACTAAAACCAATGCATCTAATGCAAGTAATCAAATATGAGTAGAAATCAACATCTACGCTGAAATCAATGCATCTAGTGTAAGGTATTAAATATGATTAGAAATCGACATCTACACTAAAATCAATGCATCTAGTGCAAGCGATCAAATAGGATTAGAAATCAATATCTACACTGAAACCAATGCATCTTGTGCAAGCAATCAAATAGGAGTAGAAATCAACATCGACACTGAAATCAATGCATCTAGTGTAAGGTATTAAATAGAATTATAAATCAACATCTACACTGAAATCAATGCATATAGTACATGTGATCAAATAGGATTAGAAATCAACAACTACATTGAAATCAATACATCTATTTTAGTGAAAATCTAAAATATTCATGACTTTCTAGATCTAACTTCTATGTATGTATTTGTCTCTATGAGACTCTTTCTTCTTCCCTCTCTCTCCACCTTCCATTCTGTGTCTATCTCCCTCCTCTCCTTCTCTCTCTTCCCCTCCCTCTCTCCTCCGTCTCATTCTATTTTCCTCTCCCTAACTTTTTCTATCTTTATCTTCTTTCCTCTCTCCCCTTTCCATTTATATTTATACCTCCCTCCATATCTCATTTGTCTCTCTATCTCAACCCCCTAAACATATGCCATGCTCTCTCTCTCTCTCTCCCCATATCTATCTATATATCATCTATCTCTCCCTCTTAATTTCTTATATATATAAAAATAAAATCATGTTTTTTTATTTATTATTACCATTATTTTTGTGTTAACATTGTAGTTTGTTATACTACAAAATAACAGCTGATATATAATTAAAAGCATTTGAACCATTTTTCAAAATTGTACTCACACTTTATCAACCGGTGTAGTAACATATAAAGTGGCCTAATCACCCAAAAAAAAATACATCACAAGTTTTAAAGGTTAATGTAAACCTGCTTTTTGTGGGTTTCTAAATTGTTATCGACCTTGGCTGGTTAGATCATTAAAGATAGTTTATTTATGTCTCTGCATCTAATGCATTATATTTTTTTCATTTTCCATATTATTCATTCATATAATTGGAATTCTATTTTTTTTAAGATTTTTCTTAAAAGAGGTAAGTGAATATTGTTTTCATCAATAACAGATTGCTATTTATAACATTCTATTTATTTTACAATTGCTTAGTGCTTTTATAATTTTTTATTTCTACCTTAGTATATTTTACTTTGAATCTATTATGCTAATAAAGAACACAACAAGTAGTAATAGAGTACTTTCTCAAGTGTAGATTTTCAAAGATTTTTATTTATTTATTTATTTTTATTTTTTTGGGAGACATATTCTAATATTTATAAATAAAAAATTGATTTAGCACTTAATGGTGAATATACTATTAGGGGATGAATACATGTAGTAGATACAAGTGGATTTATTTGGTTGGATGCCTTTGTAACACTTATTGGTACCCTTTTAAGTGGTATCATGTTAGATAACCCCTAGATATGGAATTTTACTTCCACATACCATTGGGTATATTGAAAGTCTTCCTAGGTTACCTAAACTTAGCTTTAGATAAGTCGATCAACCATCCTATTATTATAGTGTAGTAGGAAAAATATTCAAGAAGATTAGTCTCTAGCACCTAGTAATCAAGTAGTATGGCTAAGATGGTGCCATGATAGATTGGGCCTTTTTTTTTAAGTATAGTATTAAACCGTACATGTATGTGAAAGTGTTATAGCACTTGGCACTCCATTGCTCTCAAGACATTGAAAACCCTATCCTCCATTGTTGGTCCATGAAATTCCTACATAAATTATAACATTGAGGATTTTGGAATTATTTTAGCATAATAATATTCAAGCGAGTATAACTTTGCAAGAGTCTAGGACCCATGCACACCCTTTTTGGACACCTATATAAATTGAATCTTTGCACCAAGCTAATCATCATAGTACCACTCTCTAATAATCCTTTTTGGTGGACCTACCTATCCCACTAGCATGCATCTATCTCAACAAACAAAATACACAATGTTGATCACATTGGTACCGCTCTCTCATAACCATTTTCTTGTGGACACACATCTCTAGCTATCACTCGAGGTGGAGAGCTATCCATTAAAGTCTCGTCCCTTGAAATTTTGTGTGATGAGTTTCAACACAAGGTAGACTACAACGACTCCTATGCTTAGCAAAATCTTAATGTCTTCCATGACAAGCTAGCCTACTTAGAGTCACTATATGACCCAATCTCCAAACTCATGGCCATTCAAAATCAACTCCTTTCTTCACAACCGTCAAGTTATCAATAACTTGACCATCAATCTAAAAAAGAAGAGATTGGATCATATGGTTCCACTAGGAATCACTCCAACCCACTTGTTTGTGTTCAATTGAATCACATGTGACATAGAATTTCTAAAAGTATCAATAAATTTGATGGATCTAATCCCATAAAATGGATCACTCAAATGGAACATTGCTTTTCCTTGCATTTAATGAAAGATGACTTCATGAAACTTCATGTGGGTGCATTATATCTAGATCCTAAATGTTAGTAGTGGTGACAATGACATTATAACTCCATAGGGGGTTATATTTATTGCAAACAATTTGTATCCAAATTCTATGAATTATTTGAAATAGATGTTCATTATTTTGGATGTCACATACCCAAATAGATTCTCTCCATTGTTAAGGATATGAGCACTTCTTAAGACCAACAATTTATACCAATTTTTTCTCTAATTCTACCTTATAACATAGCCAATCATCTAATTAGGATGAAAATAAACATTCTATGACTCTAATACTAATCTCCTCACTAAACCACTATTAATTTATTAATATATGAAAACATGACATTGTTGACTTAATCAAACACAATTAAATCATTTGTAGTAATAGATGCAAGCTTAAACATGCAAACATAAATGGACACACTAAATACTAATTAGTTCATGACATTACAACAATAATTCAACATAACCATAAAATAAATCATGAGCACTTATCTTCTGGGAATTAACCACCAACTAACTAGAGATGAAGGATTTTCCACCCACCATACAATTTTTGTTTCCCTTAATCCCTTTGCAACAAAGGCCACCCTCGAGTTGAGGTTATGAATCTAAAAGACAAATTATACCTGTCATGGATGGCTCTAGATTTCATCAATGAGTCGAATTCCTAGAATTCATAATTTATAAACTTTTACAACAACCTCAATCCATTGGAACTCTTTCCTCATAAACCTACACAACCCAGGAAGTATCACTATTTAGGAGTCCCCTTCTCCACCATAAGTTCCTAAGACTATCTCACTTCCCTTTAGGGCTTCAACACAAATCAACAAGGAAATATCACTATTTAGGACTCTGTTGTGCCCTACAACAACCCCCCATTTCATATCATTCTTATTTACAAAAAATTAACATATGGAATGGGTCCCTTTTAAAATTTTGGCATCAATGCTTGCATGTTCAAAAAAGGCCGCATAATCAAATGATCTTTCATGTATTTAAGCCTTTTTGGGATATTAATGTTTCAAATAATAAATAATCTTTTGTTAGTGCGATAAAGCGATCGCAAGATCGCATATCGCAATAACATGAGAGATGCATTCAAATGGCATTTTGGTCTCCGCCGATGCGATATCGCTATCGGCGATCGGCAATGTTACATGCACACCACGTAACGGCACATAACTCATGCCCCGACGCGACGCGATATCGGCGATCGGCTATCGGCGATACCTCATGTGGAACCACTTTATGTTATAAATCCTGACCCGATGCGATATCGCTATCGGCCGTCGGCAGAATTCCATGCACTTCAGTAAGGCACCCGGTTCCTACCCCCGATGCGATGCGATATCGCAATCGGCAACCCCCAAAACCACTTTATATGCACCTAGCTCTGTTTTCATGCGCTAGCCCGATGCGATATCGCTATCGGCTGTCGGCAGGATCTTTTGGTGATAATTGTGCAGCACTTATTCCACGAAGCGATGCGATATCGCTCATCGGTGGTCAGCATTCTTAAAAGCCACTACTTAAAGCTCTAATTTTATATTCATATCCGGTTGACAAAGCGCGAATCCCAAAATGCCGTTAAATGCAAGGGATAAGGTAATGCGTGTGTATTTAAAAGATTTTGCCCCTTTGATTAACGAACACCTGCGTTTAACCGCCAGAATATCTGTTGCACGCTTAAGGGAGTCATTCACCCGGATAACGGTGTAATCATCACATTTAATGGGTAGCAGGCCTCAAATCACCATTAATGCATCTGTAATATCCTCTCAACGATTGGATCCGCAGCCACTTTTCAAAATTAATCTTGGCACACTTCAAATGATATATCTATCCCGCCGTGAAGCGTCATTGTTATTGTGTTGTTACGATTTCTCTTGCAATTGTGTAGAATTCGTCTTTTGAGAGAAGCTTAAGCATGATGGGGAAAAGATCCAAGAGGACTACGGGCTCTGCTATTACACCTGTAGCAGGTCAAGCTGCTGCAGATAAGAAGAAAGGCCTCATTTCAGACACTACGTGCACTGGTCTTAACAAGACTACATGGCAGGGCACATATAATTTACTAGAAGCTGAGCAACCGGAAATTTCAATGACAGTGGCTACTGCGGACTCACTCAAAAAGTCCGATGCAACTCTCAAAGAGTTGGTTGATTCCTTTCTTCACAGAATAGCGGCCAGAGAGCAAGTCCTTCCCTACACTGATGTAGTACCATGGGCAATCGAGGAAATTCCAATCATTGACAGAACGTTCCACACAAGAGACGGACGGATTTTCGGTTCGTTTAAGCCAGAGCACCTAAGGCAAATGTATCATTTGCCTGAGCCAGAGAAAATCTACAACAAAGACTTCGTGGAGAAGTTTGCAGCTGAAAATGAAGTACCATCCGAGCCCATTCGGGATTGGAGGCAGAACCCGGCCAAACACAAGCACGAAAGCTCGGGTAAGTACTCCGTTGATTCTTTAGCTTCTCCCTATTGCTATGCGGGAATTATGATGTGTAGGCTTTGGGGATTACATGACTCTGCCAATTTTGATATAGAAATGGTTCCCCTGATGGAGGCCGCTGTTAATAGTATAATCATGGATTGGGCCACCATTCTTTATGATAAGTTGACTGTAGCTGTTCGGGATTTTAGAGCTAAATCTGTAGTCACCGAAAGGAAAATTCCCCCATTTTATTATAGTGCCTACATTATGGACACATTGTGTTTTAACTCTGAGTTTCCCATCCTCGGTTGGAGATGGACCACCCAAGACCCTTCGCCCATTCATTTGTATCATCAGAAATTGTGGAAGTCCTCTTACAAGGACCATTTGTATCAAATTTGCAATGGTTTTATGGTTCCCATTCATTATTCCATTTTTGATCGGCCTATTCCCAAAATTCCCTATCTCGCTTCCTTCGACTTACCAGCTGTAGCAGGATGGTTTGGAGAAGAGCATTTTACCTATATTAGGGTTTATGGAAGCCAATCCAAGCCGCATGTTCTCCCTCTATATGTTCCTGACAAACTGTTAGCCCGAGAGATCTCCTACAAAATTATGGCCGAGAGTGTAACCCAAACACTCAAGAAAGAGAAGAAGAGGGGCTGGCCCCCTTTTCCCTTGAGGATGGGTGTTTTTACTTTGCATAATCTTCAGCATGCAGAAAAGGAGGCTACAAAGATACAAGCTTTATCCCTAGCCACTCTCCCAAGCAGACTCTATGATCCACATAAAACTGCCTACACTGCCCTAGAACAGGCCAAACTGACAAAAATTGACCATCAAGAGGATGAGTTTGATGACCTGTTCGTAGCTGCCGATTCAATAAGCCAAACCAAGCAGCTTTCAAGATGAGATACAATCATGAGAATTTAACTGAGTTCAATAAACTTAGAGAGCAGAGGTTGCAAACTCTACCTCTAGATTTATTGTCATTAACCTCAACATCCTCCTCAAGCGAGCCTGGTCAGAAACAGACAAGCCAACCTCCTGTTATAACTAAAGAACAAAAGAAACAATAGGAGGAAAGGCAAGAGAAGCAGCAGGTAGAGAAGCAGAGAAAGGAGCAATCTGAAAGGCAAAAGAAGGAGCAAATGGATAAGCAGCAGAAAGAGCAGAAGGAACAAGAACAGAGAAAGCAGAAGCAGATGGAGGAACAGCGGAAGAAGGAAGAAGAAGAAAAACAAAAGAAAGAACTGGCAGATAGGCAGAAAAAGGAATTAGCGGATAAGCAAAGAAGAGAGCAAGAAGAGAAACAGAGAAAGGAGTTAGAAGAGCAGCAGCGGAAAGAGCTGGAGGAGCAAAAGAGGTTGGAACAAGAAAAGGAGAAGAGTAAATCCCAGACAGAGCAACACAAACAGACCTCCATAGATCCTGAATTGCTTAAACAATGGAATCAATTCGATTCCATTATCAGTGGAAAGGAAGGCTCCAAAGACACCACTTCTTCTCAGGTTCTAAGCGGAACCAGCGGCCCACCCACTTCAAAGGATCTCGAGGTAATCACCAAAGACCCTTCCGATCAGATTGTGCTCCAGGTGGAAGATATTCCTCCCCTGGACGTTTTCTACAGCCCTAGGCACAAAGCAGTTGTTAAGCGCTCAAGGAAGAGACGAAGGCTTGATCAACCTTCCATCTTTCCTGAGCAAACAGTCACAGGGAATGTAGTCTGGAAGGAGGAATTGGACCCCTCCGATGATCTAACCAAGCTATCGCAGTATGCGGGAGCTTATTCTGCAGCGACTATTGATAAAGCATCAGAGGTAAGTCTTTTGTTAAAGACTAAGGACCAGGAGATTTGTGCATTGCAAGCAGAAGTAGCCGAGGCGCGAAACAAGGCAGCACAGGTAGAAGAGCAGTTGCTGGCACAACAACAAGCAAACAATGTATTAACCCAACAACTGCAGACTGAAAAACAGAGGATTGACCAGAGCGCAATCCAGAAGCAGAAAGAATTAACAGAGGCATTGGCACAATTGAGAGCGGCAAACGAGCTAATGACGAAGTCAAAGGATGAGCAAATCGCTCAACTGTTAGCACAGCTCGAAGATATCAAAGGCACCAAGAAAGTCGAAGAGTTTAGAGCAGAGGCAACTCAAATAAATAGTGCATTTATCTCTCAGGTTAGACTCTTGTGCCAACAACTAACTGAGGCTGAGCCATTATGTGAAGTATCTACAGCAGTATGTCAGCAAATTGAAAAAGCCAGAAATGAGCTAGATCAGACCGAAGAAACCATAGCCTCATATCTTGATTGGCAAGATACTGATGTGGGGAAAGCAGCAAACTTGCCTAGGATCTATGAGCCATTCAAGGACATACTCTTCACGGAATGGAGCACTCAGATGATGAAAGCGGAAAGGGTAGCTTCAAGGTGTAAAATGATTGCCAACAATATGATTGATTTAGTCAACAATACACTCTATTTGGCCAACATGATCTCTCAGTGCACACCTGGAAGCATAACCATGGCGAACATGATTGAACAAACAAGTTATCATGAACTGGAGGAAAAGAGAAAGTTAATCGCTGGAGTAAATACTTTAACCTCCAACGCATATTGGCTCTTTCTAATCAAGCCGCACACTCAAAGGTCGGCTCTTAAGTGTTTAACAGATGCTCTCAAATGCCTAATCCCCGACATTCAGGATGCCACATATGATGCCCAGCTCACGTCGCGTCTCAACACTCCACCGGAAATAGAGCCAATGCTAGCGATATGTCAGTTGAGGTTTAAAGGCAAAGAGCCCACCGAATGAAGCATTGCTGCCGACTGCCAGATCGCCAAAAAAGATGGAAAATATTTATTGATGCCAATTTCATAGCTGTTCAGTTTTTCTTAGATATTTAGATTAGATTAGTATTTATAGACCCTTTCATTGTTTTGGAAAGGGTCGTAAAATTTGGCAATAGACTTAAAGGCTGAAGTTTGCACTACTGTGCTTCAGCCTATGTTCTTTTGTGAAACTCGACCGATAGTCCTTAATTTGACGAGAAGGCTGTTTTATGCAATTGTGCACTATTGTCTCTTGTTTGGAATGCTTTCTGGTTTGAAGGAAGGACTGTGACATAGCGATTAATGCATCGGATTGTTAAACAGCTTACATGGTACTTTTATCTGCATCTGTTTTCTTTCCTCTTATATGAATTGCTGTGTTATTATTTTTGCTATTATTGAATACATGTATGCGCTGTAACAACAAATCTTCATTTCATTCCACTATTGGATGTTTTGTGGTATGCCCTTTCTTTTAATCATGCATGTAGCAATGATATGAATGACAATGTGTAGTAATTCGCTATTATCGCTCTGCATAACTAATTATGCAGAGCAATTTTAAATGGTTTAAACTTCTATGCTTTAGTGTTAGAGTCATCTATATGCCTGCCTTAAAGCACAGATTATCAAACGCTACGCTTTGAAAGATTGATAAGTCCCGAGATTAGATTATAGTTAATATATATTTCGCCGATAGTTTTAGTTGTTCACTTATCACCATCATACCTCATAAGTTACTCGTCCATCCCACTTTTATCCATTATTGGGAAACTGGTCCCATTATCCCCAGTCAGAGCCACTATTCCAAACGGAAAAGGAGCTGTACTAAGGTCCGGACCGGGTGGTTTCCCCTTTGTTGTGGCAGCAATTTTCGAGGCCTCAACAAAATTGGCGCTAGAAGGAGGGCCTCAACTGTGAATGGCACATAAGTCCAAACCTATAAGCCATTCCAAGAGTACTTCCCCCTCCGAATCCCCTCGATCTTCTCATTTGCATACTGGTTCACCGGTATCCAAACAAGGAGAAGGGAAATCAACTACCACTGCTCAAACCCATCATACCACAGAACAATTAGCTCTTGAATCACCTGAAGTCCAGTCTCTAATCCATAAACTTCAGAGCTTCTCGATATCACCACAGAAATCTGAGGTATCAGAAAGCGGTGTGACTTCGCAATTCAACCTCACTCACCCTCTCACCAGACTTCAGAGCGAAAAACTCGGTATTGAACCCACTGAGTTTCCTTTACCTAAAAGGAAAAGGGCAAAGAAAATTACTGAAGGGTCTGGTAGTGAAGAGCTTTCATCCACGTCCTCCATTGCATTTTCTCCTCTGCGAGGTCAACCATCCACTCCCCCATTACAAATTGTTGTTCACCAGGGATCAGAAGCCTCAATATCCCAACCTATTCACTCCTCATCTTTAATCCCTTCCCATACATCTGGAATCCCAACAGTAGTCTCAACCACTGTCGCTATCATAATGGCAGATCCATGGACTAGGCCAGGAGCAGTCAACATGCCTGCACCATTGCATGATCTACCCGATGCTCCCGAAAAATGGCTGCCTAAATTCAATCCAGATGACGGGACCCAGGCTGAAGAACACATCAACAACTTTATGTTAGCAGTTAACCTAAAAGGAGTGACAGAGCAAGATGTTGTTGTAAGACTCTTCCCTTACACTTTACAAGGATCAGCAGGATCCTGGTATTTTTCCTTACCTTCTGGTTCAATTACCAGTTGGAACACATGCCAAGAGCAGTTTCTCACCAAATATGGAGATGACAGGTCCTTAGCTACTTTAATAAACGACCTCTCCAATATGAGAATAGAGCATAGAGAACCGATAAAGGAGTTTAACGCTAGATTTAATAAACTCCTGAATAAAATCCCTACCGCTTCTAAACCAAGTGAACAAATACAAAGCGAATGGTATATTACAGCCCTACCCGCCAACATAGCTATTTTTGTAGACAGGGCTGGGAAACCTACCTTAGCTGAAAACATGAGAGAGGCACTTGCTGTTGAAAAGCGCATCAATGCTTTAGAAAAGAAAGCTGCTTTGGAAGATAGAAAAGCTAAAAAAGTATCGTTTAAAGAAGATTCCAAGAAGAAAACCCCAAAGGACCCATATGACATGGAAGGTTTACAAAAGGTCCTTAAAACATTGTCTAACGAAATGGTTGAGATAAAGAAGCAGGTGGCCGAAACTTCAAACAAAAGACCATTTAGAACTTTTAAGAAAACTAAATCAAAGCCGCCCAATGTTATATCTAACGCAGATTCAGACCAAGAAGAAGAGGAAGAGGAAACAACTTCACAAACCGATGATGAAGAAGAAGTAGTTGAATGTCACGGAATGTGGGATTTTATACTCCCAAAATCCGATACCGAGAATGAAGAAGAAGCCTTTCCAGTTACTACAAGAAGTAAAACCATTCCTGAACCCGCCCAGGCAACTTCAAAGAAGAGGAGCGCAGGTGCTACTACAGCAAAGGAAAAAGTTCCCCCAAAGAAGTCACCTGTAGTAGTTCCTCAAAACCAGCCTTCAACTTCTAGTTCTCCTTCAACATCCAAGACACTAGTGGTATCCGATTCAATGGAATATAACATTGTTGATGACATGAAGAAAACTAAGGCAAATATAACCATGTTTGAACTTAGCAAACTAAAACACCAACAAAAGTTACTTCTTAAAGAATTAAATGTTGTTCCCTCTACTCCCCTTCCCAGTGCAAGAGCTGCCAACGATTCAGGCCAACCTCCTGCAAGTATGTTTGAAATTACCAATTCAGTTTTAATCGGAGATAAGTCAAATTCTCACACTCCACCCTTCCTGCTGACTTATGAGATTTATAATAGAAACCTGCACAACTGTTTAATTGATTTAGGGGCCTCATCTAATATAATGCCAGCTTCAGTTTGCTCTAAGTTGAACATTGAACCCCAGAAGTCTGCCATTCATATTGTGCAGTTGGATAGGACTAAGGTGCAGGTTGTGGGAGAAATTAATTCTGTAACCATCAGGTTGTCAGCCGACCCCAGAATTGTTCAGAGGATTGACATCTTAATTGCCGACATACCTGAATTTTATGGTTTGATTTTAAGCAGAGATTGGTCCGAAAAACTGCATGGGTATATTTCCACAGATTGGTCACATATGTGGCTTCCCTACAAGGGAAAGCCGAATCAAATAAGGATCGATCGGGAGAAGCATATGACCCACACAGTTACTGAATTTGAGCAAGAAAACCAACCTGTGGCATTCAATAATAACATTTTGGGAAACTATTCGTCAGAATCATTCTTTGGCAACTTTGTTGCCCAACCATCTCCTTTTTCAGTCAATCATTTTACGTCTCAGATTGAAAATTTTTCACAAACTGATAAGTCCAGATGCTTTAATGATGCTGAGAAAAATGTAGATATTTTTGTTAATACTTCTTTATTTTGGTCTTTATATTTTGATGGCTCTAAGTCCAGCGAAGGCTCAGGAGCAGGTTACATTTTGGTTAGCCCGCAAGGAGAAAAGACAATGCTGTCTTGTAGGTTAGAATTTGAGTGTACTAATAACACAGTCGAATATGAAGCTTTAGTCCAGGGTTTATATAAAGAAATCGGCCTTGAAGTGCGATATCTAAAAGTGTTCGGCGATTCGGAAATCATTGTCAAACAAGTTAGAAATGCAATTCATTGCCTTTCAACTCACCTTAAGCATTATCAATCGCTAGTACAGGATCTTGCCTCACACTTTTCAGCCTTCAACATTTCTTCCATTCCTAGGTCACAAAATTCAGCAGCCGACCTACTAGCCAATGTAGCCTCTAAACTTCTACCTTCTGAAGACTATAGCCTTGATAGATTTTCTGTAGAATTACTTTTTAGGCCTTTAATTCCTGACAATGTCACCAATTGGAGAGTATTTAACCATGACGAAGATATCTTGCAGTTTCTAACTTCGGAAAAATCCTATGACAATCAAGTCATTGAGGAAGATGATCACGATCTACAGATGAAACAAGCGCCTCAAGAAAATTCAATTCCCAAACCCGTGGTGAAGCTTGAAGACCTTTATGATATCAAAGACAGGTTTAGACCTGTAATTAATGCAAAACTTCAAAGTTCCACCCTTAGGTTTGAATTAATAAATCTAGGCACTGACGATGCTCCTCAAAACATCAACTTAGGAATAGGACTTTCCCAGGAAGAAAAAGAAGCATTTATTAAACTATTGAGAAAAAACAAACAGGTTTTTGCTTGGAAATATGATGACCTAAAGACATATGATACATCTATTATCCAGCATACCATTCCTATGCTTCCTGATCAGAAACCAATTCAGCAAAAATTAAGAAAAATACATCCAAATTTGGAGAGCCAGATAAAGTCGGAGCTTAATAAGCTCTTGAAAGCCAAAATTATTTTTCCATTCCGACATTCAAATTGGGTCTCTAATATGGTGCCAGTCAGAAAGAAAAATGGCGACATTCGAGTCTGTATTGATTTCAGAAACCTGAATAAAGCGAGCTTGAAAGATAACTTCCCATTACCTACTATGGAGCAAATTCTCCAATCAGTAGCAGGCTCTGAATTGATGTCCTTCCTTGATGGATTCTCAGGATATAACCAAGTTTTGGTTCATCCTGATGACCAACTTAAAACCACATTCAGAACAAAATGGGGAACTTATGCATATCAGAAAATGCCGTTTGGACTCATAAATGCGGGAGCGACATTCCAGAGAGCCATGGATATAGCCTTCAAAGGGTTGATTAATCGATCAGTAGTCGTCTATCTAGACGATATTACTATATATTCTAAAAAGAGATATACATTTGCGTGACTTAAATCAAATCTTTCAGCGATGCAAAAGATATGGTATTTCTCTAAACCCAAAGAAGTCTTTCTTTGCTCTTGACCAAGGAAAACTCTTAGGCTTTATAGTATCCAAAGATGGCATTTATATTGATCCTGATCGGATTAAGGAAATCTCTGAAATCCCTTTCCCACACAATAAAAAATCGATGCAGTCATTTTTGGGTCAGATCAATTTTGTCAAACGATTTGTTCCAGATTTCTCTCAAATTGTATTACCACTTCAGACAATGATCAAGAAGAATTCAGTCTTCAAATGGGGATCAGAAGAAAAGCAAGCTTTTGATGTTATCAAGCAATCAATAATCAATGCCCCAGCCTTGAATACTCCCAATTTTTCTAATCATTTTACATTGTATACCGTTGCGTCCGATGTATCCTATGCTGCAGTTCTCACGCAGCCAAATGCTCACAACTTGGAAGCACCCATTTCATTTTTTAGCTCAAATCTTCAGGGTGCCGAACTAAATTATTCCGATGTGGAGAAACAAGCCTTTGCTGTGTTCAAAGCAGTTAAACATTACAGGCCCTTTCTTTTGAAAACTCACACGAAAGTTATAGTCCCTTTCCCAGCGGTAAGGCAGCTATTAATTCAAAAAGAACTGGGTGAAAGAAGAGCCAATTGGGTCACAGCACTTCAAGAATATGACTTAGAAATAAAGCCAGCAAAGATTGTTAGGGGCCAAGGTTTTTGCAGGATATTGGCACGAGCATCAAACATTCCTGAATCAAGCGATATGGATCATACTGAATCAATCAATCAGATAAGTGTCACTGATTCTGAATCTCAATATGCATATTTAATATTCTATTTGAAGAATAGTTATGCCCCTCCAAATTTATCTTACAAAAATAAAAGGGCCATTAGGTTAAAAGCGAATAATTTCACTCTCATTGATGATGTTCTTTTTAGACAAAATTATGATTCTATCCTGTTAAGATGTCTTGAGAAATCTGAAGCTCAAATTTTTTTACAGGAGCTACATGATGGGCCAGCGGGAGGACACTTTGGAGCAGACACAACAACCCACAAAGTTATTCATGCTGGATATTATTGGCCTACACTGTTTAGAGATGCTCATGAATACATAAGAAAATGCTTCAATTGCCAAACTGCTAGTGGAAGACAACGGAAATCAGCTTTCCCTCTGCAACCTGTCAATATTGAACAGCCATTTGAACAATGGGGATTAGATATCATTGGAGAGATTACTCCACCATCTTCCAAACAACACAGGTATATCCTCACTGCTACCGATTATTTTACTAAATGGGTAGAGGCTATTCCTTTGAAGGCAGCAAATTCAGAGGCAATCATCGAGTTCATTGACCAATTTATCATTACCAGGTTTGGTGTTCCAAACGCTCTCGTTTTTTATAATGCTTCCTATTTCTCAGGCAATGCTATATATGATTTCGCTATTAAGAGGGGGTTTAAACTGAAATACTCTGCTAATTATTATCCCCAGGGAAATGGTTTAGCAGAATCTACTAATAAGAATCTCATCAAAATCATTAAGCGAACTGTTGAACAGAATCATAGAAACTGGCACAAATCTCTAGTTTTTGCATTATGGGCTGATAGGGTTACACAAAAGGCTTCTATAGGTTCCTCCCCATTTAATCTAGTATATGGAAAAGAAGCAGTATTGCCTACCAATCTTGTTCTACCCTCTCTAGCCCTAGTACAGTATATTGAAGAGACTCCTTCTTCCTCTATCCAACTTAGACATGACCAAATTCTCAAATTAGAAGAAGAAAGGGAGAAAGCCAGAATCACTCACGCCAAACATCAACAAATCATCAAAGCATCATTTGACTTAACCTCATCCGGTTCCAAACACTTTCAAGTTGGTGACTTAGTTCTCAAATGGGACAAGGCCCATGAAGATAAAGGTAAACATACCAAATTTCAGAAAATGTGGCTTGGACCATTTCAGATCTGTGAAAAGATAGGCCATTCGACCTTTTTATTGCAATATTTATCAGGGTTGAGAGATTCTCTCCCTGTTAATGGCCTGATCTTGAAGAAATTATTCAATTGAGAAGGTAATCCCTTCTCCTCTTTGTAGATTTGTCTAGTTTGTAGGATCAGTAGGAAATAAAATTGTAGAGTATCTCCATTGACCTTTGGCTTGGTTTGAAGAAGCTGTCTCACAAAATAATATGAATATTTGCTTTTAGATAGTAGAACCCTCAACCAAAAGGAATAATTTCTAGGAAACTAGATATCTGTGTGTTCTGAAATCACAACCTAACGTTTTGGAAACTCTTCTCAAGAGGTAAAAGTTCTGTGAATCATTTTCGGTTTTCAAAAATGGTCTCAAGGGGTTATCCATTTTGAGATAGAAGCTAACCCATTTTCAGCATCTTCAACTCTTCACCTGTCATCCATCTGCTCTTAAGGAGAAAATTGTTCACCCCATTCACTAAAGTTTATGGTTACTCAGAGTGTAATTCTAAAATATAAAAAGATTAAAGATAAGAGGTCTTATTACAAGCCTGCTTACCATGTTCATAGGGAAATAGTTTGACCGACATTACCAATACTGCCTACCAAAACAGGGTAATGGCTTGAAATTTCAAGACAAGAGGTCTCATCACGAGCCAGCTTGTTCAGTTAAATTATTACCAGTGAATGGCATTGTCAACAGCTGGCAACCAAACCAGGACAATGGCTTTTTATCTTATCAATGATAAAAAAGATGATCATGATCACCAGATGAAAAATAAAATATGGGAACATGTTTTAGATTCATTCTGTTAACTACACTCTTATGTGAATGGAAAAGCGAACAATACTATGGTTAAAAGGTATCCCTGTCGAGACTATAAACGTTTGCTGGCAACAGAGGCTCTACCTATGACAGAGGAGTTAATTATAAAAGCTGATTTGGGAAAGTTTCTGTTTTATCATTATAAACCAATAAAAGGCCTATTTTTTAAAGACTTAGGATGTATTTATTTTTCTTGAAACCAAAAGGAAAGAAGTTAATAGAATAAGTTCACTTGGTTCAGAACGCGCGAATATCCAGTTAAATTAGAAGTTTTCCCTTCTGATTGAGTTTCTATTTTCAAAAAGCTTAAGTGTTTGTTTTAATTTTAGAGATAACTGGTTCTTCCAGCGAATCACCAATTGTTGTGCCCTACAACAACCCCCCATTTCATATCATTCTTATTTAAAAAAAATTAACATATGGAATGGGTCCCTTTTAAAATTTTGGCATCAATGCTTGCATGTTCAAAAAAGGCCGCATAATCAAATGAGCTTTCATGTATTTAAGCCTTTTTGGGATATTAATGTTTCAAATAATAAATAATCTTTTGTTAGTGCGATAAAGCGATCGCAAGATCGCATATCACAATAACATGAGAGATGCATTCAAGTGGCATTTTGGTCTCCGCCGATGCGATATCGCTATCGGCGATCGGCAATGTTACATGCACACCACGTAACGACACATAACTCATGCCCTGACGTGACGCGATATCGGCGATTGGCTATCGGCGATACCTCATGTGGAACCACTTTATGTTATAAATCCTGACCCGATGCGATATCGCTATCGGCCGTCGGCAGAATTCCATGCACTTCAGTAAGGCACCCGGTTCCTACCCCCGATGCGATGCGATATCGCAATCGGCAACCCCCAAAACCACTTTATATGCACCTAGCTCTGTTTTCATGCGCTAGCCCGATGCGATATCGCTATCGGCTGTCGGCAGGATCTTTTGGTGATAATTGTGCAGCACTTATTCCCCGAAGCGATGCAATATCGCTCATCGGTGGTCAGCATTCTTAAAAGCCACTACTTAAAGCTCTAATTTTATATTCATATCCGTTGACAAAGCGCGAATCCCAAAATGCCGTTAAATGCAAGGGATAAGGTAATGCGTGTGTATTTAAAAGATTTTGCCCCTTCGATTAACGAACACCTGCGTTTAACCGCCAGAATATCTGTTGCACGCTTAAGGGAGTCATTCACCCGGATAACGGTGTAATCATCACATTTAATGGGTAGCAGGCCTCAAATCACCATTAATGCATCTGTAATATCCTCTCAACGATTGGATCCGCAGCCACTTTTGAAAATTAATCTTGGCACGCTTCAAATGATATATCTATCCCGCCGTGAAGCGTCATTGTTATTGTGTTGTTACGATTTCTCTTGCAATTGTGTAGAATTCGTCTTTTGAGAGAAGCTTAAGCATGATGGGGAAAAGATCCAAGAGGACTACGGGCTCTGCTGTTACACCTGTAGCAGGTCAAGCTGCTGCAGATAAGAAGAAAGGCCTCATTTCAGACACTACGTGCACTGGTCTTAACAAGACTACATGGCAGGGCACATATAATTTACTAGAAGCTGAGCAACCGGAAGTTTCAGTGACAGTGGCTACTGCGGACTCACTCAAAAAGTCCGATGCAACTCTCAAAGAGTTGGCTGATTCCTTTCTTCACAGAATAGCGGCCAGAGAGCAAGTCCTTCCCTACACTGATGTAGTGCGATGGGCAATCGAGGAAATTCCAATCATTGACAGAACGTTCCACACAAGAGACGGACGGATTTTCGGGTCGTTTAAGCCAGAGCACCTAAGGCAAATGTATCATTTGCCTGAGCCAGAGAAAATCTACAACAAAGACTTCGTGGAGAAGTTTGCAGCTGAAAATGAAGTACCATCCGAGCCCATTCGGGATTGGAGGCAGAATCCGGCCAAACACAAGCACGAAAGCTCGAGTAAGTACTCCGTTGATTCTTTAGCTTCTCCCTATTGCTATGCGGGAATTATGATGTGTAGGCTTTGGGGATTACATGACTCTGCCAATTTTGATATAGAAATGGTTCCCCTGATGGAGGCCGCTGTTAATAGTATAATCATGGATTGGGCCACCATTCTTTCTGATAAGTTGACTGTAGCTGTTCGAGATTTTAGAGCTAAATCTGTAGTCACCGAAAGGAAAATTCCCCCATTTTATTATAGTGCCTACATTATGGACACATTGTGTTTTAACTCTGAGTTTCCCATCCTCGGTTTGAGATGGACCACCCAAGACCCTTCGCCCATTCATTTGTATCATCAGAAATTGTGGAAGTCCTCTTACAAGGACCATTTGTATCAAATTTGCAATGGTTTTATGGTTCCCATTCATTATTCCATTTTTGATCGGCCTATTCCCAAAATTTCCTATCTCGCTTCCTTCGACTTACCAGCTGTAGCAGGATGGTTTGGAGAAGAGCATTTTACCTATATTAGGGTTTATGGAAGCCAAGCCAAGCCGCATGTTCTCCCTCTATATGTTCCTGACAAACTGTTAGCCCGAGAGATCTCCTACCAAATTATGGCCGAGAGTGTAACCCAAACACTCAAGAAAGAGAAGAAGAGGGGCTGGCCCCCTTTTCCCTTGAGGATGGGTGTTTTTACTCTGCATAATCTTCAGCATGCAGAAAAGGAGGCTACAAAGATACAAGCTTTATCCATAGCCACTCTCCCAAGCAGACTCTATGATCCACATAAAACTGCCTACACTGCCCTAGAACAGGCCAAACTGACAAAAATTGACCATCAAGAGGATGAGTTTGATGACCTGTTCGTAGCTGCCGATTCAATAAGCCAAACCAAGCAGCTTGCCAAGATGAGATACAATGATGAGAATTTAACTGAGTTCAATAAACTTAGAGAGCAGAGGTTGCAAACTCTGCCTCTAGATTTATTGTCATTAACCTCAGCATCCTCCTCAAGCGAGCCTGGTCAGAAACAGACAAGCCAACCTCCTGTTATAACTAAAGAACAAAAGAAACAACAGGAGGAAAGGCAAGAGAAGCAGCAGGCAGAGAAGCAGAGAAAGGAGCAATCTGAAAGGCAAAAGAAGGAGCAAATGGATAAGCAGCAGAAAGAGCAGAAGGAACAAGAACAGAGAAAGCAGAAGCAGATGGAGGAACAACGGAAGAAGGAAGAAGAAGAAAAACAAAAGAAAGAACTGGAAGATAGGCAGAAAAAGGAATTAGCGGAAAAGCAAAGAAGAGAGCAAGAAGAGAAACAGAGAAAGGACTTAGAAGAGCAACAGCGGAAAGAGCTGGAGGAGCAAAAGAGGTTGGAACAAGAAAAGGAGAAGAGTAAATCCCAGACAGAGCAACACAAACAGACCTCCATAGATCCTGAATTGCTTAAACAATGGAATCAATTCGATTCCATTATCAGTGGAAAGGAAGGCTCCAAAGACGCACCAGACACCACTTCTTCTCAGGTTCTAAGCGGAACCAGCGGCCCACCCACTTCAAAGGATCTCGAGGTAATCACCAAAGACCCTTCCGATCAGATTGTGCTCCAGGTGGAAGATATTCCTCCCCTGGACGTTTTCTACAGCCCTAGGCACAAAGCAGTTGTTAAGCGCTCAAGGAAGAGACGAAGGCTTGATCAACCTTCCATCTTTCCTGAGCAAATAGTCACAGGGAATGTAGTCTAGAAGGAGGAATTGGACCCCTCCGATGATCTAACCAAGCTATCGCAGTATGCGGGAGCTTATTCTGCAGCGACTATTGATAAAGCATCAGAAGTAAGTCTTTTGTTAAAGACTAAGGACCAGGAGATTTGTGCATTGCAAGCAGAAGTAGTCGAGGCGTGAAACAAGGCAGCACAGGTAGAAGAGCAGTTGCTGGCACAACAACAAGCAAACAATGTATTAACCTAGCAACTGCAGACTGAAAAACAGAGGATTGACCAGAGCGCAATCCAGAAGCAGAAAGAATTAACAGAGGCATTGGCACAATTGAGAGCGACAAACGAGCTAATGATGAAGTCAAAGGATGAGCTAATCGCTCAACTGTTAGCACAACTCGAAGATATCAAAGGCACCAAGAAAGTCGAAGATTTCAGAGCAGAGGCAACTCAAATAAATAGTGCATTAATCTCTCAGGTTAGACTCTTGTGCCAACAACTAACTGAGGCTGAGCCATTATGTGAAGTATCTACAGCAGTATGTCAGCAAATTGAAAAAGCCAGAAATGAGCTAGATCAGACCGAAGAAACCATAGCCTCATATCTTGATTGGCAAGATACTGATGTGGGGAAAGCAGCAAACTTTCCTAGGATCTATGAGCCATTCAAGGACATACTCTTCACGGAATGGAGCACTCAGATGATGAAAGCGGAAAGGGCAGCTTCAAGGTGTAAAATGATTGCCAACAATATGATTGATTTATTCAACAATACACTCTATTTGGCCAACATGATCTCTCAGTGCACACCTGGAAGCATAACCACGCGAACATGATTGAACAAACAAGTTATCATGAACTGGAGGAAAAGAGAAAGTTAATCGCTGGAGTAAATACTTTAACCTCCGATGCATATTGGCTCTTTCTAATCAAGCCGCACACTCAAAGGTCGGCTCTTAAGTGTTTAACAGATGCTCTCAAATGCCTAATCCCCGACATTCAGGATGCCACATATGATGCCCAGCTCACGTCGCGTCTCAACACTCCACCGGAAATAGAGCCAATGCTGGCGATATGTCAGTTGAGGTTTAAAGGCAAAGAGCCCACCGAATGAAGCATTGCTGTCGACTGCCAGATCGCCAAAAAAGATGGAAAATATTTATTGATGCCAATTTCATAGCTGTTCAGTTTTTCTTAGATATTTAGATTAGATTAGTATTTATAGACCCTTTCATTGTTTTGGAAAGGGTCGTAAAATTTGGTAATTGACTTAAAGGCTGAAGTTTGCACTACTGTGCTTCAGCCTATATTGTTTTGTGAAACTCGACCGATAGTCCTTAATTTGACGAGAAGGCTGTTTTATGCAATTGTGCACTATTGTCTCTTGTTTGGAATGCTTTCTGGTTTGAAGGAAGGACTGCGACATAGCGATTAATGCATCGGATTGTTAAACAACTTACATGGTACTTTTATCTGCATCTGTTTTCTTTCCTCTTATATGAATTGCTGTGTTATTATTTTTGCTATTGTTGAATACATGTATGCGCTGTAACAACAAATCTTCATTTCATTCCACTATTGGATGTTTTGTGATATGCCCTTTCTTTTAATCATGCATGTAGCAATGATATGAATGACAATGTGTAGTAATTCGCTATTATCGCTCTGCATAACTAATTATGCAGAGCAATTTTAAATGGTTTAAACGTCTATGCTTTAGTGTTAGAGTCATCTATATGCCTGCCTTAAAGCACAGATTATCAAACGCTACGCTTTGAAAGATTGATAAGTCCCGGGATTAGATTATAGTTAATATATATTTCGCCGATAGTTTTAGTTGTTCACTTATCACTATCATACCTCATAAGTTACTCGTCCATCCCACTTTTATCCATTATTGGGAAACTGGTCCCATTATCCCCAGTCGGAGCCACTATTCCAAACGGAAAAGGAGTTGTACTAAGGTCCGGACCGGGTGGTTTCCCCTTTGTTGTGGCAGCGATTTTCGAGGCCTCAACAGACTCCAAGTGATTCAGGTGGATATTGGTGGCCACCTTCCTATTCCACTTGGACCCCCAACATTGTTTCCTTTCAATTTCCTAATTCCTATTACAATTTCCTATTTCGACAATTTTTTATTTTTGATATTTTTTCTAGTCCTGAACTTCCGGAGTTGTTTTGAGGCCCTGAATGGATTTTTTTTTTGAGACACGGTTAAACAAGCGGCCAAATTCCATCTAGTTTGCAGTTGAAAGTTGTTTTCCTTGGATAGATATTTCTAACTAGGTATCATGTGCACCAAACATATATCCTATGCCAAAGGTACAACCCCAGGAAGTTGATGTTCCAACTAACCCCAATGGAGCCCACAAAATTTGGCGCTTCATCTTCTAGGGTTAATATTTTGGATGTTTAAGGTTTTTCATTGTTTCTCAATAATAAAAAGGCCTCCAAGCCTCATTGTAACACAATTAAGAAGGCATGTAGTCATCACATCACTTCTAAGAGATAAACTACCATCGCTTGAGCTAATTTGTTTCTCTTATGTATGTAAACAATTTTTCAGAAGTTTTTATTTATTAATCGAAGTTTTATTTCATTGAATCTCTATGTTTTGATTTGAATTTTTATTTCATTTTGTTCCTTCATAAATTTGAATCAGTGGTATCATAGAGGTCTGCTCTTTCTCTAATTTTCTATGCATGTCCCCAATGAGGTCGAGGTATAAGGAGTTGAGACTTGAATTGGTTGAACCATTGCAAGAACGACCTCACTGACCCCAATAGCCTCCCATGGCGAAAGAAAAGAAAGAACAAGGAGTAGGAATTCCTTTCAAAATTTTGCTCGAAGAAGCCCTCGAGCGACAAAGGAACGAGATGATGGACAATTTTTCCCATATCTTTTAGTGGGTATTAGCAGGTGAAGCATCTTCATCCAATAGTTATTTTGGAGGATCTACCTCCTTTAAGGTACAAGATAACTTTGACATCCCTATATTTGAAGGCCAAATAAACACAAATTCCTTGGATAGATTGTTAAATATGTTGGAGGGATATTTTTTGGTCCATAATTTTTCCGATAGGGAAAATATTACTTTTTCATTCCTCAAAGCTACCCCCCACATCAAAGACTGGTGGGAAACTTACTATGACTAGAGGGATGAGGAGAAACCCTCACTAATTTCAGATGCACCCTCTTGGAATTATTTATGAGATGCCATAAAGAAACTAAATTAACCTGTCAGGAGCTATGAAGATAGGTATATAAAGTGGACCACACAACCACAAGGAAAGGACTGAGATGTGCTAGAGTTCACAAAAATTTTCCATACCCTATGCATGGAGTTGCCTACCAAGGATTCTGAGTGGCAACTGATACTCAAGTATTGTGACTGTCTGCACAAATACATCTAGGAAGAAATGGAGTCCTTAGACATCTCCTCACTTGGTGCAACTTACCAATATGCTATGAGAATCAAGCATAAATTTAAATAGAAGTGAGACCTTGGATCTGCGAATCAAAAGTAGGGAAAATAAAATTCCAAACCACAAAATAAAGGATATATCTAAGGTGGAGTGAGCTAGGAAAACCCATTGAAGCCACAAGAAAAGAATATCACCACGAAGACAAAGAAGGATACCATAAGGTTCCATAAGAGCCCCACCCACAACACAAATGAATGTTGTGCTAAACAGTCATTGGTGGCCAAACTAAAAGCTTCAGAGTTAGATGCATGTTCTGACTCTGAGTCAGAACCCAACAAGAGGAAATGAAAAGAGGAAGTATATTATTGATACAGAAGCTAGTGCTAGCGTTGCCACCACAAAGGTATAAAATATTGATCCTAAAGATCTAGAGGAGGGGGAGCATCTCTTCCACTCATATATGTGGGTGAAAGGTTCTCCACTACAATGCATTGTTGATAGTGGTAGCCAAAAGGACCTCATCTCATTAGAGATCATTAAGTGGTTCGGCCTAATGACCACACCACACCAGCAACTATACACCATCAAGTGGCTTCACCAAGGATGAGATCTTTGTGTTAGCCAACAATGATTCCTTCCCTATAGCATCAAGCCCTTCATGGACAAGGTATTGTGTGATTTTACTCCTCTTGAAGTTTGTGATGTATTATTATTCCAACCATATGTGTGGAAGCGTCATGTTGTGTATGAATCTAGGCCTCACACTATTATTACTACTTTCGACAGTAAGTGGTAGAAGATACCAGAGGTAGCCTCGCTTACTGCCATTTCTTTGATCTATACTAGGAAATGTAGTAAGATCATCATCCATACCTAGAAATTTGTTTTATTTCTGATTCTCTCTCAAAGTAAGGGAAAGATTGTGGCCACATCCATGGTCCCCAAGAAGGGCTCCTCCACGTGGAAGAAGAAGGTCAATAAGGTCATGGAAGAATACAGGGACATCTTCTCCTCACCCATAGGAGTACCTTTGCACTGTCAGGTCAAGAATTTGATCATTTTGATTCCCAAAGCACCTTTACCTAATGGGTTGATATATCGTCGCTCTCTTGTGGAAAACGAATTAATAGAGATGAATATCCAAGAGTTGCTACAAAAATGGCACATCAGACCAAGTTCCTCACCTTGTGGGAGCCCAATTGTACTTGTACATAAGAAGGATGGGACCTAGAGAATCTACATTGATTAGCAGGCACTAAATAAAATCACTGTTAGGAACACGTATTTGATCCCACAGATTGATGACCTTATTGAATAACTCATGGGGGGCAAGTACTTCAACAAGATTTATTTGAATTCTGGCTATCACTAGGTTCCAAAAGAACCCATGGATGTATGGAAGACCACCTTCAAATCCAAAGAGATCCTTTTTGAATGGTTGATCATACCTTTCGAGTTGAAATGTTCCCATGCAAATTTTATGACATTGATCGATGATATATTGAAACAGTTCACCAAATCGTTCATGGTGGTATATCTAAGTGACATCCTCATCTTCTACAAGAGTTGGAAAGAACACTTGCAACATATTCAACAAATCCATCAAACCCTACGACAACATAAACTATGTGCCAACTTGGAGAAATTCACCTTTGACATGAACTAGATCCAATATTTGGGTTACACCATTGATGAGAAATCCATGCATGTGGATATGGGTAAGATCCAAGTCATTCGGGATTGGCTAGCCTCGAACACTCTAACTGAGCTTCACAACTTTTGGGCCTTTCCAATTTTTGTTGGCTTGTTGGGGCCTGACCCAGGTTCAGAGTTAATTATCCAAGAAAATCCCTGTATTACTCGCCCTTTCGGAAACAATATGTGGAGCATGGAATGAGGTCTCACCTAAAGTAGTATGGGGGGGGTGCTGGAACCAGGTTTCTGCACCCTTGAGATGTCTAAGGGTTTGATTCGGTCCAACTGTTAGTCCCTTCACGCAGGTTACTTCGCGCCCCTCCTTGCCCTGATATATTTGCCTTTGCACAGCCCTACCAGGGGCTGAGCGGCTTTCGCGCTACTGGAGCAGTGCTCTGCACTATTCCCCTAAGTCGCACCCGAGATCTTACTTATCTTCCTATACCAGTTAGTTATCTTCATGTAAATAGAAGCCTTATGTTATATTTATTTACACAACACACTCATATAATTTCATGCAACAAATAAACAATACAATGGCAATTTATACCCAATAATGCATTAAACAGGAAAAGATACATAGAAATATGGTAAAACTCTCTTTATTAATTCTTCCGACGGTTACAGACTCGACCTGCCTTGCGCACTCAGCTGCAGGGGTCTGCACACTCAGCTGCAGACTACTAGGCCTATGTGCACTCAGCTGCAGAGCCTTCTCCTACTCTACAACCCAAAGACACACTTTACACTTCGACTCAATCTTCTAGCCTCATCATGCTTCTATTCTTCTCGCTATATCTTCTCTTCTACACTTAGAGCCTCGCTCTATTTATACAATCCCATGGTGTGCGGACCATGAGTAGGTCTATCAAGCCGACATTATATTACAAAATCAAGGGTTGACAACCTTATGATTCTATCTCCAACTCTATTCGAACCACTGCAAGGTCGGCAATGCACTGAGCGACTGCTTACTGGATTTCCAGTACGCATTGTTCCGAGACCATGGTGTCAGAACTGCTTCCCTGGACCTGTTCCTGCGTCCCTTACATTTGTGCGAGCTTGCCTTCAATTGTCGTCATGATGGTGAATGCCTCATCGATCCAAGGCAGAATGCATGCTTTTAGGACTGCTTCTTTATGCCGTGCTGCGTCCACCTATTCTTTCAGTGCTTTGCCTATTGCATCTACGTGGGCCTCTGAGTGAGGGCCATCGTCTGTGCAGTTCCTTTGACACTGTCATATTTCTACTGGATTTCACATGCCTCTGTCTCTAAGAACTGGATGTTTGGGTCCTCCTGCAGGTTCATGAGGACCTCAAATGACTCCTCCAACATTTTGGTGCAGTTCCTCACTACACTGCCAATATCGTCCAATCCCACTGTAATAGCATTGGCATGTTGTTCTCTTACTTCCAGAGGGGTGGATGGCTATGCATTCAACCGCAGCTCTACGATCTGAAGGTTGAGCTCCAACTGAACCTTAGTCATTTCTTCTCATGCCTCACGCACCTCTGCTGCTAGCCTGTGGATACATGCCTCTGCTGGTGTATCTGTTGGGATGACCAGCTCAGGGATGCTCTGACAAGCTTCATCTAGTACTTGTACCAACTACCGATTCTGTGACACCACTTTGTCATGCTACAAGCTCAACTGCTCCATGTTGATCTTTAGCTTGCTTAGTACTTCCAGCGTGCGGCTCCCCCTAGCCCAGAGTTCTGCAGTAACCCCATCCTGAAGAATGTATAATGTCTCCCGCGAGAGTGCAGCCGCGTTGATCCTGATACCCTTTAGTGCGCTAAGTGTAGGCCTGTCGCCCTCATTTTTTGTCACCAATGCCCCTTCCAGCAACACTATTGTATTTTTCGTCCACACGCACAGCATCTGCTCTGCTACAGTTGTCCCTACTGCGAGGTTGGTCGAAAGGGTACTAGCCTGAGGAGTACTCACCTGCAACTCCTACAGATCTGCTCTGAGGGCCCCCAACACAATCTAGTTCTCCTACACAAAATTCTGGAGGGCCTCAGAGGTGACATCGCGCACTATCTCACCGATGTCATGCAGATCACCCTCGGTAAGGGTGATCAGGTCAATAGACAACTTTGATGCCTTGACCTTCTTGCACGGCCCCATCCGCTCGCTCGGGCGCTAGCACTTCAGTTGTTTTAACGTGGTTTGTGGGTCCGTGCCTCCCTCCTCTTCCTCTGCTTCCTGCCCATGTGAAGGGGACTTTTGGCCCTCACACGCCTTCGTGGTTGCCTCTTGTGCTGCTACTGCTACTGCCTTTTTCTGGTATGTTGATGTCTATGAAGCATCCTGTGCCTCCTGCGCTTCTGCTGCCACTGCCTCCTTCCTTCTCTTCTCTACCAACTACGCCATGGGTAGTTTGGCCTCCTCTTTCTTCATCTGCGCCGCAAAATTCTCCATTTTCGAGATGTCTGGAGTGCACCACTCTGGCGGCATGTCTACAGTTTATCAAAGATTGCATTATCCGTGGCTAGAAAGGGTAGCTCTCTCCATTGCTTGGTCGGGTCGTTGCATGCTCTAATGTATATGTTGTGGAGGTCTGCTTTAAACTCTGCAAAACTTTACAGGCTATTGTAGGCAGTGGTTGATAACTACAGCTTGTGGTTAATCCCCATCCCGAGGTTCATTTCCATGAACACCCAGAATATCTTGTTGTTGCGGATCCGATTTGCGTCCTTCGTGGCCCAGAGTGAAGCATACTTCGCAGCCTCTGGCAGATCCCTGTCAATTGTGGGGAATTGACTGTCCTCCAACAATTCCCCTACCACGAGCACTATGGATAGTAGAAGCCATGCATAGTGGAATGTTTTGCCTTGTTCCTTGGCCTCGCGGAAATTCTCCAAGAAACTGTTGCAGAGGAACTCAAACCAGTTAAACTAGACCCCTCCACGCACTGCTCAGCAAGTGCTACCACCAGCGTGGGTACCTCGTCTGCATGGCACTTGTGTATAACCTTACCTGCCAGTATTTGGTTTACCACTCTTACAGCTTTATCATTGATGCTAGATATGGCATAGCCCCTCTTCTTCTTTTCCAGTTTATACTTCTTCTTCATGGCCTTCGCGATGACCAGGTCACTGCTTTTCCCCTCCAAGATAGATGCGAGGTCCTCTCCTTTACATGGAAGCCGGGTAATGCGATGAATCAAGTGGTCCGTGATGGGGATAGGATCATCCACCCATAAACACCCACCATGCATTAGGCAGAGCAGCTACTTGATGATGAAAATTGTTATTAGGGCACGATGGTAATGCGTCACCCGAAGCAGGTTTAGTAACCCTGCCTTTTCCACTCTGCGCAACCACTTTCCTGACTCTAAATCGTTAACCCTTGCCATGGTGTTCTGATTAGGCTTCATGAGCTACGTGGTCTCTAAGTGAGGGAACTTCTCGTGGTCAACAAGATCGCAATCTTCAAATTTCAAGCTAGGCACCCGCCCCAGGTGTGTGCGCTCAAAAATGATGTCGTCTAGGAGGAGCAGGGTTTGGGGAGAGCTCTTACTCTCGTCAAGATCCTTGGGAACTTTAGCCTTCCCCTTCCATGGGGGGATATAGGTAGGCAACCTTGTTGGAGGGTGTGCAGACTCAGTTTCCTCCTCCATGCCTTCGTCCTCATATTCTTCAATGATAAGATCCTCCAGGTTTTCCTCCTCCTTGTCGGTTTCTATGTTAATGACTTTCCCTTTCTCCACCATTGTTAGCCTGGTGCGCAGAGGGTTTCGCAGGGACACACATACAGGAACCATCGCATGTTTGTATTTCTTTAGTCTTGGCATGCACGGTGATTTAGGGATTTCTGCCACAATCTCGGTGGCTTCAGGGGCATCCCCCATAGTCAGGGCCTTCGCAGCCTCTTTGGCGGTCATCTATGTAATTTCCATAACTTCCTCAGATGCTTCCATTGTGTCCGACCAAAAATCTATCACTTGCGTACTTAGGGCCTCAATCAATGTTCTGCACACGTCAAATAGGGCTGTGCTCAGGCTACGTGGAGTATACAGTAGCTCGATTTGCAAATGACCAAGTGTTGTTTGCTAGGCAACCCTTTGTAATTTATAGCACCTTTTGAACTTGAATTCGACCGTTCCCCCCAAATCCGGTTCATTAATGCTCTCTTGGTGGCAAATTTTCCCAAATCTCGTTGGAAATACCGGGGGGGTTAATCAGTATTTCTTTTCAATTATTATTTTTACCAGTTAAATCATTTACATTTAGAACACAAAACTAACAATAGGAATACATGTTTTTATTAATACAATCTTTACACTAAATTAGGTACAATATATATAAGGCTTCAATCTGTTGCCAAGCACCAAATTGGTCTTTTTTGAGGCTCCAACCTCTAGGGCTCCAACCCTATCATCTCAAGGCACCAACCTTATGTTTAGGAGCACCAACTCCAAGGACACCAATCCTTCCAATTTTGAGACACCAACCCCAAGAGCTCCGACCCTATCTTGTCAAAGCACCAAATTTGGATTTAGGAGCACCAACTCCAAGGACACCAATCCTTCCAGTTCTAAGGCATCAACCCCAAGGGATCCAACCCTATCTTGTCAAGGCACCAACCTTGTCTCATTCGAGGCTCTAACCTTCCAGGCACCAACCCTCTAGGCTCCAACCCACTGCTATATTTTGTCTAGATATGTTTGATAGTAATTCTCTTCTCCCAAAATCTTCTTCACTGAATTCTGTCAATCTATAGCTTCACTGTAGTCTCCATGCTACAACATCAACGACATCCTGTCTTCATATGAAGGAGTCTTCAGAACTCTTCATATTGCCCACACAAAGCAATGCTGGTGCTGTATACTTCGTCTTCCGATTTCCTCCTGTCCTGCTGGACCTTTGGCTTCATTCTGTCCTGTTGGACCTTCGGCTTCCTTCTGTCCTGCTGGACCTTTGACTTCCTTCTGTCCTACTGGACCTATGACTTACTTCTGTCCTTTTGCTTCCTTCTCTCACTCAATCTTCGACTTCTTTTATACCTTCACCATCTGCCAGACCTTTGGCTTCTCGACCTTTCGACTTCTTCTTTCATTCACTTGACCTTCTAACTTCCTATGTTCCTTCAAGTTCACAAGTTGTGAACTGTTACCTCTTCTATGTGATAGATGCCCGAGATACGTTACCCATATGGATGTCCCACATGCCACGTCATCACCTTTAATCGCAATGGATTGTTTGACATCCCTTATAAACTAGCGATACTGTAGATGAAAAATTGTATAAAGTCATGTTATAGTGGTGCAGTGGGTCTGCAATATGATATCACAATCAGAGGTTTTACCATCGTTACAACTCTTCAAGACTTGCAATATGTGACAGATGCGATATTTCTTTAGGATTGTTTTCATAAATAGATCGAGTTTGCAGCTCAAATCGCAATCAGGGATTTCAACATGACAAGGCTTTAAAGAGACTTGCGATGTGGCAGACATGATATCATATTAAGGCGTATGTAATGGAACTATCGAGTCCACAACTTAGGGAATTCAAGCCCGATCACTTTATGACCTGATATCCGTTGGATCCACAACCTTATCGCAATCGACGGTTTGCAGGACTTCGACTGCCACTTGGATTAAAAATCTCCTTAACCCCCATATTTGACTGTGATCTAAGGGTTGACTATGAGATCGATGGCTAGGATGGAGTGTGGGACTTCAGCCACGATCAAGGGAGTCTATACTTTCCTACCCGCACTCTTCTGATAGCTATTGCTCCTATGACTTCTCTTCACTCTTCTGCTCTTCCGATAGTTGTTGCTCCTGTGGCTTCAATAATAACTCTGTTTATGCTCCTTCATCTTACTCTTTGGCTTCTTACTCCTCTGTTATCGATGTTGCTCTTTGTTCTTTCGATAACACTTACCCTTGGGCATATGCGATAACCTGCTTCTCTTGCTCCAGTGACTTACTTCTTTAATGGATTTCGATAAACTCTTCGTCTTACTCTTTGGCTTCCTGCTCTTGTTTCTTTATTGGATCTACTGTGTCATTTGTTGTTCAATTGACTTGCTGCATCATTTGTTGTTCAATTGACCTCCTGCTATTCAATTGTTGTTCAATTGTTGCTTAATTGACCTCCTGCTGTTCAATCCACTTGGGTCCTCCATCTCATCATATCATCATATATCAAACTTTCATCACTATGAGCATTATGATCAATGGGCATCAATGGGAAATCATGCTAACTACAAGACTGATACAAATTGATTCTCTGATAAGAGCAGATGTCTCTCCTATAAGATAAGCATGTGAAACAATGAACTCAACTACCCAACATGCCTCTAGCCAAGACCATGCATCCCACCACGCTGACCATGCTCCCCATAAACATCTAATGGGGTTGAAATCATACTCTCTTTGCTATTGTAGCAACACTTACGCTTCTCTGCAAGAAGCATCCTTTTCAATTGCAAGAGACTACTCCTAATGGAATAGGAATTCAACCAAATCTGACTAATGATATACATTGATATGCAATACAAACCAATTCTCTATGCATCAAATACGTGGCTGTGATAAGTACATATGATTGATATATGAATCTTCTATAAGCATACCTTTCACCATCAAATGACTCTATGGACCCAACTTACATCATTCAATCAAGCTTCCTAATGCAACAAGGGCTATGTCAATGACATGTATCAAATAATTTGCCATCACAAACACTGCTACATTTACATCAATGACAACCTAGATTAACAATCTCCCCTTTTGTCATTGATGGAAATATTCTTCTTCTCTCCCCCTTTGACATCAATGGCAAAGGAGTGCACAAGGACTCCCTTTGTCGAACTGCTCCCCCTGTCATGGTGCTCTTCCTTCTTCTTTTTTTCTTACTCAAGATAGAAGGATTGTTGCCTCATCATCAACTAGCACATTATCCCCTCTTAATGTCTTAGAACTTATTCATAATGCTTTCAACAATGCTTAAAGATGCTCCATTTCCATGCTTCCAAATAGGCTCCAAATAGTCATACACCAAATGTTCAAGTCCACGTTTTTATGCTTCTGCAATCTGAATTTTGTTGTCTTCATAGTCATAATTAAGGAGTCTTTATAGTCTGAATCAGGAGAAGATGCCACTAAAATTTTCATTCTTGTTATCTTTCTTCAAATCAAGATTCCTTTGTATCTCTATGCTTCTCCTTAATTTACTGAGCTATATTCTACTGCACAACATTCTCCTTTCTATAGTCCTTTTGATGAGCCATCTTTTCCTTGTGTTCTTGTAAAAATCTCTACAAGTTATCTCCACTAGTAGACTTTGATATCCAATATGTGACTGTATTTTAAATTCTTTAACTGGTTGACAACTTTTTGTAATGCTTCAATTATGCTAGATTCTTCCAACTGTTCTTGCTTCAAGCTCCATTCCCATATGTGTCTGTTTGTTTGAAGGTTGTCACTATTATTGTCCTTGATTTACCTGTTCTCGCATCATATCCCTGAGTCGAGACATTCAACTTCTATAATACCAAAAATATAGTTATTTTCCCTATTTCTCTAGCATTGAATGGCCTTCTCTGTTGCTCGAATTTATCCTTAGTGATCAAGTGGAAAAAATCTTCAACAACAGTCCAAATAATGGTTACAAGATCATGTTCTTCAATGTAGTGATCCTGAGAAATGATATTTATCAAAGAATGATTATTAATATAGCTCATCAAGGATTTCATAAGGACCCTTTCATGAATAGATTCTGCAATAATGATCAAGAATCACAGGCTCCTCCTAATTGTATGCATCATCTCTTTTGGTAGAATCTTCCCATCAAATGCTTAGATTGTCGAAGATCAGGTCAATAACATGTGTTGTTGACTGAAGAGTTCAAGGGACTTTCGGATTGCATTTGCTTTCTTCTCCATACTTGTGTAACTTTCTTCTCTAGCATAGTTCTAGCTTGAGAAGGTGCCCAAATCAAGTTACAATTACATTCCATATGACCAATGTTATGACACTTGAAGCATTCTATGTTGTTCATGAATAAGAATTCATGACTTCTTCTTGTGAAATTGCTTCTCGGAGATTGACAGGGATCATTATAAGCCCTACAATCTTTTGCCATGTGTCCAAAGTTTGTACAAGAATAACAATAACCAAGAAATAAACTTTGGTACCTGGGAGATGGAGATTTCCTTGATGTACTTCTGAAGCCTTTCTGCCTTGAGATCCTTTGATGATAATTATTTCTTCTCACATCCTTGACAACATTTGCATTTCTTCTTGGAACAGGACTTCCTTCATTATCGCCTTGACTCTTATCTTTACCTTTGTTGAAACTGGGAGCATCAACATTTCTTTCTGACTTCCTCATATCCTTGTTGTTTGAAGCATTATCATTCTTGCTTGAGGATTCACCTGCATACCCAAGACCTGATTTATCAAATGGACATCTTTGATGGCTGAGCATGTCATCCAAGGCTTGAGAGCTCTTCAAGGTTTTGTCCATCCCTTCAACCTTTTTCCTGAGGGAGACAATCTCTTCTTCCAATTTTTCGCAATCATTATTCTTCTTAGCAAGTTGTTTCTCAATCTCTTCCTTAATACGTATTGCTTCATTTGCTTCTAATTTAAGGGAGATGATATCTGACTTCATTTTGAAGATTTCTTCATTTTCCTTTGCTAGACTGCTCTCCATTTCTTCCTTGATCCTTGTAGATTTACATGTTTCGGTCTTGAGAAGGTTGATGTTATATTTTAATTTAAATATTTCTCCATCCTTTGCTTTTAGTTGACATATCATGGTGTTTCTCTCCTTTTCTGCTTCATCAACCTGTCCTTCTATGATTGCCAATGCTTCCATTGTCTTCTCAGCTCCTTGTGCTAACTTTCTTGCTTCTTGTAGTTGAGATTTGAGAGAGGAGACCTCTACCTTGTACTGACCAATATCTTCTTCAAGTTTGTTCAAGTTCTTGTGCCTTTGTTCAAGTTTAATTGACAAGGTATCTTCCCATTTCTTTGCTTTATCCAATTGATTTGTCATGGATATGACTTCTTCATGATGTTGTCTTTTGCTTTGATGAAATTCCTTCTTAAGCTTGGCAAGCTATTCATCCCTTTCTTGTACTTGAAGCTTGACAAGGTCAGCTTTCTTCCTTGTTTGGTCTTGGTCACCAACTAGTGCTTTCTTATTAAGTTCCTCGTTTTCCTTTTTCAAATTGATAATGTATTCCATGGCAGCCATAAGTTTAGTGAGGATATCTTCTTCATCTTCTAGGTCTTCTTTAGCCTTGATGTCATCATTCTCATTTTCAGCTTCTATGATGGGTTCCGGATTTCCTTCTTGGTTTCCATCATCTTCTTGACTAGTGGTCATGGTCAAGGCTCCTTTTGAGTGAAGGTCATGAAGTTTGTCCCATATACCCTTAGTTGATGAACATTTTCCTAAATTGTTCTTTATAGAATCTGGTAGCCCATTCAAGATTACCTTCATTGCTTTTGCATTGTACTCCTTGGATTCTCCATCCATCATGCTATCAACAATTATTGATTTCCAGACTTTAATGCCTTGATTCTTTAAGAAATTCCTCATTCTTGCTTCCCATATATCAAAGTTTCCATTGAACCATGAAGCCTTCACAAATTGATTGACTTCTATTTCAGTGGTTGAGGGAGAGACATCTTTAGGAGGATTGGAGACTTTCTTCCTTGGCTTAGCCAATTGTGTTCTACTGATCAACCTTCAAGCTGTTAAGCTTTGAGTGAAGGTACTGGTTCTGATACCAATTGTTGGAAATACTGGGGGGGTGGTGAATTAGTATTTCTTTTCAATTTTTAATTTTACCAGTTAAATCATTTAAATTTAGAAAACAAAATGAACAATAGGAATACATGTTTTTATTAATATAATATTTACACTAAATCAGGTACAATATATATAAGGCTTCAATCTGTTACCAAGCACCAACTTGGTCTTTTGTGAGGATCCAACCTCTAGGGCTCCAACCCTATCATCTCAAGGCACCAACCTTGTGTTTAGGAGCACCAACTCCAAGGACACCAATCCTTCCAATTCTGAGACACCAACCCCAAGGGCTCTGACCCTATCTTGTCAATGAACCAACTTTGGATTTAGGAGCACCAACTCCAAGGACACTAATCCTTCTAGTTCTGAGGCATCAATACCAAGGGCTCCAACCCTATCTTGTCAAGGCACCAACCTTGTCTTGTTCGAGGCTCAACCTTCTGGGCACCAAACCTATGGGCTCCAACCCACTGCTATATTTTGTCTAGATATGTTTGATAGTAATTCTCTGCTCCCAAAATATTCTTCACTGAATTCTATCAATCTACAGCTTCACTGTAGTCTCCATGCTACATCATCAATGACATCCTGTCTTCATATGAAGGAGTCTTCACAACTCTTCATGTTACCCGCACAGAGCAATGTTGGTGCTGTCTACATTGTATACCGTCTTCCTCCTATCCTGCTAGACCTTCGGCTTCCTTCTCTCTTACTGGACCTTCGGCTTCCTTTTGTCCTGCTAGACCTTTGGCTTCATTCTGTCCTGCTGGACCTACGGCTTACTTTTGTCTTTCTGCTTCCCTCTCTCACTTGATCTTTGGCTTCTTTTATACCTTCATCATCTGCCAAAACTTTGGCTTCTCGACTTTTCGACTTCTTCTTTCATTCGCTTGACCTTCTGGCTTCCTCTATTCCTTCAAGTTCACGAGTTGTGAATTGTTACCTCTTCTTTGTGATAAATGCCCGAGATATGTTACCCATATGGAGGTTCCACATGCCACGTCGTCACCTTTAATCGCAATCAACAGTTTGACATCCCTTATAAACTAGCGATACTGCGGATGCGAAATTGTATAAAGTCATGTTACAGTGGTGCAACGGGTTCACAATATGATATCGCAATCGGAGGTTTTACCATCGTTACATCTCTTCAAGACTTGCAATATGTGACGGATGCAATATTTCTTTAGGATTTTTTTCATAAACAAATCGGGTCCGCAACTCAAATCGCAATCGAGGGTTTCAACATGACAAGGCTTTAAAGAGACTTGCGATGTGGCGAATGCAATATCATATTAAGGCGTATGTAATGGAACTATCGGGTTCGTAACTTAGGGAATTAAAGCCCGATCACTTTATGACTCGATATCTGTTGGATCCACAGCCTTATCACAATCGACGGTTTGTGGGACTTTGATTGGCACATGGATTAAAAATGGCCTTAACCCCCACAGTTGACCATGATCTAAGGGTTGACTATGAGATTGACGGCTAGGATGGAGTGTGGGACTTTAGACATGATCAAGGGAGTTCGTACTTTCCTACCCCCGCTCTTCTAATAGTTGTTGCTCCTGTGACTTCTCTTCACTCTTCCGCTCTTTCGATAGTTGTTGCTCCTGTGGCTTCTCTGATAACTCTGTTTATGCTCCTTCATCTTACTCTTTGGCTTTACGATGGCTTCTCCTCTTTGGCTTCTTACTCCTCTGTTAACATTGTTGCTCTTTGTTCTTTCGATAACACTTACCCTTGGGCATATGCGATAACTTTCTTCTCTTGCTCCGATGACTTGCTTCTTTAATGGCTTTCGATAAAATCTTCATCTTACTCTTTGGCTTCTTGCTCCTATTGCTTTACTAGATCTATGCGTCATTTGTTGTTCAATTGACCTCCTGCTATTCAATTGCTGTTCAATTGCTGTTCAATTTTTGTTCAATTGACCTCCTGTTGTTCAATCCACTTGGGTCCTCCATCTATCATATCATCATATATCAAATTTTCATCACTATGATCATTATGATCAATGGGCATCAATTGGAAATCATGCTAACTACAAGGTTGATACAAATTGATCGTCTGATAAGAGCAGATGTCTCTCCTACAAGATAAGCATGTGAAACAATGAACTCAACTACCCAACATGCCTCTAGCCAAGACCATGCATCCTACCATGCTGGCCATGCTCCCCATAAACATGTAACGAGGTTGAAATCATACTCTCTTTGCTACTGTAGCAACACTTACACTTCTCTGCAAGAAGCATCCTTTTCAATTGCAAGAGACTACTCCTAATGGAATAGCAATTCAATCAAATCTGACTAATGAAATACAATGATATGCAATACAAATAAATTATCTATGCATCAAATACATGGTTGTGATAAGTACATATGATCGATATATGAATCTTCTATAAGCATACCTTTCACCATCAAATGACTCTATGGACCGGACTTACATCATTCAATCAAGTTTCCCAATGCAACAAGGGCTATGTCAATGACATGTATCAAAGAATTTGCCATCACAAACATTACTATATTGACATCAATGACAAACTAGATTAACAAATAATACCCATAATTTGTGTCTTAAATGCCACCGCCCATTCCATTTGGTCTCAAGTCGAGCATCACATCATGAATAGTGACTTCAACCATCACTTTCTGGCCAACCTGCATGGGAGCACAACCCCCCTTGTGCTATTGCGGACCTTGTGACTCTTTGCTTCTGCGCACAGCTCCCGGGTAAAATATTTTATAGTCCCGTGCCTCCTTTCAACTACCTAGAGCACTGAGACTTTACTTCCCTCGGCTAGTCAGGTGGTCGCGCCACCTGTATAGGGTTTCATTCGGTCATCCATCATATTTCCTAAAGAATACCCACCTTTTATTGTTACTGGCAGCGTCGTGCACTTTATCATTTGCAGCGCGCCATCATGGTTGTTTTGTTTAGTAATATGTGGTCCAAGCCAAGGCATCAGACTGAGCAATTCACGGCGATAGTCCCCAAACTTGTCAGCATGATCATGCGCACACTGTTTTATCACCCTGGTATTCTTATCGAGAAAATATTCCTTTATTTCGTCCTCCAGCTTCTTGACTTCTGATGAGCCCCAGATTTGGTAACTTGTTGGGCTCATTTGGCCTAATTATCCTTGTCCATTCCTTGTTCAATCCTTCATTTTTCATAGATTATGCATTATTTTTCAGTATGTTTATGTCATTTGTACGAATAAGGGTAGTCACTCTTCCTAGGTGGCTAACACGTGCTCATTTCAGGTTTTTTGACACATGTTGGAGCAAAACCGAGCAATCATGGGCTAGAAGACAGCCAAGCTTGAGGTGAGGATTCATAGGGGGGTTGTCTATGGCATTAAATAGCCCTTCTTCGGGATCTTCACCCCCAACTCCGAGCTCCAAAGGCCACCAAAACCGGATCTAGAAGGCAGCTAAGCAGATTTTGGAAGGGGCTGTCTACTCACAGTTTGGACAGTCAAGTCCCATAGATTTAGGAGGCCAGCTAGGGCCCTCGTGGTGTATAAATGTTAAGGCCTTAGCCTTCATAAGGGACTTTTGGAAACCATTTCATATTTTTCACTACAGTGCTGTTAGCTTTACTTTGTTCTCTTGTAGCCATTTTGGCATAACTCTTGACTTATGACTATTTTTTTATAATGAGAAGCAGTCCGATTTTATATCAGCTCTGAGTTTTCTATAGGAGCCATAGCTTTCAGGGTTGGGCCCAACCTGAGAGCCTAGGGCTTCCTTTTTGTACTGCTACCTTTCCTTTATGCATTGTTGTTTTTCTTTTATGCATTTGAAACATATTTTTGTTGGGCAGATTTAGGTGTGTTGGTTAAATAGGTCACTGTTTATGAATAGAATTGCTTCATATGTTTAAAATAGATTGGTAGGATAATAACAGGAAAAAAGCTCCAAGAAAAGGGTCAACAACACTCTCAGTTTCACCTCATCCTTATTGGATCAGGGGCTGGAATTGAAGAAACAGTGTTTCCCCAACAAAAACACTAGTTTGCTTGACCATGCAATCCTTAGTGTACTGTTTTCATTTGCAGAAGTTAGTTATGGGTTTAGATCTCTAAAATTTTTCTTTGCATGATTGATGTACATGGTTTTCTTTCCAAATACAGCTGTTGTTCATTCGTTTTATTGATAGTTAGATTAGATTGGCTAGGACTTTGATTATTTGTAAGACTTTGTTGATTCGGTTAAATGTACACCGTGCAGGGCATCTATACCACTCTCTCGTTCGCCTAAGCTTCATCAAAGCCAACTGTTCCATCTCCTAGCTAGGTTCCTCATCTCACACCTGTCCTTTTGCCCTCCTTTTGCCCACGTAACCCTACCTTATTGCTCCATCATTGTATTAGCCTTCTTTAAGCCAAGTCAGCCTTCTACACCCTCTCACCACTCCATCCACCAGTCCCTGGGTCACTCCAGGCCCCTATCCTACCTCCCTATCCATTCATGCATCTTCCCTCACTCACCCATCCTCTAAAATCCACATTTTAGACATCCTGTAGAAATTTCTGAACATCCTGTAGAAATCTCTGAATATCCTGTAGAACCCCTGCAGACTTCCTGTAGAGGCTCACAAATGAGGTTTCTTGATAGCCAAACTTTGTGAAACTCTCTGGAAAGGTGTTAGGGACTCCTTAGACCCTCTTTGAACCTTCCAAACCTTTTCCAAGCATTTCTCCTCCTTGCTCCACCCCTGCACAGTAAAAAGTCAGTTAAAAGCACATGCACGATAATTCTAATAACTTATTCAAAAATACAAAAAGATGTTTTCTTCAGGTAGAGGTAGTCTAGACACATGTATTTTACCTTCATATAAGTAATGAAATCCCTTCCAGTAGTTTGCTTCTCTCCTTTGCATCAGTAGGACTAGTTGGTAGAATTAGGGTTTGCTAGGGTTTGCATTACTTTTTGGCTTTCAGTTTCTTTCCGCAAGTAGATTAGATTCCTTGAGTTAGCTTTCATCCATCAGTTAAAAAGCTTCTTCTAAGAGCTCATATAATTTGGCTGAAGCCCCTATCGGACTTGTGCCAGCTGACCAAGTGACAGCTGCGGCAAGAGCTAGTACTTGTGCATACAGCACCGTCGCTTCCAAGTTTTTTACGAACTACCGGGTTGATAAAAGTAAAGAAGGGAGTCCCAGGAGTTGCAGCATTATTGCTGCAATACTGGAGCCCACCATCTTTTTGGCGCCATTGCCGGGGACGCGTCAGAGTATTGGTGATTGTTGCTTTTCTACTATTTTCTCCTACAACCTTTTTCTAATTAGTTTATTTCATTTCATTTCCGCAAAAGTAGAGTAGATATTTCCTGCTTTCATAGATTAGCATTTCAATTCCGCAATTTCAATTCTGCAAGCGTAGATTAGCGTTTCAATTTAGCAAGCGTAGACTATCATTTAATTCCTGCAATTTCATTTGAGCAAAATAGATTAGTCCTTTCGTGCTTTCATTTCAATTCCGCATTTTCATTTCAGCAAGATAGTTAGATGCAGTTCAATCTATTTTAGTTTTGCAGGTACTAGAAGAAAAAAAACAAAAGCAATCAAAATTCTTTCCATTTCATGCATCGTAGGAACAGAGATAAAACCGGCAAATTCTTACCCAACACCCCCACCACATCACTAAGTCAACCTTCTCTCTTCTCTGGTGACAGTGAGCCAGAAGAGCCTATATGTGAACTTCCTGAGATATAAGAAGATCCTATAACAGAAGAAGAGTTAGAGAACACTCCATCTGAAGCCATGGCTGAAAACCGAAACGGTAGAAGAGAAGATGAGAGAATAGAAGGTGCCTTTCCCATCCGAGAGACCAATGGAGACATGAAAATGAAAAACATAAGCCCCTCCACTTTACCTCACTTCCATGGATTGACTACTGAAGACCCTGATACCTTCCTGTTTGATTTTGTTGTCCTTTGTCGAACTTATGACTATGCTGAGGATGAGCAAAAGTTGAAACTCTTTCCCTCTACCCTCAAGGACACATCATTACGCTGGTTCATGGGGTTACCTGGAAACAGTATCACCACTTGGGCTCAGATGCAGCAAGATTTCAATGCCAAATATCGGGACTACTGTAGATCCAAAGAAACTAAGGGAGACATCTTCCGGATGACCATGGGAAGCGATGAATCTTTAGAAGACTACGAGGAAAGGTTCCAACTCAGTTATAAACGGGCTAGGTGCACACTTGACCCGAAATTTCTGAAGCTGGTTCTGCTCCGAGGAGTCCCTAAAGACCTTCTGGACACCCTTAACATGTTGACTGGAGGAGACATCTACCAACTACCTTATGAGGACATAAATACCGTGTTTAGAAACCATTCTAGGGCGGCCCGGAAGAGAGGTAGGGGGAATCATCTTTCAGCTAGTACCAATGCAACTTGATACCTTCCGAATTCAGAAAAAGAAACAAGAAGCTGAGAGGGCTTTGACCATCTTTTGTCCTAGATGCACGAGGAAGCATCCCAAGAATGAGTGCCCATTGCACTCAGTAGAGGTATGTTTCGTTTGTGAGGAAGACCACCCCACCAACCAATGCCCTACCTGGCCTGGATTTAAAGCGATGTATCTAGAGGCTGAGGTGGCTACTGAACCTCTCTACTTCCTCAACCAGAGGAAGCCACATGGACCCAGACCTTACCAACAGGGGATACAATGGACATCCCAAGCTTATTATAACCCCAACCAATCCGCTCATATACCTTCTTAGGGCCCCCTGCTCATCCTTCCTGGTCCACACCTCCTCCTTGGTCTTATCCATCTCCATACCATACTCAACCTCCTTCTCATTCGTTTCACTCACATGCCCAGCCACAACCTCAGTGGAATGCACCTCAACCGGGGTGGAGGCCCCAGTACAACACTCCTCCCGCCATTTTTCCTCCACCACCGGCTCAACCACAACCATTACCTCCTGCTCCTCCAAGACAACCCCAGATGCCTGCTCAACCGAACCCGAACCCCAACAACAGATAGGCCCAGCAGGTATATACTGGGGAGACAACATGCCCTACCTATGCTGTGGAGATCCAGGAGATCAACCTACGATCTGGGAAGGTCCTTCCAGAGTGCCAACCTCCTCCCCTAAAGGAGGAGGAAGAGAAACAGGAAAGTGAACCCCAAGCCATTCCACCCTTTCCTGAGTGACTCACAGTAACCACACAACCCAACCCAGAAGAGAATGAGCTTATGGGAGAACTCAAGTAGTTGTGTGTGAAAATACCACTTCTCCAGGCCATAAAAGATGCACTGATATACAACAAATTGATTAAGGAGAAGTGTTTCAGGCACCCAGGCAGGCAAAGAGAGATGCCTCAACCATCAATGTCATAGGACAACTGTCCGATCTCATGTTGGGGCAAGTAATCTGTCCAAAGTATTTGGACCCTGGGAGTCCTGTAGTTGATGTCCACATCAATGGCACCATCATACCCCACACCTTGATTGATCTAGGGGCCGCCATTAATGTGATGACCATGGACACCATACTTAAGCTCAACCTTCAGAGTTCCTTAAGGAAGACCTCGAAAGTGCTGCAATTGGTAGACCGCTCCATCGTGACTCCCGAAGGGATTGTGGAAGATGTTTTGGTCTCTGTTGACTCCTGGGAGTACCCTACGGACGTTTTGGTCCTTCAGCCAAAGGCAAAACTCACGAGATATCCCCTCATTTTGGGAAGGCCTTGGCTGGCTACTGCGGATGCTTACATCAGCTGTCGAGCAAGAAGCATGACCATCAAAAATGGGCCTATGTCCAAACAGTTGGTCCTATACCCTCCTGCCCAACTTCTGCTAGAACATGACTTACCCCTCTGGTTGGAATAAGGAGAAGAGGATGAGGTCTACTCTACACCATTATGCACAGTAGAGGCCACCAGGGGAGGTCCTCAAACCGAGGATGATTTGATTGAGAACTTAATCCAAAATCCTCCCCCTGGTGCACTATCCTTGGAAGAGTCGATGGAAGTAACCCAAGCCAATGCTTTAGTGGACCTATGTACGACTGATCCAACCACTCCCAGAGTTAAGAATGTGGAGTTTGGCCCTGAAAGAACTTTAAAGATCAGTTCCTCTCTCTCTCCCTCTCAGGAAAAGGAGCTATGTAGCCTCTTGACCCACCATTTGGAGGCTTTTGCCTGGAGCTACAAGGAAATGAAAGGAATCCATCCCTCAGTCTGCACCCATCATATTTACATTAAGGAGGATTGCAAACTAGTCAGGCAACCTCAGAGGAGAATGAATCCAGCCCTTAAGGACATTGTTAAAGAAGAAGTGCAAAAATTGTTGGATGCAGGATTCATCTACCCCATATCGGACAACGAATGGGTTTCCCCTCTGGTGTTGGTACCCAAGAAAAATGGGAAGTGGAGAATCTGTGTGGACTACAGAGAACTGAACAAATCCACCAAGAAAGACCACTTCCCTCTGCCTTTCATAGATCAAGTGTTGGATGGACTGGCAGGAAAGAAGTTTTTCTCTTTCCTAGATGGGTTCAGCGGGTATAATTAGATCCAAATCAGCCTGGAGGACCAAGAAAAGACCACCTTCACTTGTCCATGGGGTACCTTTGCCTACCGAGTCCTTCCCTTTGGGCTATACAATGCCCCTGCCACTTTCTAGAGAACTGTATTGAGCATCTTTGCCGAGTTGGTTCATGATTCAGTGGAAATCTATATGGATGACTTTACTCCTTACGGGTCTAGCTTCCAAGAAGACCTTTCCAACCTGGGAAAAGTTTTAAGCAAGTGCATTGAGATGAACCTGTCCCTTAGCCCTGAAAAATGTGAATTCCTGATGACTGAAGGGACTGTGTTAGGTCATACCATTTCTCGCCAAGGATTACAGGTGGATCCTAATAAAATTGCTATCATCAAAAGGGTTCCACCTCCTCAGAAGGTAAGAGATGTTCGGAATTTCTTAGGCTTAGCGGGATATTATAGAAGATTCATGAATGACTTCAGTAAGCTAGCCTCACCATTGTTTGGCCTCTTAGCAAAAGATGTTGAATTTCAATGGACTTACGACTGTCAGAGGGCTCTAAATGAATTAAAGGATAAGTTGGTGTCCGCCCCAATTTTGAGAGGCCCAAACTGGGCCCTACCTTTTCACATCCACACTGATGCCTCAAACAAAGCCATAGTGGCAGCCTTAGGACAAGTTGAAGAAAAACTTCCATATGCCATATACTTTGTCAGCAAAAACTTATCCAAGGCAGAAATGAATTATACTGTAACTGAGAAAGAGTTCCTGGCCGTGGTCCATTCCCTGAACAAGTTCTGACACTACATCACTGGCTATCAAACATTTTTACATACCGACCATGCTGAAATTAGATATTTAATGAATAAGCCTGATGTGAATGCTCGTATTATTATATGGTTACATTTGTTGCAGCGGTTTGATTTGACTATCGTTGACAAACCAGGTCAAGAAAATGTTGTTGCTGACTTCTTGTCTAGATTGGATTTTCCGGCAGGTGAAGAAGGAATAGTGGATGACCAGATGCCAGATGAACATCTATTTGCTATCTCAGTACTCTCTCCGTGGTTTGCTGATATAGCAAACTATCTGGTCTCAGCACAGTTCCCTCCGCATCTATCCTCAAAGGAGAAGAGCAGAATCGTGAGGAAGAGTGCCTCATTCACTTGGATCGGGGGTAACCTGTTCAAACTTGGCCCCGATCAAATCTTAAGGCATTGTGTAAGGGAGGAGGAAGTCTTTGACATCCTCCTAACCTGTCACGATGGGCCTTGTGGAGGAAATTTTGCAGCCAAGAGGACTTCCTTCAAAATTCTACAGGCAGGCTACTATTGGCCCACTCTTCATCAAGATGTCAGAAGATATATCAGCCAATGTGACCGATGCCAAAGGATGGGGAAACCGACTCCAAGGGACGAAATGCCTCTCCAACCTCAAGTGAATCTTGAGCCATTTGAGAAGTGGAGTATGGATTTCGTGGGTCCTATCAACCCTCCTTCAAGGTAAAGGTCTTACATCATTGTGTGCACAGACTATCTGACAAAGTGAGCAGAAACCAAGGCAATCAAAGCAGCAACAGAAGAAAAGGTGGCTGAGTTTTTAAGAGAAAACATCTTCTGCAAATTTGGCTACCCAAGAGAGTTAGTCACCGATCAAGGAAGCCAGTTCACCTCCAACTTAATTGAAGACTTTCTCGCTCATCACAAGATCAAGCATAGGACTTCCACCCCATGTCATCCTCAAGCAAATGGGTAGGTGGAAGTCACCAATAGAGCATTAGAAGGGATTTTGACTAAGGTGGTGAGCAGCAGCAGAAAGGATTGAGCAGATCGCCTGGTTGAGGCCACTTGGGCCTACAACACCACTTGGAAGACCACAACCAGTTTCACACCTTATGAGATGGTCTATGGGAAGATAGCTTTGCTGTCAATCGAGTTTGATTACAACACATTGAGGATGGCAGCTCAGCTGGACCTAGAGCTCAGCCATGCTCAACAAGAAAGGTTATTGCAGCTGAATGGGTTAGATGAACACCGAATGTAGGCCCTCCTCCACTCAGAAGTGGTTCAACTTCAGAGGAATATATGGCATGACGGGCACCTCAATGACAAACAATTCTAGCTGGGAGATTAGGCGTTGCTGTATGATTCCAGACATAAGGATTTCAAGGGGAAGCTGAGGACAAGATGGCTAGGATCATATGCAGTGGAGAAGTCTAATGACAATGGTTCTGTCCTTATCCGGACCATTGATGAAGAAGCCATACCCATGCTCGTCAATGCGCATCGACTAAGTATCTACAGGAAACCTCTTTCGAGGCAAGAGTTCATCAAAACTGTGGAAAAATCAGTGCTGGTCATAGAGAAGGGTTCTGCCTCTGTTTTGGGCACACCCTGAGCATCATTATATATATATATATATATATATATATATATATATATATATATATATATATATATATATATATATATATATATATATATATATATATATATATATATATATATATATATATATATATCTATATATATATATATATAAAATGCAATAAAAAAATATCCTTGGGTGAAAACCTTTCTGAGGCGCCCAAGGCAGATGGTAGGGGTGAAATTCTCATTGAGGCGCCCCTGTTGTCTCTCTGAAAAAAGAATTGGAATAAAAATATCCTTGGGTGAAAACCTCTCTGAGGCGCCCAAGGCAGATAGTAGGGGTGAAAACCTCATTGAAGCGCCCCTGTTGTCTCTTAAAAAAAAAAGGAAAAAAGAAGAAGAAGAAAAAAAAACAAGTTTAATCTTTGGAAATTGTTGCAGGTTGCAGGAACACAATGCAGAAAGGAGGCCTCTCAACTCAAGGACAAGGGTCCCTACCAAGCTACCAGGAAACCTCACATACACTCCCTCCATGAACACTCATTTTTTCCAAGGTTTGGACACAATTTGGTCATGGTTTAGCCTTATACAGGAAGCTACAAGACTTTCTATAGGAAGTTCTGTATTTCTACAGGAAACATCATGTAGAGCCTTTGGGTGGGCCAGGATCGATTTTGGAGAAGGATTTGAAGCTTGAAGTCCGTTGAGGAGACATGTAACCACTCTTTTCTTCCATCCTCCACTTGTTTCACCTCCTTTCACCACCATTGCTGCCATCTGGTCGAATATACCTGCACAGTCATACCAGAACCCTATTTTCTCAGATAATTTTTTTTTTAAGTGGGAAATAAAGCATGCAGAGGCTCGCACACTTTACCTATCAAGGCGACCTCAGGACCCTACACCTGTGAACGCGACTCATTTATTTCAGCATGCACCCCAGGAGGAGAAACGACTACAGGATGTCCTACAGGAATCCTGTAGCAGCTGATCCGGCTGGAGCACATACCATGGAGACACCAGCAGCTCATGAAGCCGGTGCATGCAGCATTCACCACCAGGAAATCGAGTCTCAAGGTCTCGTAGCCAGCAGCAGCCAATGAAAAGGAGCTCCAACACCCGTGCACGAAGTAGCAACAAGCAGATCCAGCATTCCTCGTCCCGAAACCTGAAAAAACCACGTCCACGGCCGCACAGGTAAGTGCCTAACCTTATTTCATCAAATTACATAAGCTATACTCTAAATGTGCATGACTGTGAGAATGGACGGATTGAACAAGTCTGGTAGCCATTCAACTGGCCACCACAACCAGTTAGACGACCTCATAGGATCTGAATGGGCTTGGTTATGTCGAAAAGACGGGCAATTGACACGTGGGAAGTGTCCAGTCGGGGAGAAGTGGCAGTATGACAGGAATGGCAGTGGTGAATGCAGAGGGAAGAATTCGGCGGTCAGGGACACGCCGAGGAATGATGGCTGTGACGTCGGCAAATGAATTGACCGGGACAACTCACCCCCGCTCCATGAATTCCACAGCAATTCAAAATTGGCCGGTTGAATAACTTATGATACACTGCAGTCATTTACACTCACAACCATTTTGCAGCTGAGTACGCGTCCTCCTCCTCTGCAAGTTGTTAGTCCGAGTTCTCGGTCTGTTCCAACGTCCTGCTGTTGCCCAGACTCATCCAGAACCACCGTAACGTCCTCCAAAAGCCGTGCAAAATTTCTACAGGAAGCTGCACTACAGGGAGCCCAGAATTACGAAGAAGCTTGGACTGTTCACGTCAAGGGTGGCAATTCTTAGTGAGGTAGGCCTAAACATAACTTTCCCATGCAAATAATTCAAAAGGTGGTGAATTCGACGTGTTGAGGGGGTAGGGAAATGTGAATGCAAGTCTGTCTATGAATTCAAAAGTCGTTTGCTTATCGCTACATGAAATTGTCTTCGTAGTCTGCATGCGAGATTTTCTATAGGGTCTTGAATTAAAATCCCTCCTGTAGAAAAATTGAGACAATGTCAAGGCTCACCGGTGAAAAATTGTGAATTTTATATGACTGTGTGCATAACGGAGACGTAGCTCTGCACTCTATGTAGAGAAATCCCGAAGTCCTCCTTTTGTACACGAGCAGGCAAGTTCAGAACAACAAAAACAGACTTTTTAACCATGCCAGGAGGGTTCATTAGAAAAGAACCTTCGGACTCCAAGAAATTACGAGAAACCCCTGAGGTGGTGGACTTGTTTTCCCGTGCACACTGGATGTCATTCTGTGACAAGCTTCAAGGTCACGATGACGAAATTACAGAAGAATTCCTAAGGTCCTTGAAGCCGAAGTCAAAGACATTGGCCGTTGTCAACTTTAGAGGATTGACCCTCGGACTCACCCCACAGCTCATTAGTAGAGTAACTGATCTACCGATGGGGGTACCGTGGGATAAGGAGGAGAGAAAATTGGGTCAGAAAGCTAAAAGAGAGTTCTTCTTGCCAGAGGAACAATTTTCAGAGGACAAGAATGGAGTTCGAAGAACTAGTCTACAACCATTCTGGAGTGAAGTCAGCCTCCAAATTATGAAGTATATTACGTGTGAGGGGCGATTTAGCATCGTGTATGGCTATCATTTCCAGTTGCTCACAGAACTCAGGCACCAAATGGACCTACCCTCAGAACAAAAATTGAGCATTCCTTACTTCCTCCTGCAATCCATGATTGAGTGTGCCACCAAACTGAGAGAGGGGACACCAGACCAGCTAACCCATCATGGGCTTATCAAGCTCTTCGTGGAAGATGCACTCCACACTTACACTGTCCCTCTCTCCTGGGAAATTTTTCGGAATATGTCTAAGGATGATGACATATGAATTTTGGCTGAGGAGCTCACTTCCTCCATCAACGAGGAGAAGGAGCACACTTAGGCAGAGAAGAAAGCTAAAGGACAAGAAACCCCAGGAAAAACACCAAAGAAAGAACCAAAAGGAACACAAGAAAAAGGCCAAGCTGCCAAAACAGGGGGTGGTAAAATTACACCAACACCCAGGGAAAAAAGACTACAGAACAGGGTAGAAAGGACTGAGAAAGTCCAAGCCAGTGAGGGCACCCCTAAGGGAGCCTCAGCCAAGCTAAAGGAAAAAGCACTCTCAACCAAGCAGGCTAAAACGGTGCAATTTACTTCTACAGGAAACCAGAAGGCTATTTCTATAGGAAGTTTAAAAACGACTTCTATAGGAAGCCAGAAACTAGCCACTACAGGACTTTCTACAGGAAGTCCGGAAAAAAGGACAGCATAAGGAGAAATCGGCCGAAATTCTAGCTAGGGAGGCAGCAGCTGTGCTGGCCACCCTAGGTACCTCTCCCAAGCCAAAGGAAAAATGAAAGAGGGAGACTCCTCTGTATTTTAAAGCAAGAAGGAGAGTGAGAATTAAGACTGGCAGACCCAAGCCTCCATCAAAAGAGCCAATCACAATTGTGGATACCCTTACCACACCAAGGGATAGGTCCCCCTCTAAGGCATCCATTACTTATGAGCGGGGGAGCCCGAAAACATCCTCATGGAGGGAAAGGATGGAGAAATTGAACTCAGAAGCCTCTCTACAGGATGCCGAGGCGGTTCTACAGGAAACTTTGGCTAGGTTGAAGGAAACTGAGCCGATGGAGGAAAGAGCAGCCAAGTCACCACAAGAGGAGGAGAAGACCGATGTCATCATGGAACCAAGCCCCCAGCCCAGCTTGGGCTCTTATTATAACTTTTTGGAGGCCGACAAAATTATTCCTCAAAAATTCACAGTGCCATTGTTTCTAGCACTAGAGGAAGAAAGAGTACGAACCCACACTTGGATGAGGATTGCTAAATCCAAGGGGGTAGCAGATATAGGTCCTCTAGAGGAAAGGCTCAAGGAAACATAGAAGGGAGTTGGAAAGAGTACGGCATGTGGAAAGCTCCCAACAGGCCAAGTTAAGAGAAGAGAATGAGCTGCTTAGACAACAGCTACAACTACAGGGACAGAGGAAAGAAGAGGACACAACAGCCAAGGACACCACAGTAGAATCTCAAGAAAAAGAAGGAATGTAAGCTGATCTTGAGGAACTAAACCGGAAACTACAGGAAAGGGAATTACAGGCAGGTATAGAGATACAATCTCTAAAACAACAGATGCAAGAAAAGGAGGCACAACTGGCTTGCATGGCCAGTTGGGCAATGGAAGCTTTGCGATGTACGCAGCCAGCCAAATCCTATGGCCTATACCTAAGGGATCAGTGGCTGCAATTCCAAATGAACACATTGGCGCAAAGGGGTATCTCCCAAATCCAAAACCCCAAGCAGTTCATGGATTTATGTAACAGCAGTTCATCGGAAGATAAGGCTAAGATTTCAGAGTTTTACCTTCATAATTTGGCCCTTCCAAACATAACCTTGTGGGACCCCAACACAGTAGTAGGGGACATACAGCTGATGGCAATGACCTCATGGTTAAACCACGAAGAAAAGAGAGCAGAAGAGGTCAGAAATGTCATGGACTGAGAACTACATGAACCACTGTTGATTAGAGCAGAGCCAAAGGACCCCACAACATTGATATCCACTCACCAGCACCTAGCAACCAACTCTCAGGATTTATTAGAGTACATGGATCGGTAGGCTCAGGCCATAGCACACTTCGAGGATATGGAGTGATTATTAGGGGACAATTGTGTTCATGCTTGCACCTGTAGGTGGAACACATTGTCCCATAGACTCAAAATCAGGGAATATCACACTCCAACTAGAATGAGGGAGGCCTTGGCATGAGTGCCTCTCTACAAGAAGTCTATGCAGAACCTCCAGGCCAGCTGGATAGGCCTCAATCTAAGTCCACCTTTTCTTTTGGGATTGTTAGAAGGTGGCACAGAAGAAGAAGAGCATAAGTAGTGGGAAGAGGTGGAAAGGAAGGCCAGATTCCATGATAGTGAGGAGGATACTACTTCAGAAGCCTGGGATGTGAGGGTGGCGATTAAAGCAATGAAAGACAAGGAGCTGGACTAGTTGCTCAGAGGATGAACAACCCTTTTAGCAGGGGGTGATGATGAGCCCCAAATTTGGTAACTTGTTGGGCTCATTTGGCCTAATTATCCTTGTTCAGTCCTTGTTCAATCCTTCATTTTTCATAGCTTATGCATTATTTTTCAGTATGTTTATGTCATTTGTACGAATAAGGGTAGTCACTCTTCCTAGGTGGCTAACACATGCTCATTTCAGGTTTTTTGACACATGTTGGAGCAAAACCGAGCAATCATGGGCTAGAAGACAGCCAAGCTTGAGGTGAGGATTCATAGGGGGTTGTCTATTGCATTAAATAGCCCTTCCTCGAGATCTTCACCCCCAACTCCGAGCTCCAAAGGTCACCAAAACCGGATCTAGAAGGCAGCCAAGCATATTTTGGAAGGGGCTGTCTACTCACAGTTTGGACAGTCAAGTCCCATAGATTTAGGAGGCCAGCTAGGGCCCTCGTGGTGTATAAATGTTAAGGCCTTAGCCTTCTAAGGGACTTTTGGAAACCATTGCATATTTTTCACTACAGTGCTGTTAGCTTTACTTTGTTCTCTTGTAGCCATTTTGGCATAACTCTTGACTTATGAATATTTTTTGATAATGAGAAGCAGCCCGATTTTATATCAGCTCTGAGTTTTCTATAGGAGCCATAGCTCTCAGGGTTGGGCCCAACCTGAGAGCCCAGGGATTCCTTTTTGTACTGTTACCTTTCCCTTTTGCATCGTTGTTTTCCTTTTGTGCATTTGAAACGTATTTCTGTTGGGCAGATTTAGGTGTGTTGGTTAAATAGGTCACTGTTTATGAATAGAATTGCTTCAGATGTTTAAAATAGATTGGTAGGATAATAACAGGAAAAAATCTCCAAGAAAAGGGTCAACAACACTCTCAGTTTCACCTCATCCTTATTGGATCAGGGGCTGGAATTGAAGAAACAGTGTTGCCCCAACAAAAACACTAGTTTGCTTGACCATGCAATCCTTAGTGTATTGTTTTCATTTGCATAAGTTATTTATGGGTTCAGATCTCTAAAATGTTTCTTTGCATGATTGATGTACATGGTTTTCTTTCCAAATAAAGCTGTTGTTCATTCGTTTTATTGACAGTTAGATTAGATTAGCTAGGACTTTGATTATTTGTAAGACTTTGTTGATTCGGTTAAATGTACACCGTGCAGGGCATCTCTACCACTCCCTCATCCACCTAAGCTTCATCAGAGCCAATTTTTCCATCTCCTAGCTAGGTTCCTCCTCTCACACCTGTCCTTTTTCCCACGTAACCCTACCTTCTTGCTCCATCATTGTCTTAGCCTTCTTTAAGCCAAGTCAGCCTTCTACACCCTCTCACCACTCCATCCACCAGTCCCTGGGTCACTATAGGGCCCTATCCTACCTCCCTATCCATTCATGCATCTTCCCTCACTCACCCATCCTCTAAAATCCACTTTTTAAACATCCTGTAGAAATTTCTGAACATCCTATAGAAATCTCTGAACATCCTGTAGAACCCCTGCAGACTTCCTGTAGAAGCTCACAAATGAGGTTTCTTGATAGCAAAACTTTGTGAAACTCTCCGGAAGGGTGTTAGGGACTCCTTAGACCCTCTCTGAACCTTCCCAACCTTTTCCAATCATTTCTCCTCCTTGATCCACCGCTGCACAGTAAAAAGCCAGTTAAAAGCACATGCACGATAATTGTAATAATTATTCAAAAATACAAAAAGATGTTTTCTTCAGGTAGAGGTAGTCTAGACACATGTATTTTACCTTCTTAGAAGTAATGACATCCCTTCCAGTAGTTTGCATTCTCTCCTTTGCATCAATAGGACTAGCTGGTAGAATTAGGGTTTTCTAGGATTTGTGTTACTTTTTGGCTTTCAGTTTCTTTCCGCAAGTAGATTAGCTTCCTTTGAGTTAGCTTTCATCCATCAGTTAAAAAGCTTCTTCTAAGAGCTCATAGAAGTTGGCTTAAGCCCCTAGCGGACTTGTGCCAGCTGACCAAGTGACAACTGCAGCAAGAGCTAGTACTTGTGCATACAACACCGTCGCTTCCAAGTTTGTTACGAACTACCGGGTTGATAAAAGTAAAGAAGGGAGTCCCAGGAGTTGCAACATTATTGCTGCAATACTGGAGCCCACCAACTTCCTCTTCTACCAGAGCGCTTTTCTTCCTTAATCACACCCTTTATTTCTCATGTTATTGGAGCCTAAAATTTCCCTGTTGGATTTCCTCCTCAGGTCCCAAGCATTCTACTTCATTCGATTGTGCGATCCCTTCTTCCAAAGTTCCGTGAACCGTCATATCTATCGGTTCTGCCATGCATGAACTAGGTATTTTATGTTTCATGGGGATTACTATGTTCAAGCCATACTCGAGCCTCGGAGGTGCCTGTGCCGTTAGTTTCTTGCATGTGGTCCTATAAGCCCATATAATCGTTGGTACGCGCAGGTCCCAGTTATTCCACTTCGCATTGTGGACCTTATTCAGCACTTTGCATACTTCATTAAAGGATTTTACATGGAGAACCTTATGGGCACTTAGTCTTTCCATACTCTGTGGTTCCAACTGGAAGGGTTTTTCGTGCCATGGCCTCGCCTGCACTTGCTTGCTGACCATGTCTCCTAACATAAAGACTGTGTGCATCCACACAGGTTTCATAACATATGCCCACATCCATCTAGATAGGTTGGCGCGCAAACCATTTTGTCCAACAATCTTATCTTTTAATCGCATCTGAGGCTTCCCAAACCGCATGCGCATCATCCTCCTGCATTCGCAGCAGTCCTAAAAATTCTTTGGTGCGTACCCTACTACCTTGCGGGTGCAGTGCGCAGTACCCATTTTAAAGCTTTGAAACATTGTTGTTCCGACACTTCTCTTCCAAATCTGTTCAAGAAGTCATCCACCTCACTTAAATCATCATACTTAGGCAGATCCCTTACCTTCGTTGATACGCAGCACAATGATCTCATCATCATGTTACAATTCAGTGTGGTTACCTTGTGTAGCCAGTTCTGCCATCATTCTATTTCCTCGTCCAAATCCGATGTGCAGGAGCTTTCACGCTCCCATTAGATTCATCCATCCGCGGTTGGATTCACACAATATTTTTCTCGCATAGTTATCTTGTATATGCAATCCAAATCATAGTCGCGCATTGGCTCTGTGTCGCACGATCCTTCTGCAGGGTCCAAAGGTACAACTATGTGTAGAGACTTTTTCTCAAAAATCATCTTGCACTTCTTTAGATTTATCACCCCATTCATGTTAGTGGCCCAATCTATTCCTAATAACGTGAGGTAGGGATTGCTGTCATCAACAATATCTATTACTTCGAAATCTTCTAGCACGCTTGTTCCTTCGATATCCACTGTGATTCCCTGCAATCTCCCCATAGGTAGGATATTCTGCCGGTTCACCATTCGCAGTTGGATAGGAGACCATTGTAGCGTAGGCCTTCCCATGTGCTCCCATGTCTGCTTCGGTAGGATGTTCACGTCCGATGCAAGATCCAGAATCACTTGGTCCATCTCACATTCCCTAATCTGCACGGTCAATCTCATCTCCCTTCCTGTTCATGTCGTGTGCTTTCTGAGCTTCTGAACTACATGCGGTTCTCCTAGCATAGTCCCTGTTTAGTCAATTTAGTGTTCCTAAATTGATGTCATTAATTGTCAACCCGGGGCTCGTAAGCTGATGAAGTGAAGGTGTACTATATGTACTTAAGCAACCTCTTAGAGTTTTTGTCGTTTGGGGGTGTTGTTTGTGGTTGATTTATCTTCCTAAAATGGAGTGATGATTATAGACAGATGAGTGAAAGTGTGTGAAAAGTGAATTCTAGATGAGTGAAAGTGTGTGATTGGTGATTTCTAATTACTTGCTGAATTTGTAAAGGAAAAGAACTTGAAAGAAATGAATAACTTGAAATGACTTTAAAGCAAATGACCACGTTCTAATGGCATTAGTCTCTACCCATATTGCTGCAAATAAAAGAAACAAGAAAATCACTTCAAGGACTGATGATAATGGTTATCTCTTCCTAACTCCCTGCTTCTACCACATAGTATTGTGTAAAACACGATTAGGAAGTAGCTGAAAACAAATCCAAGAATTGATAAAAACTCTAAATGACAAATTATGACACTACTAAGCCTTTTCCATCATACTGCTTCCTACATATGTGATTATGTGTAACAAGTGGAAAAAGTATTAGTGCCACAAGCCAAGACTACTTAAAAACAAGCTGCAAATAATTAGTGTTCTGTTCTCTTGAAAGATAAACCATTCATGATAAAGAGAGCATAAATTAGTTAGCATCCAACTTGTAAAACTAAGCTAAAAACTAATCTAGAAAACAGAGTAAAAAGGGCAGCATTACGAATAAGACAACTGCAAATACCATTAGATATTAAAGCAAATACAACACACTCAATCCCGGGTAAAAACCTGCAAAGAAGCAAATCTGATCAGTGAAAATAAAGGCTGCAGCAATGAAAAGAAATCAAGCTGTACATAACTCAAGAAAAGGAAATGCTATATGTGAAATAAAGAAATTGCAGAAGTATAAACATGAAATACTTATACAAGGGTAGTCATGAACGGGGGCCCTCCATCCATACAACCCACAGAAAACTCAAATGCTTTAAAACCTCAAAACAACACTGTTTCCATTACTTTATATGCAGAAATACATAGTCAAAAGTGCTGGAACAGCTCTATAAAAACAGAGTTCAGAAAAGTGCTAAAATTCTCACAAGTTCATAAACTACAGCAGCTAAAAAGTTAACATAAGCGTACGCAGACGCAAGTATTTATAGGCATCTGCAAGATGGCCTAATGCGTAAAGCATAAAACAGAAAATAAACTGAAATTCATGCGTATTAAAGGTGCAGTGAACACGTCATATGCTTCATGGTCGAGCTGGAGGTCCTGGTCGTTATGGGCAATGAATCCAACATTGGATCATGTTCCCCACGGCTTACAAAACACGGACAAGTCATCTTTTCCACCGACGTGACCAAACAGCTTACGCATCAACGTTAAGCTGCCTTTATTTGACCGTAACTTGACCCCCTTTGACCGGAGGTACAGATGACGTGGCTGGCTGAACTGATGGCACAGGAACCTCGAGCACGTATATTCCAACATGCCCATGTGGCTCGTTCTGCAAAATAGCACGTGGAACCTTGAGATCAACAAAATGGCTGCGGGATCATCAAATGGCTGCGGAATCAGCAGATGGCTGCGGAATCAACAGATGGCTGCGGAATGCCTGTAAGTATGTCAAAATCTAAACAAAACAGTCACCCATTAGCAAAGCTCACTTGATCATGTTTAATGACAACTAATGTAATGATTTGGGTGGAAAATGAGGCAAAAGAGAGAGGAAAGTGATGAAAACAGTAGGTAATGATGGATGATAAGGTGTAAAGTAGAGACTCTACAGTCCCATTGCATCTATTTATGATTTCCTACAGTCCCTTTACAACCTTGTTGTCATGCAACAACTTCATGCATGTTTCCAGGAATGTTGTGAGCATTTATGGGTCCATTTCTGGCTCCGGTCTGTCTTTACTTCCTGAAGTGGAGGCATAAATGAAATGCCTCTTGGCCTCCATGAAGGTTTCCTTAGCGCGCTCAAAATCAAACTATGGTTCCTTCATTGGAGCCTTACAAACCCAAGTACTTTCTTCGGGTTGCTTTCCTTTGTCATCCCCTGTCGTAATTCCACTTCAGAGCACAATATTCACATTAGGGTCTTCCTTGCACGACTCAAACCACATCATTTGCAGGTTCTAGGTCAGGGGAGGTTGGAGTGCTCCTTTATCACACAACCTGGCTATCAGTGTGGGACAATCCTCTGTCTTGTGATCAAACAATGTACAATACAAGCATGATGGCCACGTTGGGTTTGTACAATTGCAGGCATAATTCCCTAGCCCTTTGCAATTGTAACATACCAGCTGTCTGCAAACTCTTCCTAGTCCTCCTCCACCTCGGCCTCGTCTGCACCCCTGAAATCTGGTTCGCGTCATCCCTACGTTCTGGTCAAGGGGCCGTGTTTCAGCCTGAACTCTGTAGGTATGAGTCTGATCCATCATCAGTTCATAACTTCTATAGGTGTGCTCATCATTGCCTAGTGATCTATAGAAATTACAAAACAATTGCTGTGAATTCTGCGTGTACTTTTGTAATTAGTGTTAGTTTTCTATGGCATGCTTTCCTCCTATCTGACAAATTGCGCACCATAATGCAGGAACCGCACTCAGTCCTGCTTGTGCCTCCGGTCTTTATGGCATTGGTCCTCCTCCCGCGCGGTAATTCACGAACACCAGCCAATGGTCCTTGTCATGTCCCTGACCCTTGCAATTTACGCACCATACCTCATCGTGAACTTCGGGGCGAGCTGTCTTGTCTTGTTTCAAACTCTGCATCTCAAAGCAAAAGTTTTTCAGCTGTGCGTGAATCTACTGAACTCCTAGTTTGGGATCCTATATCGGGGTCTCGTGCAATCTCATCACGACCTCCAAGGCCTCGGCCTGAGTTGTTAGCCTCTGTTGTGACAACGCATTCCTCATATGCAGTGTTAACAATGCTACAAACCATTCGCGGTGTTGTCCATTCGTCAATGTCATGTTAGCTTCGTGAATTGTGCACTTTAGTCTCCAATCCAGCTCCCAAGGGGTATCATGTTGTAGCATTGTGATTGCATTAAACCCAATGATCAAGTGTGCCTCTGACTTTGGTCTGCTAAAATATTTGTTTAACGCAACTTGGATATCTGTGATCCCCACATTCGGATTGTCATTGGAATGCTTAATGTACCAAGTCAATGCGTGATCCTGCAGGGTGTTGACCAATGTCGCTTTCTTTATATTGTTATCCGTGACTTCCCATACAAATTTTATCACGAACCAAAATTGGTTCGGATCTTCATTCCCTACTCCCTTAAACACTGACAACTTTATCGCGCTTGCCATATTGACTCACGGTGGTGGCGGAGGTGGTGTGGACAAAAATGGTGGTGAAGATGGTGAAACTGACAACAGTGTGGGTGGGGGTGGTATGTGCGGAATTCTCTGCCTTATCAAGTTGATTGCACTTCTTGGTGAGACCTTCACGAGCTCTTCTTCGCCCCCTCACGGAGGTGAAATCAAGGGGCTAGTTTCTAGTTCTATACTACCTTCATTTCTATAGATTCTCCCACTTCGTGTAGCCCCAAACATCAATTTATTCGCATAACCCGTTTTTCACACAGTAGCATTTTAATCCAAGTGTTCAAATATTTAACGTACTTACCTCGCGGCCCTTTGAGGAAGCGTCATTCTACCTCGCTATAGCTGACTGAAGTATCTACCATGAACTTGGTGATGAATCCTCCTATAATTCGATCGAGCTAGTGATCAACAACGCACACGATCTTATCCTCTGATGCTTCCAATCTGCGCACCAATTCTGGATTCCACACAATAGGTCTGTTGAGCTTACACCTTCCCTGGCTATCTGCTAGCTTCGCGATCCACTCATATAGATCAGTAGGGAAGGATGCGAAGAAAATTTCGTGGATTTCTGTGTATAAGTAGCAGTCTAACCACTCTTCTTTTGATAGTCACAGGTTCTTTTTTTCCTATGCCGTGAACTCGTAAATCTTCCTATCCAACCAATCTTCAATTCCCTTCTTTGACGGATTCCAGTGATACGACATCAGACATCTCTATGCAGATCCCAGTCCCGACAACGAAACCATTTGTTGGCTTGTTGGGGCTTGACCTAGGTTCAAAGTTAACTAGCCAAGAAAATTCCTGTACTACTGGCCCTTTCGGAAACAATCCATGGAGCGCGGACTGAGGTCTCACCCAAAGTAGTATGGGGGGGATTGCTAGAACTAGGTTTCTGCACCTTTGAGATGTTTGAGGGTTTGATTCGGTCCAACATTTAGTCCCTTCCCGCAGGTTACTTCGCACCCTTCCCTACCCTAATATACTTGCCTTTGTGTAGCCCTGCCAAGGGCTGAGGGGCTTCCGCACTACTGGAGCAGTGCTCTGCGCTATTCCCCTAAGTTGCACCTGAGATCTTATTTATCTTCCTATACCAGTTAGTCATCTTTGCATAAATAGAAGCCTTATGTTATATTTATTTATACAACACACTCATATAAGTTCACACAATAAATAAACAGTACAATGCAATTTAAATAATGCATTAAACAGGAAAAGATACACAAAACTATGGTAAAATTCTCTTTATTAATTCTTCCGATGGTTACAAACTCGACCTTCCTTGTGCACTTAGCTGCAGGGGTCCACGCACTCAGCTGCAGACTATTAGGCCTCTTCGCACTCAGCTGCAAAGCCTTCTCCTACTCTACGACCTAAAGACACACTTTACACTTCGACTCAATCTTCTAGCCTCATCATGCTTCTATTCTTCTCTTCTACACTTAGAGCCTCGCTCTATTTATACAATCCCATGGTCTGCGAACCATGGGTAGGTCTATCAAGCCAACATTGTATTACAAAATCAAGGGCTGACAACCCTGTGACTCTATTATGACTTCGCGCCCACAATTCACAGAGCTTTTGCAAAGGACTTGGTCAAAACTTGGGCTTTAAGCCCCAAAACATGCCTTGGAGGGATTCCATGCCCAACAATTTCTATCAAAGATTTGTGTTGGGATTCTCTCATATCACTTAGCCTTTGAGTCAAGTCACCAAGGGCAGAGTGAAATATATATATATATATATATATATATTTTTTATTTCCTGGTTTGAGCACCAACAAAAGGTGTTCAATGAGCTGAAGCACCACCTTTTCTTTGTACCAATACTCACTTTACTAGACCTGTAACAACCGTTTGAAATTGAGACAGATGCTTCCGATTATGCTATTAGTGCGATTCTCACCCAACAAGGGAATCTGGTGGCCTACCATGGTGAGACATTCTTCGATAAAATTTGAAAATACCACAATTACGATAAAGATATGTATTCCATCGTGCAATATTTCCAACAATGGAAACATTACATTAGGGGGAAGGAGATGATCATCCACATAGATCATTGACCTCTTTAGTTTATATAGACACAAGGGAAGTTGTAGAATGACCATCATCATAAATGGTCCACATATATACAACAATTTCATTTGAACATTAAGAACAAGAAGGGAAACACCAATAATGTTGTAGATTTCCTCATCTGACTAGCGATTGCGGCACTAACCACTATTCTCGACACTTGTGGGAATGATAATTTTGGATGGTTGTATCCTTACAAAAATGATCTATAATTTTCCATCACATACTAGATGTTGATGGATGCAAGCAAATTCTAGATTTCCACATCCAAGACGAACTGTTAATCCACCTAGGACACCTTTGTGTTCCTTCAATCAAGCATGCCAAGATGATTTTAGAGGTGCACTATAGTCGGGTCGCAAGACTCTTTGGCGTAGAGAAGACAGTGGTAGTATTGCAAATTATTTTTATTGGCCAAATCTCCAAGATGATATGGGAAAATATATCATATCCTGCACTTCTTGTTCGATTGCCAAGCCAACCATTAAGAAGCAAGGCCTATATACTCCTTTTCTTACTCCTAGCCAGTCCTAGGAACCCAAATCCATGGACTATATTCCTAGCCTTCCTTCTACCACGCATGGAAATGACTATGTATTTGTGGTTGTTGATAATTTTTCTAATATGGCCATATTGGTTGCATGTAAGAAGAGTACCATAACAGGAGCCACTATCAAAATCTTCTTTGAATGAGTGTGGTTAAATTTTAGGATCTCATAGACCATTATATTAAATCGGTATAATTGGTTCCTAAGCGCATTCTACTCGAGCCTTTGGTCATTATTGGGCACCAAGCTCACAAATTCGACTGCATTCCACTCCCAAACAGATGGTCAGATAGATGTCGCCAACAGGATCATTGTGAAAATACTACGCATGTACACCTCTAAGCATCCACGAAAATGGGATGATAGTCTTCCTTATGTGAAAAACAATTATAATAGAGCTCTTCATATCTCGACTGGCCATAAACACTTTCAAGTGGGCCTGATATTTCAACCATTATGTCCCATTAATGTTGCACTGCCTCTTGAAACTACACAGTAAGAATCTACCCATGTTCAGTCTGAAGTTGATAAAGCCACTAGGTTTATTGAACACATTCAGGACATCGTCCAGCAGGTTCAAGACATCTTGGATAAAGCCAATGACAAGTACAAACAATGACATGATCAACATCAGGTGCCACAAAATTTTCAAGTGGGTGACAAAGTTTCGTTGCATTTGTAGATAGAACACCTTACCGGAGCCCATCAGAAGCTTTGACCACTCTGATACAGACCTTACACCATCACCAAGGTTGTGGGAGACAATTCTTTTGAGCATAGTATCCCCCCATTCCTTGGCTTGCACCCCAAATTCAATGTGGACTGCCTTCGGCCATACTTTCCACCATTTTTGGACACATTAGACATTATTAAGTAGCTGACACTAACATAGCTCAACCCAAACTGCATTGAATAGGCCACAACTGGTTGGATAATGGAAACATAGATCAAGAACACTCACCTATAGAGGATCCAACTATATCGAGTTGTCAAAGCTAGCCAACTCCTACACCAAGGCAATTGGCTCACCAAGGACCAATTTCAACTGAAGTTTCCTCATCTCATGGAGGCACTCAACGCAATGGGGACCATTGCTTCTTGAGGGGGGAGGACTGAACCAGGTGGATATTAGTGACCACCCACCTATTCTAGCTAGACCCTCAACATTTTTTCCTTTCAGTTTCCTAATTTGCAGCACAATTTCCTATTTCAACAATTTTATATTTTTAGCAGTTTTTTGGGTTGTGAACTTGTAGAGCCTTTTTGAAGCCCTAAAAAACATTTTTTTTAGAAACATGAAAGGGAGGATAACAATTCTTCCATTTGTATTCAAAAGTTGTTTTCCTCGGATAGGTATTTCTAATGAGGTATTGTGCATGCCAGATGAAGATCATATGCCAAAGTTATAACCCCAGGAAGTTGACGTTCTAACTAACCCCAATGTGGCCCACAAACTTTTGGCGTTTCACCTCCTAGGGTTAGGTTTTTAGATGTTTATGGTTTTCCATTGTTTCTCAATAATAAAAAGGCCTCTGCGCTTCATTGTAACACAATTCAGAGGGCATGTAGCCATCACATCTCTTTTCAAAGTTAAGCTACCATCGTGTGAGCTTGTTTGTTTATCTTATGTATGTGAACGATTTTTCAGCAATTGCTATTTATTAATTGAAGTTTTGTTTCGCTCTATCTCTATGTTTTGGTTTGAATCTGTATTTCATTTCGTTCCTTCATAAATCCAAACTACCAAGTTCTTTCAACTATAATTAGCATATTTAATGACCATAATTTTCCTTAGACATAGTCATAATTTCCATGTGGCTTCATGGAAATCAATTCTTTTTGGTTTTTTATATCTATCCTATGGAAATTAGGCTCTGTGATAAAAATCCAAGAAGGAATGGATGTCCAAAATTCCCTTGCACGTCAAAAATTCATGGAATATATTTTCTTGAATGGGAGAGGACACATGCATTCATAAGAAGCCCATGTATCTCTATTTTGGCAACTAATCCCAAGATAAATAACCTAGGATAACATAAATCAATGGATTCCTAAGGCTAAGGTTAAACAACATAGGATAAGAATAAAATGATATTATTCTTCCCTTAACCCCTAACCCGTGTTTCATTCCCCTCTTGTGGAATCACAACACCTTTTTTTGTCCTTTTCTTTTGCAACCTATGATATATTTTTCATTATCATTTGATGTACCATATTACATCATCCATATTTTATACATTCATCCTGTATACATATACATTACTACTCAATGGATACAAAATGGAATTGTTGCATGAGATGATTGACCAAGCTTAATCAATCAAGTACATTCAAAGATTTTGTATATACTTTTGAATAATTTGCCTTCTACATTGAATACATGTCTAATATTTTCTTCAAAGAATGTATTATCAATGGTTATAAGGAACATCTACATGCACAACTATTAATGATTCACTCTATTACGTGTTTGGAAGTTTCTCAAAGAGATCGAGAAGACCAAAATGCTAACTTAGCAAAACCTCTTGAAGGGGTGATTAATAATGTACATTATGAATGATCATAATGGAATCCCCAACCAACAAAATCCATGTTATTCCCTTTTTGCTTCAAAGTCAATAGACCTTGAATTAATTTTTGTTGACCTCACCTAAACCCTAAGTGAAAGCATGTTCTTGTTTTCCCTCTTGCATTTATTGACCCTATATTTTATTTTATTAATTCCTATTTATTTTTACATTATAAACAACTTTTCTTTCATTTCAATTTGTTATCATTAGATTAAATTACACATTATATCTATACTAGGTTATATAATGCACTTTATTTTTGTAATGTAATGTGATATCAAGTAACATTTAAAACGATTTTTTTTTTTTTTTTTTTTATTAAAGATAATTAAATATGATGTAATAAGATGTTAGTCTCCATCATTCTTCTCATTTATAAGCATTATCTCAAGATATGCATGCCTTTTTATAATACCATGAAGATTGTTATCTAATAAAGATTTTGATTACTATCATTTTTATTTTCGATGTATTGGATTTTTATATGTATTTATAAATATTTTATTTTGCAATATAGCATATATTCATACATTTTTATTCTAAAAGACAAATTCAACTTAAAAGAGTTGAGAAGCAGGGACATTCCTTGTGTTTCTCAACCTAGGGGAACTTAGAGACTTGGACTTTATAACATCAAGAAACATGAAGATACACTTTCCAATATGAGATCAAGAGCTTTCCCTTTTGGCATTCCTTCCCATTTTGATTTATTTAAAAGAACAAAGAAAAAACTACACGTACCTTCCAAGAACCCACTATTTCCAATTAGGATAAAATAATATACCTCGAAAGTAAAGCCATTGATTCTCTATTACAGGGAACCATTCATTATTGTTGAGATCAACAAATCAACTAACATGGAGTTAGTAGAGATGTTATCAGCTCGAAAGATGATTTTGTTAGAGCTTAACACGTGTTTAGAGAACCTATGGAAGAGTTGTAAACTTGTAACTTAAAATTTTAAAGAACTTACAAAGAAGTTGTAATGTTGAATTGCAGGGACTAAAGGAAGAAGTGTTCATAAGGAAGTTGATTCCAGAGATGCACCAATTGTTAAAAGATGGAAGATGGAAAATATCAAAGTAAAATTCATGTATCATGTTTTCAAATTCAATATCGCGATTGGACACGACTTTAAGAAAAGTTCGAAAGCAAAGAGAAAGAAAATATTAGGATATTAAAACTAAAAATCGTAGTGCTTTGAAGTTGCATTTAGGGTTAACAAAATGGACTTCTAATTTAGGGTTAACAAAATGGGCTTCTAATTTGAAATTAACTGCAGAAGCTAAAAAATCTGAAATCCTCACAACCTTTGTTTTATGGGTTTCTTTCTTTAGCAGAGACAACAAATCTTTTCTCAGAGATGCACCCTCGAAAGACAGTTCTTGTAGGTGTGACGAGCTCTGGTGCTGCAAATCCCTTCCTTTAGTCGTTCTTCCTTCTATAACTTTTCTTTCGTCGGCTTGGATTGGAGATGACGACTCTTGGTGGTTCAAGGGGCTCTCGGGAGAAGCTTTTGGGCCTTTTGTAACATAGAATAATTGAAAAGATATGGCGGATGTTCTTGCAGGGAAATAACCTATAGGCTTCAAACCCTTCCAGGTCTCAGTCAAGATATTGTCTAGACACTGATCTAAGTAGATGTTGCTGGCCACCCACCTATCCCACTTGGACCCCCACAACTGTCTCTTTCAGTTTTTCAGTTTCCTTAATTGTAGCACAATATACTGTTTTTGGCATTTTTTCGAGTTCTAAACTTCCAAAGCTGTTTTGAGGCCCTATATGATCTTTTTTTGGGAAAAATGGGAGCAACATGGGTCCATGGACTGATGTGGCTCACTCAAAAGCTATAGTCCTCAGATATATCTTTCTAACGAGGTATTGTGCACATCAAACATAGATCATATGCCAAAGTTACAACCCCCGGAAGTTGATGTACTAGTTTACCCAAACGGGGCCCATAGTTTGACACTTCATCTCCTAGGGTTAGGTTTTTGGATGTTTAGGGTTTTCCATTGATTCTAAACAATAAATAGGCCTTCGAGCCTCATTGTAACACAGTTTAGAAGCATGTAGCTGCCACAACTCAGAGATAAGCTACCATCGCCCTAGCTAGTTTATTTCAATTTCTGTTTGTAAGCATATTTCAGTATTTTACATTAATTAAATGAAGTATTATTTCGGTTGCATCTCTGTATTTATGGTTATATCTGTAATTTGTTACGTTCCTGTTTAAATCCAGATCAGACACTCTCTGCTCTTTGGGTGCGGTTTATGGGTCTAATAAAGGACCTCAAACTCTTGTTGGAGCTCAAATTAGGGTTTCCCCAAGGGGTTTGGTGCCTCCTTTTTAAATGTAAGCAATTAGATGATTCTATTCCCATTTCTAATTACAATATTTGGAGGGATTCCACTGTGTTCTTGACTCTCTGTCTGAGATGGGGTGCCTCGGGGAAGCCCTCCTCCTCCCATGATTTCTCATACAAAGACGTAGTTCGTAATTAGGCTCCTCATGGTGTTTTTCCTCCCTTGACTCACCCTTAGCCTTCAGGTAAAGTGGTTCCTTCCCAAGTTGTTCCTAGTCTGTTTATAGTGGACAAATATGAGGATATTCCCTCTGTTGGCATTTCCCATCTAGATCTGGAAGATCTTCACAAACTAACGGTAGAGAATGGCCTGATCTGCCACTTCAATGGGTTGTGGCCTTACACAACACATATTTATCAATGGATCCACCATAAATGGACCAAATCCTGCAGAGTTCTCATTTGTTCTAAGGGTTTCCTCATAGTTGTGTTTTTGCACCAAGAATATTATCAGAGTGCTCTGTCCAAGGGACCATGGTTCTGGGGAAAGCGAGGTTGTTCATGACCCCTTGACCTCTAGACTTTGGCCCCTCTATGAAAGTAATCACAAAGATTCCCATCTGGGTACGACTTCCAAACTTGCCGACTCAGCTATGGCACGATTCAATGTTTATGAGCATCGGGAGGCCAAAGTGGAGTTTATACTTACGGGAGGATCTATGTAGAACGCGATATTAGTATATGATTTCTTAATAAAATCAACCTAAATGTAGCTGATCTCTAGTGGTTCCAACTCCTAGACTATGAGAGCACGAATTTTCATTCTCATCTTTGCCATCAAACGAGACACCTACATAATTCTTATGCTCAAAAGCGAGTAAAATGAAAGTCTAAATCTAAGTCTTGGAAGCCATGAAATCCCCATCCCCCTGCCCCCGCCCCCAAAAGGAATAGGATTCCTCTTCTTCAGACTAGGAGGATAGTGAATTAGATGATGACATGCTCTCCTTAGATGAGGCTCGGAATTCAGAGCTTCAAATTCCTTGCGAGGAGAGTAAGGAGAATAAATTCTAGCAATTCGAAAAGAAATATATAGTAGTATTGTTTTGTTGGGAGCAGTAAAGTGAGCCTGCAAATCACCTTCCTCAAACTTTGATAAGGACATAATGGCAATTTGTAAGGAAATTCTTCAGTAAGCCTTGGTTACTCCTTCACCAAATGGATGAGTGAAAGTAACCAAAAAGAAAGGGAAGAAAAGTAGATCCGAAAACCTGCCCCAAGTTGGGTGATACGGTTGTTTATGTTACTCTATTTACCTAGATCTCTCCTTATAGCTTGTTTTGGTCTCTTTGTGGAAACACCTGCCTTCAAGCAGGTATTATAAATTCCATGTAGACTTTTTTTAATTAATGAAAATTCTTTGCACACGTTTACAAAAAAAAGACTTTAAGGAAAGGTCATGCTAGTGAGTCTTATGTTAAAGGAAGGAATTAAACATTATGTTTACGCCCAAAGGCACTCCATAGCCTAATATAAAGGACATGTTGTCTTGTAACATTACATTTAAAAATAATGAAACAATACGTTAACAAATAAAAAATTAGTAACACTAAAAAAATCAATGTCATCCATAAATAAAATATTTCAATTTCCATGTTAATTTTATATCAACTTTACATAAAGAAATAAAGTAATGGGAAGATGTACAAAACTTAGTTTACATTTTGGTATGAGGAAGATATGCCATTCTTTGATTAGTTGATAGCATGCAAAAAAATAATATTATTGATATTATATAATCTCTAATTAAAATAAAAATAAATTAAATCTAAAAGTTAGTGTTAGCCATAATAAAATATTTCAATATCCATATCAAATAACATAACTTTATATCAATTTTATCTGGATAAAAATAAAATAATTTATATTAAAAATTTCTTGTATTTTCAATAAGATGTGTAATTTATTATGTTCTTAATATGTAATTGATATTAAAAATATTAATAGTGATTGTTTTTTTTAATGTAGGTCATAAATCATATATTTTAATATGTATGTTGGGTAAAATATTTTATAATATTTAAAAATATCAATAACCAAAAGAAGTTTAACATAGGTCATAAATCATATATTTCAATGTACATGCTGAGTAAAATATTTTAACATTATATAGAGAGAAATATCGATTTTATCCTATAGATACACACTTTCTACTTCCTAATATAAGGGACATCTATTCACATTTTGAAGTGGAAAATATGAACCATAAATAAAATATTTCAATGTTATCATAATAATAATAATAAAATTTCTTTTAATTTAAACATTTTATTAGTGTTTTTCTCAAAACTAGCATAGATCTATCATAATTTCAGATCTACCAAGAGTTTAGAGGAATCAAATCTCCTCAAAAGAGGTTTTCATTTGGAGATATTTGATACCTCTCTATGTTGGTTACTTGGTCATGTAAGTACTGTTAGCTCTGCTACAAACTTCAACATTTGGAGGACCAAATATCAGCTCGACCATGTGTTTATGCAAAAAGGGAGCTCGCAGCAGTCATTTACCTTCTTCTCCTTCAGCTTCCTCATAGTCTGTTAGCCCTCCGTATCTCTGTTTTTCTCCTAAAACCTCTTCATTCTCCGCTTTCCCTGTTCTCCTACAAAACTTTGTGTAATCCCGTGTTTCCTCTGACCCCCGAGCGCTAAGCTTTAGCCACCATATGACCCGACCATATGACTCAGTGCTTTCATAACTCATGGCATTAATCCCCACCATCGATCGCACATCCCAATCTAATAGTCTCTGTGCTTTTCCCGCTCGTTAACCCGTTATCTCTTTCCACCGTCCGATCATTCTTGCCGCACGATCCAACGGCAGTCGCAGCCCCTGCTCCTTCGAGTTGCCCACTTGATAACATGCGGGGAAAGCGGTTTCCTACCGGTCACATCCGCCACGTGTCGGGCGCTGATTGTGATCGCGCCCCCGCATACGAATACCGCCTGACCCCGTAAGCGGTGCGGGGAATACCGCTTACCGCCCACTCGTACATTCCCCGCTCACTATCGTCCACATACTTTCGACCCCCGATCACCATCGGATCTGCCCGATCGCGATCCGACGGCCCACGATTGTCTACCCCTGCTTCCTCCCGATAGCTCCCTCCAATTCAATCTCCGCCATTCGTCTGTTGGATCCAACGGTTGTTGTTTGTTCCTCGACCTAATCATGTGTCCGCCATGCTATACTTGTGTCTTCGACCTGTATCATACACCCGAAGGTGGTCAGCTACTTGTACCCAGCACAATTAGATCCTCAAAAACTACATTTAAGGAAGAGGATGGCTGAGAAGAAAATGGACAACCTCGAGCAGATCTCAATATTTATCAGTTATGGAGCTTCTTTCAGTCAACACTCCACTTGCTCAGAGAAGGACTGTTGAATAGCAGAAAAGGTCATTTTGTTCATTAAAGCCAACAGATTGTAGCAGAGACTCTATCAGAGAGTTAAGGTGGTTGGTGGTCCATTATGACCCCTCCACACATAGCATAGTAGAATATCTTTGTAAACAAACTATATATATACCCAGCAAACAGATGTAATCAGGGTTGATGGTTGTATTTTTGATGTAAGGTTCAACTTCTGGAGACTGTAACTACTGTGATACTTGCAGCGTCTGGTCTTCATTTTCAGCTAATACAAGCTTCTTTTGTTGTTAATTGCTCACTTCCCATTTCTACGCCGTTCTAGGCTGTGCCTGTTATGTATTTTTCATGTGCTCTTGATGTTTAGCATTAGAGGGGCTGTCATCCCACCTCTGTGTTAGAATCTGGTATGTATCATTGAATATGCTATGCAGGTTTATGTTTTCTTAGTGCCAGAGAGCTGTGATCCTGTCTGTGCATTAAGAAATAGATTTGCAGACCTCTTTACTGGTTGCAGTCGGCCATCACATGATCTTGTGCATCTGCTAGTGTGGTCAGTATTCTCCATCTTCACCTAATCCTCAAACTGTGAGTAATTTGTGGTCTAAAGCCTTGTAGTCTAGGGGTGTTCACCCATGTCTGGGGTTGAGCATAGTAGAAGTGGTTAGCTGGCTTGAATATGCATAATTCCTTCCATTCATCCACCTTTTTCCAACATTTTGTGTTGAGTTTGTAATGTTCCCGAGCATCTCTGGGATACAACCTAGGAGAGTTTCTTGGGGTGATAAAATTAATTGGCGCCATTGCCGGGGAGAGGAGATTGAAGCTCAGCTTCCCTGGGAGAATGACACAGTTCCAGATTTTGATGATATACAAGGTTTGGACACATTTTCTGGTTGTAATCATCTATCTGGCGACTCCATTGAAGGAAGACCAACCTTTGGCAACTCCACATTACAGTCCTGGCTCAGTTTGTGAGGCATGCTCGGAGAAATCTTTAGAAACCACCAGCTGAACCAATGATTCACCCTAAAAAGCTCATTAAGTAGAAGAAAACTATTCCAGGAAGGAGCATCAGGATCAGGTAAGCCTTAGAAGTCCCATGTATCTCTGCTAGTGAAGAAGTCACCTTCAGAGATTCATATAGCTCCTTGTTCATTCATTTCCATTTCAGATCTCAGTCTAAAGAAGCATCCATGCTGTCCATCATATTCTTCTGTCTCAGTCATCCTTTTCATTGATCCATACCACTCAGTCTACCAGTATCCTTTCATATACCCTAGTCATGGCATGTCAACAAGCTCTTACAAAGATAGAAAGAATCGTTGTTGCTAGGTATGGACCCTTGGTCTTGCCTGTCCCTTTGAATGCCATGCCTGTAGGAGATTATCAAGAATATATGCTAAGTTTACTGGTGAAGAAGGAGTAACAGCTGAAGATCACCTTGAGGCCTTTTATAGCTATGCTGATAACTTGGATATCAATGAAGAGGATGTGTGGATGAGGGTTTTTGTCCAAAGCCTAGATGGGGAGGCTAGAAAATGGTTTAGATAATTACCCCCTCGGTCTATTGCAGACATTGAGGCCCTAGATGATGTGTTCCTAAAGCATTGGGGGGATAATAAAAATCTGCTCTATTATCATACTGAATTTGGGAACTTGCAGAGAGAAGATGGTGAGCTGTTGTCTAATTTCAACATCAGATTCAATCATATGTACATCAGAATGCCAGTTGAAGTAAGACCCACCCCTGCTTCTGCCATGCTCACTTATGCTAATGCCTTTGATTCTCAGTTATGCCTGCGGTTAAGAGAAAGAAGACGTGTTTCTTTGGCTCACATGCAAAATGCAGCCTTTGAAGTAGAAGCAAACATAATTGCTGCAGAAACACTCGAAGGCTATGCTGAAAAGAGAAGATAGGGAAGTGAGTCCTCATCATCCTCAGATCTTAAGATCGACATATTGGCCAGGACGATAGAGGCATTAGCCTCTGAAGTTTCCAAACTAAAAGCTGAGCAATATTCTGAGGAAGCAGGAGCTCCTTGCTCCTTTACTCTTTCAAAGCAAAATACATATAGAGGAGCACAGGAGCAGTTGCAGATTTTGCAAAAAAGTAGAGATACAAACAAAGATCAAAGGGTGAAAACCCTTTTTTAGAATATAGTCATGGAAGAAGAGTATCTTGAAGAAGAGGAGGAGGTCCATGGTTTGGAAGATAAGGGCAGTGCCCCTTTCTTAACAAGAGTTGCATATGAAGAAGAATTATCCAAAGGAACTGCTCATGAGTTTGTTGTACCTACAGAACAACAAGCTTATCAGCAGAAGAAACCAGCAGCAGGTCCCACCATCCTCGAAGACTCTGTGCCCGAAGCCAGCTCACGTTCACATGACTATGCAGATCTGCAAATTGACCAGCCTACTATCATCCCCAGTCCAGTAATCAAACAGGGAGAAGAGAGCTCCCCATCATCTTATGTTTCACTGTTTGCTCAAAAGAGAATCCCTCATAGTTGCCCACTAGGCACTGAGGTAGGTAATAGCTCCATTCTCAAGGCTGATACCGATCACCTCAGTCTTGATATTCTGACACCTGCTTAGGTAGCCTCCACACAGATTGAAAAGGCAGCTTGCCAGATGACAGAGAAAGAGGGTGCACAATTGTGGGCCTCCTCCTTGGATGAGGACTGTTCTAAGAAAGATGCAGGAGCAAATGAAGTCTGTGTACCCTCCACACAAGAACACATTGATTCACCATTCATACTAATTATGCAGGCCACAAATGACATAGATAAGTACAAAACAATCATGGTTATTCAACAGGTGTACAAAAGCTCCCATGAAGAACATCCAAGGAGGAGAGCACACAGAGAGGGGATGAAATTTGATCCATATCTACCTATTAAGCTCAAATGTCCTAAACTCTTTGAGGTAGAGGATCAAATCAACCCAATTTTGCTAATCTATGATGAACGGGTCGAGAGGGGGAGAAACAATTTTGGTGGCCTAGTAGATGGCCAGCTTTTGAATATTTATTTTGTTTAAGGTTCTCAGGCCTTAATGATTGTAAGCATTTTCTTTACAAGTTTTAGCATGTACTTAATTAGACTCCATGCCCAATGGATACTAGGCATTGTTTTTAAGTTGTTATGTATGAAGGCATTGGTCTGCAGTTCTTGAGACCTCACAGGGAGGATCTCATCCCCAGAAGGAGTCAGTGTTAGCTCTGCTACAAACTTCAGCACTTGGAGGACAAAATATCAGCTCAACCATGTGTTTATGAAAAAAGGGAGCTCACAGTAGTCATTTACCTTCTTCTCCTTCAGCTTCCTCATAGTCTCTTAGCCCTCTGTATCTCTGTTTTTCTCCTAGAACCTCTTCATTCTCCACTTTCCTTGTTCTCCTACAAAAATCTGCGTAATCCCATGTTTCCTCTAACCCCCGAGCGCTAAGCCTTAGCCACCATATGACCTGACCATATGACTCGGTGCTTTCATAACTCATGGCCTTAATCCCCACTGTCGATCGTGCATCCCGATCTAAAGGTCTCCGTGCTTTTCCTGCTCGTTAACCCGTTATCTCTTTCCATCGTCCAATTGTACCTGTCGCACGATCCAATGGCAGTCGCAGCCCCCGCTCCTTCGAGTTTCCCACTTGATAACGCGCGGGGAAAGCGGTTTCCCGCTGATCACATTCGCCGCATGTCGGGCGTTGATTGTGATCACGCCCCCGCGTATGAATACTGCCCGACCCCGTAAGGAGTGCGGGGAATACCACTTACCGCCCACTTGTACGTTCCCCGCTCACTATTGTTAGCGTACTTTCGACCCCCGATCACCATCGGATCTACCCAATCACGATCCCACAGCCCACGATTGTCTGCCCCTGCTTCCTCCCAATAGCTCCCTCCGATTCAATCTCCGCCATTCGTCTGTTGGATCCAACGATTGTTGTTTGTTCCCTGACCTGCTCATGCGTCCACCATGCTGTACTTGTGTCTTCGACCTGTATCATACACCCGAAGGTGGCCAGCTACCTGTACCCGGCACAATTAGATCCTCAACAACTGCATTTAAGGAAGAGGATGGATGAGAAGAAAAAGGACAGCCTCGAGCAGATCTCAGCATTTATCAGTTATGGAGCTTCTTTCAGTCAACACTCCACCTGCTCAGAGAAGGACCGCTGAACAACAGAAAATGTCATTTTGTTCATTAAAGCCAACAGATTGTAGCAAAGACTCTATCAAAGAGTTAAGGTGGTTGGTGGTCCATTATGACCCCTCCACGCATAGCATAGCAGAATATCTTTGTAAACAAACTCTATCTATACCCAGCAAACAGATGTAATCAGGGTTGATGGTTGTAGTTTTGATGTAAGGTTCAACTTCTGGAGACTATAACTACTGTGATACCTGTAGCATCTGGTCTTCATTTTCAGCTAATACAAGCTTCTTTTGCTATTAATTGCTCACTTTTCATTTCTACTCTGTTCTAGGCTGTGCCTGTTATGTATTTTTCATGTGCTCTTGATGTTTAGCATTAGAGGGGCTGTAATCCCACCTCTGTGTTAGAATCTGGTATGTATCATTGAATATGCTATTCAGGTTTCTGTTTTCTTAGTGCCAAAGAGCTATCATCCTGTCTGTGCATTAGGAAATAGATTTCCAGACCTCTTTACTGGTTGCAGCCAGCCATCACATGGTCTTGTGCATTTGCTGGTGTGGTTAATATTATCCATCTTCACCTAATCCTCAAATTGTGAGTAATTGGTGGTCTAAAGCCTTGTAGCCTGGGGGTGTTCACTCATGTTTGGGGTTAAGCATAGTAGAAGTGGTTATCTGGCTTGAATATGCATCATTCCTTTCATTCATCCACCTTTATCCAACATTTTGTGTTGAGTTTGTAATGTTCCCGAGCATCTTTGAGATACAACCTAGGAGAGTTTCTTGGGGTAATAACAAGTACTATTTTATTATTACTACCAGAGGCACTCTACACTCTATGGAAGAAATGTCGAAGAAATAAAATAATAACTATATTAAAAAATTTAATGTTAATAATTTTTTTTCAATATATCTATGTTTAATAACAAAAAAGTATATATTTTAATGTCAACAATAAACAAAACACTTCAATGTCTACCCTAAATAACATAATTACATTGGTAAAATAACATAATTACATTAACTTTACCAATGTGCTTTCTTTGACCATCAATAGAAATCAGTTGTCAGAATGTACAATTCCTTTAATATTGAACATAGAGATTACACATGACATTTAAAATTCAACCATGCTAAAAAAAGACCTGATATATGATATTTTTTTATTTATTAATAACAAAGACAATTTTTACTATTAATCATAAATAAAATATTTCAATTTCCATATTAAATAACATAAAATTTTATCAGCTTTATATATATATATATATATATATGAAGAAATTGAATCTAAAAAATTTCTTATATTTTTGTTTTTTTAGTAATTTCAATTTCTATATTAAATAATAATATAATTTTATATCAACTTTATAAATAGAAAGAGAAAGAAATTGAATGTGAAAAAAATCTTTTATTTTTTTCTTTAGTAGTATGTGCTAGCTATTCAATTCCTCCATAAACATTTTTGATAAATAAAATTTTAATATCAACTTCCTTCCTCTATATATATATAGGAGAGAATGTGATTTTTTTTTTAATATTAACCATAAATAAAATATTCCAATGCTCATTTTATGTAAAATAATTTTATATCAATTTGATGAGAGAAAAGATTAGAGAGCGAGATATTTCTTATTCCATTGATAAGTGGTTTCTAATTCAAGGTATGAGGGAGATGTGTAATTCCTTCGATGCTTAATATGGTGTTGACATGTAGCATTTTACAATAATATTAATAAGCAAAAAGAAATTCTAATGGATGTGTATATATACAAAAATAGAGAGATGTGTTCTTATCCTATAAATACATACTTTCTAATTCTAATATGAGAGAAACTCTATTTAAAAATCTTTCGATGTCAACACGTATTTATAATATAAAGCAATTTAAAAAAAAATTCTTATGGTCAAAACATTTTATTGGTGTTTTGCTTAAAATGAAAGAGATGTGGATTTTTTACATAAATCTATATTAAACTTAGAACTATTAAACATGAGATTTATATTGTAAAATTGATTTGCATCTCAAAAAATTTAATTCTTTTGAGTTTAAAATAAATCTATACTATTATAATTTATTTAATTAATTTATTAAAAAAGTGATGACAAGTATTAATATTATCTAATTTGTTTTTAAAAATATTTTATTAAATTTTAAGAATGAATAATTTTTTATAATGTTACTAGAAAGTTTTTCATATTAAAACTAATAAAAACATATAGTTGTTAATTAAAATATTCAATATAAAATAAATTATAATCGAGTAGAAGATTGGGTAACACGACTGTGTTTAAAGTAATATTCATGTTTCTGCAAGGGAGATTGAATTTTTTGTTGTAATAAGTTGTCCATGTTATTCCTTCACTGATATTGTATTATGATTTTTAAAAATTGATTATTAGTTATTTTTATTGAAAATCATCATTTTTATTATATAAAATAGTGAAATATATATATATATATTAAAAACATATATAAAATGAAGTTGATCTAAAATGGTGATTTATTGTGACCATGTTGCAAAACAAGTCTCAATATGTTGCTTTTGATAAAGATCAAACCGAAAATCAAACCCAGATGTTCATACATTACAAAATTTATATCCCAGGTCATATTAAGTACTATCATTCTATATATATACATAAAAAATACCTATAAAAAAGCCTTAAAGATCTGTTTAGAAATCAACGAAGTACCAAGTTTTTTTTATAATTTTTTTAATAAAAAGTTAAAAAGAAATGTATCGACAAAATTATTTTTATATAGTTTTCGCCTAAAATTCTTCTCAAAATTAATATGGATCACAAAAGCTTAAATTCAATAAAAATATTCTTTTTAATAAAATAACTTCGTCCAACTAATTTTTAAGTATATACACATAATATTCTATTAATAAAAACACACTCTTTTTCAGTGAAAAAAAACAATCTAAAACTATTGAGCTCAACATTTTTATTTGCAACCATACCCAAGCCCATTTTTAATTTAAAATAATGTGTATCATTCTACCTTATTGAAATGATCCGTCAGAGTATTGAACGATCAATATTCTCCATTACCTTTATCTCATTTTACACTAGCATTTGCACCTAATGTTGCAAAGAAAACGCCGTAAGGCAAGCCAATAGAAAATGAAGTAGTAGCTTGATGTGTCTTGTAAAATCAACAACATTATAATGTTTCAAAAATGATATATTTACAATGTTCAAGATCATTTAGTCAACATTTATTACCATGAAAAATAACAATATAAAGGCCTAGAAAATAGGCTTTTGATCACCCTATGAGTACACAAATAATAATGTTGAAGGTACATTTGAGATAATTTCACAAAATGGCTACTGAAGATGCAATATCCACTTGCAAAAATTAAATTAACCTGAATAAGCATAGAGGAAGAGTGGGTTATGTAGATGGAAAAATTAAGAAGAAGCCCAAGATCATAAAATGAAGGAGAAATAAACTTCAAATAACAATGTTAAATTGACCCTGATTTTCTGAATACAACCATGACCATGAACAACAATGGTGTGATACACTCCATTCCTAGATCTCAACTATAATATTCTATACAGAACGTTTGTGCCCATTTTCACTGAAGAAAAAACCATTACATATAATAAGGTGACAATAAGACAAAGATATGATAGATATGAAATGGAAAATAACCAATAATTGGCGAAAAGACTAAAATAGCTATGATACTAAATTTGACAAATAAACTTCTAATTATAATAACAGTTCAATGAATGGAAAAGTAGCTCTACAAAATCTAGAAATAGATGTTGACTTATGAACTTCCATTTAATAAAAATATCCTATTTACGTTAAGAACTTGTAAAAGTACGAAATCAAGTTGTAGGTGGAAATTACATGCATTGCTTCCCCCTCCTTATCACTAGATTTTGGGCCTTTCATTGGTCCTTCTTCACCAAAAATCTTTCCCTCATCCATAGCAATTTTCTGATTTGTTTCTTTCTTTGTTGTCACATTAGCCTTTGCTAATAGATACAAAACAACTATTGGCATTTTTACTGTAGAATTTTTTTTTGGAGGTGTTGTAGGATGAGGATACTCAAATAATGAGGGTGTGGCGTGTGAAAGAACCTTAAATTTTGGCTAAAGAACCTTTGTGCCCATTTTCGTTGAAGAAAAAACCATTACATATAATAAGGCGGCAATAAGACAAAGATATCATAGATATGAAATGGGAAATAAGCAATAGGTTGTGACAAGACTTAAATAGCTATGATATAAAATTTGACAAATAACCTTCTAACTATAATAACAGGTCAATTAAAGTTAAAGAATCTCTACAACAGGTAGAAAGAGATGTTGACTTGTGAACAACCATTTAATAAAAAATTACCATTTATGTTAAGAACTTGTAAAAATATGGAATCAAGTTGCAGTGGAAATTACCTGCTTTGCTGCCCCTCCTTATCAGTAGATTTTGGGCCACTTTTTTTGGATTTTTACCCCGACAAACTTCATGTCCATTTGAATCTGTTCAAAAAATGCAAAAATACAGAAGATGATCTAAACATGGTACTATCATTTAATATTCGGTGTGCACCTTGCATTTAATTTCAGTCTCCTTTTATAGTATGGGTATTAACCTATTTGTGATAACATAGTTTCTTGAGCTCTCCCAACCATGTTTTAAATTTATTTCTTTTGTTTCCAAGCACGCATCTTGCTACCTGAGTTGTCTCATCTTCATGGGATTTCCCAACTGTTTATTGAAAAAAGTACGCATGGCACAAAATTCTGGAGCAACTTTAAGAAGATATTTCATAACAGTAACATTATTACTTCAAAACGAATGTCTGTCAGTAGTTAGTGGCTCCTGAGATTTATTATATTTGACATGAAATACATCTACGATGTACAATAAGAATTCAAAAGGCTAGAATACCAACACTATTCGAGCCCTATTATGACCAGCGTTTGCAACAAATCTTTAGGGCACCTTGTAAAAGTAACAAAATTTGATCTCTATTATAGTAAGATTAGAGGATTAATTTCCTTGATAATTTGATTGGTCTTAGCTGAGAACCATGGATGAATTCCAATCTAAAATCAGGATTTGAAGTGATAAGCACAAAAAGATGAAATTTTAAATGTTGACGATTTAGAAAACTGCAAATCGAGTTGGATAAACATATATTCTATATAATGAAAGCGATTTAACAACGGTAGTTCCCTTTTAGCATATTATATATAACACTTATATTTCATCTTCAGTAGTTCCTTTTTAGCACATTATATATAACACCTACATTTCATCTTTGTCATATCCTCGTCGGTCCTGGGTCAGTGGTCATTTAATACAACACTTCAAGTATAACGATAAGTATTCTCTTACATTGAGAATGTCTGAAGATCGTTTGAGACGAAATGGTAATGGATCTCGCAATTATCAAAACATTCCTTTTTCTCCATCTTGGAATGATCATGAAAAGAAGTGGATGGAAATGGAGGCCACGACCCCTCTTTTCCATTGTTCATAATCTGCATAAATGGAAAGGAAATCGCCACAAATAAGAACCAGATATGAGATAAATAAAAAAAACACTATCTCTTGTGGACTAAGACGTGTACCCACGTCACAAGTTGCCTCAAAATCAATCACAATGAAGTACTGAAAATCTTGGAGTTGAAGTTCCTGGGCATTACCTTGAGGATGCAGTTTGAAAGGTAGTTGCAGTTCCGGGGCATTTCCTTGAGGTTACAGTTTAAAAGGTACATTCTGAAGACTGCTTCCTGGTGGCACCATGTAGTCCCAATTCCTTTGACTAATAAGTCCCTGCTTCAATGTATGTGTTGGGTACGTATGAAAACTGAAAGCTTGTGGAAAGTACACAAGGGCATCTAGTACACTCATAGACATTGTCTTTATATAACCTTCATTGAAAGGTAGTACATATCCATGGGGATTTAGTACACTGTCAAAATCTGGTATGCCACATGAAAACAAATCTTTCTCACTCTTTATTGCTATGCAAACTCCAACAGTGCCATAAAAGTTAAAACCTGCAATTCTATTTGGTGACCACATTATAGGAACCTTGTGGTTCCTTATAATTTGTTTTGCATTATCATGGAGAAAAAGTTAGAACACATCAGCCAGAAAAACAATTATTTAATACTGTATATTCCTAAGTCTAACCTAGTGACCTATCATATCTTTATGTTTAGGCTTGTAGATGGGAGTTTGGGTATCACATCCTTTTGATTTTTGTTAGTCTGCTTCTGTGGGCTGTTTTGCATTCTCAACTTTGGATTTTGAAGGTGTTTTTTTTGGCAATTCTGGCTTTCCTCAAAGTGGTACTCGGTCTGGCAATTAGAGAACTTTGGGCTTGTCTCTTACTCAAGCCTGGAAGACTTTGACTTATCCTTTTATATTTGTTTGCTGAAGGGATTCCTTTTGGATGTTTGCCATGTATACTCCATTAGGGAAATTCTGGGAGCTTTGGGATATGGATTACCAGGAAGTTCCGTAAATGCACAAAGTTCTGTGAAGGCATGAAGACTTTATTAATAGCAATAGGACATCTATATTCTTGGTAACATCTAAGGCCCATGAAAAATGAGCACCAATGAATTAGAATAAAATGGCTATTAGATAAAAATAAAAACAATACAACGCCAGAATCTCACAAAAGAAATAATAAAAATAATTTGACTCTTGCAATACTTGCCAACTTTTGTTTGCCATTTTGACTGTAAATGAAGATTATAGAAGTGCTCAGAACCACTTATGTTGCATGCTTCAAGACATCCTAAATTAAAACCTAGGTTAACAAAGAAAATCCTCCATAGGCTGCATACATATGATAAGTCAGTGCTCCAAGTACTCTGGATGTAACAAATTTAAGGATGTTCAATTTGAACTGGTGATTTTTGGCAAATTTTTAAAGTCGTGAGTGATCTAATTATAAATTACAATTTACTTGCATCAAAGCAAAGCAAACAAATTAAACAAAACTGAAAACCTGCAGCATTGTACATTGGATGCAAAGAGGTACACCTTAAAAATCAAATAACTACAAAGCTTTAAACAATCTATAGTAAAATGGCATGCATCTTAAGCTCCACTAGCCAGAGCTAGCCACAGACTTGACAATCCATAGATTCAACCTACTATTGCAGAAGAGCTCAAATGCTATTATTTGTTGTTATCTACGAAGAGATATCTACAAATCAAGCGTGTACTTTCATCTCTATAGCAATATTAAGATTTGAAATAATTGAAGATAATGTACATGTGATGTTGAACTCTGCAAGAGACGACCAGATAAGAGAAAAACGCTTAATAAAGTGAGATGTGAAGACTATACAGAGTTTGCTTTGCTTCTCTGCCAAGCAAGTTGCCATCTACATGAAAGATGTCTTGCAATATCAGAGAACATGTTTAGACGGTTTAGACACGGAATATATACAGTGTAACCGGATATACTTTTAGATCCCTTATAGATTGGAGTTAAAGGGGAGATAAATTCTTCGTAAAACTGTGATTGCTTTAGTCCTCGTGTAGATGTTCAGGGATTTCCGTGGATGCTAATAAAATTTCATTTCAGATAAATGTCCACCTTACCACCCATCACCTTTCAAGTAAAGAAGGCATGGATCCAATCAGCTTAATTGACATGACAAAGTTGTAATAGAGTTATAGACCTATTTCCAGTCACCAATTCCTTTAAGGGCAAATAACGTCTTCATCAGAAACACTCCTCGACTCTTGATATGGATACTAGGATTCATCTTTGTCATATCCTCGTCGGTCCTGGGTCAGTGGTCATTCAATACACTTCTTCAAGTATAACGATAAGTATTCTCTTACATTGAGAATGTCTGAAGATTGTTTGAGACGAAACGGTAATGGATCTTGCAATTATCAAAACATTCCTTTTTCTCCATCTTGGAATGATCATGAAAAGAAGTGGATGGAAATGGAGGGCGCGACCCCTCTTTTCCATTGTTCATAATCTGCATAAATGGAAAGGAAATCGCCACAAATAAGAACCAGATATGAGATAAATAAAAAAAACACTATCTCTTGTGGACTAAGACGTGTGCCCACGTCACAAGTTGCCTCAAAATCAATCACAACGAAGTACTGAAAATCTTGGAGTTGAAGTTCCTAGGCATTCCCTTGAGGATGCAGTTTGAAAGGTAGTTGCAGTTCCGGGGCATTCCCTTGAGGTTGCAGTTTAAAAGGTACATTCTGAACACTGCTTCCTGGTGGCACCATGTAGTCCCAAGTCCTTTGACTAATAAGTCCCTGCTTCAATGTATGTGTTGGGTACGTATGAAAACTGAAAGCTTGTGGAAAGTACACAGGGGCATCTGGTACACTCATAGACATTGCCTTTATATAACCTTCATTGAAAGGTAGTACATATCCATGGGGATTTAGTACACTGTCAAAATCTGGTATGCCACATGATAACAAATCTCTCTCACTCTTTATTGCTATGCAAACTCCAACAGTGCCATAAAAGTTAAAACCTGCAATTCTATTTGGTGACCACATTATAGGAACCTCGTGGTTCCTTATAATTTGTTCTGCATTATCATGTAGAAAAAGTTAGAACACATCAGCCAAAAAAACAATTATTTAATACTGTATATTCCTAAGTCTAACCTAGTGACCTATCATATCTTTATGTTTAGGCTTGTAGATGGGAGTTTGGGTATCACATCCTTTTGATTTTTGTTAGTCTGCTTCTGTGGGTTGTTTTACATTCTCAACTTTGGATTTTGAAGGTGTTTTTTGGGCAATTCTGGCTTTCCTCAGAGTGGTACTCGGTCTGGCAATTAGAGAAATTTGGGCTTGTCTCTTACTCAAGCCTGGAAGACTTTGACTTATCCTTTTATATTTGTTTGCTCAAGGGATTCCTTTTGGATGTTTGCCATGTATACTCCATTAGGGAAATTCTGGGAGCTTCGGGATATGGATTACCAGGAAGTTCCGTAAATGCACAAAGTTTTGTGAAGGCATGAAGACTTCATTAACAGCAATAGGACATCTATATTCTTGGTAACATCTAAGGCCCATGAAAAATGAGCACCAATGAATTAGAATAAAATGGCTATTAGATAAAAATAAAAACAATACAACCCAGAATCTCACAAAAGAAATAATAAAAAGAATTTGACTCTTGCAATACTTGCCAACTTCTGTTTGCCATTTTGACTGTAAATGAAGATTATCTTCTGTTTGCCATTTTGATTGTAAATGAAGATTATAGAAATGCTCAGAACCACTTATGTTGCATGCTTCAAGACATCCTAAATTAAAACCTAGATTAACAAAGAAAATCCTCCATAAGCTGCATACATATGATAAGTCAGTGCTCCAAGTACTCTGGATGTAACAAATTTAAGGATGTTCAATTTGAACTGGTGATTTTTGGCAAATTTTTAAAGTCGTGAGTGATCTAATTATAAATTACAATTTACTTGCATCAAAGCAAAGGAAATAAATTAAACAAAACTGAAAACCTGTAGCATTGTACATTGGATGCAAAGAGGTACACCTTAAAAATCAAATAACTACAAAGCTTTAAATAGTCTACAGTAAAACGGCATGCATCTTAAGCTCCGTTTTTTTCACAGATTCCAACCCGTTCACCCTCCATCCTCTACAACTTTCATCATAGCACTCTGCTACTTTCCTCATATAACATGAAACAGAGAAACTACGAGACAACACACGTAACACACATAACATATATAACACACATACGACATATAACATGAAACAGAGAAATAACGAGACAACAGAACACAATGGAAGCGCTTCCAGAACACACGAGCACACACAAAAACCAGAACAGAGACAGAGAAGCCGAAGGAGAATAAGCAGAGCTGTATGTAGGTTCACGGACGTCTATATGCCCGTCGCATCTCTTCTCAATCTACTCTCATTTCCAGCAACCCTACTACTTTCTTTCTTAAAAGTTCCAAAAGATCTCCAATCTTCCCATCTCAATCTAGCACCCTATGCTATTTTTCCATAGACGGATAACCTGTAATAATACAATAAATATTCAAATTACACCGTGAAGAAATTAAATGAAAAAACATTAAAATTATTCAAATTACACCTCTAGGAAATTAAATAAAAAAACATCGACATAGGAAATGATATCCATCCTCCAGTAAATTTAATTCAGTTTAATTAACTTAATTCATATTAATATAAGTAATTAATTAAAGTGAGAAATCTAAAAATTTCAGAATAAACCATACAATTATAGAAAAAAATTGAGCTATCGTCATACCATACCATATATGTTACCACCAAGGGAGCAGAAATGGAAAAGAAAGAAATGCAAATATTAGATTAAATGACAGCACAACTCGCTTCCTCCATTACATCAAACAGCATTCGAGAAGAAAAAAAGCATTCCCTTACCCCACCAAATTATATTGTAAAGAATTTAGTCAAAATAACTCCTCTGCTTCGGAAATCGCTTCTTAATGCCTTCCATATTTTCTCAATTCTTCCGCTCTGATTTCACAGTGGATATCTGACATGAATTCCTCCTCCACACATGGCATTTTCTTACATTTCCCGTGGAAAATTCAAAACCCCAGCCATGGCATTTTCTTACATTTCCCGTGGAAAATTCAAAACCCCAGCCAGCTTCTTCACCATGGGAGGAAGCAAAGAGAGGTAGAATCGAACCACCAGACCAGTTAGCGAGGCCACCACACAATTAAATCCGGAAGCCGGGAGGCCATCCAGAGGCTTCATTGGAAAATCTCATCAGAAATTCGCCCTCAACATCGCTGTCTAGTACAAATTTAACACATAAAATACTTCTTTCATGGTTACCCTCTTTTATCAGAGACAGGACAGGGAAGCTGCGCTTCTCACCTTTCATTCATCGTTGCCCTCTTTCTCACCTCGAAGGATGAAACGTGTGAAATCGAGAAGCCCTGTAATGGTCCTGCCACAAAAATCCCAAGTGAAACTGCAGCCACAAATGGGTATAAAATGCAATCCGCCGCAGCAGCCCCTCCAATTTAAGCCAATCGAACGGTTACATAGATGTAGGTTCCAGAGCTTACTGGAGACGAACAGGAGGATACAGGCAAAGACGTGCGAGGGATTAAGAAATGTAAAGGTTAAGAGATACACAAATATGCTTTTACCGACACAGAGATATGATATCGCCCTAAACTGTGAGATATGGCGATTCTGTTGCCAACTGTGAGATATGGCAATTTGCATGCTTGCCAGATACCATATGCCATGGGCGGCCAAATGCCAGATGCTATGCCCGGGGAGGGGAGGATAATGAATCGAACCCCTCTAATCAAACTGCTAATATCAATTCCATTGTCTAACAACGAAATCAAGGGAGCAGGAAGGTACAGAGTGGCACTGGAGGGGAGTTCTTCCCAGAGGAACGCCTTACGGCGTAAATATATTATGTAACAACTACGTGTTATGTTTTTAAAGGTTTTTTAGCTTTATAAAATTAGTATTTAACGATTTACATGTGATTATAATACGTTAAAAATATTTACGATTTTTTAATATCAAGCAACTTCCAAACTTTATGACAATGATATTTTTTTTTGGATAATATATATGGCTATAAAAAGGAAAGTTTAAGAATAATGAGGGAATTTGGTTAAAATTTTAAAGAGCTTTATTTAAAACTTTATTTTTTATTTTTGGCATTTATGAGTTTTTTAATTAGCTAGTAAATATGGGTTTTCTAGATTTGTGATTTATTGTTTTTGGTTTTAAAAGCAGTGATAAAATTAATCTTTTAAAATATAAAACTATTAGTTATTTGCCATCCAAATATATGAAATTATTATTTAAAATTATATTACTTTAAGTTTATAAAATTAAGGGAAAAAAAGTTAGGTTAAGATGGTTTTAAAATTTATCATTCAATCTTTAACTACTGAATGATTCTTTGTGTTATTATAAATGAAATCAAGATAATAAAATTGGTTTAGTGATGGTTGAATATTAGTTTTAAGATTTTAAGAAATCTTATGATGGTAGAAAAAATTATCGAAAAGAGATAATATCTAAAGGTTGCTTTAAAACTGAGTATTGCACTAAAGGTTATAGAATAAAGTTATTTTTACATTTAAGAATAATGAGGGTAGGTTAGAAAAATGTTAGGTAAACATGATTTAGTGAAAGAGTTAAAGTTGCTCGAGGTTTTAGGTGCATGGTTTTGCACATGGTTTTGCTTTCCCATGGTTTCATGCTTGAATTGCATGTAATCAATTCTTTAAAAAACTTGGGAAAGATTTCAATGTAATGGGTCAGGGAGGTGAGTGATAAAGGTTCACTTGGGAGGTTTGGTTGGTTTTTGTCCAACACTCACTAAATATTTTGTTCATTAGTTTTTTTCCACGCATTGGTAAAGCTTCACTTGGGAGGCTTTGCTGGGTTTTGTCCAAGGGATTCACTAAATATTTTGTTAGTTAGTTTTTTCCACTGATTGGGGTTTTTGTACGATAAACATTGTATTTATGATTTGTGATTTGTTACTAGTTGTTTTCATATTCTCTCAATTTTAGCATGGCATCAAAGCTTGTTTGACCTAGACTCTATAACAATAGTGTTTTGATAATGACTTGAGACTGAGGTAGATATATCAAGAGAAAGAGGATATATGGCTTGGATGTAATGGATATCTCAGGTGTGAGGTTCAATCTATTGTTTGGTTGTGAATATACCAAGAAGTCAGCATTTGTAGGTTCATTGAGGACCTAGGGTATTCAAACTACTATGAAGATTCTACTTCGATGAGGGAACCCCATGAGTAAAATTGTAGCAATGATTCATTTTTATGAGCCATGGTGTAAGGATAATAAGGAGGTGGTTTTGGGGTCATTGTTGTAAGACATATGATTGTATGACCTTGTAAGGCATGTGTGCCCCTAGAAAATTACCATTAAATTTTGGAGTTAGACCTAGGTGATAAAGGGCATGCTGAATTATTAAGTACCCTAGGTATAAACCTTGAAGGGGGTAAGGCTTGGAGGTGAGTGGTGTCACCTCATTTGACCACTTTAGTTGGAATTGTTCAAAGGAAATGCAAGTCAAGTTTTAAGGAGAGATTATTAGGTAAGATTGACTCGATGGGAGAGCCAAATGTGCTTATTCAAACAGTGATGGTTTTGGGCACATGGTTTTGCTTGCTTGTGGTTTCATGTTATTGGATTGCATGTAATGAAACCTTTAAAAGCCATGGGAATATTTCATTGTAATAAGCAGGGGAGGTGAGTGGTGAAGGCTCACTTGGCCAACTTGGATGAGTTTCTATTAGTTTTTTTTCCATGGATTAGTGTTTTCCACCATAAACATTATATTTACGATTTATGATTTGTTGCTAGTTGTTTTTAATCTTCTCCTAGTAAATTTATATTTCTTGTAGGTAATTTTAACAAAAATAATTATAATATATGGATTACTTAATGTTGCCCTCCCTAGCCCTTTTTTCACTTTATATTAACAATTTATATGAATATTTGACAAAATTAGGTTGTGCTAATGCTACCCTAGTTGTGATAAAAGAACACTCTTTTTAGCTATGATGACATTGATATTTTGGTAAGGACCCCTTATGATCTTGAAAATTGTCTAAATGTTTTTAAGTCTAAGGCTATCAAAAGTCCAATAAAACTACTTACCTTCATTTTTACTTATAACACTAACAACTTAGAGGAACTAAATTCATACAAGCATCTTGAAGTTTCCATACATCACAAGATCAATTATGGAGAAAAGAAATAATCAAGAGCACTAAGCTTATTTTTAGCATGTAGAACAATTTTACATAAATATATTTTTGTTTTTAATACAAAATACAATTGTACATAAATAAATTTTTGCTTCTAATACAAAATAAATTTCTTTATGATATCCTTATTATTTCAATTGCACTCTGTAGTTGTGAAGTATGGAGTTGCAATATTTTTAGGAAAACTTAGAGAAAAATTGAGCAATTCAAAGGTTCTTTATAGGTTCTAGCCCATTTTCTTTTAAGAGATTGAGATTTCACCTTAAAAATATGGATATGATTAGGTATCTAATATATGAGCACAAAATAATTAACAAAAAAACATAAAAAGTTTCCTACCATATCTTCAAATTTTCATAAAAGTTGTTTAAATGATAAGAGTGGATGGCATAAGAATGTTACTTCTGGCTAAATCATTATGTGATTTAAAACGAAACTATTTTATTGATAGTATCAAAAATATGATCACAACTAGATTTAAACAAAAATTAAATTACCCTACAGGAAAAAATTGCATTGATCATATACAAACAAACTTCCTATATTTAGTAATGAAAGTGGTTTAAAATAAAATAAAAAACTATAAGGAAAAATAATTGATAGCTTTTACAATTCTAAAATAATAAAAGATGAAAAAACCCCTTTATCTTAAAACACCCTTCTTAAAGACATATTAAAATTCAAGTATACAACATTTATAATATTAATGACTTTTACAATTTATTCACTTACAAAAAAGAATTTCTTTGAAATATTTTCACAAATATTTCTTTGAGTCATGTCAAATAAAAAACAACTCCATCTACTTTTTAGTTTTTTATGCCTAAGGGACCCACATGCCCTACTTGCAAACAAAAAACGAAGTGTCCAAACAAAACATGTGATATTTCCTCACTCGGTTCTTTAATGTTTTTGTTGATAAGACATATGTTTCTAAATAATGGAACGTTGTTAAAGGTACATGTGATTTCATGTAATACTCAACGGCGTTGTTTCACAATATAAAATTATTTTAATAATAATGACGACGAAGAAGAAAATTATTGAATTACTTTTTTATTAAAATAATTTTGAGAATTTTTCTTTTATAAGATTTTGTTTTTAGTATTAATTACCAAGAATATTAAAGAATTATAAATCTATTTTTAAAAAAATAAAAAAATGCATAAAAATAAAACATAGTTATTAATTTATTATGTATATATCAAATTTAAAATTATATATCTAAAAATAAAATATAATAAATAATTTATTGTAAATATATCAAATTTATATTTAAATTTGGTAATAATTCTTACATCAATTTCAAATTGTTATTAATAATAAACTTTTAAAATAATTTTTAAAAAACACTTCTTAAAATTATTATTTATTTTTATTTTTATAATTATTTATTTTTTATAATTATTGATAATATTATATATTGTTACTTTCATTTAATTTACATTAAGTAAATTACTTTATTTATGAAATAATACATTTCAAATCATTTTTTTAAGCTTTAATAATAATAATTTATATCTTTTTCAAATTTATCATTGAATGAGTTCATTTATGATATCAATTCTTTTGAATTAAAATAAAAATATTATTACTATTTTTAAGTTTTTAAAAGCCTTTTATCCTTATTTCAACGTATATATGATTTAGAGTTACGTTTTTCATTTAATTATGCATTAATTCATTTACCCCACACATATATATATATATTAAATTTCTTTAATATATTTATTATTTGTATATTCTAAATTAAAATAGTATTAATTTTAAACATCTAGGAATAAATGAAATATCTAAGTGGTAACTATAATATAATAAAAGCATATATATTTTGAATATATTTTAAAAAAAAATTCTTTTTTAATTAAAATTTGATGGAACTAGTTAATGGGCAATTTTATTATGAAGTACTATGTAACTCATGAGATTCAAAATATTGATATAGGTAGAAGATTGCTTTGAACTTGTAACCTCTTACACGAGAGCACATGTTCTTAATCATTAGATCCACTCAAGATGTATTACTAATTTGAAGGAAATGAGGATGGGATTTGTGGAGTGTAAAGAACACTTAGAGGTTATAGTAGTAGTTGATCAAAGTGGATCATTGGCATGGAAAACCTCAAAAATCAAAGTGCTCAGAATGAAGTCGACCCGGGACCAGAGCGTAGATCTCATCGTCTTAATTCCAACGGCGTGAACGACACTTCAATTCGAGTCCAGATGATGAAGTTATCACGAAAAGAAAGTTGTTTTGTTCCTTAGGAAAATGAGGCATTTTCCTTTAAAAATGGACTTTTAAGCCTTAAAAGGGAATCGCATTGGAAATCATGCAAAGGGCAGACCTTAAGACCCCTGATCAGTGATTGCTGAAATATCAGGTCAAAGGAAGGCAATATATATATCGGCAATATCAGAACCAGACAGGGGCCAACTTGCGATTGCGATCAGTGATATAAAGCGATCAAATCGGCGGGATTGTTATCGGGGATCAGCAGACCAAAACCCCGGGTCGTTGTATAAGTGGGATGCCGATGCGATCGGCCAACGCCGATATTGGTGATCGGCCGACGCTAATATTGGTGGGCAGCAATCCCCGTTAATGGGACTAGTGATAGAGCGATGTGCTGATTGCGATATCGGGCCTGGACCCGATAAGTATATATGCCCGATTTAATAAATTTTAGGTCTGGGTCTTAAGGTTTTGGTCGGTTTTTTTTAGTGTTACGGGTATTTTTATGAATTATCGTTTAAACGATAAAAAGCTATATTTGGGCTTTGTTGCACCCGCCGACCCTTCCCTTTGAATTGCCTCTATTTTATGCCAAAACAACCCTGATTTAAGAGGGATTTATCATAACAGAGACATTATAAAAGCCCGATAGTTGGAAAAACGGGGAGGAGAGGATTTTCAGCATGCTGTTCAAGGCAAGAGAACTTTCAGGTGGCCGATAGTGCATTTTGTCTGTTTTGGAAAAGTTTTAGATGTTTTTATCCCCTCTCAACACCACGGACGCATTGGTGCTGCCCACTTCTCCATTTGAGTTCTCCTTTTCTCAGCCATCTTTTAGAATGGAGGTATAAGCCTCTTTTGATGTATCAGATGATTGCATTCTCTTCTTTTTATGCCATTTAATATAAATGCCTCCCCATTGATCGAGCAGGGCCCAGAGACGTAGTCCGAGTTGGACGAACTCTGTTATCAAGTCTTTGTGTCTTCCTTCATGTTTTTTTATGCGTTTCTTCTTCTTTTCTTGTGTGCACATTATAATTATGTGTTAAGATGCAATTTTTACATGTGATTCTTTCCATACATCTATAAGGGAAAGTATCCTGGATCAAGTGGTATCAGAGCAGGACTTTTTAGATGTGAATTCATGTTTGTATGCTAACAAGAGATGGACTCCGAAGAGGTGAAGGGGAATTAGAGCCTTTTGATCCCGAAGCGGGGCATGCACATCGAAGGAGAAACATGGGAAAAGATGAAGCTCATCTTGAAGAGGAGAGCAATTTCCACAAGACTTTCTATTCAATGGCAGAGAATATTAGTCAGCTAGTTTTAAGGCTGGAGAGAGCAGAGGAGAGAAACCTAGAAGGACAAGGTTCAACACATGGGAATGGTGGAGAAGAACCCCCTCCTTCTCCTCCCAGGAGTGAAGGTTCTCCTTCCTCTCACCACCATAATCGTAGAAATTCAAAGGATGCATCTAAGAAGCCTTTCTTTAAATTAGATGTTAAATTTGATCTTCCCATGTTTAATGGTGAAAGCAATGTTGAAAAGCTTAATAATTGGATTACGCAGATTGAGGTCTACTACAGGATTCAACAGATCGTGGAGGATGAGGAAACAATTTAGCTGGCCTCTCTACAGCGAAGCAGCATCGCTCTCGTTTGGTAGGAGAGCATATTACAGAGCAGTAAGAATGTGGGTAAACTCTTTTCATCATGGCCTGATTTTATTTCTGCGTTAAAGGAACAATTTTATCCCTTAGGATACAAGCAAAAAGCTTTGATGAATTGGTAGTATTTAAGGCAAGGAAAAGGCCAGGATGTTTAGAGTTTTACAGAGGAGTTTAGAAAGCAAGCACTGAATTTGGGTATTGCACTTGATACACCTGAAGTTGTAACTAAGTATATTGGCTCATTGCATAGCTATATTAGGCATTCATTGTTGTTGTTTGAACCAACCACTATTGACTCATCCAGTGTAAAGGCAATTCATATTGAGAGCAGGGGCAAAAACGAAAAAGGATGATCAGTGCAGAAAGTCACCGTTCAAACCTCCCAATGGTAAATCAAAAGCGAAATGGAAAGGAAAGGAGAAGAAAACGACAGCAACCAAAGAGGTAGAATGGCTGCATTGAAATCATTGCAAAAAGGAAGGCCACGATGACGATCATTGCTCGAAACAACACCCAGAAAAGCGTCCAAAGAAGTATGGAGGAAAAGGGAAGCAGAAGATAGTGGCAATGATGTAGCAAGACCTTGGATTGGATTCTGGAGATGAAGCGTTGATCACAGCAGCGGGAGCAAAAGGTACTCTTACACCTCATGTTAATTTTGAATCACATGAAGGCACCAGTTCTGTAAATGAGTCCCTTCCTAATGATCGAAAGAGAATTGAACTGTTTCATATCAGAGTTGTTGTAAATCACACCAAAGTTGAAACTCTGTTTGATACTGGGTCCCAAGCAAACTTAATTGCAGAATCCCTGGTAAAGAAACTTGGCTTAGAAACAAAACCACACCCGAAACCTTACCCGCTTGGATGGATACATGATAAAGAAAAACTGAATGTAACCAAATAGTGTAAGGTCAAGTTTGTAATTGCTTCTAAGCTAGTAGACGAAGTAGAACTGGATGTAATACCACTGGATATATGTGGCATGGTGTTAGGGAGCCCATACCTGTATGATAGAAAGGCAGTCTTCTTTTGTCATGAAAACAAATACCAAATCACAAAAGAATGGGTAGAATATATAGTAAGGGCTCATCAAAATAAAATCAATGCGAGCCTTGTAAGTGCTGGAAAAATGAAGAGACTGGTGAATTCCAGTAAGGGTTGCATGCTTATGGTTGTAAGGGAAAAAGAGGCAGAATTCGTTGATTCTTTCCAGGGCTGCGATCAGGAACATAAACAAGAATTATCTAAATTAATTTCTAATTATGATGAGATGTTTTAAGAACCGAAGGGATTACCTCCGAAGAGGGAAATCCAACATGAAATCCATTTGCAGCATGACGCTCCTTTGCCAAATATTAGCATGTACAGGATGTCAACTATTGAGATGGAGGAAATCAAGAAACAAGTGCAGGAATTGTTGGACCACGGGGTCATCAGTCCAAGCACCTCTCCATATGGCTCACCGATTGTTTTAGTGCCAAAGAAAGATGACACATGGAGGATGTGCGTGGATTACTGCGCGCTAAACAAAATTACGATGAAAAATTGCTACCCCCTTCCACGCATAGATGATTTATTAGATCAATTAAAAAATGTTGTTTATTTCACCAAGTTGGATTTGCGTAGTGGTTATCACCAAGTTCGAATCGCAGAATAGGACGTGTGGAAAACCGCCTTCAAGACCAAACAGGGGCTGTTCGAATGGATGGTGATGCCATTCGGACTTTGCAATGCTCCAGCCACTTTTATGAGGGTCATGAATGATCTCTTTCGGCCTTTCATTGATGAATTTGTTCTTGTATATTTAGATGATATACTTGTCTTTAGTAAGAGCTAGGCTGAGCATGTGTGTCATGTAAAGAAAGTTCTTGATGTACTGAAAAAAGAAAAACTCTTTGTAAAATTGTCAAAGTGTGAGTTTGGGAAAACCTCTTTGGGTTACCTAGGTCATATTGTTGGTCATGGTCAGTTAAAAATTGATCCCTCTAAAGTTGAAGAAATTGTAAATTGGCCTAAGCATACTAGTGTAATCGAGGTTCGTAGCTTTTTAGGTGCAGTCCAGTATTGGAGGAGATTTATTGCTAATTTCTCTGTTATTGTAACACCTTTAAAAACATTGACAAGTGTGAAATAGGTCTTCCAATGGGGAGGAAGACAACAGAAGTCCTTCGAAACATTGAAGGAAAAGATCAGCACCGCGCCAGTCTTAGCCTTACCCGATCTCCAACAGCCATTCGAGATTGAAACCGATGCCAGCAGTTATGCCATGGGAGTTGTATTGATACATCAATAGAAGCCAATTTTTTACCATTCTGAGAATTTTTCTCAAGCTGTGATAAACTATCCCACTTATGACAAGAAGCTTTATACCTTGGTGCAGAGTGTGAAAAAGTGGAAACACTACCTGATCGACAAGGAGACCATCATCCATACGGATCATCAGCCCTTGCAGTACCTTCAGTCACAAACCAAGTTACAACAATCTCATCATTTCAGGTGGATGGGTTTTCTTCAACAGTTTCATCTGGTAATAAAGTATAAGGAGGGCACTAGCAATAAAGTGGTTGATATGCTATCTCGCCCTCCTATTTCTACTTCTATTATTTTGCATAATGCTTCGTTGTCTTTTCAGAGTTATGCTGAAAAATATGCTAACGATGATGACTTTAAGGATATTTATGCAAAACTAACCCATGGTTCATAGGTGGACAACTATCACTTGTAGGGGAAACTGTTGTATCACCTTGGTAAATTGTGTATTACCACAGGGGAAAGAGTACATGTAATTCAAGAGGCCCACACCTCTTTTGTGTCTGGACACTTTGGTGTCGAAAAGACTTTATGTCATGTACAAAGATTTTTTTTTTGGCCTTATATGAAAAACATTGTGATTCGCTATGTGAAGGGGTGTGTGATGTGTTTTGTTTCAAAGCCCTCTAATAGAAAACTTTGGCTATACACACCACTCCCTATTCTGAGTCGTCCATGGGAAAGTGTGTCAATGGACTTTGTAGGAGGTTTACCTTTGTCTACAAAGAGTCACGACTATTTGTATGTTGTCGTTGACCATTTTAGCAAGATGTGTATTCTTATGCCTTGTAAAAAGCAGATTACTGCAGAGCAAACTTCTTCTCTTTTCTTTCAGCATGTTTGAGTCCATTTTGGATTACCCACATCTATTGTGTTAGATCAGGACTCTCGCTTTCTCGGAGAGTTTTGGACCAGTTTGTGGAAGATGATGGACACCAAATTGAAAAGAAGCACGACATTTCATCCGTAGACTGATGGACATACATAGGTTGTAAACTGTACCGTGGTACATTTGTTACGAGGCTATTGTGGGAAACATCCCAAGTTGTGGGATGAGCATCTCTCATATGTACAACATTCCTACAACCGAGCAGTGCATTCATCTGCACAACGTTCACTATTTGAGACATGCTTTGGTTACCTGCCAAAGGACCCTTTTGACATGGTCTTTGGAAGGGAGGATGGCTCCAGTGGACGTAATGATAGGGAAAAAGATCAACAGTTCATTCAACGAATCCAATTTGTTCACCAAGCAGTACAAGAGTAGTTGGAGAAAAGTCAAGCCCGTTACAAGGCTCGACATGACAAACACCAAGTCGACCACCAATTCCAAGTGGGCGACAAAGTGTGGTTCCACATCAGCAAGGACAAAATGAAGGGAGAAGGGAAGAAGTTGCGACCCATCCGGTATGGTCCATTCACCATATTGGAGCATATTGGAAACAATGCCTTTCGTCTTGATTTGAAAGTGTATATGCAGATGTACTCAGTAGTGAATGTAGAGAACCTAAAGCCGTATGAGCCACCATTGATCATGGACACAGATGAGGTGGGCATAGTTCCGACAGTCGATGATTTTGCACCAGAATATATCGATGTGTTACCGAAGGACATCATCCTTGACAAAAGGACCAGGACTTCACAGTGAGGAGATGTGGAATACCTTCGAGTGGGTTTTAAGGGAATGCACCCTAGTAAGGCCAAATGGCTGGAGAAGGAAAAGGTGAGGGAACAATTCCCTCACTTTCCAATTGACTAGTGAAAGCTTTTTGGTGGTCCAAAAGCTCCTCAATGGGGAGGATTGATCCAGGTGGATCTTCAGATACAATGGCATGGGCTTTGTTGCACCCGCCGCCCCTTCCCTTTGAACGACCTCTATTTTATGCCAAAACAACCCTGATTTAAGAGGGATTAGTCATAACAGAGACATTATAAAAGCCTGATAGTTGGAAAAATGGGGAGGAGAGGATTTTTAACATGTTGTTTAAGGCAGGAGAGCTTTCAGGTGGCCGATAGTGCATTTTATCTGTTTTGGATAAGTTTTAGATGTTTTTAGCCCCTCTCAACACCACGGACACATTGGTGCTACCCACTTCTCCATCTGAGTTCTCCTTTTCTTAGCCATCTTTCAAAATGGAGGTATAAGCCTCTTTTGATGTATCAGATGATTGCATTCTCTTCTTTTTATGCCATTTAATATAAAGGCCTCCCTTTTGATCGAGCAGGGCTCGGAGACATAGTCCGGGTTGGACGAACTTCGTTATCAAGTCTTTGTGTCTTCCTTCATGTTTTTTTATGCGTTTCTTCTTTTCTTGTGTGCACATTATAATTCTTTGTTAAGATGCAGTTTTTACATGTGATTCTTTCCATACATCTATAAGCGAAAGTATCCTAGATCAATAGTAGTGGGAATCGACCCTATATCAAGTGAGTACAAGCCAAACCTAGTTGTTGATTCCTCTAAACAAAAAAAATATATGGTAAATGAGATATTAAAAGCTTGATTATGAAATAACAATTTTTATTGTATATGTAGAAATTTGATAGAAATTGCAACTGCTCAAGAATTCTAACTGAAAATCATAAGACACAATTCTACTCTACTGATCTATGAAATGAAATTCACAATTTAGAACAACATGCATAAAGACGCAATAAGAAAAACCACAAATACACAATGATTTCTAGGGGAACCCAACTGGTAAAAACCCCTCAGGCTTCTTTGCATTAATCAATGAATTGAGAAACCATTACAATTGCTAACTCCAACTTTGAGCTCAACCTACAAAAGAATAATTGTTCTCTTGCTCAATGAGCAAGCTCTGGCCAACACTTAGCCAAATATTTGCTCACCAAGGCCCCTATTTCCTTTCAAAAATCTTAAAGAAATTGGCCCCTATTCTTTAGGAATTTCCTCCAAATTGATTGCACAATTCCCAAGGTTTTATCACTGATTGTATGCTACACCTGTACACTCAAGGCTAGTCTAGAACTGATGTTACATTGCATTGCCATCTCCACTTCAGCCGAGGAACTAGAATTCTCTACATGCACTAGCTATTTTGGGTTGATTGATCAGTTAACTAACAAATATCTGAGTTAGATTGTTGTCCCACTGCACAATTGACCTTCAATTGATTCTAACAATAGTTAGAGGTCAGTTAACTAAATACAACTAAAAATAACCGAACTGGATTACTAAAATTAGCAAGAACACATGCATAACTGAACTCCAAATCCTTCTAACTTGAATTTACTGAGCTAACTAAGTGACAAGAGCCATGTCACACTAGTTCATTGCGTCGAAGTTGTTCTGTTGATGTGGAAATTCAATTTACTCAATTTGACTAAGGCTAAAGTCAAATTGAAACTTTCTTGCTACATTTTTTCAATAGTATAAAATTTCAATGTCCAAAGTATTACAAATACAACCCACAAGTAATATATCAAATTAAACATTTTCTCCAAAGACATACTAAAGTAATCAATCAATATGCGAAAGGGAAATGTGAGAAAGGGAGGAGTTTAGGTTGTCATCTCACACAATGAAAGGTGAGAATATGCTAGGCCATCCCTAAATTACTTAAAATGACATGTCTCCTAAACTCATGCAGGTTGGTATCTATTATTGCCTCAGGCATTTTTCTCCATAGGAGCTCCCTTGTGCTCACGTGGAGTAATAACAACTTCCTTGTTGATTCAATTATGGATTTTATCCCTCTTTTATTAATAGTTATGTTGGTTGGTAAATCCTTTAATTCCCTCCACCCTGACAGAGTAGTCATCCCTCCCCTATTGGTTCCTCTACATATGAAAGTGGTTCCTTATCTCCCTCTCCAATCAACCTTAGTGAATTTGGCCTTAGCCATTGGCTTGCTCACTTGGTCTTTCCCTGAGCTCTATTTCTTTGTCTTTTTTTCCTCCTCCTTGGCATCCCCTATCTTCCCCTAGCTTGGCTCTAGATTTCCCATGTGCTTACATTTTATCCTATTAATATTTCCTTCCTTAACAACTCAATTCAATGACTTTTTATGATCAAGGTCATCTTGGAGGAAGGGTCACAATGAGCAAAGGGGGTTCTCATGCTTGCTTAAGAGAAGAAACCTAGCTAGTCACTTGTACATTCAAGTTCCAACTGAGGTTCAATAGGAATTACATGTGATAAGAGGAAGTAACTCAAGAAAGGGATAGCCTCTTGATTAAAAAATAATGACAGATATTTCTACATGGGTACCATATGTGGGACATACAAGAGGGCACCACAAATAACACCTCCACATAATCAAATTATACTAGAAAGTGAAAACAATATTGGCAAGGTTCTTTTAGAGTGGAAAAACACCAAAGGCGAGATCCTCTCGGTGTTAGAGGAATCACAATTACATATGAAGATAATGGACTATCACATGAGGACGATAGAAGCATGCTTGGTCTAACTAATCACACTAGGGGCAACTAAAAAATTAGCTACATAGCCAATAGAGGTGGAAGTCTTTGCTTCTACTCAAATTTACTTTCTATTTATGATGCTTAGGATTCATTGGTTTCTTTGCTATAACATGCATTTTATCTTTTGTTGGCAGGTCTAGTATGCTAGTTGATCAAGAAACTCTTTGTTTTTATTAAGCATATAAACACTTTCAGTCCAATGCTTGGTTTTAATAATCCTATTGTAAAACGTTTGCTATATTTCCACTAGTCTAGTTTCCCATATGATGGACTGGATGCTAGATGTGACTTTACTACCATGTTCCTTTGTTGATGAATCAATAGAATGAGCTTACAAAAAGAAACAAGTACATATTTAGTTTAATGAGTTTGACATTATTATTTGACATCATTTCACACTCCAATTAGATTTTCTAAGTCGGCAAATTATTCGAAGTGATCATTTCCAAATAACCCTTTCAATGGTGGTCAAAGCTACTAAATTTCTTGTGTTCAAACACACTTCTTGCAATATATGTAAAAAATATTTAATAACATTATTTATTTACAAGTCACGTTGTAATTCAACCTTTTCAATAAATATACATTTTTTTTCCTTTCTATAAACAATAATATTTTACCTAATAACACAATATAGAAAAATAATTATAAAAAAATCATAAACAAACAAAATAAAACATTGAAGTACTTTTCATATTTATTATATAATCAATATCACCTAATCTAATAAGAATAAAAAGTACAATCCTTCACTTGAAAATCCACCTATGAGATAATTAATCAATACTCTGCCCAATGTTTATAATTTCTTCATCCCATTCCTTTTATCTTTGTATTAAAATTTAAAATAAATTTTAAAAAATGAGAAATATTTATATTAATATAAGATCTGCAGTGAAATATCATTGCAAGAATACATTAGAAGAGGTTTCTATAATCCATTTCAAAATAATTTCCTGCTAGTGTTAGAAGAGGGAGTCTATAATACATCAATATTTTGAAAATCCTGGAGTTGAAAATCCTAGAGACAAATTCTACGAAAAATCCCTGGGAGAAGACATACTTTGTAATACATTCAAAAGACAAAATAAGGGAAAAGGTCATCAATAGGAGTCTCATTCTCCACTCTTCATTCTCCACTATTTTAGATAGAAGGATGCACCATATGTTGACGTGGTGATGGTTGATTCCTAGTTGTTGGTCGTTTGATTCCTGAAGGATTTCTCCATCCATATTCCTTGAAGATATGGATGAGAGTATTTATCCTTGATGGAAAAGAAACTAAGGTTTAGCTCCATCCTTTTCATTGATAAAAATATAATCAAAAGAGTCTAAGATGCATTTTTGGAGTTACAAAATAATGTTAGCTTTGCGCATGTAACAAAAATAATTAATAAGAATTTATCTTAACTTGTAATTTATTAAAATTAATTTCTAATTTTAAACGGTTAAACTAAATAATTTATATCTCTTACCAACTAAGTTACTTCCTTGAATTGTATTTAGCCTTGAAGTTTGAGAACTGTCAACGATGCTTGTGGCATGGAATGAGAAACTAGAACTCTTCAAAGTGGTTGATTTGTGACATTTACAATAATCATAACCACTTTATTGAATTCTTAGCAAGTAACGACATTCATTCATTCAATTCCTATTTGGTACCCATTCATCATGGAAATGGAAGGTGTAATCCACTTCAACTTTGAAGCCCAAGTCAATAAGGAAAACACATATTATTTATACCGCATTTATAAAGGGTAGCTTTTATTTATGTTAAATCGAAGTTCATAGTTCTCTAAGGTTGTTCATAATAGTGCACATTTGTCCCTTTCACTTACTTTGACCATTAGATTCTCGTGACATGATAGAATGCTACATCTTCTTGCATCATTGCTTGCCCATTAAGAGTATAATATTGATATGTGTAGTTGGTATAGAATCCATTATTCACGATTCTTTAGACTTGGTGCTTTTCTAATCTTTGGATTTTGCTTGGTTTGCATTAGGGGATTCTACACATCATTTTGTGGGTTTACCATTCAACATGATCATTTTGATTTCTTTTATAATCTTTGTTCCCTTAGAAATTCATGCTTCATGATTTCAAGAGTGAATGTGTATTTTCTTTGGCGTTGCAGAAAATTTGATAGTGTCACAACATTGACCCATATTGTCCCAACTATCTACCATCTCTATTTTCTTTCATTCTCAACAAGTTAGCTTTAGTAAGCAATTCTCCTCTTCAAACAATTTTTCTCATCTTCTATACCCACTATTGACATATTATTGATGTTAGTTTTTAATCTCATAATAATACTTGGTTTTATCTTTCTTTCCTTAGTCCCCATGGTCAAGAGTTTAAACACTATGTTTTCAATCATCAAGAAGGGAAAAATGTAACAACTAGGTCATTTTTCTATTGAAGAAGATTTATTTGCACTCCATCGGTTCCCTTGATAATGGAGTTTAGAAAAGAGAGAATTCCACTTTGAAGGGTGCAACACTCTTAGCATAAATTAAAGATCTCTTCAAAACCACCATAGACACATACATACATACATGCATACATGCAAAAATAAGGAAGTTGGTAATGGGAGGTTGAAGGGTGTACTAGAGTAACAATAATGTAGTTATGCTCACTAGTGAAAGTAAAGTGGAATAGATCCACTATATCTTTTATTATTAAATCAGACCCACTATGATCCATAAACTGTTGTGGATATTCCACTGGATAGTTCGTCACAATAGATCTTATAATATTATATTAAAAAAATATGAGATTGTACACTATTATAGTTTTATTTAATTTCTAGATCTATAGATTCACTGTAATTAGTGCATGCATGCGAATATAAATTATGAAAAAAAGTAGAGAACGAATAAAACAAGCTCACACACACATAAGATACAATATATGCTCTCTGGGAAACTCTTTTGGGATAAAACCCAACTAGAAGGTGAGGTCGCTTCGCTCTGTTTCCCTGTTTGGAAATCTGACTGCAAATACAAAGAAGTAATGTCTGTGGCCCATGGGCTACTACAGTGCATAAATCTTCTCTACTTTCTCTACCTCTTATCTCCCTTGGCTATCTTTTCTCAAATATGGAACAAAATTCTCTCGAAAGAATGGAATGCTTTTTCCTCCTAGTGGCCCGGTTATAACACAACCCGATAACCTACTAGTCATTAAGTTTGACAACATCAAATCTTAACTAGAGTTACAAAATAGAATCTTCTAGAATCTTCTACATCAAAAACAAGTGGCTAGCCCCTTTTCCATGAATAATGGGGGCTAACGCGGCATCCTCCCAAGCTATAGGTGTGAAAACAGGAAGGTTAAGTTCTAAGTGGCATAAATTTTTCATACAGACTCCGATTGATGCGATTCTTGCGCCATTGGAAATATTTTTGTGTATAATAGAATGAAAAGGTGGTATGCTTAAGCAACAAATTTTTACCCCTAAAAAATTTTGTTTGATGCCTCAAAATTCTCTTTGAAGGTTTCAGACCCCGTTTCACCAAACTGGGTCTCGTTGGTAAAAATGGTCCCCTAAGATGATTCCTCCACTTTTTCCACTCCAAATGCATCAAGATGGATGAAAATAATATAATGATCCAATTCGGATCACACCTCCCCATTTTGTGAGGCTTTTGGTCACCAAAAGCTTTTACTGAATGAGGTGAGGAAATTTTTCCTCCACCTCTCTAGTGTACCATTTAGCTTTGCTTGGAAGTTGTCCCTTCAACCCAGTGTACCAAAGGTCTTGTTGCCATTGTCTTGTAGTTCTAGACCTCTTATGCAAAACTGTATCTTCTGTCAACTCTACTTGAGTGTCTGGTGCCAAATGCTCCACAGAAGGTAGCACCTATTCCTCTTCCTAATCTAGCATGTAAGGTTCATAGAGTTTCAATTTCTCCACATTTAAAACTAAGTAAATGCACATATCTGGTGGTAAACTAAGTCGATAAGCATTATCACCCACCTTTTCCAGTATCTCAAAGGGATTGTATCTGAGAGCCTTGATTTTCTTACCAGGCCCTTGCAACCTATCCTTGTTCAACTGTATCCATACTCTATCTCCCACCTTGAATGACTTCTATGTTCTTAACTAATCATGTCTAGCCTTATACTTCTCCTACAAATTCTGTAGTGTTTCCTATACATGTATATGGATCTACCTGATCTTCTCTATAAAATTTTCAGCCCTCAAAGTATCTCCTGTAAGGTGTTCCTTCACTCCTCCTTGTTTCCCATATGCAATATCGAAAGGTGAAGGTGGAAAATATCCAAAACAAGTTTCAAATGGGGACTTTTCTGTAGAAGTACGGACTTCTCTATTGTTGGCTTGATGGGCCCTGACCCAGGTTCAGCATTCGTTAGCCAAGAAAATCCCTACACTACTGGCCCTTTCAGCATCAGCCGCAGAGCGCGAATTGAGGTCTCACTTGAAGCAGTATGGGTGGATGCAGGAACCAAGTTTCCACACCTTGAGATGGTTGTGATGTCAACTTTATACCTTAAAGCCTTCCTTCGCACAGATCGAAAAGCCTTTAGGGCTTATCGATGTACTTTCTCTTCCATCCCTTAGAACCCTCGCGAAGGTATATGATCATCCTTTGTGCAACCCTAAACGATGATTCAGGCACTTACGTGCCTTTGGAAATATGTTACTGTATAAGTTCCCAAATTATCTTAAGTGTTCGCCAAATTTACCATGCAATTAAGATTGTCTTCGCGTAAACACATATCCTTATTTGCGTTCATATAACAGATAGAAACATATATATTCGCGCATCAAATTAGCATTATAACATAAACCCAGAACTTAACATAACTTAATCACATGCAATCCATAGATGAAAAATACACAGTAATTTCAAAATACTCTTTATTGATGATTCAGATCTCCAATACAGGCTCTATTTTCCTTGCACACATAGTTGCAGGGGTTCGCACACTCAGCTACGGACTTCTACCCTAGGCCTCTGTGCACTCAGCTACGGACTTCTACCCTAGGCCTCTGTGCACTCAGCTGTAGAGCCTCTTACTATGCTAAGATTCTCACTCTTAGCTCTTTACAGACTCATCAAGCACTTCTTCTTCACTTACTTCTACCCTTAGACTCCTATAAGACCTCCTTTTTATACAATCCCATGGTTCGTGGACCAAGGACCAATCTCTAAAATTGACACAACCTATCTAGACTAAGGGCGGAAAACCCTTTTTGACTCTTAATATCTTCGTGCTCTGAAACCACAAAATGCGAAGACTTTACATTTCTTTATACAAACTTCAGGCCTTCTTCCCCAAAACTGACCCCAAGGGGACCCATTCCCAATAGGTCCCCAACATAAACATGGTGACTCGCCCTCGAGTCACTCTGCTAGCACGAAGATATTTTCACGAAGACCTCCTAACTCGACTTGGACAACTGCTACCTGGTGGTGCACTGCGTTGCGCCTGGTTCATCTTCTCGACCAACTGCTCTATCGTTGGCCCTGTGCTGTCTAACTTAATGTTCTGCTGAGTTTCCTGTAGACTAGCCAACTTGCCTTCCATAGTGGCCATGATCAAGTATGCCTCGTCCAACCAAGGCTTCAAGCGAGCCATTAACATGACTTCCTCGTGCTGAGCTGCATCTACCTACTCTTTCAACACCTTGGCCTCCTGCAGCTTAGCTAACCTCTACGTGATGACGATAGTGCGCGCTATCGCTTTGACTTCGTCGTAGCACTGCTGCAGCTACCGCACTTCTATTTCCAGCTGTTATATAGTAGGATCTTCTTACAGGCAAGTGACTACCTTGAGTGACTACTCGAAGAGTGTGGTACAGTCCTTCACTACACTCTCTACTGCTACTACCACATCTTTCACAGCGGTCTCGTGTTGCTCTCTGATATCTGGAGGAGTTGAAGGCTGGGTCTTCAACTACAATTCTGCAATTTTGAGGTTCATCTCCAGCTGAACCTTTGCCAATTCAGTTCATGCGTCACACACTCCAGAAGAAAGCTTTTGAACCCTCACATCTATTGGCTCAGCCTCGGGAATGCCCAGCCTCGGACAGTCCGGCATGCATCAGCTGCATTTTCTACTTGTCCTTCTTCAGTTTTGGACCCTCCTGGGTCGGCATAGGCCTTGGCCTTGGTGTCCTGGGGGATTTAAGCGTTTCTACCGATACTTCCGTAGGCACAACTTTCATGGTAGCTCCCTCTGCTACCATATCTACCTCTGGAACAACTCCCTCATCTGTCACTGCTTCAGTGCTCATAGCTTCTGCGGGCGTTGACATGATCCTATGCAGCAACTCCTGTGTCTCCTTTGGCAATGTCACAAATACTGAACTTGCGATCAAAACTTCAAAGTTTTCACGGTTCACATGTGCCTAAGAGCTCAACATCTCAATTCTCAAAATGCCAAGTGTTTTCCACTAGGAAACCCTTTGTAATTTATAGGAATTTTCAAATTCAAATTCGATCATTCCCCCCCAAAATCGGTTCATTAATGTGAGACTGGTGATAGATTTGCAAAGATATAGTCCATAAATTTTGACTTAAATGTTGCCCCTAGCTCCATTTGGCTGTTTTTTCATCATCAAATCATGAACACTGACTTTAACAGACACTTTCTGGCTATCCCGCGTGACTTCTCCTTGGTAGCGCAGCTGCCTGCATGCTTCTGTGGGCTCTGTGACATTTCTTCATTCCATGCAGTTCCCCAATCACGCAACTCTTCGACCTAGGCAGTGTAGTTTATAGTATCGTGCTTCCTTTCAGCTGCTTGGAGCACTAAGACTGTGCTTCCCTCATATAGTCACCTAGCTGGATCACGAGTGTTTGGCTTCAATCGGCTGCCATTCACCTTCCTTGGGAAGGGTTCTCCAATTTGACCAGTTGAACTGCTCCACCATCAGTAATATCCTTGATGAAATATGGCCCTAGCCAGTGTATCCTAAATTTCCCTAGAAATTTATCAAATTTACTGTCATATAACAAGAACAAATCATTTACCTTGAAGGTGCGCAGTTTGATGTGCCGACCGTGCCATGCCTTTTCATGCTCCTTCTGAAATTGTTGATGAAATCCAGGTAGAAGTCGGTCCTCCTCAAGCTCTACTAGCTGCGTGAGCCTCTCTTCCAGGGCTCTGTGATCCACCATTCCTATGAGTGTCACTATGCGCAGACTAGGTACAATGTATTCCATTAGCATTATAGCTTCTACGCCATACACGAGTCTGAAAGGCATTTTCGTGGTCAACTTCTTGCAAGTCGTTCTGTAGGCCCATAGCACAGGGGGTACGCGCACATCCCAGTCATTTCTCCAAGCATTGAAGACCTTCGTCAAAATGCTCTCCAATATCTTATTGAATGCTTCCACCATCCCATTAGCATGTGGATGATAAGGTGTACTTTTCTGATGATACACCTAAAATTCTTCTGTTAATGCGTTGTTTGTTTCATTAATAAAGTGTGTAATACGATCTCTCATCAAGATCTTTAGACACCTAAATCTCATCAAGACATACTCAAAAATAAATTTTTCTACTGTTACGCTTGTGCAGTCCTTCATAGGTCGCGCCTTTGCCCACCTGGTCAAGTACTTAATCGCCGTGATGATGTACTACGCATCCGTCTTCTTCCCTTGAGGCTGAATTGGTCCCACAAAGTTGATTGCCCATTTTTCAAATTGTTGTAACGTCACTTGTGGCATCAGAGGTAGCTCATCCCTCCGCGATGGCCTACTAGTCCTTTGACATGCATCACATGCTCTACAATATGCATTCAAATCCTTATGCATAATTGGCCACCACAACCCAACGCGCAAAATATTCTGCGTTGTTGCTTTCCATGCATAATGTCCTCCCGTAGATCCTCCGTGAGCCTTAATGAGGATGTTGCTTTTTCAAGGTCAGGCACATAACATCGCAATATTTCGTCTAACCCCATTTTGTACAAGTGCCCTACAATGATAGAAAATTATGTTGTATGCACTACTAGTTCCTTCTTCTGTTGAATTGTATAACCTTCCTGAGCCGATCCCATCGTTAGGAAGTGGATGATATATTCATAGTTACTATCCGCGACCCACACCACAAAGAGTTATGCATCAGGCCATCCTTCCTCCAAATTAGTAGGTTCCTCTCCAATTTCAATGCGCAACAGATGATCAGGTCCCGTATTCAGTTGTCTCAACTTCACAATAACTTCAAAGACGTAATCCTAGAACAACAACAACCATCTACATATTCCCCCCCTAACACAGGCTTGTTGACCAGGTACTTCAACGTAGAATGATTCGTATATATCTTAAACTGTCCGCCCAACAAATAGTGCCTGAACTTCTGGAGCATGCACACCATAGCTAATCCTTCGCGCCCTGTCGTGGAATAATTTTTCTCTACTTTAGACATATTCCTACTTGCGAAAGTTATAGGATGATCCAGTTCTCCCTCACCGATGTGTGTCAGTATGGCCCCTAGCGCAATACATGATGTGTCCACGTGCACGTGAAACTCTTTCTTCCAGTCCGGGAAGACTAGGATCGACGCGGTGACCATTTTCTCTTTCAGCACCTCCAAGCTCTTCTGACATTCATCATTCCAACATAATGTAGCATCCTTTTTCAAAAATTTCTCCATAGGCGCAGTGATCTGGGCATAGCTCTTGATGAAATTCCTATAGTATCTGGTATTCCCTAGAGTTGTGCACATCTGTTTCACATTCCTTGGCGCCTCACTGCGATCTTCGTGGGGTCTGCCATCAATCCTTGTCTGCATACCACATGATCTTCGTGGGGTCTGCCATCAATCCTTGTTTGCATACCACATGACCCAGCAAGATTCCAAAAGGGACACAAAACATAAACTTCTTCATATTGAGCGCGATCTGGTATCTCCTACATGTATCTAGCATCAAGCACAGACTCGCCACATGGCACTTGACCAATCCAAACATTGTCCAATCGTCAAAGTATACCTCCAAAAATTTATGAATGAAGTCTTTGAATGCCACATTAACTACGAGTGAATAGATTGTCGGCGTATTCTTCATCCCAAAAATCATTACGGTGTACCGAAAACATCCCCATTCAGTCACGAAGGTTGTCGTGCTTCTATCCTTAGGTGCGACTTTGATCTGATGGTACCCAGAGAACCCATCAATGAAAGAGTATGCTTCTTGGCTTCCTACATTATCCAAGACCTCATCAGTGAACAAGGTTGGGAAAGAATCATGCACAAAAGCGCTATTCAATTTCTTGAGATCTACACATATCCTTATCTCTTCCTTCTGTTTCTTTTCTTGAACCACTATTGGGCTTACCCAATCAGATTCTTCCATCGGTTCAATAATACGTGCCATGAGCATCTTATATAACTCAGCGTAGACCCTTTCCTTGTACTTTAGATTAAGGTAGTAAGGTCTTTGTTTCATAGGTTTCACGCCCGATTTCAAGGTGATCTTCATGACACCCAAGTCTCCTATTATTTCCTTCAGATCAGAAAAATTCATGGGGAACAAATCCTGATATTCACGAAGGAGCTCAGTGACCTTATCTATTGTTGCATCGTCCCAATAGTCCCCAATATTCGCAAATTTTGGCTCTGCCTCTCTGCCAATGTTGACTTGTCTAGTTTTCAGTGGCACAGTTATGTCTAGATCCTCTATCTGCAGTCCTTCAACCTCGCGGTGACCCTTGGTTTCCAGAATATTAATCTTTCTGGGATCCTCATCTTCTTCTTTAGCGGTCACATTATAGCATTCCAGCGCGTGGCTCAGCTGGGTAGTCCAATCAGGTTGAATCAGGTCCAAAGGATCCTATGATATCCTAAAGATCGCTGCTTTAACCTCCTGTAGTGCCACATCAATACAGTCAAACCCATCCTCAAATTTGAACATCATTATAAACCCCTGGCGCAAGATGTCCCATTCTTCAGTGCCATGGCAGAGCTTTGTTTCCAAGTACCAATTCATTGGTATGACATCCAGGGTATGACAAAACAGATGCACCCATTCAGGCTGGGGCTCTACTCCATAAGCCTTAGTCCATTTGGCCAGGTGATCACATGGATCATCCCTTCCATCATACTTGTCTGTCATTTGTACTTTCAGTTGTCCTAAATGTATTCTCATCATCCTCCTATATTTGCGCCAATCACCTAAATTATTCTTGTGCGTACCCCACCATCTTGCGGGCGTAGCGCACAACGCCCAATCAAAGGCCTGGAAGCGATGCTTCTTCGAAACTTATCTTTTAAATGCATCCAAAAATATATCCACATCAATACCCCCATCATAAGAAGGCAGATTCCTTACTTTTGATGAGACACAGCACAATGACTTGGTCCTCATATTACAGCGCAGCGTAGATACTTCATGCAACTGGTTCCACTAGTGCTCTAGTTCTTCATCTGAATCTAATGTGCAGGAGATATCGCGATCCCATGCAATACGTTTGTCTACTATTGGATTTACCCAATCTTGGTCTCACGTCGTTATCTTGTAAATCTGGTCCAATTCGTCATCACTTTCATTATCGTGGACTAGTTTTGTATAGCGTGGTCCTTCTGCATGATCCAGTGGCACTACTACGCGGAGCGATTTATTTTCAAATATCATCTTTCACTTCTTCAAGTTGATTACCCCATTCATGTTAGTGGCCCAATCGATCCCAAGGAGTGCAGGGTAGGGATTTCTATCATCCACAATCTCTATTACTTCAAAATCTGCCAGTGTGCTCGCACCTTTGATGTTAACTGTTAACCCCTGCAACCTCCCCATTGGGATAATTTTCTATTGATTTGCCATCCTTAACTGGATTGGAGACCACTCGAGCACAGGTCTGCCCATTATTTCCCATGTTTGTTTTGGCAAAATATTCGCGTCGGACCCTAGATCCAAGATAACTTGGTCCATTTCGTATTGCCCTATCTACACGGTGAGTCTCATCTCATGTCAAGTCCTTGCCTTATCCTTACCAAGCTTTCTGACTACACGCGGTTTGCCAATAGCATCATCCTTGCCATTGCACCGATTGATCAATTCCTGCAGTCCTTTCACAACCTTACTATCATGGAGCAATTTCATGCAGGTCTCTAAGAACGTGGTAATCATGGATGGGTCCATTTCTTCAACTGGTTTCTCCTGACTTCTTGAGGTAGAGGCCTCAACGAAGTTTTTCTATTCTTCCATAAAGGTTTCTTTTGCACGCTCCAGATCAAACCCAGTCTCCTTTTAAGGTGCTTTGCAAACCCACTTACCTTCCACAGGCTACTTCCCTTTATCCTCGCCAGTCGTCATTCCACTCCGCAGCATAATGTTTATCGTAGGGTCTTCCTCACAAGGCTCAACCTCATCATTTGGAGGTTCTACAGCGGCTACGGTAGCTACACCCCATTTTTTTGAAACTTAACCAATAATATAGGGAAATACCTAGTTGCATGGTCAAAATGAGTACAATATCAGAATGAAAGTTGTGTCAGATTTAGACAGCCTCTCATGTAATGTCCTGGTCCTCCACAATTGTAACAAATAAGCCGCCCTCAGCCTCTACCAGGTCCCCCTCCACCTCAGCCTCGGTTGCGGCCCTGATACTCACCTCACCTTCCCCCAATGCCTTGGTATGGAGGCCATGTTTCTGCCTGCATCCTATATGTACGTGTCCTATCCATCATTAATTTGTAACTACGGAAATTGTGCTGATGATGACCTACTGATTGATAGAAATTGCAGAAGAGCTGTTACGGTGTCTATACGAATTTCTGCAGCAGATGGAAATTGTCGGTCACATGTTTCCCAACTACTTGGCATATAGCGTACCATAGTGCGGGCCTTGCACTTGGCCCTACCATAGCCTCCAGCCTTAGAGTCATTGGTCCCCTTGCTGAAACATAGTTCACAAAGACTGGACAGTGATCCTTGTCATTCCCTTGACCTTTGCATTTCAGGCACCAAACTTCTTTGTGCACCTCTAACTGAGTTGTTCTATCTTTCTCTAGACTTTGCATTTTGAGGAAAAGGTTCTACAACTGCACCTGGATCTACTGAACCCCCAGATTAGCATCCTGCATTGGTGTCTCATGTAGTCTCATCATGATTTCCAAAGCTTCTGCCTAGGTCACAATCTTCTGTTGTGATAACACAACCCTTAGGTGGGGCAAGAGCAAGGCCACGAACCATTCGCGATGCTACCCATAAGTTAGGTTCATGTTGGCTTCACGGATCATACACTTCAATCTTTGATCCAAATCCCAGGGTGTCTCCCCAGGCTTCATCATGATCTCCTTGAATCCCACAATTGATTGTGCTTGAGACTTAGGTCTACTAAATTCTTTATTCAGTGTAGTCTGGATATCTACCAACACAGACATTGGGTTATCAGTACTGTACTTAATGTACCACATTAGTGCATGGTCCTGCAAAGCACTAACTAGCGTTGCTTTCTTCATTTGGTCATCCATGATACCTTGAGCTTCTCATACAGCCTTTGTGACGAACCAAAACTGGTTTGGATCTTCATTTCCTACACCCTTGAATACATGTAACTTTACAGAGTTCGCCATATTGAATAGTGGTGGGGTGTCGGTGGTGTGGGTGATGGGTTGAGTGGTGGAGGTGAGGATGGAGGCGGTGTGGATGGATGGGATGAGGATGGAGGTGGTGTAGGTATTTGTAGGAACCCTTGTCTTATCAACTAAATAGCGCTCAGTGGAGAAGCCTGCGTTGCTCCTTCATCATCACTCAAAGGAGGCTCGATCAACGGGCTATACTCAGGACCTTTTCTTCCTCCGTCCCTAAAAGACCTTCCACTTCGCGTAGCTCCAAACATCAACGTAACTGCATGACCTGATTTTCACACAAAAGCATCTTAATCCAAGTATTTAGTGATTTCAAATACTTACCTTGCAGTCCTTTGAAGAAGCAGTGCTCTGCATCGCTATAGTTGACTGAAGTATCAACCACAAATTCTGTCACAAACCCTCCTATGATACGATCGAGCCAATGGTCGACAACATGCAGGATCTTATCTTCAAAGGCTTCCAATATTCGCACTAACTTCGGGGGTCCAAATAATCGGATTGTCAAGCCTCCACCTCCCTTGGCAGTCCATCAACTTCACGATCCACTCGTATAATTCAACCAGGAAGGAACAGAAGAAGATTTCATGTATTTTTGTGTACATATATCTATCCAACCATTGTTCTTTCGTCAATGACGAATTCCTATTCTCTTGCACTACCAATTCATGGATCTTTCTATCCAACCAGTCTTCGATATCTTTCTTAGTTAGATTCCAATGATGTGACATCACACATCTCATTATGCAGATCCCGGTCCTTACAACGAAACCATTTGTTGGCTTGATGGGCCCTGACCCAGGTTCAACGTTCGTCAGCTAGGAAAATACCTACACTATTGGCCCTTTCAGCATCATTACGTAGAGCATGGACTGAAGTCTCACCTGAAGTAGTATGGGGGGATGCAGGAACCAAGTTTTTGCACCATGAGATGGTTGTGATGTTGACTTTATACCTTAAACCCTTCCTTCGTACAGATCGATAAGCCTTTAGGGCTTATCAATGTAATTTCTCTTCCGTCCCTTAGAACCCTCGCGAAGGTATACGATCATCCTCCATGAAACCCTAAATGATGAATAAGGCACTTACGTGCCTTTGTAAATATGTTACTGTATAAGTTCCCGAATTATCTTAAGTGTTCACCAAATTTACCATGTAATTAAGATTGTCTTCGTGTAAAAATATATCCTTATTTGCATTCATATAGTAGCTAGAAACATATATATTTGCGCATCAAATTAGCATTATAACATAAACCCATAACTTAACATAAAATGATCACATGCAATCCATAGAGGAAAAATACAGAGTAATTTTAGAATACTTCTCTTTATTGATGATTCAGATCTCCAATATAGACTCTATTTGCCTTGCGCACACAACTGCAGGGGTTCGCGCGCTCAGTTGCGGACTTCTACCCTAGGCCTCTGCGTACTCGGCTACAGAGCCTCTTCCTACGCTAATACTCTTGCTCTTAGCTCTTTATAGACTCATCAAGAACTTCTTCTTCACTTACTTCTACCCTTATACTCCTCTAAGACCTCCTTTTTATACAATCCCATGTTCCGTGGACCAAGGGCGGATCTCTAAAATCAACACAACCTATCTAGACTAAGGGAGGAAAACCCTTTTTGAATTTTAATATCGTCACACTCCACGACCACAAAATTCGGAGAATTTACATTTATTTATACAAACTTCGGGCCTTCTGCCCCAAAACTTGGGTTTTTAACCCCAAAACTAATCCCCAGGGGACCCGTTCCCAACATCTATTATAAGAATATTGTATATATACTAGATTTTCATCCTAGGTATTCAGATGCTTTTGGTTGTAACCCCTTAGAAGTTTCACCAAAGTCCTGTTGACTACTTCTATCTACCCATCTGTGTGTGTATGGAATGATGTAGAACTCTTCAACTTCATGTCCATCTTCTCCCACAATGTAGTCCACAATGCACTAAGAAATCTTGTATCCCTGTCTAAAATGATGCTCCTTGGTATCCCAAAGTGTTCCCAGATCTATCCAAAGAACAAGTTTGTTGCTTTTTATCCACTAATGGTCTTTTTACAGGGCATCAGAACACACATCTTACTGAACTTGTCAACTGCCATGAACAGGTAGTCATGTCCCTTCCTGGTTGTCAGCAAACCTCCTATAAAGTCCATGGAAATGTTTTCCCAAAGAAGAGTATGTACACGTAAGGGATGATACAAACCCCGTTTCCTGTTTCTAGGCTTCCTGGTGCAACAAAGCATACATCCTCTTATGAATCTAGCTACTTTTTCTTGCATCTTGGGCCAATAAACATACCTCTGCAAGTTAGAAATGGTCTTCCCTACACCAAGGTGCCCTACAACCTTGGAGGTGTGAGCCTCTCTAATCATCTGTAAGCGCTCACCTTTAGGAACACATAGCTTATATAACCTGTAGAGTAACCCATCCTAGAGATGGTAGTCAACGGTGTTGTCACCATTGTGCACATGACTCTGACTCTGCAACTGTTGATACACCTCTTTGAAATCCTCATCTTCTGAATATGCCTCTCTGTATGCATCATGGGTGAATGGATGCATGTGCATAAGAGTCTCCAAAACTGTAATCTTTGATGTGGGTGGCCTTGAAAGGATATCGACCATCTTGTTTGTGCTGCCCTTCTTATACATGATCATCAAATTAAATTGTTGTAAAAACCCCATCCACTTGTAATGCCTGGTTTGTTGTAGCTTATTTTGGGCATGCAGGTACTGTAACGACTAGTGATCCATGTGGATTATTGTCTCCTTTTCCATCAGATAATGCCTCCACTTCTTCACAACTTGCACCATGGCATAGATCTCCTTATCATATGTAGGGTAGTCAAGAAATACACCATGAAATACTTCAGAATGGTAGGAAATGGGCCTTCCTCCTTGCATCAAGACAACTCCCATAGCATACCCACTCACATCTGTTAGCACTTCAGAGGGTTGTTGCAAGTTTGGTAATGCCAGAACTCATGCTTCATTGATCTTCCTCTTTAAATCATTGAAAGCCTTTTGTTGACCTTTTCCCCACTGGAAACTCTTGCCACTTGATGTTATGGCGTGGAGCAGTGCTGCTAGCTCTGAAAACAAGGCTATGAATTTCCTCAGGTATTGTGTTCTTCCAATGAAACTCCTAACCTCAGTAACATTAGTAGGCACCGTCTATTTCATGATGGCATCCATATTGGAAGGATCTATCTTCAATTCTCCTCCACCAATCACATATCCCATATACACCAAGGACTACTGCACAAACTCTCACTTCTTGATATTTGCTAGTAGCTGGTGCTTCTTCAATGTTTCCAGCACTTGCGCCAAATGTGAAATATTCTCCTCCCAGGTAGCACTATATACCAATATATCATCCAAATAAATAATAACAAATGAATCTATAAAAGGGCACAGTACATCATTCATTAATCTCATAAATGTAGTTGGTGCATTACATAGGCCAAAAGACATAACTAACCACTCATAAAAACCTTTCCTGGTTTTGAAGGCGCTCTTCCATGTATCTTTTTCTTTGACTCGAACTTGGTGATATCCATACTTCAAGTCCATCTTGGTGAAATACTTTGCTTGCTACACCTGATCTATCAGATCACCTATCCTGGGTAGGGGGTATCTATTCTTGAGTGTGATTTTATTCAACATCCTATAATATATACACATCCTCCAAGTCCCATCCTTCTTTGGCACAATGATGATGGGTGACCCACATGGTGATGTACTCAGTCAAATGACACCCTATTCCAACACTGCTGCAACTCTTTCTTCACCTCACTTGCTTCTATAATAGGCTTCCTGTACAACCTAATATTTGGCAATGGGGGAGTCTGGTAATAGATGGATCTCATGCTCCACTTCTCTCTTACAGGGTATCCCTTTAGGCACTCTGAACACATCCTTGTATGCCTGTAACAAATCCTCCAATTGTTGTTTTTTTCTTAGTACACCCCTCTAGGGATGCTTTTCCTCTTATTGACTCCTTTGTATACTGATTTTCTATTAAAAACAATAAAACATACTTCTTGCTGGAATTGATCAATTTCTTGGCTTGGTTGACACTTACTAGTGAAATTTTTGACTTGCCTTTGTATGCGTTGATGATGAATGATTTTCCATCCTTGATGCGCTGGTACTGGTTAGCTTACCTCATGAATATTGCATCATGCATGTACATGTATGGACTCCCAAACACGACTCCACATATATCAAGGGGAACCACATCCAGATCTGCTTCATCAATAAAATTAGCTCTGATAGAAAATCTAATTTTACATTGTTTTGTTACCTTCATCTCTGCATCCTTATGTATCCATACCAGTGGATATGGGTTTGGATGATCATGAAATTCTGGACCCAACTTCTTGACCAAATTTGTTGCAATGAGATTTTCCTATGATCTTGAGTCAAAGACAACATCAATCTTCGTCTTCTTGACCTATATATTTAAATGGAAGAGTTTGGTCATTTCTTTGTCTTCTTGTTGCTGAAGGCTAGTCAGATTCACCTCCTTCTGCACTAATGTACAAATGATCTTCTCATCAACATCTGAGCCTCTTTCAACTTGTTTACTCAAATCAATGGCCATGAGATTCTTCTTCTTATTGTCTTTCTTCTTGTTCTTCAGGTTTAGGTCTAGGTGCAATTTCCAACACTTCTCCTCTGTATGGCCATCAATGTTGCAGTGGTTACTAGGATCTTTACACTGGTGTGTTGTGGCTATCATCTTTTTATATTTTCGTCCTTTTTTCTTCATCTTCCCCTCCTTAGAAGTTTCTTGTTTCTCCTTTTGCTTTGATCCACTTGATTATGCTCTTTTCAAGCCTATGTTTTCTAGGTATTATGCCTGTACACAAGCCTCATCCACCGTTTTGGGTTGGAACAACATCACTTGCTCATGTAGATGGTGGTACAGAACCCCCAAATACTTGAGGAGTACATTTGGGTTCTTTGGAGACATACCCAACTTTATAGTCATCTTTCTAAATTTTGTGGTGTACCCCTGCAAGATTTGGCCTGAATTTTTCCTGAAGTAATGCCACCGGATCCACTGGTCTTCCACGTACCCAATGGGATAAAACTATGACTTAATGAGGGTTTTAAAATCCTCCCACTTAGTCATTGGAGGTTCTCCCTCCAACCTCAGGGTTTCTGTGTGGCTCTCCCACGAAGTCAGTGCATGGCCCTCCAAATCCAGGCACGTGAATGAGATATTCTGCCCTTCCTTGATCTGGTGGACATTGAAATAAACTTCCAGTTGTTGCAACCAGTGGTTTAGCTTCAGAGTGTCGATCTCATCATGGTATGGATTGATATAAATTTTTTCTTCCACTTTAAACAAGGATCGGTTCACGACACTCAAACAAGGTTTATCTTTTTTGGGTTCTTTCTTTAGTTGGTTATCTGCATCTTCCCGATCTCCAGATCCCCCTTCTGATTTGTCCTCTGGATTTGAACCCCATTCTTCTCCAAATATCCCTAGCGTATTTCTTAGGGCCTCCATGAGGAGGTTAACATTGATGTTTATATCTGCGAACTTGTTCTTTGAACCATGAAAACCTCACCTCTGCAGGATCACGAGGTTCGTTTACAGATTTGTTTCCCATGATTAGGGTTTTACGATTTTCGGCCTCGCTGATCTAGATCCCTGCAATCTCCACAAAATACCCAAAGAAACCTACTCTAATACCAAATGATCCATAAACTGTCATGGATATTCCACTGGACAATTCGTCACAACAGATCTAATAATATTATATTAAAAAATATGAGATTCTACACTATTACAGTTTTATTTAATTTCTAGATCTGTAGATTTTAATGTAATTAGTGCATGCATGTGAATATAAATTATGAAGAAAAGCAGAGAATGAATAAACCAATCTCACACACACATAAGACACAAGATATGCTCTTTGGGAAACCCTTTCGGGAGAAAACACAGCTAGAAGATGAGGCCACTTTGCTCTCTTTCTGTCTGAAAATATGGCTGCAGATACAAAGAAGTAATGTCTATGGCCCGTGGGCTTCTAGAGTACACAAATCCTCTCTGTGTTCTCTACTTCCTATCTCCCTTGGCTATATTTTCTCAGCTATGGAACAAAATTCTCTCAAAAGAATGGAATGCCTCTTCTTCCTAGTGGCCTGGTTATAACACTCCCTGATAACGTACTAATGGTTAAGTTTCATTGCATCAACTGTTAACTAGAGTTACAAAATAGACTCTTCTAGAGTATTCTACATCAAAAACACGTGGATATCACCTTTTCCATGTATAATGGGGGCTGACGCGGCATCCTCCCAAACTATAGGTGTGAAAACAGGAAGGTCAACTTCTGAGTGGCATAACGTTTTCATACAAACTCCGATTGATGCAATTCTTGCACCGTTGGAAATATTTATAAGTGTAGAATAGCATGAAAAGGTGCTACACTTAAGAAAATTTTTTTACCCCCAAGAAACATCGTTTGATGCTCAAAACGCTCCCGAAAGGTTTCATATCGTGTTTCACCAAATTGGGTCTCGCTGGTAAAAATGGTCTGTGAGCTCATTCCTCCACTTTTCCCACTCCAAATGCATCAATATGGATGAAAAATAATATAATGATCCTGTTTGGTTGTGTTATATTCTTTCCACGACTATCCCACGTAGCTAACCGGGGGTTAGAGCAGAGCCCCCGTTAGTTGCGCCGATTGCGTAGCAGGGGGGTCACAGGGGGTGTGAGGGGTGCAGGTAACCCCCATCTATGGGGTCTAGGGCAGCACCCCAGAAAATTTTCTTTTTTGGACCCTATATTAGTTTGGGCAGACCTACCTATGGTTTTGTGCATATTTTTTGCACATGGTTTTAGACGTGATGGTTTTCGGTCCATGGTATTGGATGCTTCAACATGTATAAATATGTATTGTAACATTGAAAGGAACATAATGAAAAATCACGCTAGGAGTAACAATTTTGGGATCCAGGGGAAAATCTCTGTGTATATGTGTTTTATGTGTTATGCTCTCGCATTGTTTATTTTCTGTGTTTTAGAATTCGTATGCAGGTAATTTCTATACGGGGCTAAAACCTACATTTGGTATCAGAGTTGTTTTGGCTTCAAGGGGACGCCTTTGTTGCTAAGGGGTTTTGCTCGGGCCTGTGGTAGACCCTGTTCAGTGGGAGATCTGTGAGATCCATTCTGGTGGTGAAAGAAGATGGCGAGCAGTAGAAAGATAGAGATCGAGAAATTTAATGGTTAGAGTTTTGAGTTGTGGAAACTCAAGATGGAGGATTTGTTGGTGGATAAATATTAGTGGATTGCAATAGATCCGGGTACTAAACCAACGGGAGTGTCCAATGAAGAATGGAAGAATTTGGATCGGAAGGCAAAGAGAACGATATGATTGTGTGTCTCAGATCCAGTATTGTTGAATGTATCAGGGGAAGCTACGGCGAAGGCTTTGTGGGACAAGTTAGGGAATTTGTACCAATCTAAGTCTCTGGTGAATAAGCTATTCCTGTGGAAAAAGTTGTATAACCTGAGGATGAAAGATGGAGACTCAGTGATAGAGCATCTGAACGCATTTAATACTGTGGTAAGTAAGTTATTATCTGTTGATATTAAAATTTTAGATGAAGATAAGTGCATCAGTTTGTTGTGTTCTCTACCAAATTCGTGGGATAGTCTGGTTATTACAATAGGTAGCAATACAACTACCTTGTAGTTTGATGAAATAGTCTCATCCTTGTTAACGAAGGAGATGAGATGGAAAAATATGGAGAGCCAGAATGGTGATGCCTTGTTTGTACGAGGACGGTCCCAGAACAAAAACAAAAATAAGTCATCAAGTGGGCGATCTAAATCTAAAGGGAGATCTAAATCTCCAGGAAAACCTATAAAGGTGGTGTGCTGGAAATGTGGAAAGGAAGGGCACTACAAAAGGAACGGTAAATCTAAAGTTCCTGATAAAGGAAAGGGATCTGATGATGCTCCTTCTGCAGAGGCGAAAACCACCTCAGATGATGGTGCAAATGTCTACTTGGCTTCTTCAAGTACACATGTAGATCATGAGGCATGGTTGATTGACTCAGGTGCATCCTTTCACTTCACCCCCCATAGAGAGTGGTTTTGCGAGTATGAGAGATATGATGGTGGTGATGTCTTCTTAAGGGATGATATGAAGGCTAGAATCATTGGTCGCAGAAAAGTAAAGTTGAAGTTGCAAGGTGGAAGGGTTAGAACACTTCCGGGTGTTCTGCATATTCCTGCATTGGCCAGAAATCTGATTTCTGTATGCAAGATGGATGATGCAGGTGTAAAAACAGTGTTCGAGAAGGATACCTGCAAGATGGTCTAGGGAGAATTGGTATTGATGTAGGGAGTTCGGATTGGAACTCTATACAAGTTGCAAGGTAGCACTGTTGTTGATGGGTGCAACAACTCTGTGGTTCCTAAAAGTGGAGCAGAAAATCTAGTGGTCTCTAGAGAGAAGACCATACTGTGGCATCAAAGGCTTGGACATATTGGAGAGAAGGGCCTTCGAATACTTCACGGTAAAGGTATGGTAGAAGGTATGAGTAATAGCTCTCTGGATTTTGATTTCTATGAAAATTGTGTATATGGGAAATAGAATCGGGTGAGTTTCCCCTCTGGTGGTAAGAGGGCGAAACAGATATTAGAACTTGTGCACAATGATGTGTTTGGACCTGTGAAGCTTCCATCACTAGGTAAGTCTATGTACTATGTATCATTTATAGCTAACTTCTCAAGGAATACATGGATATATTTCCTTAAGAATAAATCTGAAGTATTTGACATGTTTAAAGAATTTAAGGCTTTGGTGGAAAACCAGGCAGAGAATAAGATAAAGGTGTTGAGGACAGATAATGGTGGAGATTTTTGTAGTAAGGAATTTGAAGAATTCTATAAGAAGTGTGGTATAACACAGAAGAAGACTACTCCATACACACCTGAGCAAAATGGAGTTGCAGAAAGAATGAACAATACATTGATGGCAAGGGAAATATGAATTCTCAGTGGTGTTGGGTTAGGACAGGAATTCCAGGCATAGGCAGTGGAGACAACATGTTGCCTGGTCAATAGATCACCTTCATCATCGTTGGAGGATAAGACTCCACAAGAGGTATGGACTGGTAAGAAACCCTCTCTTTCACATCTGCGGGTATTTGGATGTGATGCATATGTACATGTTCCAAAGGAGAAATGAACCAAGTTGGATAGTAAATCTGAAAAGTGCATCTTTACTGGGTATAAGGATGGTTTAAAGGGTTATAAGATTTGGAACCTAGTAACAAGGAAGGTTGTGTATAACCGAGATGTAGTGTTCAAAGAGGTAAAATATGTTATTAAACTTGAAGTCCAACCAAAGGAACCTGAGAAGATAGAGTTTGAGCTTAAGGAGGAAGAATTAGACCCTACAATAGAGGAGGAATTTTAGAAGATGAAGAGCCACAAACTTCGGGTGTGAGAAGACCAGTTCGAGAAAGAAGGCAACCAGAAAGGTATAGTTCATCTGCTTTCTGTTCAAATTCTAATTTATCTATCACTGACGATGATCCTAGAACTGTGAAGGAAGCAGTAGATTTAGAGGATGGCAAACTCTAGAAAGAGGACATGGTTGATGAAATGACATCTTTGCACAAAAATGAGGCTTGGGATTTGGTGGAGTTGTCGGCTGGAAGGAAACCCATTAGCAGCAAATGGGTGTTCAAGAAGAAGAAAAATGCAGAAGGAAAGGTGGAGAAATACAAAGCTTGGTTGGTAGCAAAAGGTTATTCCCAGTTGCTAGGAATTGATTTTGGTGATATTTTTTCTCCTGTTGCCAAGGTAACTTCTATTAGATTACTTTTTATCTATTGCTGCTGCTTTTGATTTGAGGGTAGAACAGATGGATGTGAAGACAACATTTCTTCACGGGGATTTGGAAGAGGAAATCTACATGAAGCAACCTGAGGGCTTTGCGGTGAAGGGTATGAAAAAATGGGTATGTCAGTTAAATAAGTCTTTGTATGGGTTAAAACAATCACTAAGGATGTGGTATCAGAAATTTGATACATTTATACGGGGACTTGGCTACACCATAAGCAAAGCAGATCACTATGTGTATTTTAAATTAATTGGTGACCATGTTATTTATATGGTCTTATATGTGGATGATATGTTGCTGGTTGGAAATGACAAAGAAATTATCCAGGATTTGAAGACCCAATTGTCCTCCAAATTTGACATGAAATATCTTGGTGCTGCAAACTATATTTTGGGCATGGAAATTAAAAGAGATTGGGAAAAGAGGAAGCTCTGGTTAAACCAGAGGAAGTATGTCGAGACAATACCGTAGACGTTTAATATGCAAGATAGTAAACCAGTGAAGGTTCCTATTCCTGTAGGTGTGAAGTTATCTGCTAAATAGTGTCCCAAGACATAAGAAGAGGAAGAGGACACGTCTCGTGTTCCATATGAAAGTGCAGTTGGTAGCCTGATGTATGTAATGGTCTGTACTAGACCAGACATTGCACACGCAGTGGGAGTATTGAGCAGGTTTTTGTCAAAACCAGGGAAGGAGCACTGGACAAGAGTGAAGTGATTTTTCAGGTATTTGTGTGGCACTAGTGATTATGGTTTGTGATACCAATGAAGACCATGATTGGACAAAGTGTTGGATATTCGTGGCTTTGTTGATGCAGACTGGGATGGAGATATGGATCAGAGAAGATCTAGAAGTGGGTATGTGTTTAACCTATTTGGAGGTGTAGTCAGTTGGATGAGTAAGAAACAATCTGTAGTGGCACTATCAACTACAGAGGCATAATACATGGCAACCACTCATGCAAGCAAGGAAGAAGTTTGGTTGCAGAGATTGTGCTCAAGTATGGGGTTAGTAGAGGGAGCTATAAGGATAGACTGTGATATCCAAAGTGCAATTTTCTTGTCAAAGAACCCTGCATATCATTCAAAGACAAAGCACATTGATGTTCAGTATCACTTTGTGAGGGATATGATAGAAGACAAAAAGGTGTTGCTGGTAAAGGTGGAAACTTTGAAGAATACTGTAGATGCATTGACAAAATCTATGAGCTCTGAGAAGTTCTCTTGGTGTAGAGAAAAAATGGGTGTTGCAGGGGTAGATAAATGACTAAGATCTCTTGTGGCCCCTTGTGGAAAGAAAACAACAAGTGGGAGAATGTTGGGTTGTGTTATATTCTTTCCACGACTAGCCCTTAACCGGGGGTTAGAGGGGGGACAAACCCCCCCCTTCATTTTGCTGATTGCGTAGTGGGGGGGTCATAGAGGGTTTGAGGGGTGCAGGTAACCCCCCTCTATGGGGTCCGGGACAGTGCCCCAGAAAATTTTGTTTTTTGGACCCTATATTAGGTTGGGCAGACTTACCTATGGTTTTGTGCATATTTTTCACACATGGTTTTGGACGCGTTGGTTTTCGGTCGATGGTTTTGGACGCGATGGTTTTCAATTGATGGTTTTGGATGCGATGGTTTTTGGTCCATGGTATTGGCTGCTTAGGCAGAGTAGGAGATTTTTGGGAGCAACCCAATATTGGAGAAAGGTTATTTCTAACTTCTCATCAATTGCAGCTCCATTACATCCCTTGAAAAGTGTGAAATGGGTTTTTCAATGGGGAGGCAAGCAATAGAAAGCCTTCGATGTATTGAAAGAGAAAATTAGTACAACACCAATTCTTGCACTTCCTGATTTAAGATAACCATTTGAGATACAAACTAAGGTGAGTGACTATGCAATGGGAGCGGTCTTGATACAACATGGTAAGCCCATTTGTTACCCTTTTGAAATTTTTAATAGTAGAATAGATAACTATCCTAAATATGAAAAAAAGGGCATGCTTTGGTGCAAAGTGTGAAAAAAATGGAAACTCTATTTGATGGGAAAGGAAACTATAATTCACATTGATCATCAACCATTGCAATACTTTCAATCACAAACCAAGCTACAACAAGCAAGGCATTTCAGATGGATGGGTTTCTTGTAGAAATTCCACTTGGTGATAAGGTATAAGAAAGGTATCTATAACAAAGTTGCTGATATGTTATCTAGACCAATTGTTAGTGCATCAATTATTATTTAGAATAATTCTATCATGCATGAGAGCTATGTTGAATAGTATGCTTTAGATGAAGATTTTAAAGATGTATATGCAACTTTGTGTCAAGGAAACCAAGTAGAGGAATTATATTATCATGTTCATGATAAATTGTTGTATCATCTTGGCAAGTTATGCATTCCATAGGGTGAAAGAGTCAACATCATAAGGGAAGCGCATACTTCTCTTATTGCTGGCCATTTTGGTGTAGGCAAGATGGTGGCACAATTACAAAGGTATTGTTATTGGCCTCATATGAATGAAAGTGTGTCATAATATGTAAGAGGATGTTCTTTGTGTGCTACTAGTAAGCCTAGAAATAAAAACATTAGGATTGTATACTCCACTTCTGGTTCCTTCCCATCCTTGGGAAAGTGTTTCCATGGACTTTGTAGGAGGGCTACCTATGTCTAGAAAAAATAATGATTATCTTTATGTCATGGTGGATCATTTCAGTAAAATGTGTATTTTGATGACTTGTAAGAAGCATGTTACAGCTCAATACACTACACAAATGTTCTTTCAAAATTTATGGGTGCATTTTGGGTTCCTGATCCAAACTGGATCCTAAAACCTCTAAGTGTAAGTCTTTAAAACTATCGGAAAACATTATAGCAGCGAAAACACTAAGGAATGGCGGAAAACCAAGTTCAACGGAGAATGCAATCTCGTTACACTAGAGCCATTGGATCAGACAGATCAACGGTCCAGATTGAATTGGGATATCGCAATCGGGAGAGGCCAATGAAGTATATCAGAGGCGGCCCTATGGAAATGTGATTGCGATCGGTGACACAACGTGAACTGTTGATTGAGTGCGCAAATCAATGGCTGCGATTACACCATCACATCGTAGGTTTCCAAGGGAAGGACTTACCAAAGGCCCGAAGACCATGCGATATGCGATTGCGATATATCGCATCGCAATTTTGCATCCCAACAATACAAAGGGGCGAAGACCCATAGCCCGTGTGATTTGCGATAGCGATCAAGGCGGATCCGAAAGGGTTTATAAATGTGGTTCTATAAAATTTGAGTTCTGATATAAAAGTGTTTTGTTGGGTTTTTTCTGTATATTTTTGTATTTATGTTATAAAAACGAAATACAAAGGAGACATGGCACATGGCGCTACAACGATAAAACATGGACCCGAAAGGATTTATGAATGAAACTTTATGTTATTTGGGTTCTGTGGTAAATGGTATTTCGGGCGGGCTTCAGGCGGTAAGTGGTATTGGACGGGCTCTGCCCGATCCCATACACTGACCTACACATAGCATGTAGTAAGGAGAGAGAAAATCGCTTTTTTGGGCGGGTGATCTCCATGCACGTAAGCCATCCAAAATGCACATCAGCCGTCAGATCAAATGGTCGCAGATCAACGATGCAGAATGCATGAGCAGGTTGGATGATCGGGATGGATGTGAACCATCGGATGAGAATAGATCTACGGTGTGGGATGCCAAAGGACTGATAACGGACGAGGCATAGTAGCCATCCGATTCCTCTGTTTTAGATTTTTTCTTGTGTATTTCTCTATGTAAACAAAGAAGCAATTCTTTGGGATTTTTCACTGCGCTAGTCTTTCCATTTGAAAACAGGTGGCCACCATACCTTAAGCGTTTTACAATGGTTGTTTAATGCTCGACAGGGAGTTGAATAGACAGTGGCCAGGAGCCAAAAAGCCCAAGAATGTAGATGAACAGACAGAGCCGAGAGGCTTAAAAGCAACTCTATGGCAGACAAAGAGAGGACAAAGAAGAGAGCAAGAGAAAGCAGAAGACAGAGAGCAAGAGGGAGAGTCTGTGCACTCTTTTAGACTCGAGGACTTTGAGTATATCCCTGTTGTTTTGCCATTGTTGTGTTGAGACTCTATTCGAGCTCACACTTGTAATATTCTGCTCTTGAAGACATAATATATAGGTCGACACTAAAATCTGGACGAGGAGATGTAGCCAGGAAGTCTAGTGAACTGCTTGATTATTTTGTTGCGTTCATGTGTGTGTTTACTATGTTTTATAACTGTTCATTGTTTATATTATTCGCAATCTTTTCGATCAGTTGTACTAAATAACATAGGAGTTCTTGCACATGAGTCTCTAATACCTTAATATTGATTTAAGATCTCATTTTCAAATCAATTGGTATCAGAGCATTTGGTTTTGGTTTTGTTAAGGTTAAACAAGCTTGTGCTGGATTTTGAATGTTAACTAGATTAAAGCTCAAACTAGTAGAAGAAGAACTTGTTGAGGCTAATACAAAGATTGGAAGAGTCTATTATGAGAGGAGAATGGCCGAAGAAGCTCCATTGGGATCAAAATCTCAATTTATAGAAATTTTTAAGGCACTCCAAGCCATGGTGGAAGAGATGTATCTAGAGTTTAAGAAGGGTCGAGGTGAAAGCACTTCAACACCCGAACCAAACAAAGGAGCAGAGGAACCCTTTCTAGTTGCCCCTCCAGAAGGCAAAGGGAAAGGGGAAATGCCTCCTCCACCATCTCCTCCATCCTCACCTTCATCATCCTCATCATCTTCTAGCTCTTTTAAGAAAAGGAAGAAAACTTCCTTAATCAAATTAGATGTGAAGTTTGATTTGCCAATTTATGATGGAGAACTTAATGCAGAAAAGCTAGATACTTGGATAAGACAAATTGCTGTATATTGTAGGGTATAGAACGTTTATTTAGAAAGGAAGAAGATTCAGCTGGCTAGCCTTCGACTTGAAGGAACTGCACTAGTATGGTGGGAAGGCAAGACACAAGCTGATATGCAAAAAAATGGTAAAATCATTCTACCAGGAATGAATTTGTTTTTGCTATCAAAAAGCAATTCCATCCTTTAGCTTACAAGTAGCAAGCAATGATGAGTTGGCAAACTCATCGACAGTTGAAGGGTCAAAATATACAGAGTTATACTCAGGAATTCAGAAAGAGAGCTTTAACTCTAGGTATATCATTAGACTCACCTGAGACTTTATTGAAGTATATAAGTGGTCTTCATAGCTATTTAAAGCATACAATTCTAGAAAGAAAGAAGGACATGATGAGGCACACTGCTAGTTTTTGCATTCATAATTGAAACCTAGGAGGTTCGGTGGAAAGAAGAAAAAGAATGTTGCAGCTATTCAGCGGAACTTGGGATCAAATTTAGGCGATGAAACAACAGTTACAACCACATGCATTAAAGGTAAAGATTCTGAAGCATCCACAAGTAATTCTGCACAATCTGTTGATAATGAAAGTAATGAGAGGGAAAGAAATGAGCTTTTATGTATTAGAGTAATTTTCAAGCATAATAAGATTGATACTTTGTTTGATAGTGGATCACAAGTAACTTTTATTTTTGAAACAATTGTAAAGAAGTTGGGATTACAAACAAAGTCTCATGAGAAGCCATATCCATTAGGTTGGGTGTGTGATAAAACAAAGCTAGAAGTAACGAGACAATGTAAACTTAGGTTTGCTATTGGATCAACATTTGTAGATGAGGTTGAGTTAGATATAGTTCCATTGGATCTATGTGGTATTGTTTTGGGAAGTCCATACTTGTATGATAGGAAAGCTATTTTCTATAGAGCTGAGAATAAGTATCAACTCACTAAATATTGAATAGAATACATTGTAAGATCTCATAAACTCAAAGATAACTATTCTCTCATAAACTCAGGACATATGAAAAGAATTGTAAATTCAAGTAAGTAATTTTTACTAATGGTTGTAAAGGCAAAGGATCCTGAAAAATCCAATGCATTTGAAGGCTGTGATTCTAAACAGAAAGCTGATTTAGTTAAAGTTGTTTTAGAGTATGATGTTCTATTTCAAGAACCAAAAGGTCCGCCACCCAAGTGAGAAATAGGTGAGAAATAGTACATGATATTTATCTACAGCAAGATGCTCCATTACCTAACATTGAAAAGTACAGGTCGTCAGCTTTAGAGAATGTAAAGATAAAGAAGAAGGTACAGGAGTTGTTCGATAAAGGGTTTATACGACCAAGCACATCACCATGTGGATCTCCAATCGTGCTAGTGAGAAAGAAAGATGGTTCGTGGAGAATGTGCATTGATTATAGAGCACTAAATAAAATAACGATCAAGAATCATTATCCCCTTCCTCGTATTGATGATTTATTAGATCAATTGAAAGAAGAAGTTTATTTTTCTAAGTTAGACTTGCGAAGTGGTTATCATCAGATCAAAGTTGCAAAACATGATGCATGGAAGACTGCTTTCAAGACAAAGCAAGGACTGTATGAATGGTTGGTTATGCATTTTGGCTTAACTAATGCTCCTGCTACATTTATGAGAGTTATGAATGATGTACTCAGACCTTTTATTGATGATTTTGTAATTTCTTATTTAGATGACATTCTTGTTTTTAGTAAGACATGGGAAGACCATGTGAAGCATGTCAAGTAGACTTTAGATTTTTTAAAAAGAGAAAATCTCTATGTAAAACTGTCAAAATGTGAATTTGGTAGAATATCTTTAAATTATTTGGGTTATATTGTAGGGGGTGGTGAATCGAAGATAGACCCATCTAAGGTTGAAGTCATTGTGAACTGGGCTAAACCCAAATCTACTATAGAGGCTAGGAGTTTCCTAGGGGTAGCATAATACTGGAGAAAGTTTATTGATAACTTTTCATTGATTGCAGCTCCATTACATGCTTTAACAGGATTGAAACAGGTGTTTCAGTGGGGAGGAAAACAACAAAAAGCCTTCGACACCTTAAAAGAGAAAATCAATACAGCACCAGTACTAGCACTACTAGATCTTCAACATCCATTTGAGATTGAGATAGATGCCAGTGACTATGCCATGGGAGTAGTGTTGATGCAACATGGAAAATCCATATGCTATCATTCTGAGACATTTACTTCTACAGTAGTTAATTATCCCACATATGATAAATAATTGTATGCATTAGTACAAAGTGTGAAAAAGTGGAAACATTACCTAATGGGTAAGGAAACAATCATACACACAAATCATCAACCACTTCAATATTTGCACTCACAAACTAAATTGCATCAATCAAGACATTATATGTGGATGGGTTTTCTACAGCAATTTCATCTTGTCATCAGATATAAGAAGGGCATACACAATAAGGTTGTAGACATGTTACCAAGACCAATCATAAATGCATCTACTATACTTAAGCATAACTCAGTAATGCATGAAATTGAACAATATGCTCAAGATGTATATTTTAAAGATGTATATGCAACTTTAATTCATGGAAAGCAAGTAGAAGAATTGGATTATTATGTGAAGGACCAACTCTTATATCATTTGGGAAAGTTATGCATTCCACAAACTGAGAGAGTTAACATAATCCGAGAAGCACGTACTTCTCTATTATGAGGTCATTTTGTTGTAAGTAAAACAGTTGCACAATTGCAAAGGTTCTGTTATTGGCAAGAATGTGTGAGACAGTTTCTAGGTATATCAAAGGGTGTACTATGTGTGTTACAAGCAAACCAATTAATAGAAAATTAGGCTTGTACACTCCACTTCCAATTCCTTATTGTCCTTGGGAAAGTTTTTCCATGGATTTTGTTGGGGGATTGCCAAAATCTAGAAAAGGTCATGATTATTTGTATGTCGTTGTGGATAGGTTGAGTAAAATGTGTATTTTGATACCTTGTAACAAGCAGGTTACAGCTGAACAAACAAAAAAGTTGTTCTTTCAGAATGTATGGGTTCATTTTGGTTTACCCACTTCTATTATATCTGATCGAGATTCTCGATTTATTGGGAAGTTTTGGTCAAGTTTATGGGAGTTGATGGACACCAGGTTGAAGAAGAGCACAACATTTAATCCACAAACATATGGTTAGACAGAAGTGGTCAACAGGACAATGATACAGTTGCTCAGAAACTATTGCAGCAAGCATCCCAAGCTTTGGGATGAGCATTTCTGTTGAGTGAAACATGCTTACAACTGTGCCAAGCACTCTTCTACCCAAATATCTCCTTTTGAGACTTGTTTTGGTTTTATACCAAAGTCTCCCTTGGATTTTGTCTTTGGTAAAGAGATAGCAGTTGATGGACACAGTGATGTGGACAAAGCAACCAAGTTCATTGAGAAAATACAAGAAATTAACCAGGCAGTACAGGAACAACCGAAAAGAATTCAAGCCAAGTACAACGCAAGGAAAGACATGAAAAGCATCCAGCTAAACATAGTTTTCAAGTTGGTGATCAAGTCTGGCTGTACATCAGCAAAGACAAAATGCAGGGTGAAGGTAAGAAGCTAAAACCAATAAGGTATGGACCTTTCAAGATACTTGATAAAATTGGTGAAAATTCTTTTCGCCTTCATTTACCAGCTTATATGCATATCTATTCAATCATTAATGCAGAAAACTTGAGATTGTATGAATCATCAATGATTGAAGATCCTGAAGAGAAAAGTCAATTGCCTTCTATTGAGAATTTGTTGCCTGAATATCTCAATGAGTTATAGGAAGACATAGTTCTAGATAGAAAATTGAGAACTATGTGTCGCGGGGATGTTGAGAACCTAAGAGTAGGGCTCAAAGGTTCAAATCCAAGAAAAACACGATGGATAGAAGTTAAACAAGTGAGGGAGCTGTATCCTCACTTGATTGATGCCTAAAAACAAACTTTTGGTGGTCCAAAATCTTTTCAGTGGGAAGGTGTGATCCAAATTAGATCCTAAAACCTCTAAGTCTAAGTCTTTAAAACTACCGGAAAACATTATCACAGTGAAAACACTAAGGAATAGTGGAAAAACCAATTTTAGCGGAGAATTCAGTCTCGTTACACTAGAGCCGTTGGATCGGACAAATCAATGGCCTAGATTGAATTGGGATATCACAATCGGGAGAAACAAGTGGAGTATATTAGAGGTGGCCCTATGGAAATGCGATTGCGATCGGTGACACAATGTGAACCGTTGTTCGAGTGTGCAGATCAATGGCTGGGATTACACCATCGCATCACATGTTTACAAGGGAAGGACTTACCAAAGGCCCAAAGACCATGCAATATGCGATTGCGATATATTGCATCACAACAATAGAAAGGGGTGAAGACCCATAGCTCATGCGATTTGCGATAGCGATCAAGGCAGAACCAAAAGGGTTTATAAATGCAGCTCTATAAAATTTGAGTTTTGATATAAAAGTGTTTTGTCGAGCTTTTTCTGTGTATTGGTGTATTTCCATTAAAAATCAAAATACAAAGGAGACATGGCACATGGTGCAACAGAAATAAAACACAGACCTGAAAGGATTTATGAATGAAAATTTATGTTATTTGGGTTCCGTGGTAAATGGTATTTTGGGTAGGCTTTAGGCGGTAAGTGGTGTTGAACGGTCTTCGCCCGATCCCATACACTGACCGACACGTAGCACGCAACAAGGAGAGAGAAAAACGCTTTTCAGGTGGGTGATCTTCGTGTAAGTAAGCCATCTAAAATGCACATCAACCGTCAGATCAAATGGTCATGGATCAACGGTGCAGAATGCACGAGCAGGTTGGATGATCGGGATGGATGTGAACCGTCGGATGAGAACAGATCTATGGTGTGGGATGCCAAAGGACCGATAATGGATGAGGCATAATAGTCGTTCGATTCCTCTGTTTTAGAGTTTTTCCTGTGCATTTCTCTATGTAAACAAAGAAGCAATTCTTTGGGATTTTTCACCACGCGAGTCTTTCCATTTGAAAACAGGTGGCCACCATACCTTAAGCGTTTTACAATGATTGTTTAACGCTCGACAGGGAGTTGAACAAACAACGTCCAAGAGCCAGAAAGCCCAAGAATGTAGATGAATAGACAGAGCGGAGAGGCCTAAAAGCAACTCTATTGCAGACAAAGAGGGGACAGAGAAAAGAGCAAGAGAAAGCAGAAGACAGAGAGTAAGAGGGAGCGACTGTGCACTCTTTTATACTCGAGGACTTCAAGTAAATCCTTGTTGTTTTGGCACTGTTGTGTTGAGATTATATTCAAGCTCACACTTGTAATATTCTGCTCTTGAAGACATAATATAGAGGGCGACACTGAAAGCTAGACAAGGAGACGTAGCTAGGAAGTCTGGTGAACCCCTTTATTATTTTGTTGTGTTGATGTGTGTGTTTATTATGTTTTATAACTGTTCATTGTCTATATTATTCACAATATTTTTGATCCGTTGCACTAAATAATATAGGCATTCCTGCACATGAGTCTATAATACCTTAATATTGATTTAAGATCTCATTTTCAGATCAGTTCCCCACATTTATTATTTATTATTGAGATTCTTGAATTGTCAGGAAATTTTGGTCAATCTCAACGGGACTCATAGACACCAAGTTGAAAAAGAGCACAACATTCCATCCACAAAACGATGGTCAAACATAAGCGTGAACAGAACAATATTACATCTTCTTTGTGGGTATTGCAATAAGCATCCTAAGCTTTGGGATGAACACTTACACTACATTCAACATGCTTACAACCACACCAAGAATTCATCAACTCAAACATCTCCATTTGAGGCATGCTTTGGATACTTACCAAAATCTCTTTTAGATTTTATCTTTGGGAAAGATGTTGCTATTGATCGACATAGTGACATTGATAAGGCCAAGTGATTCATTGAATAAGTTCAATTGGTGCATTAGATGGTTCAAGAACAGTTGGCAAAGATTCAATTCAAGTACAAGAAAATTCATGATAAGCATCATGTTGATCACAATTTTTAGGTTGGAGATGAATTTTGGCTTTACATTAGCAAGGAGAGGCTTAAAGGAGAAGGTATGGACCTTTTAGGATTTTGGAAAAGAATGGAAACAATGCCTTGCGGTTGTATTTGCCTCCATATATGAAAATATATGCAGCTATTAATGTTGAGACTTTGAGACTATATGAGCCTCCTTTGATTGAAGATCAAGGAGAGAATATCCAGATTCCTTCAATAGAATATTTCTCTCCTAAATTTCTTGAAGAATTGTGGCAAGATACTATCAAGAACTTCAAGAGGAGGGAATGTGGAGTACCTTCGTGTGGGGCTCAAAGGTATAAATCCAAGAAAATCCAAATGGATTGATATTGGAAGGGTGATGGAACTGTACCCTCATCTATTTTTTGACTGAAAATAGTCTTTTGTAGGTCCAAATACTTCTATTGGGGAGGAGTAATCTGTTATCACTCAGGTTGTCCTTAAGCTCCGGAAAGGATATGGCCGAGGTAACCACAAACCAACTTTGGACTGCAGGTTCTAGCCCACTTGCAGTTAGAGAGAGCTCTCTCTTTATGATTTTTAGCTTTGTTTAAAAGGATTTTAGGCTAGCTATTGTATTCAGGGGTTTTGTTTTGATTTTGGTGGGAAGGAGAATACTTTCAGGCAGAGAGGCAAGGCATGTTTCTGGAAGCTTCAAACCATTGGGCGTGGAGTCAAAGAGTAGGACTACTGGCGCATTTTCTTGGTCACAAGACAAACATGGAGCAAGATAGCCGCATACGAAACAATTTTTCAAACTAAAGGATGGAAAGAGAGCTAAGGAATGAGAGGCAACAAAGAATCTCCCAAACAGGTTAGCAGAAGGAAGATGAATGAGCTCTTCCTAGGAGCAATTAAGAATTCCTAGTTAACAGTCATTCATATGTGAAATAGGTTAAACATGAGCCATAAAGGAATTCATATTCATGCCTAAATCAAGAGGAAAACATTAAGAAACCATAGAAACTGAGCATAGAGTGCAGAAATGCAAATTCTAAACCAATATTTCTTTCTGTGATTTGTGCATATATGAAATGGAAATAACAGAGATGAGGAACATTTATTGTTTCATACAGCAGTGCAAGAATTCCATATTCACGTCTTTAAACCATTTAAACACAATGTAGACAACCATTCCTCCAAGCTTTCAGCAGTCTTTGATTATAGAAAATAACAAGTATGCAGTGCGAGTCCCTCCTGGAATACATAAGCCGACCAACCATTTTAGCAATTCAGAGGGTGGTATTTATACAAAAATTGGATACACAAATATCTAGACGAGAAGTTCATAGTTGATAACTTCTCTACCAACTTTTAAGGAACGATTGATGAAAAGTAAATGCTAAAATAAATACAAATTCAACAACTGTTCTCTTCTGGCAGTAAATGTTGACTTTTGAGTCGGCGGGGCCGCGTTCTTAGAAATCCGTGCTCTTCAGTTTGCCATCTCAGTGTTATTGCTTTGTACCTGCTCCCACCTGTCCTCCGCGTTCCTTCATTACTCTGTCCTGTGCATTCTGTGCCTTATCCTATGCTTCTTGCTGACCTGTATCTCACATAGATTTTGAAATGAACAAAAAGAGGCAAAAACTGAAATCACCTGGGCAATACAGCCAGCATTGCCTACCACCAATTCTCAGAAGGCAACTGATGCCTTTGTATTTTGACAAGTGTTTCATCGGCCTCTGTGTACTTGTAATAACTGGGCGGCATCTCAAATAGATTATTGACCTCATGCTCCAGGTAAAATGAGCTTTCCAGCTTGTCGTAGAGTGTCTGTCCTGTAGGCGGCCTTACCTCTGCTGTAGAACTTGATGCGGCAGTAAGCTGATTTGTGACAAAATTATTTAGCCTGGTAGCATATTGGTCACATGTCAATAACTTTCCAGCGCTGGTCAACAGGCTGGGAAATCCTCTAATCTGTAGTGCTGCAAGCTTTACGTCAAAATTGTCTACATCCCTCTGTATATCCCGACATCTTGCCTACAGAGTTTGCACCAAGCTTCTTAATGTAAGCACACTTTTTGCTGTTAATATGGCATCTGTTCTGTTCATGATATGGAGTGCTGCCAGCTCTTCCCTAGTTTGATGATTTAGAAAGTTGATCATTCTGTTAGCCTGCTCAGGCATGTTTCCTAATGCTGCCTTGGCTCTCTGGCTTTCAAGCTTAGCACAGCCAATCATTTCCACCTGTTCGTACATGGCCTGAATTGACCTCCATTGGCTAGTGATTGACTGATTTATTTTGGCCCAAAGGATCTTCTTTATTTCAGCCAAAGTCTTTTCCAAGAATAATTCTTTCTCCAAGGTTTTGATTCTGTCCTTTAGGGCTTTGATTTCCCTTGATTGCTCACCCACTATCATTTTGGACTTATCATACTTTTCTTCTAGTTTAGCCAGCTTTTCTTTGGCCTCCTTTATTTCTGTTGCCTGCAGCTTAAATTTATTGACAGCTTCTGTCAAATCATCTACGCTCATGCTTGCTTCAGGTGCTGCTATTGTTGATGTTGTAGCTTCTATAGCTATTGTTGTGGTTGGAATAATTAGAGGGGTCACTGCTGCTTGTGATAGAGGATCAACAAAAGTTGGGATTGTTTGAGGAGGCTGGGGGGTCGACTCTCCCTGCTTTCCTTGCAGTGCTTTCTCCAACTCCCCTTCTAAATCGATTACTCTCTGGTTCAACTTCATCATCAAATCCAACTGATCCTCAGCTTCTTTTTCTTTCTGCAGTTCTCTTGTTTGAGGGTGCTCAGTAGGAAGCAACCTCAATCTTTTCTTCAGTGCAGCAATATCATCATCTTTCTTTTTCATAAGGGTCCTGACACCCTTAGGATCCTTAGGATCATGACCTAAGTCCACAATAATCTCCTCCAGTGTTTTAATTCTATTATCCTTGGCTGTGGAGGACAATCTTTCAAAATCTAGCTGAGTGTTGGTATTCTTCAATGATTCTTCTAACTCATGGGCCAATGTGGCCTTTTCAGCAAGTGTAGCATAAAGCATTTCGACTGTTTGCTTGTGTAATTCTATTTGATCCATTGCGTGGATGTCCTTGGACAAGACCTCTAACCTCATTTTAACAAAGTCTGCGGCCGATTGTGGCTGTTGAACCTTGGGCTTGAAGTGGCGCAGAATCATATTTTCTTGATTTATATCAAATGCTGTCATCAGTCTTTCTTGTTTGGCAGGTGTTGCCTTTAAAAATTGCTTATATAATTGCACTCTTAGTATCTCATTTTGAGGCTTGATTTCTTTGAATATGGCCTTGGTGCTGGCTGGTTTCTTGCCTTTTTGCGTGGAGGAAGACACCTCCATGCCTTGTTGTCTATCTTGCTCTCGTTGAAAAGAGCTTGTTGGTGTATGTAGGCTTTTTTCCCTTCTCGGGCTTTCCACGATCTCTTCACTGACCTCCTCCTCAACCGGAGAATCAACCCTTTGTCTCTTTGATTCAGGCTGCTGCACAGACCCACTAGCAGGTGTGGAATCTTGTCGGTCTCGCTTCCTGCCCCTTTCCTCATGGGCAGGAGTTTGCAAAGGTGGCACTTGTAGTGCCTCTGTTTGTTGAGGAGGGGTTTGCCCTTGAATTTGCTCCATTGAGGTGACCGGCTGTTCCGTGACCGTTTGCTCTGTCTCCATCGGCTCCTTCCCTTTGGCTGTACCTGTTGCTGATGTAGAAGCTCCTTGGGCAGCTTGTGAAGCTGTAGCTATAGAAGTGCCCTCTTCAACCTGGTAAGGTAGCTTGAAATTTACCTGGTCATCAAAATCTAAGTCAAGAATTTTTTCAAGATCACTAGCATTTTGTTCCAAGATTTCCTCTTGAGTTAATTCTTCCACTAAAGTTCCTTGCGACCATGCACCTTGATTAGCATATTTTTCAATGCCTGGGTATTTGCAGTGGTCATAGGGTGTTAACCTGTATTTGACCCTTCTGGCACTAATGAAGCCAAGTGGGTCATAAGGGACCCACCAGAAACTCCTTTTCAATTTAAATTGATCCTTGAGTATCATGTCAGCCTCTTGCCAACCATCCTTCTTATTCATGATGAAGGGGCCTATGCAGTCTTTGAATTTCAGTTGTGCCTTCTTTTTGGTGCTGTGAAAGTGAGTCAAATCTGAATTTATAAGCTGCCTGTAGTATTCTAATGCAAATAGTCTCATTGGCACATATCTCGGGAGCCTGTATGGACACAACTCACAGCCATAAACTCTGATGATAGTATGGTCTTGATATAGGTACCAATCACCTAATTTGTAATTCTTAGATAGCTGTAAGATCTTTTACATTTCATAGGTTATTCTGGCAGGAGGAACCTTCATTAGGAGGTAGGAGACCGGATAGACAAACTGGTCAATGAATTCACAGTATGAATAAGGAGAGTGCTGGACTTGATGAAATAAAGATGACCAAAAGACAGCAGACCTCCTATCTCCCTTTGAGTCCAATTTCTTGATAGGGCATTGGAAAATTTCAGATTAATAAAACATGAACAAATGATAGATATAGGAGGAATATTTGAAGATTACCTGCCTATCTAGTCTAGTGAGCTGGTCATGGATTTTGTTTGATATGAACCTGGCATAATTATACTTGACAGCAGGAGGCTGTCCTTAGCTGAAAGAAGACAATATAACCAATACTGTCTCGTCTACGAGTTCTGTTGTTGTGAAACCCAACACATAGGATATCATATCTACCAGTAGTTTTCCCACCTCATTGAAATGGTCATAAGGAAATGGAGTTGGTTCCTTTGGTTGGCAATCTGCCCTCATAAATGTCTTAGCAATCATTTCAATCTTGGTACCAGGGAACCAAGAGGCCTCTTCCAGCAAATTATTTATGGAGAAGGGCAATAACGTCTGAGTCTCTTTGAAGTTCAACATCTGGTTGATGGAGTCAGGAGTAGTGTAGAAAAGTATGCTTCCAGATGAAGACTTAACAACCCTTTGACTAGGTTCATAATTTGCAGCACAGAGGTGAATAATATCAGGAAAAATATTCACAGAAGGGAGGAAAAAATGGGGCAGATTGGACTCCCAAATGCCATATATGTCAGATTTGTTTATGAAACTGTTTCTCAGCTGACAGTAGGTGTGTAGATGATTCCTTTTAGCAACGAAGTCTTGAATAAGATAGTCTGTATCGGCCAAGGGCATGGACTCAAGCTCTTTGCTTGGCGGGTTGATGGGAGTAACGTTCAGAGCAGATGGAGTGGCCATTATGCAACTTTTGAATGCTTGAGCTGAAGGAGGACTAATGTAACAACTGGCTATCAATTTTGCTTGTAATAACCAGCAGGAGCAGGTGAACTGAACTCAAATGTAAGAGTAGCTGGACAACTTGAGAGTTTATGTTGTAAGAGATAGATTTTGCAAACTTTTGGGTCAATTTCCCTTTTTTTCAGTAAATTCTCTGGAGCTAGAGACTGTGAAGAACAACGCAAAGGAGCAGAGGGCAATTTACAGTTTCGGTGAACGGATTTGGACAGCGGAACAGGGTAAAAATGGGGAAATGCCGAGCTACCGCGAGATTTTTTACTGGGGGTTGAGCTTTAAACAGAATTTGCCTGCAAAAGTGTAAATGGGCATAAGGTTTCTGAGACTTTTCTGAAGTAAAGGGTTTCTAGTAGGTTTAATGGGGTCTGAGGCACAACAGAGTTACAAATTGTGGAATTTTTGCAGGTTCACAGTATGCACAACAGATAAAATGCAAGCACAGGAGCGAAAAGGGGAAAATATGGCAAATACCTAGTTTGAACGGCGCCACAAGTTGACGAATTGATGCGAAAGTAGGCTATGAACTTGAATTGCAGGCCGCAACAGCTTAGTTGGTCACTCTGAAGCTTCGGGAGTGAGAAAATGAATGAAACAAGGGACCAGAGCGTTCAAATGAACCCATAAAAATGAATTACAATGGTCGTCCGCGCTCTTTTTGAGCAAAAAATTGACATTTGGCGCTTTTTTGGGATGACGTCAGCATGACGTCATCAGCGGGTCCCGGGGTACGGATGGATGATGTGGCGGGATGACGTCATTATTTACGGACGGGTGACATGGCGGTATGGTGGCAGGGACATGGTGGCAAAGACACGGTGGCAGGGCAAGGGTACAAAAGGTATGAGGTGGCGGGAACGTGGCACGGTGGCAGTGGCGAGGAGATGACGTCATAAGGGAGGACGTGGTGCTGATGTCACGCAGGCGAGGGTGGTAAGAGGTTTTGGGCGCACCACCTTAGCGCCTGGGTGGTTTTGGAGGGAGGGGCTCCGCCACACCCGAGAGCTTGACGCGTGGCGGGAGTACGACGGCAAAACCGCTGAACTCCCGGACGCTAAGCCTCGGGCAGTTGGCGCGCGTTAGGGACCCGCCCACCATAGATCTTGGGTGGGCCAGATCTAACGGCTGGCGGAACACTCAAGGTGGCAGAGAATTATGAACGGGGCCTGCGCGTTATTACGTTTGTTTATTTATGTGTCGGGGGAAGGAGTAAACATTAGTAAAGTGGGTTTTTTGGGTTTATACAGCGCGGGGGCTGGTTTAATGTTTAAAAAAGGTTTACAAACATTTAATCCTTTGAAAATAGTGACGGCAGGGGGGTGGATATGAAGGTTTTGTGAGCGGAGAATCAGATAAAGGTTATTAACCAAACAAGAGGTTAGGTTAATTCCTAGGTTAAGAAACAGAAAGGCTAATAGGAGCCCCAAATGGACTTCTATTTCCCGAGTTTGCAGAATATATGGCTATAGTGCCAAGGGGGAGGGCTATTTAACCTTTTTTGGGGATTTTATATAGTTTTTTAGTAGTGAAATAGGGATAGGGGAGTAGTTAGGGAGCTACATAGTAAAATTAGGAGTTAATGTGACTTTATGAAATGAAACTGAAGGGGAAATGATGATAAGTCTGTGAACTGATGATAGACATAGAGACTGTGTAGAAGATGAAAACATGACTTTTACACAAGAAATGTGGCTTCTTTTCATTTAGGAAAGCTAACACCCACCTTAATGTTTCACAGAAATGAAATGGAATTAGGACTTGTTGGGCAGATCCCAAGGTCCTTTGGGAGAGTGTTAGTAAGAGGGTTCTTTAGAGGGAATGAAGGGAAGTTATACATGCTTCCAAAATTCTGTCATTAAAATATTGCTTTATTACCTCTGCCACTGATAAGATGAGTTTTCTTTGTTAAAGCCAAAACTGCAGATGATTTTTTCTGCAACCCCAGGCTACCTACCCTTTTTCCAACACCTAGCATTTTTTTTTTTCTTACTTCAGGAAGGGTGCACTTAGACTTGCAAACCCCAATCAAATTTTTCTTTTAAACTGCCTTTTCTATCTAAAACTACCCTTACTTCTTCCAAGGGCCCAGATTAAGTTGTTGGGCTCCTTCATTCTCTACCTAGTTGCTACTCTGCCAAGCTTAAGCTGTTTGGACAGATACATTCTCTATATTCTAAAGCAAAAAATTTAAACCTAGGGGAACCAGGCTTAAGCTGTTTGGCTTCCCCTTAACTGAGAAATCTTTTAAAAATGGAACCTTTGCAACATGGAAAAGATGAACATTTTTGGCACTTCCAGTGTCAATCATGAAATATGAAACCTGTTGCAACAGGAGGCTAATAGTGGCTCCACTTGGGGATTGCCTTCCCTTGTGGAAGGCCAAGAACAGCAGGACAGACTGCCTTAGTGTTCAACTGCTTCTGTATTCTAAAAAAAAAAACTTTCTTTTGCTGGGTACTTTATTTATACATATGAAAGTACATTTGATGAGCTTAGGGCCTTCACTTCGGGCATCAACTGCATCGGGTTACAATACAAACAGAAAACTGAAATCCTACCTACCTACCCTAATCAGCACCTATTTGCTGGTTAGGTAAAATGAAACAACCAGTGTAACCATTTTATCATTTGTAGAAGAAAACACACTGTTTGACTGATAGTTGGTGAAATCAAAAACATTGTCTGGTCATGTGCTCTCATAATCAAGATTGTGACATATGAAGGTATTTGCTGAATGTGCTGGTCTTCATAGAGAAAATATGTTGAAGATTTTGAGTTGAAAAGATTCTCCATGTCATCAGCTATAGGATCTATAAAAGCATTATGTGGGAGAGTTTCTTCTGGGCTTTCTTCATCTGATGGAACAAATGCATCCTTCGTAACAGCCTCTACAACCAATACTTCATTCTTTCTCTTGAAAGTATGATCATCCTCAATCTGCAAGTCAGAGGGTAGTACGATTTCCTTATGACTAGGAGAAGGAAGATTTTGGAAGAACTCTTTAGGATTAGGAAAATCATATGACTGAATTTGAGAATGCAAAAATTCAATCTCATTCTCATGTTCTTCAACAACTAGGTCCAGGAAAGATATTCTGATTTGAGGCTGCTTTATTGTTTTGACTTTTAACAGCACAGATCTGACAAAATTTTCTTCAAGCTCATATTCTGATAACAAATTATTGAATTGATTTACATCTTTTTCAACCTCATCTCCCCCACACTCGGCCATCCTATCTGACTACTGACACTAGGAGATGGGATTACTTGGCTGTAAAACTGCTCAAAACCTTGAAAGTTTTTCCTTTGAGGTTTGCTCCTCCAGTGGAATCTTGCTTGTGAAGATGATGTGGAGTCGCCAGGTGGATGATCAACTTTACAGTGCCTGATCTCTGTCCACCATCAAAGATCAGAACAAATCTTGAAAAATAGTTCTGAAGGTTTGGTTCTTCCCCAGTGGAGCTTTCTTACCTTCTTCGTGAATTTATCTGAGGATGCTCCCCAGTGGAGTCGCCATTATGTTATCACTCAGGTTTTCCTTAAGCTCCGGAAAGGATACGGCTGAGGTAACCACAAACCAACTTTGGACTGCAGGTTCTAGCCCACCTGCAGTCAGAGAGGGCTCTCTCTTTATGATTTTTAGCTTTGTTTAAAAGGATTTTAGGCTAGCTATTGTATTCAGGGGTTTTGTTTTGATTTTGGTGGGAAGGAGAATACTTTCAGGCAGAGAGGCAAGGCATGTTTCTGGATGCTTCAAACCATTGGGCGTGGAGTCAAAGAGTAGGACTACTGGCGCATTTCCTTGGTCACAAGACAAATATGGAGCAAGATAGCCGCATACGAAACAATTTTTCAAACTAAAGGATGGAAAGATAGCTAAGGAATGAGAGGCAACAAAGGATCTCCCAAACAGGTTAGCAGAAGGAAGATGAATGAGCTCTTCCTAGGAGCAATTAAGAATTCCTAGTTAACAGTCATTCATATGTGAAATAGGTTAAACATGAGCCATAAAGGAATTCATATTCATGCCTAAATCAAGAGGAAAACTTTAAAAAACCACAGAAACTGAGCATAGAGTGCAGAAATGAAAATTTTAAGCCAATCTTTCTTTCTGTGATTTGTGCATATATGAAATGGAAATGACAGAGATGAGGAACACTTATTGTTTCATACAACAGTGCAAGAATTCCATATTCACGTCTTTAAACCATTTAAACACAATGCAGACAGTCATTCCTCCAAGATTTCAACAGTCTTTGATTATAGAAAATAACAGGTATGCAGTGCGAGTCCCTCCTGGAATACGTAAGCCGACCAACCCTTTTAACAATGCAGAGGGTGGTATTTATACAAAAATTGGATACAAAAATATCTAGACGAGAAGTTCATAGCTGATAACTTCTCTACCAACTTTTAAGGAATGATTGATGAAAAGTAAATGCTAAAATAAATACAAATGCAACAACTGTTCTCTTCTGGCGGTAAATGTTGACTTTTGAGTCGGCGGGGCTGCGTTCTTAGAAATCCACACTCTTCAGTTTGCCATCTCAGTGTTATTGCTTTGCACCTGCTCCCACTTGTCCTGCGCGTTCCTTCATTACTTTGTCCTGTGCATTCTGTGCCTTATCCTGTGCTTCTTGCTGACCTGTATGTGACATAGATTTTGAAATGAACAAAAAGAGGCAAAAACTTAAATCACCTGGGCAATACGGCTAGCATTGCCTGCCACCAATTCTCAGAAGGCAACTGATGCCTTTGTATTTTGACAAGTGTTTCATCGGCCTCTGTGTACTTGTAATAATTGGGCGGCATCTCAAACAGATGATTGACCTCATGCTCCAGGTAAAATGAGCTTTCCAGCTTGTCGTAGAGTGTCTGTCTTGTAGGCGGCCCTACCTCTGCTGTAGAACTTGATGCGACAGTAAGCTGATTTGTGACAAAATTATTTAGCCTGGTAGCATATTGGTCACATGTCGATAGCTTTCCAGCGCTGGTCAACAGGCTGGGCAATCCTCTAATCTGTAGTGCTGCAAGCTTTACGTCAAAATTGTCTACATCCCTGTGTATATCTCGACATTTTGCCTCCAGAGTTTGCACCAAGCTTCTTAATGTGAGCACACTTTTTGCTGTTAATATGGCATCTGTTCTGTTCATGATATGGAGTGCTGCCAGCTCTTCCCTAGTTTGATGATTCAGAAAGTTGATCATTCTGTTAGCCTACTCAGGCATGTTTCCTAATGCTGCCTTGGCTCTCTGGCTTTCAAGCTTAGCACGACCAATCAGTTCCACCTGTTCGTACATGGCCTGAATTGACCTCCATTGGCTAGTGATTGACTGATTTATTTTGGCCCACATGATCTTCTTTATTTCAGCCAAAGTCTTGTCCAAGGATAATTCTTTCTCCAAGGTTTTGATTCTATCCTTCAGGACTTTGATTTCACTTGATTGCTCACCCACTGTCATTTTGGACTTATCATATTTTTCTTCTAGTTTAGCCAGCTTTTCTTTGGCCTCCTTTATTTCTGTTGCCTGCAGCTTAAGTTTATTGACAGCTTCTGTCAAATCATCTACGCTCATGCTTGCTTCAGGTGCTGCTGTTGTTGATGTTGTAGCTTCTGTAGCTATTGTTGTGGCTGGAATAATTGGAGGGGTCACTGCTGCTTGTGATAGAGGATCAACAACAGTTGGGATTGTTTGAGGAGGCTAGGGGGTCGACTCTCCTTGCTTTCCTTGCAGTGCTTGCTCCAACTCCCCTTCCAATTCATTTACTCTCTAGTTCAACTTCATCATCAAATCCAGCTGATCTTCAGCTTCTTTTTCTTTCTGCAGTTCTCCTGTTTGAGGGTGCTCAGTAGGAAGCAACCTCAATCTTTTCTTCAGTGCAACAATATCATCATCTTTCTTTTTCATAAGGGTCCTGACACCCTTAGGATCCTTAGGATCATGACCTAAGTCCACAATAATCTCCTCCAGTGTTTTAATTCTATTATCCTTGGCTATGGAGGACAATCTTTCAAAATCCAGCTCAGTGTTGGTATTCTTCAATGATTCTTCTAACTCATGGGCCAATGTGGCCTTTTTAGCAAGTGTAGCATAAAGCATTTCGGCTGTCTGCTTGTGTAATTCTATTTGATCCATTGGGTGGATGTACTTGGACATGACCTCTAACCTCGTTTTAACAAAGTCTGCGGCCGATTGTGGTTGCTGAACCTTGGGCTTGAAGTGGCTCAGAATCATCTTTTCTTGCTTTATATCAAATGTTGCCATTAGTCTTTCTTGTTTGGCAGGTGTTGCCTTTAAAAATTTCTTATACAATTGCACTCTTAGTATCTCATTTTGAGCCTTGATTTCTTTGAAGCTAGCCTTGGTGCTGGCTGTTTTCTTGCCCTTTTGCGTGGAGGAAGACACCTCCATGCCTTGTTGTCTATCTTGCTCTCGCTGAAAAGAGCTTGTTGGTGTATGTAGGCTTTTTTCCCTTCTCGGGCTTTCCACGATCTCTTCACTGACCTCCTCCTCAACCGGAGAATCAACCCTTTGTCTCTTTGATTCAGGCTGCTACACAGACCCACTAGCAGGTGTGGAATCTTGTCGGTCTCGCTTCCTGTCCCTTTCCTCGTGGGCAGGAGTTTTTAAAGGTGGCACTTGTAGTGCCTCTATTTGTTGAGGAGGGGTTTGCCCTTGAATTTGCTCCATTGAGGTGACCGGCTGTTCCGTGACCGTTCGCTCTGTCTCCATCGGCTCCTTCCCTTTGGCTGTACATGTTGTTGATGTAGAAGCTCCTTGGGAAGCTTCTGAAGCTGCAGCTGTAGAAGTGCCCTATTCAACTTGGTAAGGCAGCTTGAAATTTACCTGGTCATCAGAATCTAAGTCAAGAATTTTTTCAAGATCCCTAGCAGTTTGTTCCAAGATTTCCTCTTGAGTTAATTCTTCCACTAAAGTTCCTTGCTCCCATGCATCTTGATTAGCATATTTTTCAATGTCTGGGTATTTGCAGTGGTCATAGGGTGTTAACCTGTATTGGACCCTTCTGGCACTAATGAAGCCAAGTGGGTCATAAGGGACCCACCAAAACTCCTTTTCAATTTAAATTGATCCTTGAGTATCATGTCAGCCTCTTGCCAACCATCCTTCTTATTCATGATGAAGGGGCCTATGCAGTCTTTGAATTTCAGTTGTGCCTTATTTTTGGTGCTGTGAAAGTGAGTCAAATCTGAATTTATAAGATGCTTGTAGTATTCTAATGCAAACAGTCTCATTGGCACATATCTCGGGAGCCTGTATGGACACAAATCACAACCATAAACTCTGATGATAGTATGGTCTTGATATAGGTACCAATCACCTAATTTGTACTTCTTAGACAACTGTAAGATATTTTGCATTTCATAGGTTATTCTGGGAGGAGGAACCTTCATTAGGAGGTAGGAGATCGGATAGAAAAACTTGTCAATGAATTCACAGTATGAATAAGGAGAGTGCTGGACTTGATGAAATATAGATGACCAAAAGACAACAAACCTCCTGTCTCCCTTTGTGTCCAGTTTCTTGATAGGGCATTGGAAAATTTCAGATTGATAAAACATGAACAAATGATAGATTTAGGAGGAATATTTGAAGATTCCCTGCCTATCTAGTCTAGTGAGCTGGTCATGGATTTTGTTTGATATGAACCTGGCATAATTATACTTGACAGCAGGAGGCTTTCCTTGGATGAAAGAAGACAATATAACCAGTACTGTCTCGTCTACGAGTTCAGTTGTTGTGAAGCCCAACACATAGGATATCATATCTACCAGTAGTTTGCCCACCTCATTGAAATGGTCATAAGGAAATGGAGGTGGTTCCTTTGGTTGGCAATCTGCCCTCATAAATGTCTTAGCAATCATTTCAATCTTGGTACCAGGGAACCAAGAGGCCTCTTCCAGCAAATTATTTATGGAGAAGGGCAATAGCGTCTGAGTCTCTTTGAAGTTCAACATCTGGTTGATGGAGTCAGGAGTAGTGTAGAAAAGTATGCTTCCAGATGAAGACTTAACAACCCTTTGACTAGGTTCATAATTTGCAGCACAGAGGTGAATAATCTCAGGAAAAATATTCACAGAAGGGAGGAAAAAATGGGGCAGATTGGACTCCCAAATGCCATATATGTCAGATTTGTTTATGAAACTGTTTCTCAGCTGGCAGTAGGTGTGTAGATGATTCCTTTTGGCAACGAAGTCTTGAATAAGATAGTCTGTATCGGCCAAGGGCATGGACTCAAGCTCTTTGCTTGGCGGGTTGATGGGAGTAACGTTCAGAGCAGATGGAGTGGCCATTATGCAGCTTTTGAATGCTTGAGCTGAAGGAGGACTAATGTAACAACTGGCTATCAATTTTGCTTGTAATAACCAGCAGGAGCAGGTGAACTAAACTCAAATGTAACAGTAGCTGGACAGCTTGAGAGTTTATGCTGTAAGAGACAAATTTTGAAAAGTTTTGGGTCAATTTCCCTTTTTTCAGTGAATTCTCTGGAGCTAGAGACTGTGAAGAACAACGTAGAGGAGCAGAGGGAAATTTACAGTTTCGGTGAATGGATTTGGATAGCGGAACAGGGTAAAAATGGGAAAATGCCAAGCTGCCACGAGATTTTTTGCTGGGGGCCGAGCTTTAAACAGAATTTGCCCGCAAAAGTGTAAATGGGCATAAGGTTTCTGAGACTTTTCTGAAGTAAAGGGTTTCCAGTAGGTTTAATGGGGTCTGAGGCACAACAGAGTTACAAATTGTGGAATTTTTGCAGGTTCATAGTATGCGCAACAGATAAAATGCAAGCACAGGAGCGAAAAGGGGAAAATATGGCAAATACCTGGTTTGAACGGCGCCGCAAGTTGACGAATTGATGCGAAAGTAGGCTATGAACTTGAATTGCAGGCCGCAACAGCTTAGTTGGTCGCTCTGAAGCTTTGGGAGTGAGAAAATGAATGAAACAGGGGACCAGAGCGTTCAAATGAACCCATAAAAATGAATTACAACGGTCGTCCGCGCTCTTTTTGAGCAAAAAATTGACATTTGGCGCTTTTTCGGGATGACGTCAGCATGACGTCATCGGCGGGTCCCGGGGTATGGATGGATGACGTCATTATGTACGGACGTGTGACGTGGCGGTATGGTGGTAGGGACATGGTGGCAAAGACACGGTGGCAGTGCGAGGGTACAAAAGGTATGAGGTGGCGGGAATGTGGCACGGCGGCAGCGGCGAGGAGATGACATCATAGGGGAGGATGTGGCGCTGACGTCACGCAAGCGAGGGTGGTAAGAGGTTTTGGGCACACCACCTTAGCGCCTGGGTGGTTTTGGAGGGAGGGGCTTTGCCACACCTGAGAGCTTGACGCGTGGCGGGAGTACGACGGCAAAACCGCCGAACTCCCAGACGCTAAGCCTCGGGCAGTTGGTGCGCATTAGGGACCCGCCCACCGTAGATCTTGGGCTGGCCAGATCTAATGGCTGGCGGAACACTCAAGGTGGCGGAGAGTTATGAACGGGGCCCACGCGTTATTACGTTTGTTTATTTATGCGGCGGGGGAAGGAGTAAATATTAGTAAAGTGGGTTTTTTGGGTTTATACACCGCAGGGGGCTAGTTTAATGTTTAAAAAAGGTTTACAAACATTTAATCCTTTGAAAATAATGACGGCGGGGGGGAGGGGGGTGGATATGAAGGTTTTGGTGAGCGGAGAATCAGATAAAGGTTATTAACCAAACAAGAGGTTAGGTTAATTCCTAGGTTAGGAAACATAAAGGCTAATAGGAGCCCCAAATGGATTGCTATTTCCCGAGTTTGCAGAATATATGGCTATAGTGCCAAGGGGGAGGGCTATTTAACCTTTTTTTTTGGGGGATTTTATATAGTTTTTTAGTAGTGAAATAGGGATAGGGGAGTAGTTAGGGAGCTACATAGTAAAATTAGGAGTTAATGTGACTTTATGAAATGAAAATGAAGGGGAAATGATGATAAGTCTGTGAACTGATGATAGACACAGAGACTATGTAGAAGATGAAAACATGACTTTTACACAAGAAATGTGGCTTCTTTTCATTTAGGAAAGCTAACACCCACCTTAATGTTTCACAGAAATGAAATGGAATTAGGACTTGTTGGGCAGATCCCAAGGTCCTTTGGGGGAATGTTAGTAAGAGGGTTCTTTAGGGGGGATGAAGGGAAGTTAGACATGCTTCCAAAATTCTGTCATTAAAATACTGCTTTATTACCTCTGCCACTGATAAGATGAGTTTTCTTTGTCAAAGCCAAAACTGAAGATGATTTTTTCTGCAACCCCAGGCTACCTACCCTTTTTACAACACCTAGCATTTTTTGTTACTTCAGGAAGGGTGCACTTAGACTTGCAAACCCCGATCGCCTTTTTCTTTTAAACTGCCTTTCCTATCTAAAACTACCCTTATTTCTTCCAAGGGCCCAGATTAAGCTGTTGGGCTCCTTCATTCTCTACCTAGTTGCTACTCTGCCAAGCTTAAGCTATTTGGACAAATACATTCTCTATATTCTAAAGAAAAGAATTTAAACCTAGGGGAACCAGGCTTAAGCTGTTTGGCTTCCCCTTAACTGAGAAATCTTTCAAAAATGGAACCTTTGCAACATGGAAAATATGAACATTTTTGGCACTTCCACTGTCAATCATGAAATATGAAACCTGTTGCAATAGGAGGCTAACATAATCAAAGGGATCAGTAAAGTGCTCAAAATTCAAAGTGTTCAAAAGTTCTCTAAACTGGTGTCAAAGCGTAGCACTCATCAACCTGAATCCAATGGAGCTTGAATTGCTCAAAACTGACATCTTATGCTCCCAATATCGGGTTTTGATAGTTTTCCCAAACACATACTTTTTTTGCAGTTTGGGTGTAGGACTGCTGATTGCGCAGTCTGTATGATGACTTAACAGGCTAACTCGAAAAACTGACTATACCTCGGGTTAACAATAGACTTCCAAGTGGCCTCACATGATTGGTTGAATTTTGGGCACATTTGAATGGTTGTGGCATATTTTATTTGGACCAATGATCGCTCACCACATGACCCAGTTATGCGCTACCACATGGCACCCTGGGGTAAACTAAAATTATGGTATGGATTGGACAGAGGCATAACCAGATTTGAATGCAGGACCTTAAACTTTTCAGCACAACGCCTTACTAATAGACTGCAAGGTGGTACTTAATATCTATGTCATTGAAATGTTATTTAAGTTTTTGGCGGTTAAGTGTTGGGGGAAGGGGTTGGGGCTAAGCCCCTAGCCCCGGGTCACTACGTAACCCATGATACCATGGGCATAGTGACTAAGGGCTTGGGGCTTATCCCTAGCCCAAGGTATTACCATTAATCATGTAAACAAAGGCAGATCAGAGGACAAAGATTAGCAAACGAGCATGAAGATTTGGGGGCTAGTCGTGGGTTGTATGGACTGTCAGAACCGTGGTTGAAGTTTTGGGGGTTATCCCAATGGGGGTGGATGGTTAGCCCTAGCGCTCAGGCACATGTCCCCATGTGGCCCTAGTTTTTCGCTGAAAGGCGTCATTGGGCATTTAAACGACCCAACAAATTACACCCGAACCGATGGGAATCTTGCCGACGCCAAGTGAACATGGTGCTCGGTGGTCCCTATAATGGAAGAATTTGTAGAACAGTTAGTATAGTAATCTAGTTTGTAGAGAAGTTAGTAGAAACACTTCTCTAGAGCATAATTTATTCATTTTTTGGCCAAATTGCACTCAACAAGAGCCCAGCTTGGGTTTTTTGTTTGTTCTGGAGCCATTGGAGACATACTTTTTACATTTTGAGCACTTTAAATCCATGTGAACACAAATTTGAGCACTTAATGAAGAGGTCCAACATTGGAAGTTTGACTAGGAGTTGTAGCCCAGGAGGGGTGAACTCCTTTATCATTTTGTTCTCTCATGTTTCTATATATTTTATATTTGTATATATTTTTGTGTTGTTAAGTGAGTTTTAAAACCATTAATTTATGTGCTTTTGAAAAGTGACCCATTTCCTAAAAGATATAAATTTTACTTTCATATTTTCCTATCACTTTCAAGTTTGCATAACACATTAATCATATTCTACATCTTCAGTATTTTCTTCTTACACAATATTTTCTACTTGAGTTTCCTCATTTTCCTCTTCTAATGGATCTTTCATGTTTGCAAATCTCCCAAAGTTTCATTTTCAAATCATTCCATATAATGGTGGTTGAGGTTCCTTTGCCTTTTTTTCCACACGTGATTCATTAAAATCTCCTTTCCTCAAAACAACTTCTTGCATTGCATCTAGAAGAAATTGAAGAGCATTAATTCTTTGTTGAATAAAATTGCATTGTAGTGGGTCTTTTTCAATCACAATGCAATTTCTTCCTTTTTGTAGGCAACATGCTAGTGTTCTACCTAATCATCAAGCACAGAATAAATAGGTAAGTAAATTAGTATAAACACATAAAAATTAAAAAAGGAAGTATTAAAATTCAATTTTATATAATAAACCTTACCTTCACCTGAAAATAAATCCAAAACCCAATCTCCTTCATTTGAACATAAATCTATAAGATAGTTAATCAATGCTTGTGATTTTTGATAAATGTTAACTATCTCTCCTTTTGCTTCTTTATCCTCATATGTTAATTTTCTTATGATAGTACTTGTCTATGACTCTTTCCATCTACTCGATTCAGAAGAATAGACTTATAGCTATCATATTTTGTCCAACATTCAACATGAATGAACTCACAATCACTTCTACTTGGCTAATGTTTGGAAGAAATAAGATTTGACTTTTTCCTGTAACATGAAATAGTAAAAGTTCAATTACATTGTACATAAATAATAATTTTAACATTAATCAAACATACAATTTCAATGTCTTATGATGCACGCTGCATCCTTGAGTTTGCTTTTCCTTTGAAGCTTGTTAATAACACTGAAAATTGTGTGCCTAAATGAAATGTGAAAAATCTCCAAAGTGGTGTTGTTGTGACTTCTTGAAAGCCTGTAACCACTTTATTAAAAGCTTGATAAGTATAAGGCTCACTATCATATCCAATGTCTGGGAAACTGAAACCATGAGGAGTGTCTGCAATAACCAAGGTATATTCCCTTTTAGGTATGAGTGTTGCAATGTCTTCATAATCAATTTGGATAATGTCCAACCCATTACAAATGAAATGAGTAAGAGTAGGATCAAGTTCAACATTCCTAAGATATTTCTTTCTCAACATTTCAAACTTAATTTTTTCAATAAATCTTTTGAAAGTATTTGGTACTCCACCTGCATCCTTCTTCGACATATTTAATGAAATAAACAAATATAAGTATAAGTAATAAAATAAAATAAAATTACATATGAATAAAATGAATGTAAAAATCAACATACATTTTTGAATGCAAGATAAAAATCTTAAAGTGTTGTTGTAGAACTTGATTCTGGGTAGTTGCATACAACATCATCCCAACTCTCTTCATTCAACATTCTAACCATATGTTCTTGTATTTTCATATAAATCTTATGACTGAATAAATAAAGTAAAAATTGTTAATATAGTGATATGTATAAAAAATACTACCAACAACAATATGTTATATTTAAAAGAAAATTATAATCCAACTTAAATTATGCATTTCACTATTTCAAAAGGAGAGTTATTAGGATATTCCTAGATCAATTGTCTTTTGGTATTTATAGAATGGTTCCCTCCAATTACATAATATTTGTATTCAAAATATCGTGTCCTATCAAATGCCTCTTTGTTGGGAACTTGACTTGAAAAAAAAAACCATATAATCCACCACATGTGCATATGGATTGTACATGAAAAATTTTGTCAAATTATGGACATGTAAGTGATGTGCCTTTCTAATTTGATATTGAGATTATCCGTCATCTTGCTTAGAGAATTGGTTGACATTAAGATGAAATGTTTTTCCAATATTAATTAATTTATTATTCATCAAGTGATCTCGAATGACATTTTGTTTTGTTTTAATAATGCCATACTCTAAATCAACACCCAGTGTTATGATTTCTTTGCTTCCTTTAGAAATTTCACTTTGATGTTCATTGTTGCCCATGATTTTAGCAGATTGACTAAATTTTGACTTCTTCTCACTGGTTAATATATCTTCTATATAAACAATCTCTTCTTCATCAACTAGAAGAGAGACATTCATGACCATTTTTCTTTCTGGTGTTTTATTTCTTTTCTCCTTTTGAAAAATAGTTCTAATCTCCTCCTCACTAATGATAAAACATGAGAGTACAATTTTTATTAACAAGTGATATACATTTATAGTATACCTTGTGACCATTGGGTTCCAAATCCCAAGGTCTCTTGGACTCCTTTTGTCTATTTGGCTTTCACACTAACCCATTGAGGATTAGGTGTCCAACATTCCCCCACTTAATCCGAAGGGTTATGTATGAGTCCAAGAAGAGAGTTGTAATACAAAATGTGCAAAAATGCATGGCAGCACTAGGTTGAATGTGCTCTCTGAAGTGTTGGTATAAAGGGAGGTGGTTTAAGGATGACGACCAACACTGGAATACTTAGTGCAGTTCCCAGAACTCTTCCAAAACTAGCAAGAAACTGAAGTCTTCTGCTAGAGGAAGTGCTCCTATTGATTTGAAGAGGGAAACCTTCAACCAATAAAGGGAGGTCTCACCCCGCATAAAAAGGAGAACTTCAAGCTAAAAAGGGAAGTCTCAACATGTGATGGTTTAAGGATGACCAACAACTCTGGAATGCTTAATGCAATTCCTAGAACTCTTCTAGAACTAGCGAGAAGATGAAGTCTTCTGCTAGAGGAAGTGTTCTCAATTTTGTTCCTAGAATTCTTCCAAAACTAGCAAGAAGCTGAAGTCTTCTGCTAGAGGAAGTGTCCCAGATTACCAACTGAAGGCATGCTCAGGGGAATCTTTGTTTCTGGCTACAACTCTGAATCTGGTATGGTAGGTCGTGGCTCATGCTCGCTTGATGTGGCTTTGAAGCTTGTAGATGACCATCATTTCCCCCCGGGTCAGATACAAGGTGAGATGATGGAGAAAAATCAACTGCAAGGCTATTCAATACTCTGGAACAAGTTCTGATATGTGATTGGAATATCTTCTTGGCTGTTTATGCCCATTGCCAAGAAGGGATCCATCCAAGATGAATCTTTGTTCTTGCAGGAGGCTTGTTTCTGAAGCATCTATGTGAAGAATGGGTGGTTTTATGACAGTTCTTACATGGATGAAGATCAAAACAATGATTTTTCAAATGGCCAACTCGGTTATAGTGTTGGAATTTCATAATCTGTTGTTATTGTTTTTGTTGTGGAAGAGGGGCAGAATCTGGAATAGATGGATGTGAGCTATCATGAGGAGCAGGTGAACTATCATGAATGAATCCAACACTTTGAAACTGAATGGGCTTTGAGTAGTCTGGAATATGAAAGGAAAAGTCCTTCTCATATCCAAGACCAGTTCTGTGCTTGTTGTGGACAGGCTGTTCCCAAGGTCTGATGATGGGCTTGGGAAGTGCAAACTAAATTTTTATTTTTGCATGTAAATATGTTGTTGTATTAGGCACTGAATCTAAATTTGCAACATTATTGTCTTGTTGTTTATGAGAGTTTGTTTCAATCTTCTAAACAGAAACAGGTTCAGAATGATGACTCCACTGCTGTAATTCTTCCTATTGTGGTTGAGATTCAAGCTGCAAAAATTCAATATGTTCCTGTGCATATTGTAGACATGTCTGAATTTCTGAGAGAGAACCTTTGCTGATTTGGAATGTTTCATCAACTCTAATACTTTAGTAATTGTAGCCATTTTTCTCAACACTTAGAAATGCACCACTAGAAGCTTGTTTTAGTATGAGTTGAGGTGAAAATGTACCCTAAATAATCACAATGCTTGCAACAAAATTCTAATATATCTTCATAAACATGTTAAACATTAGAGACCCATCATTCCAAGGTGCATGTATAACCAACATCGGCTTTAAAGGCTCAACGTAGCACTCAACCATCAACACAATTCAATAACAATACTATACCAATCCAAAAGACATGATTTCAACGTATAGCCTTCAACGCTATATGTGAAGAGCACCTTCAATGAACATGTAAAGAGTGGGGACACACGAACCATATAACCAACACATGAACTACTGTACATTCACGCTATCCAATCATATAATACAACATATAGGAGGCATATATTCTCTTCACAGGAACTTTTTTGTCACAAGTCAGCTTCAATGTACATAGAACACAAACCAATATATCTCTGTCAAAATGCAAGGATGAATATGGACTAGAACTCTTCCATTATAAAATCCTTCCCTGCTTCACTAGTCAGTAAACTTCTCAATGGAATAGGAAAGTTCTCGAAGCTGCTTTGATTGCCAACTTTGTTTAAAGCGTTCGCTACATGCTCCAAGTGTTTAAGCGAATTACTGCGAGAAGAGAAATCGACCCACATAGCAGAAGCACTTTTGCAGAGATCCAATTTCGTTTGATTGGAGAGTCACCATGAAGTTGGCAGGATTCTATATTATTCAACAAAATGGGTGATATATTTGAGAATGAAAATGAGACCGCACTCACCATTGACGAGTACATAGAGAGCGTGGACGCCCAAGAATTGGAAGCCGATTTGGGGAAAGAATGCACGTATCCAAAGGGGTATATGAACAGACAGGCTGTTTTCTCATGCCTGACATGCGTCCCCCAGGCAATGCTGGCGTATGTACAGCCTGCTCTTTAACTTGTCACGAAGGCCATGAAGTGGTAGAGTTGTGGACGAGAAGGCGATTTAGATGTGACTGTGGGAATTCAAAGTTTGGCAGTATCTCCTGTAAGCTTATTCCAGACAAAGATTCTGAAAATCATAACAATTCTTACAATCAGAACTACAAGGGCTTGTAACTGTACTTGTCACCGACCATATCCTGACCCTAATGGGGAAACCCATGCTCAGCTCATGGAATGGCTCTACGGTCTTTGGCAAATGGTTATTTTGCAACTTTAACCATCACAGTTCCAATGCATAGGAGTTTAGTCAATGCCAAAACAACAGAGATATATACCAACAATGTTCCAACAGCGTGATACCAACAACCTTCCAACACCGAGCTTATAGTGGTCCTTCACGCAGCACTAATTTTCCTCAACGGATATGCCAACTCAATAACCAGAGAAACGTTCAAGATGCAAGATCCCCTGACGCCCGAATTGACATTTATCTGCCATTCTTCATCTCCACCATGAGAATCGATCTCGAGTGCTTTCTCTCTCTGGTCTCCATGTCCGTCACAGAGAAAACCATGCAGAGAGGTTAGTGATACAGGTTCGTGTGTCTGTCTGTAATGGTAGAGGAAATAATTCGCAGCAACAACATGTAAATTTCTGCTGGATGTGGTCCGACTTAAATTTGTGCACAGGACTGATGCCCTTCCACCTAGGAACGAACTATCACGCAGATGGCTCTTGGGGCTATGCAACAAGAGACCGTTCGGCGGATTGGGGTAGCGATCAATCAAATATATGTTGCGATAGTTCTGGTTTCAACGGAGATGGCTTCACGTAGATAGGATTATGAATGGATTATGAAATGGCTTCAACGAAGCAGGAGAGAATTTGTGTTTGCTGTCCAGGTGAGGAAGATAGGCGATCAAGATCAACAATGGAAAACCATGCAGCCAATCATCCCGCAGCGCAGCAATGGTTTCTGAATTTAGGCAGCAAGAAAACAGTGGATAGACTACACAATAGGCACGCAGAGTGGCAGTAGACCACGATGATTATGCGTAGAAGACACGCAGAGAGGCAGTGGATAGAATGTGCTATAGACAAAGATTATAATTAATGAAATGACTAGACGTACAGTGGATGTTGGAAAGAAAGAGCGCTAACAATTGCAGAGAATGCCCAAAAAATGAGAAAATGTGTTTCTGACAGAGGCCAAATTAGTGGAGCTTTAGTTCATGTAGGAAATTAGAGCACTCAAGTTCTGGCAAGTAGGATAGAGCCAATAGAGAAAAATGACAAAACCAGGGTTCACATTGGAGCAGGGTCAGAATTCGCCTGCTTTGATACCATGTTAAACACACATGGGCAGCAAAGGAATCTAAAGGATAAAACATGAGAGTACAATTTTTATTAACAAGTGATATACATTTATAGTACATATTGTGACCGTTGGGTTCCACATCCCAAGGTCTCTTGGATTCCTTTTGTCTATTCGGCTTCCACACTAATCCATTGAGGATTAGGTGTCCAACAATAACATATTTTTCTACTTCAGTTTCATCTTCATTTTCTACATCTTCAAAAGAAGCATGTTTAACTTTGCTATATTGACCCACCTTAGGGATTCTTTGATGATCCCCTTTATGTACTATTTTAGTGTCATGGATTATTTCTCTTTTTTGCCTTCTCCTTTCTTCTTATGTCTCTATATGGAAACTGTTGATGACATTCATAATATTTGTCTCTAGATAATAAATTCCATCCGACATTATTGAAAGACTCTCAACAAAATCCTATCAAAAAAAATAAAATCTGTCAAATGATCAATCATTTATAAAAAAATTTAATGATCCTTACAATAATTCATAACACATAAATATAAATAAGCATACTTACAATGTTATATGAAATGATAGCTGCGATTTCTTCACACAACGGTATAAATTCTTCATATGTCTCATACTTTACCTTTGAGAGACGATATCTAACCCTTTCACGTGCCTTGGGAAATTTTGCAAGAACATAAACAGTGTCTGCATTCAACACCAAACATATGTCTCGTACTCTGACCATCACGTCATATGGTTCACCAAAGTGAATCATGCCATAATATAGATAGATATGTGTACTATCATTGCTTCATTGCTTTCAATATCTTTAACATGCCATGTAAAATTTGATTTATTTATTTCTCTTGAATTCCTCCATTCAGAAATAATATTGAATGTACTTGACGGTTCAATTGCTTGAATTTTACGATGTTTCTCAGTATTCCTAGAGCATCCAACTGCATCTTTAGATGATGAAATTGTTATCCTTGTTCCAGAAACATTCACAGAGACATTCTTTGATGAAATCTTCTTGATCTATATATATATATATATATATATATATATATATATATATATATATAAAAACATGTAAATTAGTTAACTAAAAAAACAAATTAATTAAAAAAAATTAACAATACAAATGTTATTTCAAAAAAATATAAATATAAAAATAATCTAAATTTAATGTTAATTTTTGTTAAACAATATATATATATATATATATATATATATATATATATATATGGGGTCGAAGGCCCACAAGCGGGTGTGGTGGACCGAGGGGCTGATTCTCGGAATTGGCCCCTCGGCCTAGTGGGGAGCCAAAGGCCTTGGGTGGGCCTACTCGGTCCCAGGTAGGCCCGCCCATGGGCCTTATTTATATTGTTTAAAAAAAATTAACATTAAATTTAGATTATTTTTATATTTATAGTTTTTTAAAATAAAATTTGTATTGTTAATGTTTTTTAATTAATGTGTTTTTTTAATTAACTAATTTACATGTATATATATATATATATATATATATATATATATATATATATATATATATATATATATATATATATATATATATATATATGGGGTCGAAGGCCCACAAGTGTGTCTGGTGGACCGAGAGGCTGATTCTCGGAATCGGCCCCTCGGCCCAGTGGGGAGCCAAAGGCCTTAGGTGGGCCTACTCGGTCCCAGGTAGGCCCGCCCATGGGCCTTCGGCCCCAATTAAAAATAAAAACAAAAAAAGTAAAGTTTTTTTTTTTTTTTTTATTTTAAAGGCCATACTTATAATGTCTAAAAAAAAAATTAATTGATTTTTTTTTAAACCAATATATATGGTTATTTATTTATTTATTTATTTTTTTTTGCATTTTTGAAAAAAAATCAATAAATGGAATTTTTTTCTAATGAAATAGTTTGTTTTTGTTTTTTGTTTTTTTTGTTTCCTCCGAAGATCATCATGGCATCATCCAGCCTTAAAAATATCATTTTCTCACATTAATTCACATTTTTTGTTATAATATGCTTAGTAAGAAGAATAAAATGTGTTTGTCATAGTATGTGGCCTAATGTGGTTTACTTGTAGGAAAAAGAAGCATTTTTGAGGCATTTAATATGCAGGGGTTTGATGGAGACAACCAGAAGATAATATAGGGGGTTTTCCCACCTCCTTAATTCCCTAACTGAGCTTTGGATCACAACATCCTCTCTCACCAGTTCAAATTCATTGACAATCGAGTAACTCTTAGTACAAGTGAAGCTAAAGAGGGACCATATCCACCATTTCCAAGATCAAGGAGCAAATCACTCCTATTTTCAAAGGAGATGCTATCAACTACCCTTTGTATAAATAAACAAGATGAAAATCTCATTAGGATTCAAATTTTTGATTCATCTATGTGTAGCTATTGAGCTCAGAGCTTGACATTGTTATTTTTACTTTCATGTGATGTATGAGACTTTTACTTTCTGATAATCAGAAGTTGGTTATTCATATGCATCTGAGTTAGTTTTAGAGGACTGAGACCCTTGGGTTTGGGCCCAAGCCAGAGGTTTTGGTCCCTCTTTTGTAATTTTTTTGTTCTTATTTCCAAGAATTTCATAGCTTTCTTTCATTACAATAGAGTTTAATCTATAAAAACCTGTGATTGCAAGCTTCTACATCACCTCTCTTGTGGGAGAATTGTTGGAAAAATTCACAATCTCAACCCAAAAACAATGTGTTTATGATTTCTTGGAAATAGTTAGATGTTAGTTGTCCTTGTTCATATTTATTTTCTGTAACTTATCATTCATTTAAGCGGTCAAAGTAGTGTTATGGCATGAAATAGATGTTACCCAAATCCAACTCATATTTTCCATCATATTTTATATCACTATGTTAATGATCAATGGATGTATGTATGTGGCTGGTTGCAGGGTTGTGTTGATTTGTAGGGGAGGTTACCTCTTTTACATCCATTTCGGAATTTTCCATCCTCTTTTCCCATCCCTCAATTCTACCCCCAAAGCTTTGTTTCCACAGTAACTTTAACTAGGAAACTTATGACACTATGGGCATTCATCCCAGTGTAAGACAAAACTCTAAGAGATCCTAGGCTTACCCAACCTTCCTTCACTCTCTCCAACCTTCACCTTCCTCTTCATTCCCTCAAGACATCATGTATACCCTAAAAAGGCTCTTGAAACCCCTCCTGTAGCATTACAAGTCCTCCTGTAGCAATGTGGGACCTCTTGTAGCAACACTTCTAGTAGGTTTGTACCACCACTTTTCATCACCTTATTTGCTCCCCACTTCAATCGTAGCTCAGGAAATATGAATAATAACCCCAAGTTGTGATTTTATGATCAATATAATCTCCTAGACTACTCCACCCATTCATTTTCCTCACTGCAAGACAAAGTATAATTAGTGTTTTTCAATCACAAGTATGATGCAAGTTAGGTTTCTGATTTTCAAGAAAGTGTGAAATAGATAGATGATACATGAAATTGTGTTGATGGTTTGATGAGTTATGTAAGATATATTATCTTTCCTTATGCAAGTATATTAGCTCTTTTCCTTTCATGAAATGAATAATTAACATCTACGAGTTGAGCAAATGGCATTTCCACTTTCATAGCTAGAATCAATTTTCAATTATGCTTTCATCAACAAGCTTTCACTATAGTTCAGTAGGAGGAATGGTCTCTAAAAACCTTGATCCAATGTCATGACAGAGGGTGGCATGAGTAGAATGTAACCTACTATGCATATAGCTTTGTCACCTATATGTTTTTATGAATCTCGGGTTGATAATTTGAGTTGTGGAGCCCTTGGGAGTTACGACATTCTTGGTGCAATACCAGGGCTCGCCACTTTTTGGCATCATTTCTAGAGAGGTGTCTAAGTAGATGTTGTTTATGCTTAAGCATGGTTTTCTGTTTTTCATTCAAATTTGAAAAAGTGAAAAAAAAAATCTTTCATGCCTCATAGGAGTAGCGATAATCAAGGAAATGTCTTGCCAAAAACCACCACACCCTCAAGAAATCAGCATTCGCTCTTCTTCAGTTACTGTGAACTTTCCTCTCTGACTGTAGAGGAGTTAGAAGACCCTCTGGGTGAGAATTTTTTTTTTTAAGAACCTATTGAGGAAGAATAAGAAGAACCCACTTCACTTACCCAAACTATGGCTAAAAACAGTAAAAATGAGGTTTTCCCCATCAGAGAAACTAATGGAAAGGCTAGAATGAATAATATAAGCTCTTCTTCCCTTCCACACTTCCATGGATTAACCTTTTAGGATCACGACACCTTGATTTCTGAATTTGAGGTTGTTTGTAGGACCTATGACTATGCCTTTGATGAGAAGAAGTTGGAGTTGTTCCCATCTACCCTTAAAGACACAACTTTGCACTCATTTATGGATCTTCCTGGGGATAATATCACTACCTATGACCAAATGTAACATGCATTCAATAGAAAGTACAAGAATTACTGTAGGTAAAAAATAAACCAAGGAATAAATCTTTAAGATGACTCTTCGACCTGATGAATCCCTAGAAGACTATGAGGAGAGATTTAATATCAATTATAGGAGGGCCAACTCTTCCCTTGATCCTAAGTCACTAAAGCTAGTTACTCTCTGAGGGATAAGGGAGGATATGTTGGAAACCATCAGAATTTTGTCTGGAGGAGATATTTATCAATTTCCCTATGATGACATCAAAACTTTATTCAAGAATGATTGTACGACTGCTATAAAGAAGGGTAGGGATAGTCAAGGCTTAGTCAGATCCTCTTCCTAAACAACATCCATCAAGAATGAGATAGGGAACATGTTGGAGTATTTCAAGAGTGAAATGTTTCATAACTTTGCATCCAAATGGATACCATGCAAGTCAAGAGAAAGCAAGAGGAAGCAGAGAGGGCACTAGCTATTTTCTAGCCTAGATGCACTAAAAGACATCATAGGAATGAATTCCCATTAAATGTCATAGAAGTCTTCCTAGTCTATGAAAAAAATCATGAAAAAAACAAATTCCCTCTTTTCCAAGCCTAAAATATGTATCCCAAGGGGAATAATGTGGGTCAGAGAAAGTTTGCTTCATTAATCAAAGAAGGCCTCAAAGACCTCAACAATAACAATAGGGCATTCAAGGTGCACAATACTCTTATTACAATCCAAATCAGAATGTACCATTCTAGCCTTGGTACCCTTTCACTCATCCATCATGGTCCACACCTCCTTCTTGGAATTATGCTCCTCCATACCCTCCTCAGACTGTTAACCATCCTTTTCAGCCATATCCACCCCAATATTCTCAATGGGGAAACCCATCACAAGGGTGGATGTCTCAAGCCAACCAACCTTCTGCTTTACTGAATCCACCCAAAACTCAACCACAACTCACTCATCCTACTCCATCTAGGCAACCTCAAATTCCTGCTCAACCCAATCTGAACCCAAACAGCAAGTAGGCACAACAGGTCTATAGTGGAGAGACATCTTATCCTTCTTATGCTATGGAAATCCAAGAGATCAACCTTTGCTCTGGGAGAGTGCTCCCAGATAATAATCTACCTTCTCTACCTTAAGATCTTTAAGAAGAGAAGGAAGAAAGTGCTCCTCAAGTAAATTCAACTCCCTTTCCTAAAAGGTTGATCCACCCTAGCCAACACACCCCATAAGAGGTTGAAATTATAGGAGAACTGAAGAATTTATGTGTTAATATACCCCTTCTCCAGACCATTAAAGATGTTACAATATATAATAATATTATCAAAGAAAAATGTTTTAAGAACCTTGGGAGGAGAAAAAGGGACATCCCCACCATCAATGTTGTTAGGAAACTATTAGATCTGATGCTTGGGAGGGTGATCTTCCCGAAATACCTAGACCCTTGCATCCTAGTAGTGGATGTGAAAATTGATAGCATTATGGTCCCTAATACTCTGATTGGTCTTGGGGCTGCAATAAATGTTATGACTAGGGAAACAATGCTAAAGCTTAATCTCCAAGGGGCTTTGAGGAAGACCACCACAGTGTTGTATCTCAGAGAAAAATCCATAGTACCTTCTGAGGGGATTGTTGAAGATGTTATGGTCTCCATTGAATCCTGGGAGTATCCTACTGATTTCTTGAATCCCTATCCCAAAACCAAGTTTAATGGTTATCCTCTCATCTTAGGAACTGTGGTTTGCCACTGTTGATGCCTATATTAGTTTTAGGGATGGGAACGTGACTATTAAGAATGGAAATTTATCCAAACAATTTGTGTTGTATCCTCCTACTCAACCTTCTACTGAACATGATTTACCCATATGGTTAGAGGATGAGGATGAGGATGAATTGTATCATACAACCCCAAACCGAGTCTGCACTCTAGACACTTTTATAGTAGGGGGACAACTTGATGAAGATGAACTTATTGACCATATCCTTCAGAATCAACCTCCCACACCCATAACAATTGATATGTTGATGAAATAATATGGATGTAGTCCTTGTGATGAATTATGATATGTTAACTCAAGTTCAAAACATGTCAAGGTTGTAGAGTTTGACCCATCCAAAACTTTAAATATCAACCCCTCTCTCTCGTTGAAACATGAAGAACAATTGTGCAATGTATTGAGGAAACGCCTCTTTGATTTTTCTTGGGATTTTAAGGGAATGAAAGGTGTTCATCCCTTAGTTTGTACTCATCATATTTACAGCAAGGAGGGATACAAGCCTTTGCCGAAACCCCAAAGAAGGATGAACTCAACTCTTAAGGACACTGTGAAAAAATAATTACAAAAGCTACTAGATGCAGGGTTCATATTCCCCATTTCATATAGTGAGTGGATGCCACCTCTTGTTTTAGTTCATAAGAAGAATGGAAAGTGGAGGACCTGTGTTGAATACTAGGAACCTAATATGGCTACAAAGAAGGACCATTTTCATTTTCCCTTCATTGACCAAATACTAGATGACCTTTGTAGGAAAGAAATTATTCTCCTTCCTGGATTGATTTAGTGGACACAACCAAATCTAGATCAACCCTGAAGACTAAGATAATACTACATTTACATGTCCTTGGGGTACCTTTGAGCTAAGGATGTGAAAAGGGTAATGGAAAAGGAGGAGAAGGAACCATTGTATATCATATCAGATCTAGAGAGCCCTAAGATTGTCATTAGCAATCATAGACTTATCGCTAATGATGGTGCTTTAGAACCCAAATACATTGCTACCCAGGAGCAAGCCATTCTACACTTTTAAGACACATTTAGGATGTTGGGAACAAAAATTTTGCAAGCCTTCCAAAGAAGATGGCATGCCTTACCCCACAACCCACAAATCATAGAATATCACTCTCCTGAAAGGCTAAAGAATTCCTTGGAGAGAACACCCTTGTATAAGAGGATCATGTGGATAGGACTCAAACTCAGTTCACCCTTGTTTATGGGCTTACAAGAAGGAAGAGATGAAGCAGAAGAGTAGAGGGAGTGGACAAAGATAGAAAGGAATACAGGTTTTTACCCACAAGAGGGCACACCATTTGAAGAGCCTTGGGATGTCAGGGAGGAAACTAGGGCCTTGGAAAAGCTTCACATGGATGACTTAGTTTCTCAAAGCATGAGAAACACCTTAAGCAGGGGGTGATCATGAGACCCATCAATATGTACACTTTGAAGATCATTATGCCATCCTCCAACCTCAAAACTATCATTCTCTCACATTAATTCACATTTTTTGTTATATTATGCTTAGTAAGAGGAATAAAAGGTGGTTTTCATAATATGTTGCCTAATTTTGTTTCATAGCAGGAAAAATAAGCATTTTTGAGGCTATTACTATGAAAGGGCCTCATGGCGACAACTAGGAAAGAATCTAGGGGGTTTTTCCACCCTCTAAACTCCCTAAAATTGGATTGGGAACACAATATCCTCTCTCACCAGTTCCAATTCATTGGTAGTCAAGTGACTCCTAGTCCAATTGAATCTCAAGAAGGACAAGATCCACCATTTTCAAGATCAAGTAGGGAACCACTACCACTTTCAAGGGTGCTTCTTCAACTGCCCTTTTGTATAAATAAACAAGAAGAAGAGCTCATTAGGATTCAAAGTTTTTGTTTAGCTAGGTGTAGCTATTGAGCTTAAAGCTTGACATTGTTACTTTAAACTTTTACGTGATGTATGAGTCTTTCACTTTTTGATAATGAGAAGTTGGATTTTAAGTTGTATCTGAGTTAGTTTCATAGGGCTAAGACCCTTGGGTTTGGGTCCAATCAATAGTCTTTGGTCCCTCTTTTTCTAATTATGTTTCTCCTTGATTCCAAGTAGTTCATAGTTTCTTACATTTCAATAGAGATTAATCTATAAAAACCTGTGGTTGCAGCCTCTACATCACCTCTCTTGTGGGATAAGGAGTGGAAGGATTCACAACAATAGTCCAAAAATATTGTGTTTATGATTTATTGGAATCAGATTAGTGTTAGTTGTCCTATTTTACATTTTCTTTCTGTAGCTTATAAGTTATTTTAGATATTAGATCAATGTTATGGCATAAACTATATGTTATTAAAATTCAACACATATTTTCCAACATAATTTATCTCATTTTGTTAATGATAAATGGATACATGCATGTGATTGATTTTAGGGTTGTGTTGATCTTTAGGGACGAGCACCTTTACCACTTCCATATTGAGCTCCTTCATCTTCTCTTTCCACCTTCAAATTGTGTCCCAAAACTTTGTTTCATAAGTCGTTTTTCCTAGTATACCAAAAACAATCATCCTAGTGCAAGACAGAACTCAGAGAGGTGGAAAAGCTTCACATGGATGACTTAGTTTCTCAAAGCATGAGCAACACCTTGAGCAGGGGGTGATCATGAGACCCATCAATAGGTACACTTTGAGATCATTATGCCATCCTCCAACCTTAAAACCATCATTCTCTCACATTAATTCACATTTTTTGTTATATTATGCTTAGTAAGAGGAATAAAAGGTGGTTTTCATAATATGTTGCCTAATTTTGTTTCATTGCAGGAAAAAGAAGCATTTTTTAGGCTATTAATATGCAAGGGCCTCATGGAGACAACAAGGAGAGAATCTAGGGGGTTTTTCCACCCTCTAAACTCCCTAAAATTGGCTTGGGAACATAATATCCTCTCTCACCAGTTCCAATTCATTAGTAGTCAAGTGACTCCTAGTCCAATTGAATCTCAAAAAGGACAAGATCCACCATTTTCAAGATCAAGTAGGGAGCCACTACTACTTTCAAGGGCGCTTCTTCAACTGCCTTTTGCATAAATAAACAAGAAGAAGAGCTCATTAGGATTCAAAGTTTTTGTTTAGCTAGGTGTAGCTATTGAGCTTAATGCTTTACATTGTTACTTTAAACTTTTATGTGATGTATGAGTCTTTCACTTTTTGATAATGAGAAGTTGGATTTTAAGTTGTATTTGAGTTAGTTTCATAGGGCTAAGACCCTTCGGTTTGGGCCCAACCCATAGGCTTTGGTCCCTCTTTTTGTACTTATGTTTCTTCTTGATTCCAAGTAGTTCATAGTTTCTTACATTTCAGTAGAGATTAATCTATAAAACCTGTGGTTGCAGCCTCTACATCACCTCTCTTGTGGGATAAGGAGTGGAAGGATTCACAACAATAGTCCAAAAATATTGTGTTTATGATTTATTGGAATTAGATTAGTGTTAGTTGTCTTTTTTTATGTTTCCTTTCTGTAGCTTATAAGTTAGTTTAGATATTAGATCAATGTTATGGCATAAACTATATGTTATTTAAATTCAACTCATATTTTCCAACATAATTTATCTCATTTTGCTAATGATAAATGGATACATGCATGTGATTGATTGTAGGGTTGTGTTGATCTTCAGGGAAGAGCACCTTTACCACTTCCATATTGAGCTCCTTCATCTTCTCTTTCCACCTTCAAATTATGTCCCAAAACTCTGTTTCATAAGTCATTTTTCCTAGTATACCAAAAACAGTCATCCTAGTGCAAGACAGAACTCAGAGAGGTCCTGAGCTTGGCTAGGGTATTAAACCAACCTTCCTTCATTTTCTTCAACTTCCATCCACCTCTCCATATCCTCAAGACATAATTTTCACTTTCAAAATCCATTCAAATGCCCTCCTATAGCATTACAGGCCGTCTTGTAGCATTATAGGCCTCTTGTAGGAATCGTCTGTAGAAAACCTGTAGCGTCATTTTCCTTCATCAATTTTGATCCCAACTAAAACATTGACTTATTTTAGATTAATAATGACCCCCAGCAATGATTTTATGGTTAGGGGAAGCTCCTTGTCCACTCCAACCCTTCATTTTCTTCGTTGCAAAAATAGAGTAGAGTTTGTTTCTTTATCACAAGTATGATGCAAGTAGGTTACTGATTTACAAGAAAGTGTGAACTAAGTAGAAGGTACATGCAATTCTGTTGGGTTGTGTTATATTATTTCCATGACTAGCCCACGTAGTTAACCGAGGGGTTATAGGGGGGGTGGAGAACCCCCCTTCATTGCACTAATTGCATAATGGGGGGGTCACATGGGGTTTGAGGGGTGCAGGTAACCCCACTCTATGGGTTCTTGGAAAATTTTGTTTTTGGACCCTATATTAGGTTGGGCAGACCTACCTATGGTTTTGTGCATGATTTTCGCACATGGTTTTGGACACGATGGTTTTTGGTCCATGGTATTGGATGCCTAGACATGTATAAATATGTATTCTAACATTGAAAGGAACATAATGACAAATCAAGCTAGTAGTCCCGGTTTTGGGATCTAGGGGAAAATCTCTGTTATATGTGTTTTATGTGTTATGCTCTCGCATTGTTTATTTTCTGTGTTTTAGAATTTGTATGCAGGTAATTTCTGTATGGGGTTAAAACCTACATTTGGTATCAGAGCTCTTTTGGCTTCAAAGTGATGCCTTTGTTGCTGAGGGGTTTTTCTTAGGCTTGTGGTAGACCCTGTTCAGTGGGAGATCTGCGAGATCGATTCTAGTGGTGAAAGAAGATGGCAAGAATTGGAAAGATAGAGATCGAGAAATTTAATGGTTAGAGTTTTGAGTTGTGGAAACTCAACATGGAGGATCTATTGGTGGAAAAAGATCAGTGGATCATGGCAGATCCAGGTACTAAACTAACGATAGTGTCTGATGAATAATGGAAGAAGTTGGATCGGAAGGCAAAAGGCAAGATACGATTATGTGTCTCAGATTCAGTATTGTTGAATATATTAGGGAAAGCTATGACGAAGGCTTTGTGGGAAAAGTTAGGGACTTTGTACCAATCTAAGTCTCTGGTGAATAAATTGTTCCTACGGAAAGAGCTGTATAACTTGAGGATGAAAGATGGAGACTCGGTGACAGAGCATCTGAATGCATTTAATACTGTGGTAAGTCAGTTATTATCTGTTGATATTAAAATGTCAGATGAAGATAAGTGCATCAGTTTGTTGTGTTCTCTACCAGATTTGTGGGATAGTCTAGTTATTGTAATAGGTAGTAATACAACTGCCTTGTAGTTTGATGAAATAGTCTCATCCTTGATGATGGAGGAGATGAGATGGAAAAATATGGAGAGCCAGAATGGTGATGCCTTGTCTGTACGGGGACAGTCCCAAAATAGAAACAAAAATAAGTCATCAAGTGGGAGATCTAAATCTCCAGGGAAACCTGTAAAGGTGGCTTGATGGAAATGTGGAAAGGAAAGGCACTACAAAAGGGACTGTAAATATAAAGCTCCTGACAAAGGAAAGGGATATGATGATGCTCCTTCTATAGAGGTGAAAACCATCTCAGATGAAGGTGGGGATGTGTACTTGGCTTCTTCAAGTACACATGTAGATCATGAGGCATGGTTGATTGACTCAGGTGCATCCTTTCACTTCACTCCCCATAGAGAGTGGTTCTGCGAGTATGAGAAATATGATGGTGGTGATGTCTTCTTGGGGTATGACAGGAAGGCTAGAATCGTTGGTCGTGGAAAATTAAAGTTGAATTTGCAAGGTGGAAGGGTTAGAACACTTCTGGGTGTTCTACATATTCCTGCATTATCTAGAAATTTGATTTCTGTAATCAAGCTAGATGATGCAGGTGTAAAAACAGTGTTCGAGAAGGATACCTGCAATATGGTTTGGGGGGAACTGGTATTGATGCAGGGAGTTCAAATTGGAACTCTGTACAAGTTGCAAGGTAGCACTATTATTGATGGGTGCAACAGTTCTGTGGCTCTTGAAAGTGGAGCATAAAATCCAGTGGTCTCTGGAGAGAAGACCATGTTGTGGCATCAAAGGTTTGGACATATTGGAGAGAAGGGCCTTCGAATACTTCATGGTAAAGGTATGGTAGAAAGTCTGAGTAACAGCTCTCTGGATTTTGATTTCTGTGAAAATTGTGTATATGGGAAGCAGAATCGGGTGAGTTTACCCTCTGGTGGTAAGAGGGTGAAACAGATATTAGAACTTGTGCACAGTGATGTGTTTGGACCTATGAATGTTCCATTGCTGGGTAAGTCTATGTACTGTGTATCATTTATAGATGACTTCTCAAGGAATACATGGATATATTTCCTTAAGAAGAAATTTGAAGTCTTTGATAGGTTTAAAGAATTTAAGGCTTTGGTGGAAAACCAGATAGAGAAGAAGATAAAGGTGTTTAGGACAGATAATGGTGGAGATTTTTGCAGTAAGGAATTTAAAGAATTCTGTAAGAAGTGTGGTATAGCACGACAGAAGACTACTCCATACGCACCTAAGAAAAATGGAGTTTCAGAAGGAATGAACAAGACGTTGATGGAAAGGGCAAGAAGTATGCTCAGTGGTGTCGGGTTAGGACAAGAATTCTAGGTAGAGGCGGTGGAGACAACGTGTTACCTGGTCAATAGATCACCTTCATCAAAGTTGGAGGATAAGACTCCACAAGAGGTATGGACTGGTAAGAAACCTCTCTTTCACATTTGAGGGTATTTGGATGTGATGCAAATGTACATGTTTCAAAGGAGAAACGAGCCAAGTTGGATAGTGAATCTGAAAAGTGCATCTTTATTGGGTATAAGGATGGTTTAAAGGGTTATAAGCTTTGGAACCCAATAATAAGAAAGGTTGTGTACAACCTAGATGTGGTGTTCAAAGAGGTAAAAGATGTTATCAAACATGAATTCCAACTAAAGGAACCTGAGAAGATAGAGTTTGAGCTTAAGGAGGAAGAATCAGACTCTACAACAGAGGAGGAATCAGAAGATGAAGAGCCACAAACTTTGGGTGTGAGAAGATTAGATCGAGAAAGAAGGCAGCCAAAAAGGTATAGTCCATCTGCTTTCTATTCAAATTTTTCTTTATCTATTACTGATGATGATCCCAAAGCTGTGAAGGAAGCAGTAGATTCAAAGGATGAAAAACTCTGGAAAGAGGCCATGGTTGATGAAATGACATCTTTGCACAAAAATGAGGCTTGGGATCCGGTGGAGTTGCTGACTGGAAGGAAACCCATTGGCAGCAAATGGGTGTTCAAGAAGAAGACAATTGCAGAAGGAAAGGTGGAGAAATACAAAGCTCGATTGGTAACAAAAGGTTATTCCCAGTTACCGGGAATTGATTTTGGCCATATTTTTCTCCTGTTACCAAGGTAACTTCTAGTAGATTACTTTTATCTATTGCTGTTGCTTTTGATTTTGAGGTAGAACAGATGGATGTGAAGACAACATTTCTTCACGGGGATCTGGAAGAGGAAATCTACATGAAGCAACCTGAAGGCTTTGCGATGAAGGGTAAGAAAGAACTGGTATGAAAGTTAAAGAAGTCTCTGTATGGGTTAAAAAAGTCACCAAGGGTGTGGTATCAGAAATTTGATACATTTATACGAGCACATGGATTCACCAGAAGAAAAGCAGATCACTGTGTGTATTTTAAATTAATTGGTGACCATTTTATTTATTTGGTCTTGTATGTGGATGATATGTTGTTGGTTGGAAATGACAAAGAAATTATCCAGGATTTGAAGACCATTTGTCCTCCAAATTCGACATGAAAGATCTTGGTGCTGCAAACTATATTATGGGCACAAAAATTAAAAGAGATTGGAAAAAGAGGAAGCTCTGGTTAAACCAGAGGAGGTATGCCAAGACAATATTGCAGATGTTTAATATGCAGGATAATAAACTGGTGAAGGTTCCTATTCCTATAGGTGTGAAGTTATCTGTTGAAAAATGTACCAAGACACAAGAAGAGGAAGAGGACATGTCCCGTGTTTCATATGCAAGTGCAGTCGGTAGCCTGATGTATGCAATGGTCTATACTACACCAGACATTACACATGCAGTGGGAGTGTTGAGCAGGTTTATGTCAAAACCAAGTAAGGAGCACTGGACAACAGTGAAGCGAGTTTTCAGGTATTTGCATGGCACTAGTGATTATGGTTTGTGCTACCAAGGAAGACCAGGTTTGGACAGAGTGTTGGATATTCACGGCTTTGTTGATGCAGAATAGGCTGGAGATCTGGATCAGAGAAGATCTACAAGTGGGTATGTCTTTAACATATTTGGAGGTGCAGTCAGTTGGATGAGTAAGAAACAATCTATAGTGGAACTATCAACTACAGAGGCAGAATACATGGCAGCCATCCATGCAAGCAAGGAAGCAGTTTGGTTGCAGAGATTGTGTTTAAAGATGGAGTTAGTGTAGGGAGCTATAAGGATAGACTGTGACAACCAAAGTCTAATTTTCTTGGCAAAGGATCCTGCATATCATTCAAAGACAAAGCACATTGACGTTCAGTATCACTTTGTGAGGGATATGATGGAAGACAAAAAGGTGTTGCTGGTAAAGGTGGACACTTTGAAGAATACTACAGATGTATTGACAAAATCTGTGAGCTCTGAGAAGTTCTCTTGGTGTAGAGAGACAATGGGCGTTTCAGGGTTGGAAAAATGACTAAGCTCTCTTATGGACCCTTGTGGAAAGAAAACAACAAGTGGGATAATGTTGGGTTGTGTTATATTCTTTCCACGACTAGCCCATGTAGTTAACTGGGGGGGTTAGAGCGGGGGCAGAGCCGCCCCCTTCATTGCGCCGATTGCATAGTAGGGGGGTCATAGGGGGTTTGAGGGGTGTAGGTAACCCCACTCTGTGGGGTCTAGGGTAGCACCCTAGATTTTTTTTTTTTTGGACCCTATATTAGGATGGGCGAACCTACCTATGGTTTTGTGCATGATTTTCACACATGGTTTTGGATGCGATGGTTTTCGGTCCATGGTTTTAGATGTGATGGTTTTCGGTCCATGGTATTGGATGCTTCGACATGTATAAATATATATTGTAACATCGAAAGGAACATAATGAAAAATCATGATTGTAGTCCCGGTTTTGGGATCCAGGGGAAAGTATCTGTGTATATGTGTTTTATGTGCTATGCTCATGCATTTTTTATTTTCTGTGTTTTAGAACTCGTATGCAGTTAATTTTTGTACGGGGTTAAAACCCATAAATTCTGATTGGTAGTTTGATGAATTATGCAAGATAAATTAGGTTCCTTTCTGCAAGTAGTTTTGGTAGTTTGATGATTTTTTCAAGATAAACTAACTCTCTTTCTGTAAGTAGATTAGCCTTTGTCCTTTCATGAATTGATTAGTTATCATTTACAAGTTGTGTCAATGGAATTTCCACTTTCATAGCTAGAATTATTTTTCAATTGTACCTTCATCAACAAGCTTTCATTTTAATTCAGTGGGAGGAATGGTATCTAAGCACTTTTTGATCTAATGTCATGACTAAGGGGGGCATGAGTGGAATCCAATCTGATGTGCATATGGCATGTCATCACCTCTAAGTTTTATGAACCCTAGGTTAATAATTTGAGTTGACGAGCCCTTGGGAGTTGCAACATCCTTGGTCCAATATCAAGGCTTACTAGGTACCACTTCCATATAAGGAACATCTAGGGATGTTGGATGACTAGTAGCCAAATCAAGATTAACAAATGAGAGCTAGTAAATAATCACAATGTATCCATTGTGAGGGAAAGACATCACTCGAAAAAGTGTGGACATGACACCTTTCAAGGCATACACATACTCTCTCTGAAGGAGCAAATTGACATCTAAGGGGCCTTGGACAACCATAATATTGATATAGACAGTTTTTCCTTCCAAAGTAATAGGTAACTTAGGAAGGATTCCTAAAGGTTCTCTAATGGCTATGTTAAAAGCTAACAAATTATGTGTAACATGCATAGGTTGAGGGAAACCCAAATCTTGCCAAGCGGTTGAGGATAAAATACTAACATAAGCACCTTTGTTGATGATTGTATGATGGACATTCTTACCTTAAGCTTTCACAATGATTTGTAAAAGGGTGGAAGAAGGAAGATGAGTCCCTTTAGGTCTACTCCAATCAAAGGAAATAACCTCATTACTTGGAGGGGGTTCAATGGAAACAAGTGAAATCCCCCCATGTGTAGAAGAATATGAGGTAACAAGAAGAACCTGAGTGGTATTAATTTCACTCTCTAAAGAGATAATGGGAGCAACTGAATGTGGAATCGAGTCAACCACTTGATCAACCAATGGTTCATAAACCTTAGTGATATGTGTTTCACTCTCCAATGGAAGAGTGGGTTTGAATGTACTTGGAATTAGATCAATCACTTCGTCAACTGACAGTAGGTTGGGAGAAAATTTATGGTAACTAGTTGGAAGTTTTTGTTGTGAAACAGTAAGTTTTCCCAACAATTTTGAGGCTTCATCCATATGAGAGAAAAGGTGACTATGATGAATCCCTTTGCCTAACCTACAAGGATACCTAACATTACACTTTTCGCTAGAAACCTGACAATCACTAGTCGATGGATCAACAATAAGTTGATGAGAATTTTTAGACCATACTTCCAAGACCTTAGGAATACTAAGGAACTTGATAAGGAAGTGGTCACCCTTACAAATATTGCAAGGGTATTTGGGCTTGCAATTCATGTTGGAATTTTCCTCAACACTACCAATACTTACAGCCATGGTTGGTTGGTTGACTTCTTTCTTATCTTTCTTTTTCTTCTTCTTCCCTTTCTTCTTCTTCTTAGTCACTTTGTTACTAGCATCATTTCTTCTACCAAGCGAAGAAGAAGAAAGGGAGGAGGACACGTTGGGTGAAGAAGGTAAAGGGTCAACATGAGGTTGGTGATGTTGAGACAGAAAACTTGGTTGAGGTGGTACAATTTGAGTATTTGGGACTAAATAAGTTGAAAACAACCACACCGGTAAACCTATCATGAATCTAGGACGTGGCAACGTAGCCATATAAGGAGGACCGACATTTCCAAGGTTAGGAAGAGGACTATGATTCTTGTGAATGGAGATTCCTTGATCAGTAACTTCCGTAGTTGTTGCCATTAGATTCAACTCAAATAATTTTTATTAGGAATTTAAATAATATTCACAATCCACACCTAAGGTTTGTAAAATGTAAAAAGAAAAAAATAACACACGCTAGTAAATCTAAGGAGTCAAACCATGCAAACAAAATTTTCACAGCGAAATCTCTAGATGATGATGAAATCCAATATCAATGTGAAAAGGGAATAAGAGCGGGTGGAACCAATTACGCTAACAACCTACTTAATGAACACGATGTGGTGCAAGTTACTTCACTTATGCCATCTCAAGTGAATAATACCCTCCAAAAAGGTCTAAGTGAGTCTAGCAAATGTCTCTTCCAAGTACATTCGAGAATTCCCCTCTACCATTACCTTGGATAATAGCCCTAATATTATGGTCTTTAAGGTTACTACTTACAACAATTTAACCTAGGGGGACAATCGCATATTAGACGTATACGCAAGGGTGGAGTAAAAAAGCTCAATCACCTTGAATGTTCCTCAACATGGTTAATCTAAGGTTTACCTTCAAGTGACTACCAAGCACCTTTCGACACCATTTGTAATACATGTAAATCAATCTACCATAACCAATGAAGTGTGTTTGATCACTCCACTAGGTCTATGTCTAGTCAATTTAATGTCTTAAATTGCTCTACATAAATTATCAATCTGGGTATCGTAAACTGATGAAGTGTGGTGCACCATATGTGCTAAGTTAACCTTTTTCTTACTTCGTTGTTTTATAGATTTTATTTTGTTTTGGGGTTTTATTTTTGTTGGTTTCCTAAAGTATCTAACGCAAATGGAAATCCTATTCTAGGGTCTTAAGAATACTTTTAAAGGTCAAGTATGGATGTAGATTTCAAGACAAAGTCTATGTCCCTAATGGTAACTTCCAAAACTTAGCACTTCAAAAGATCTTAAAACATGTTATTGATGGAATTAGTACTTAAACAAAAGTGTAAATATGCAACTACTTCAATCAAAATAGAATGCAACAACCAAACAATGAGCTAGTGACTATGAAACCCAGTATCCTTGATGTTGTATAAAATGAAAACTGAACTTAAAGCAATTCAAAAACTGTAAGCAAATTAAACTAAATCATATTACATCAACTCATATTCTGACCCCTCATCATTCGACTCGCTCTGGCTATAGGAGATAATCATAAACAAATTGAGCAATCTGATATCTAATTTGCATAAAATGAAACTAATATTAAACTACACATTCATACTTCAATCCCCCACCATTCGACTCGCTCTGGCTATAGGAGGTAACTGAAAATGACATGAAAAATTCAATAACTAACTTGCAGAAAAATAAACTAATATCAAACTACGCATTCATACTTCAATCCCTCACCATTTGATTCACTCTGGCTATGGGAGGTAACTAAAAATGACATGAGAAATTCAATAACTAACTTGCAAAAAAATAAACTAATATCAAACTATGCATTCATACTTCAATCCCTCACCATTTGAGTCGCTCTGGCTATAGGAGGTAACTGAAAATGACATGAGCAGTCTAATATCTATCTTGCAGAAAAGTAAATGAACAAAACAAAACTGAAAGAAATAAATAGTGTTGGAATTAGAACTAAGAAAATAAATTAGCAGAAGGACAAGATAATTCCATAATGTCATTAGTCATTAAAAAGCTATGTGCATTACTAATCTACAATCAACCGGTTGAACACACTTGCATGAATTAAAATTGCATGAATGAAAAATCTAATCTATCAAACTTGAAAGCAATCAAATGACATAATTAAATCAAAGAAAAATTTACAAAATGAAATCTACTCTACCTTACATTCTAATATGCTCCATGACATCTACCTCACATCTCCTTCCATGTTGAGAACATCAAAGCTTTATTCAAATTCTTCAAAATTACAAAGTACAACAAAGTTCTCCAAAGCTTTCAAAAGCCATCAAGGAAGAACTACAAACTCCAATCTAAAGAACCCACAAGCTAAAAAAGGACTCCCAAATGAAGGAGAGAGATCTCCTATTTATACAAAAAGATGAGAAGCCATCTCATTAATGAGAGTCCATGAACTTCTCCCTCTACCTCTAGAGTCCTAATGAAAATAGGAACTGATAAGACACATGTCTTCTTAGAGTTACAATACAATTAGGAGATGTGACACATATCCTCATGATCCCATGATTCGTTTCCCTCAAATTCGAATTTGGCCTTAGAGTGCCACATAAGGGTCTTCTAGAAGCCTCCTTTCAACCTACACATGTCAACAATCTCAACCCATTTGTTAGGCATAAGCATATGCACATTATTTTCCAATTTTTAACCACAAATCCACTTAAAAGGTTTATAATTAATAAATATTGGAAAAACATAAATGTGGCCCAATGATAATGAAAGTGGGATGAATGTGGTGACATAGTAGTGAAATGGAGGTGAAATGGAGGTGGTATAATAGACATAATAGTGAAAGTGTAATGGAAATGAATGACATTTTCAAGACTCAACATACCCCCCAATTGAAGCTATTACATGTCCTCATGCAATATATATTACATTAACTCTTTTTATCCTTGAGCTTTGGCTTAACTTTGCATGATATCATTTGATAACTTCATATTTCTGCAAAGTGTTTTACTTGAATTGCAACATGGTTGGTTCTTGTGTTACAACCATTTTTTTGTTGTTGCCTTCTCTTTTGATCTTTGAACTTTGCATAATGATATTTTGATTATTGTTGCAAAGTATATCTTTATTGGATTGCATGATGATTGGTTCTTTTGTGACAACCATGATTTTGTTTGTATCTAATTTATCCTTTAAGCACTTTTTCAAAATCCATCATTGTATGCTCATAATAGCAATGTAATAATTAATGTATGTTGGAAGTATGTGGGCTCCTGAATATGATATGGACATGGAAAGATATGAATATGAATGTATTCCCCCACCAACTGATGGTATTGGCAATTTTATGAAATGAGGAAGAGAATTGTTTTTCCAATAATTATCATTCTAGCTTTTTATGGAATTCTATGGTCAAAAGTTAGAAAATGACTTACCTTCACTTACCCTTTGGAATGGATGAGTTGTATGTGTGGTGGCTGCAAAATTGTGATCATATTCTTCTTCAAGTGGCTGAATAAGAGGAGTCATGGATAAAGAGATAAGATGACTTTTTATTGCTTCTAGTAAAACTTGCTGAGTCTGCTCCAAAACGCTGAAAATAATAGTCTTCATGTCTTCAAAACTCATTGGCACAATTCCTACTATGTGAAAAGATGTTCTGATGTCGAACATAGTAGGAAATTTTGGACTTAGTGACCATTAATGAATGCCACTAGTCAACACGAGAACTCTCACCATTGATGACAATGAGAGTCAAGGTGCCCAAACACATCTTGCTAGGTACGAATGAATTTGCCAAAGTCGAGTCACCTAGAATATCTGACGAACAAGGGACATTAATGTATTCCCATTGTTTGTCAGTATGAGGACTTGCCATTAAGGCATGCAAGCCTCAATGTGTTTTTACAAAGAACGTAGACTCAAAGGACTATGGACTCAATAATTTGCATTGAAGCAGGGCTTATTTGCAAAAATGAAAATGACAAGAAATGGAAGATGAAAATGGAAAGTGGCAATGGAGAACAAAAATGAGAATGGGAAATAAGCATGTGAATGAGCCTCTTGCTTTTATTTGTGGGTTATGAATGGACAAAAAGAGATGGAAAGATTATGTGAATGTAAATGGAAAATATGGAGTGAAATGACGTGAATGGTTTATTATGAAGTATGGATGTGATGGAGACAATAGTAACTGAAAGTTTTTTTTTCAAATGTTTGGATCTGATTTTGCATCAACGTATTTTCTCTTTGTTGCTGATCATCCTGTTATGAAACAAATTGGTCTCTTAGAGAGACACCATTCTCTTATAGTCATTTGTCCTTCCTCCCGGAACCTGCAAAAAAAACTAATACTTCTTCTGCAATGGAATGCAAGATTATCAAAGGAGAGAGGTGATCAATCTCTCTAATTATGATATTTACATAAAAAACAAAGAATTTGTATTAATGAAACAAGTTCTCAATGGAAAAATCAAAAGAATTTACACCTGTTTTGGAATTGGTGCCCCAAGTTGAATGTTGCTTTCTTTCAGCAATTTATTTCATTATTTTCCATTTCAAACTCTAATGATAGATTTCTCATTGTGTAGATCTTGTTGAGATCTTTCCAACGACACTTAAATCATCAAAATCTTATTATTTATGAGAAAGATAGGCTGATTTGAACAATGAGGTTTTTCTGGCTGCAGAATTAGAGAACAGCTGCGGAATTGGACTTTAGCTGCGGAATGTGCACAGTTTCTGTAGCTAAAAATCTTGAATAAAAAGTTAGCCATTCATATTTCATCATCAGTTCAAAATTAATCAATACCTTCAGAAAAGTGAGCAAATAACTTATTTATTTCATTGATTCAAAATTATTATTTTTTCTTGACATGCAGCGACTCAGTGTGGCGACTCAGTGATAACACTCATCTTGACTTCCTTTTGACTGGGGTCTTTTTCATCGAATTTGACCAAATGAATAAAACATCATCCATGTACTGACATTCCTCTAGCTACCCATGTGGCTTTTTTTGCTTGATGACACCTGCAGCCTAGAGTTTAACAAAACAACTGCGGAAAGTTGAATCAGCTGTGGAAAGTGGCTGAAACAGTCCACCATCAGTTTTTTTTTTTTTTTTGTCTGCATGTAGGAACTCTGTGAATGGAGCAAAACAGTTTTAGTGATGGACTTATAGTTTGATAAACAGCCTATAACCATGACCATAACCATTTGGCCCTTCCATAAACTTAGGCCCTTCCGGTTCTGCCCTTAATAACCGACCCATCCTTCCTTCTGTTTAAAATTTATCTGCGTGTGAGGGTTTAACAAAGGTAAGATGGCTGGGTTACGGGGTTTATGGAGAAGACAACAATGACTGAAAATGTAAACCGGATAATAGGTAGCGGGAGTGAACAAGATTCAGGGATTGTCAGCGGAAAACAGAAGACAGGCAGCCGAGGTGCATTCACGAAATGGGGCGGAGACTGATATGAACAAAGTGGAAATGCAACTGTGCTTCAATAGAACAGTGGAGATATGAAGTGAACCTGGCAGAACTTTAAACTAAATGGCTGCGGAGGAGATGTAAACACGTTTATGAAATGGCTGCGGAAATTATGCGGTGGAGAGGAGCCGTAATGAAATCGGTCACTTCCCATGATTACAGGTGGAGTGTGAAAGTGCAGTCGAATACGAGTTAAACCCGAGGATTAATCATGAGGCTGTTATGCATTAAAATCAAGATTGAATGCTACTCCATGCCATGTCTATCAATCGGCTGTGAAGAGTCGTATCTAACCAGATCACGTAATGGAGAGTCGTCTTAAATTGGAACTGTTGTTAACAGGCGTTAATGAATTGCAAACGGGTGGCATTAAGGGCAGAAGATGTGGTGGCAAAGGGTGGAAGACGTGGTAGAGGTAGAGTAGGTGCCAGCACAGAACCAAATTAGAATTCCCCTTTCTTAGGCACGCCGAATTCAATCATAATCTGTTCAAAAATCCGTTTTTTACACGCGGCAAGCAAAAATGGGCTCCAAAGAACCGAGGATTTCTCCTAGACCGCCACAAATTTCTTCAAACGGTTTCTGGGTTATCTAATTGACCCAGCTGGCAAAAAAACCCATGTTTTCTTTTCTTCAAATTCGCCTCCGTTTGGGCAAATCGAGCGTTTGAAATTTGACGTTTTTCTGTTATTACACATTTTTGGATTAACTGTTCTGTATTTTTATGAATTGCTGCATTCGGCTTTTTGGTTTGATTTGCAATTTGGAACACAGGAAATAGAAAATGAATGGTGCTAGAATTTTCAAGGACATCCTGAACAAGTATTTTGCTCTTGGTTATATGTTTTTGCTTTCTGGCCCGTGCTCCCTGCTCTTTGTATAAATACGTTGTAATGAACCTCCGCTCAATTGATATTGCATATGGTATGTTCTCTTGAATCAATAGCGTAACACAATATAATCCTATATTATGATCCTTGCATCACATTGGAAAGTTACTGATTTACTCATAAATGTTGGCAAGTATCTCCATATAGGTATAGTCTTACTTGGAATGTTTCGGCTGGACAGAGGGATAAAATAATTTCACAAGTTTCAGAGCTTCGGATATTGTGGGAAACCTACTTCTTCAGCTGATTTTCTAATTCAGTTCAAGGTAAATTGAACCCCTAACCTCGGTCGAATTCTTTCAATCGGAGAGGAGAAATAATTGAGACGACAAATAGCGGCAGTAACAATGCTGATGATACTTCAATAATGGATGAATGTTTGAAGATTTTTAATAACATTGGCCTGCTGCTACTGATTACAAGAGTCAGAAAAACAACTAGAGGAGGCTAATGCTTTTGCAGGTTCGTTTTAAAGCCAAAATTTGAACAGGAATGCAAATTTTCTATTGAGGCCACAACGAAAACTAGGAATGGAGATAGCTATATAAGCTGGTTTTTTTTTTCGATCTGAGCTGGGTGACTAGGATAGGATCCATGTCAAGACAATTCCGGAGATGCCCATGTGGTCGATTTCTTCATTGGACGCTTGTAACCTGCTAAACCTTGAAACAACTGCAGAATTCTCAACTAGTTGCAGAATCAGGGCACTTTCCGCAGCTAAGTTGCAAAACCTTATTAAAACATGATACAGTGTTTTAAGGACCACTACAAACCATAACCAGTCAATTTTGGACAATTTGAAACTATTAAAGCAGTTGAGTTCCATTTTTTTTTTTTTTGAAACAAATGAAATGATGAAGTTTATTTTGTCTCTTTTTTTTTTCTTTTTTTTTTACATAACAATTCTTTTTCTGATCCTCCAGATCACACAAAGTGCAGGAGGAGAGCATACTCAAGATTTTTTTTTTTTTACATAACAATCATTTTTCTGATCCTCCAGATCACACAAAGTGCAGGAGGAGAGCATACTCAAGAATTATTAATTTTTTTAGATGTAAGAAATAAGGTCTCCTAATTACACTTCCCCGGCAATGGCGCCAAAATGTCTAGTCAATTTAACATCTTAAATTGCTCTACATAAATTATCAATCCGGGTATCGTAAACTGATGAAGTGTGGTGCACCATATGTGCTTAGTTAACCTTTTCCTTACTTCGTTGTTTTATAGATTTTATTTCGTTTTGGGGTTTTATTTTTGTTGGTTTCCTAAAGTATCTAATGCAAATGGAAATCCTATTCTAAGGTCTTAAGAATACTTTTAAAGGTCAAGTATGGATGTAGATTTCAAGACAAAGTCTATGTCCCTAATGGTAACTTCCAAAACTTAGCACTTCAAAATATCTTAAAACATGTTATTGATGGAATCAGTACTTAAACAAAAGTGTAAATATGCATCTACTTCAATCAAAATAGAATGCAACAACCAAACAATAAGCTAGTGACTATGAAACCCAGTATCCTTGCTGCTATATAAAAAGAAAACTGAACTTAAAGCAATTCAAAATCTGTAAGCAAAGTAAACTAAATCATATTACATCAACTCATATTCTGACCCCTCACCATTCGACTCGCTTTGGCTATAGGAGGTAATAATAAAAAAATTGAGCAATCTGATATCTAATTTGCATAAAATGAAACTAATATTAAACTACACAATCATACTTCAATCCCTCACCATTTGACTCGCTCTGGCTATAGGAGGTAACTGAAAATGACGTGAGCAATTCAATAACTAACTTGTAGAAAAATAAACTAATATCAAACTACGCATTCATACTTCAATCCTTCACCATTTGAGTCGCTCTCGCTATGGGAGGTAACTGAAAATGACATGAGCAATTCAATAACTAACTTGCAAAAAAATAAACTAATATCAAACTACGCATTCATACTTCAATCCCTCACCATTTGAGTCGCTCTGGCTATAGGAGGTAACTGTAAATGACATGAGAAGTCTAATATCTATCTTGCAGAAAAGTAAATGAACAAAACAAAACTGAAAGAAATAAATAGTGTTGGAATTAGAACTAAGAAAATAAATTAGCAGAAGGACAAGATAATTCCATCATGTCATTAGTGATTAAAAAGCTATGTGCATTACTAATCTGCAATCAACTGGTTGAACACACTTGCATGAATTAAAATTGTATGAATGAAAAATCTAATCTATCAAACTTGAAAGCAATCAAATGACATAATGAAATCAAAGCAAAATTTACAAAATGAAATCGACTCTACCTTACATTCTAATATGCTCCATGACATCTACTTCACATCTCCTTCCATGTTGAGAACATCAAAGCTTTATTCAAATTCTTCAAAATTACAAAGTACAACAAAGTTCTCCAAAGCTTTCAAAAGCCATCAAGGAAGAACTACAAACTTCAAGCTAAAGAACTCACAAGCTAAAAAAGGACTCCCAAATGAAGGAGAGGGATCTCCTATTTATACAAAAAGATGAGAAGCCATCTCATTAATGAGAGTCCATGAATTTCTCCCTCTACCTCTAGAGTCCTAATGAAAATAGGAACTGATAAGACACATGTCTTCTTAGAGTTACAATACAATTAGGAGATGTGGCACATATCCTCATGATCCCATGATTCTTTTCCCTCAAATTTGAATTTGACCTTAGAGTGCCACATAAGGGTCTTCTAGAAGCCTCCTTTCAACCTACACATGTCAACAATATCAACCCATTTGTTAGGTATAAGCATATGCACATTATTTTCCAATTTTTAACCACAAATTCACTTAAAAGGCTTAGAATTAATAAAGATTGGAAACACATAAATGTGGCCCAATGATAATGAAAGTTGGACGGATGTGGTGACATAGTAGTGAAATGGAGGTGAAATGGAGGTGATATAATCGACATAATAGTGAAAGTGTAATGGAAATGAATGGTATTTTCAAGACTCAACAGTCTGATATGATCTCATGCTTAACTCCTTTGTTAGCGTAGCTTCCAAGAGCTAAATTGTAATAAATGGATTTACTCCTTATTGCAATATTCTAGTGTTTTTTTGTAGCTTTGTAAAGTTAAATCACTTCATTATTCCAAGGCCCTACAACCTGATCTAATGTAGGCGGAAAGAGCCCTAAAATAATAAATATTCTAATTGATTTTATTAGCGCTAACTTTTTTAAGTTGTTACTTACTCAATGGGTAAATGGATGTGAAATTGATGGTGTTATGACCTGAATCAAAATTTAATGCAATCGAACATGATATCATGATATTTTCATTTCGATGAATTCTAGCTAAAGTAAGGAGAGAGCTTCTTATTTAAAATATTAACTCTAAAATGCACCACTTCTAATTTCCAATGCAATTCAAAGCCCTAAGTTCCAAACCATGCAATGTAATCTATGCACAATTTGCTTGAAAGCTACACAAATGTAATCTATGCACAATTTTCGTTCATGTTATGAAAATGAGAATTCTAACTATACAAATGTAATCTATGCAAGATAATTCTTCAAAACAAACACAAGATGATTCCAAATCAGCGAAAGAACAAAAATATTATTTTCCTTCACCAATGTAACTAAAGAACCAATCAAATGTAAGTAAAGGAAATTGGGTGAAAATTCCAAAGATCAAAAGTGATGACACTTAAAGGTGATTAACACTCAGATGTATTTAAGCCCCGCCCCCGGGAAATTGAGGAGAAATTTTTTCTGCAAAAATGAAAGCAAAAACATGAAAAAATTGTTAAGAAACTAAGACAAACCTCTGAGTAATGACCAAAGGAAATCAAATTAATAATTTCTCAAAAAGAAAATTCAAAACACCCAATCAAATTGACAGAGACTCTATAAGACTGTAAACAAGCTTAAGAAATCATAAAAACAAAAAATATGGACTTAAATAAGAGAAACCCTAGCTTTTTCAAAAAATTTACAGGGTTGCGCAGGTCATTAGTTCAATTTAGTGCGTATGTGCACTATGCACCACATAAAACTGCGCAAAGTTGCACTCTATGTCTAAAGGAAAACTACGCAGACCTAAAAACTTAAGAAAAAATAAAAAACAAAGGTCTCAAACCAGAAATTTCAATTCTTAAAAGGGTCTAAAGGCGTCAAGGGTCCCAATAGGATACAATGGAGAACTCTCGTCCCAAGTGGAGTCGGAAATTTGTTAAGCAAACAAATCACCTCTTGTGGACAAGAAGGATCTCCCTAGATTTCCAACAAAACCTAGTAACAAACATCAAAAGAATTGTTATGTTTCCCCACACTTAAAATCAAAAGAATTGTTATGTTTCCTTAGCTTATAACTAAAACATTGATATAGCACCATTTACCACTCTTGGTATATATGATGCTTTGTTTATGGCCTAGGGCAACACCTCCTTCCAAACTTGGTCCAAATATATAAAAAACAGTGTTTTATTCCCTGTACGCTAGTTTTCCCTGAGCTAAAAGCATGTGCATGCAGGTCAGTCAATACCCAACCTGCGTATATGTATTAGAACACATAAAAATTTAAATTTCCTTAATTTTGGGCAGAGTTCACGGGTATCACCTGTTGATTACCTCCTATTTCCCGTGGCCCAAATGTTTCCCAACTAAATAACTAATTGGGAGAGGTATAAATAGACCTCTATGTGAAGGCCTTAAGGGGGGAGAAGAAGAGATAGAGTTATTATACTGAGATTATCCCTGATTGAATCTGATGAATCCCTATGCCTCATGCACTTCCTCAAGATTCAGGAAACCCTTGTTTCTTTGATTATAGATATCCTTCCTTTTGCTTGAGATATCATGGTGTTGGTGATGGAAGAAGATTGTTGAAGACTGAGATAGGATGAATCCGGAGGATGGTTTTGCTTGGAGCTAGAGAAAGACTCAGGTGAATTCTATCCATGTTATTTATAGCTTACTGCAATAAAAGAAATGTTGTCTTGTTTCCAAAATTAACTATGTCTATGCATCAAATTATGTTTTAAGTCATATATGAATGTCGTTTTGATGTATGATCAATCATTTGTTTATATGATATAAAGTCAATTTCGTGAATATGCTTTACTTCTATACTACTATGTATGTTTGAATTGAATGATTTTCAGGTTTGAAGAACATCGGGAGTTGCAGAGTGTCTGAACCTTGCGGGACCTACTCGAACGAAGGAAATTTGGGTACGGTCACTCTTACGTAGTTTGATAATATAAGCATCTTTCCTGAGTTGTTTGAGTATTTCTTGTTGTAGTTTGCTTCTGCTCTGTTGGGGTTCTAACCCAAAGCCCTAGGGTGCTTTCACCTGAAACAAACATGAAACATGTAGTACGCGAAGAATCACTTACCTATTAGTGATGTTATTGTATAATTCCTTTCAGTGTTTTCTACAACCATCTTTTCCTCAATGCCTTACACGCTTTCCCAATTCTTTCCACGACTTCTCCATGATGCTCCAAAAGAGATCTACATAGAAAAAAAACATTCAAAGGTATCATAGCATCTCGCATATAAAATCAAAGGTAAATGAAATCCCTAAATTAACATACAACATATATTTGAATCAATAATCAGTTATAAACCATGTGAGTGATCAAGGAATATCACAAATAACATCAAAATAGACGCAATTAGGAAATAACAACTACTTTGTATTAAATTCAAATGAGAACAAGCTTACAACTTGGTTGCCTTGATGTCACAAGCCTCTTCCAATGGTATCCATTCCTTCCCTTGATCACAAGCTCTTCAAACCCAAAATCAACAACATAATTTTACAAATCCAAGTCTCTCTTCTTCCTCTAGTCTTATGCTCAATTTATAGGCAAGAGGAGGAGGTTTCTAGTTCCTCTTCTCAAGGGATATGATGCTTAAGAGGAGGAGATTAGTTCCATGAACCAAGGGATGAGGTGTAGTTATGTAGTAGTTCGAGGTTTCTAATTTGGATAATATTCCTCCATCAAAGCTTCTAGAATTTTCTTTTTTATTTTTACTTGCGTGAACATGATTGCATAGTTTATAGTGGAAGACAATGCACAAAATTGCACAGGCCACAATGGTAAAAACTACACATTTGCAGGTAATGGCTAGGAAAACTACGCAGATGCTTAAAAATGGATTTTAAGCAGTGCAACCCAAAAATATATTTGTTTGTGGTATTTGTTTACTTCATGCTTCATATGGGATTCACTTGAGACACTCATTGTATGGCGAGATATCTGAGTCGATAGTCATGGTACGTTGTGTTCCCAGCGGAATGCAGAGTCATCACAAGAGATACGGTGTTGGGATAATGTGAACCAGGACGAAAAAGCTTGACATATAGGATTGGGCCTAGGAGGAGGAGGTAAGAGGGACCCACTGTCCATGTAAGCCCAGTACAGAGTAGTTGGTGGGTAACCAAATGCATATTTTAGAAACCATCGGGAGAGAGAGAAAGAGGGGTGACGTTTCTAGTAGGATGCACATGGAAGGCATTTGACTAATACAGGGAATGAAATCCCTTGGGTTTTCGGTGGGAATGGTGAATGTGTGTGTGTGTGCGCGCACATTTTATTTATAAATATGGAATCATTAACATGGAAAAAAATTAATTACCCCATTCCTCTAATGGTAACCTGAAGGGTTGGGTGACATTATTGAGTGATATCAGAGCATCCATGTTCAATTCTTTTTCTGGATCGGCTTCATTATGGGAAAGAGATGATTTTGGAAATATTGGACTAAATAACTATTTTGGTGTTAAAATATTGTCTGAATTATTGCTTATTGTTTTGATGGTAAGCTTGTGCCAGTGTGAACTGTTTGGTTGGTAAGAAATCAGCGAGGGCAGGACCATAGGCATATTTTGTTTATTGTTAATTATCATGATAAAAGGATTGAATTATTTATGCATATGATTTGTAAATGTGTTTGTACACTGACATGGTTGTTTTGTCACAATAGGGAACCCCATGGCAGAACCATGAATCCAAGCTCATGGTTACGATTATGTGTTTATTTATTATTTTGAATGTCTAACAATGTGTCTGGTTGAAAACACATCACAATCATCATAAAGTAGAAAATTTACAGCAATGAGGACCGGAATGGTTAAGTATAGTTTCGATCAATCACAACATGGAAGAAATGGGGTCAGAGCTAATGAAGAAGAGAGGTCAATTGGCCAAGTGGAAGGGAATCACTCCCCATACTGGATGGAAACCTTTATTAATTTTTTCAACTGCGGTCAAATTCCACACTGGAAAGCTGAAACGAACTGAGATGATGATTGCATTAGATTCCTCTTTTCGAGAGGACCAAAATTGACCTAAAGATCACCCAATTTGGTCAAGTGGAAGTTGAGTCATGAATTATTTTATTCATGCATGTAATATGGAATGGGTCGGCCCTAACCACATGGGTAACTGCTTAGGTTGGCCTTAACCCAAGTGGACCCTCATGAAAGCCTATAAATAGAAGAAACCTCAAGCTCATTTGGACACATTCTATCAAGCTATCTTCTCTTCTCTTATTGTCATGGTTCGCATAGGTTCGACGGAAGGAGTTCGCTCAAGGGTCTAAAATGACAGGCATAAGGATCGCTCTGACTTAGGGTTTTTTGATCCCTAGTTGATTGCATAGAATTGGACATTTTAGTCTATGGATGTTGGAACACAGTCTTATGGGAGCATCCAGGGAGCCTTGGACACTAGCACAATGAGTTATGGGAGCATTTATCTTGAGGGTCAAATCGAGTTGTACTAATCCCCAGACACCCGCACATAGTGGTCTTGAGAGTGTCTAGGATGTTATAGACATTCACACAAAAGTCTTATGAGAGTGTCCAGGGCTTAAAGCAGTTTTGGGTATGTTTGAGCCCGGACACCCTCATCCAATTCATCTAGGAGTGTCTAGATCTATTTCGGATGTTGTCATCCAGTTAAGCAGAGAGCGTCCAGATCTGTTATAGATGCTTGCACAACTCCTCCTCCCTACGTCCAAGACTCATGGATGATATTTCCTTATTCTAAAGATTCTTCTTAGTGACAACAACGTTCAACAGTATTCAATAGTTTATTATAGTCAGTGACAACACAATTCAGCCATCAAAATCAGGGTTTTGTTTTCAAGCATGATAAGATTTGTTTCATGGATATCATAGTTATTTTGTTGCTCACGGATCATTGTACTCTCTTTTTCTGAATCATTTTATGAAGATCTAAGAAGAAGAATATTTTGAAGGGTTTTCCCATAGTGAGTTTGGCCCTGTTCTCAGACCAATCCTAATGTATCTATGTGTGTGCATGTTTTTATTGTATTTTTCCTTTATGTTCCGTTGCATTGATGATGATGATGATGTTTCTCTTTCTCTATAATTCCATATGCTAATGGATAATGGTGTAGATATGAATAATTTAATGATGATATGGGGTGAACTTAATGTATTAACGATGAAATGCAATTATCAAAGCAAAGAATAGTGTAGCCCTATGAAAAATTAACATGGTGTTAGAGTTCGGTTGAAGAAAACCCATGGAGATCACCTCAATGATGACACCTTTGATGGTAGCAAGAAGACAATGGTGAAGACCTAAAATAATTCTAGTGTTTGAAGAAAACCCTAGGCATCTTGATTATTAAGGATGGATTCTATTAGGATAGGATTAGAGAGAAAAACCTTGGTTTATGGAAACTATATGAGATATGGAACCTAGCTGGTCAATGTGAAGATGCTCAAGCACTTGTGGGAGTTTTGATGAAGACCTAGATGGGATAATCCCTAGTATACCTGGTTGGACACTTGAAGGAAACATTGGTATATGGACCATGGACATTGATGGCTCTTGAAGATTGGTTCAACAGGGAGAGGATCACCTCTCATTCAAGATAAGTAGTTCTTGACTGATGATGTTTCTTACTTGTTAGACTTATGGATCTAATGATTATGTTTATTAATAACACTTCCTACATATTCATTTGAATATATGGATGTTTCTAACCTCCTTGATGAGATGTGATGAGTAGATCTTTCTTTAAGATCATTTTGAGATGCAGATCTCGAAAGAGATAAAGAGGTACTTGAGGAAAAGATGAAAAAGTGCTTCAAGTGGCCTATGTCTAATGAGAAGGTGCACATGTATTTGAATACCACAAGGTATGCATGGTATTTTGTGTTTCAGCTGTTGGCTCAATAAGCCCTAAGGTATGATGAGAATATATCTTTATTTATTGGCTCATACATGCATATGAAAATGACTTGGATCTATGTTTCCTATGATGAAATGATGCACTTGGTATGAGGCTATCTAATGTTGATACATTGATACAGTTGATGTTTGACTAACATCTATGATCTATCTATTGGATATCTTGATCCTAGAAAGAAGGTTAACACCTTGACTCTAGTAAATGATATTCTTGATACTTGTTGTGATTGATTTCATATATAATCATAGTTCATTTACTCATACACGAGTCTGCTGGTAATGCTTGCAATAAGCATGATGAAAAAATATGGAAAGAGAGATTGGCACTCTTGTTATTTGATAAAGCTTTATCGAATAACCTAACTTGATCTTATTGGTCATGGAGAGCATGGTAACCTTGATGTGAGAAGTATAATTATAAGATTGATAAGTAGATCTCTTATTAACTATGGCAATGTCTTGGCAACATATGGTTAAACTGAATGTCCTAACTTGATGGAATGACTTGATAGAAAGTGCTATTGTGTTCATAATCTTCGAGATATGATGTTGCATCTATCTTCTACTTTGAGTCGATCCTTTGATGAAATATTGATGTCATGATGTTGATAACCATGATAGATATATGTTTTTGATCTAACAAATTTTCTATTGCTTGACTCTAGTAGAGACATGTTGATGACATGAATAAAGATGAATGATGTAGATCCCCAGTCAGAGAGATAATCTTTTCTCAAGACTCATACACATCTTACTATTTGCATTATGTGTTGTTGAAGTATGATTTATGTGCATCTGACAATATTAATCTGCAATAGAGTCTCAAGAAGCTTGTACATAAATTAGGATCTCTATTCCGGACGTAGTCATAGATCTGGGAGATCTCTTCCCTGGATGCACGCATGCTAAGGCCCAAAGAGAATCCATGAAGCTAAATATTATCCCATGCTAACCTAAAGGCAGCGTCCAGGGGTTTGACTACAGTTGACCATCATTTGAATCTTTTTGAAGCTATTTGAAATCTGAATCAAAATGATTCTAACATATTCGACCACTGTAATTTGATTTCTGAAGTTGTTGAGTTAAATTTCTGATCAAATAAAAATGAAGTATTGTGCATGAAATCGAATGGTCATGGATGTGTTGCAGATAACAAGATCTGCAAGTAGGAAAAGCTTGAATGTTTTCCATAGCATGAACATGCAAACTGAAATTGTGTTTGCAGGTGACCAAGAAATACATATAGATATGTCACTATGTTTGCGCTACAAGAGGTTGGCATGATTTGGCTAATTTATATAAATGAGTAGTGTTTATTGTTTTGTCACAATACTAGACAATAAATTTAAATTGATGATTGAGATATGTTTTGACTATAGATCTCTCTACGATAGAGAATTTGGACGATCAAATGTGTAATGATCTGATTTGACTTTTTTTTATTTTCCCTTATGTTTATGTTATGTGGGCATAATGACTTATGTGGGTATTCGAAAAAATGATTTGGTATTTGCCTCCTCATTCCTATCACAATGATTGAGGTACTGATACTTGTGCATTAGGGGAATTTTGAGGTCTAAAATGGGCCTTATAAGGAAAATGTACAACCAAAATAAACTTTATAAATACCAATAGGATTCAAGATGATGATGTCAACCATGAGGGATGATTCACCATTTTTAGAGTAAAAAAAAAAGTACTAAAATAATGAAACTACTTTTTCAACTAATATTTTCAACTTATCTCCCTAAGGTTTTACTCAAATTTCAAGCAGGAGTACTCGTTGGATGCAAAATTTAATTCCTCATCCAAGGAGTACCCATGTTGCATACTTTCAATGGACCCTGCTACATGAAAAATGAGAAATACATGAAAACATGTGATTGCAATCACGTTTTTCATGTATTTCTCAGTTTTCTTGTAGTAGTGTCGATCAAAAGTATGCAATATAGGTACTCCTTGGATGAGGAATCAAATTCTACATCCAACGAGTATTTCTGCTCAAAATTTGAGTGAAACCATAGGGAGATAAGTTGAAAATACGAGTTGAAAAACAAGTTTTTTCTTTTTTCCCTCTAAAATTTGATGATGTAGTCTAATCTTATTTTATTATTTCCACTATTATTTTATAATTTCCTTAGGAGGCCCATTTTAGACCTCAAAAATTCCATAATGGATTCAACATGAAAGTGGAACCTGCATGACTCATTGTTGGTATATGCATTTGCACCTAGTGACACAAATGACTTGCATTATGATTATGAGAATGAATTGATAAAATTCAGATTGATAATGCATGGTTGATGACAACTTGTTGGCATGATAATAAATTATGTCAAGATTTGATATGATCACCACTTGTCTCCTGGTTGAAAGAATTGATATTGTAATAATGATTACTTTGATAATGGTCGTGATCTGGCTTCTAAACTCTAATGAGCTGACTTTGTTGATGTGATTTATGTAAGGCTGATTATGTTGGCTTAGGAAGACATTAGGCTTAGATAAATGCATGAAGCAAACTCCCCAATCTAGATATGTCTATATTTGACAGTTATCTGATGACGTCGGGATGATGAGTTCCAAGCTATGGCTTTGATATTGGTTACGGTTTTGGTTTTATATTCTGATGATCTACCCTTGACAAGTGATGAGCCTATGATAATCTAAATTAGAGATAACTTCCTAAGATTGAAATAATGTATCATGGGATGTTTTCTAGAATTTGGGAAAGAAATTCCATATTGCAAAACTATTGGAAAATATTTTTGAATAATGAAAATGAAAATCCTTCGATACTCCGATTTGAAGCTCAATATGTTTTTGAACTTGACGTGGCACCCGATAGTTGATTGAAGCATTGATGTTTTGTTTTAAATATCCATCTGTATATGTGTGATGTGCATAGAAATTGAATAAATTCATGATTGAGCTACTTCATTCACATATTGTAACCACCGAGCATGATTTGAAATATCTGCATGGGGTGTTCTATTTTTTAGAATGAAATATTTCTCCTATGGTATGTGTCTGCATGGATGTATTACTGATATTTGAGATAATTGTTGATAAGAACATTGAGATGTTACTTTAGTATGAGACCTGCCATGATATCTTGGATGAGAGGTCCATACCATGACCGAGGTTGAACATGATGTTGCTAGAATGGCTAGTTGTGAGGCAAGATGAAGAAGCTCCTTAGAGAGATATCTGAGCATGATCTGGGTATGACATGGATACATTGTGATCCGATTAGCAGAAAGTCCCATATATATAGTTGGGATTAAGATACTCTCACATATTGAGACAATGGAGTTGTTTGAAACAAGCTCAGGCTTGTGGTTGGCACCTCCTTGAGAGGGAGGATGATTATTGTATCCTTTTGTGATTTATATAATTATATATGAACTAACATGTTATTTGATTTGATGATCTATATGAACAAGAAACAACAACTATTGAGACAAGATGATGATGAGAGTAGTACTAATCAAGAACACTTAGCCAACTCTTCATCCCTGTTTGGGCTCCCAGGGTGAGGAATTGAGATGGAGGAATCTTGGGGTTGAGGGATCTCTAGACAATAAGGTAATTCCCTATCTGATACCCATGGGGTTGAGGATGATTCTCCCCTATCTTTACAGGGTCGGATAATTCTTCTCTCCTGTCTAGTCTTTGCAGAGTATACGCCATTTGGAATCATACCCAGAAGCAAGGCTTGATGGGAATACCATTCCTCGTTTGGCCAACAAGTTGAGAGTGTACTTGGGGATATAAAACCCAAGGCAATTATGATGTGGGTGTTCTACCACATGACTACGAAGAGTCACTATTGGAAAAATTAGTAGGCAATATGATTGGGTTGAGAGTTACTCCTCTTTTGAGATTTTGGGTTGAGGGTAAGTTCCCTGATGAGATTCTAAGGTTGAGGATTTTCTCCCCTGTATGATGAGTTATCCTATTGCTCAATATGGGATTGTAGATGTATATATCCACCATGAGATTCAGGTCGAGATGTACTCCCTGATGTGGCTCTAGGTTGAGATGTGCTCTCTGATGATATGCTCTCTGATGATTATTGATGATGTTATTTCGGGTAGCAGCCCATTGGTAGATATTTCAAGTAGCAGGCTTATGGATAGAGGGAGGTAGCTTGAGCTTTCCTCTAGCAACAAATTATTCTTCTTCTAGATTTGGGAATGTTCAACATACGGGCAGGAACAATCAAGAGATAAGCATGAATAAGAAAAGGATAGATCGAGATGTACAATAATGATTTGTGACGATGAGACACTTGAGATGGACATGGTACAATGACTACATGACATAGATGATCAGTTATGGTACATGATGAAACTTGAAGATTTCAGAATGGCATATTGATTGATGGAAAAATATTAGCAGGTGGAATTCTCCCTAGTTGAGAGGGAGTGTTAATTTTTGCAACTGCGATCAAATTCCACCTTGGATAGCTCAAATTAATGAGATGATGATTTCATTAGATTCCTATTTTCAAGACGACCAAAATTGACCTAACAATCACCCAATTTGGTCAAGCGGAAGTTGAGTTATGAATTATTTTATTCATACATGTATTATGGAATGGGTTGGCCCTAACCACATGGGTAACTTCTTAGTTTGGCCTTAATACCAAGTGGACCCTCATGAAAGATTATACATATAAGAGACCTAAAGCTCGTTTTGATGCATTCGATCTCTTCCCTTATTGTCTTGGTTCACATAGGTTCAACGAAAGCAGTTCGCTCAAGGGTCCAAAATGATAGGCGTATGGTTCGCTCTGACTTAGGGTTTTATGTTCCCTATATGTTGACATAAAAATGGACATTTTAGTCCCTGGACACTGGCATACACGCTTATGGGAGCATCCGGGGAGCCTTGGACACTCGCACAATGAGTTATGTGAGTGTCTAGGGCTTGAGGGTCAGATCGGGTTGTACTAATCCCTAGACGTCTGTACAGAGAGGTCCAGAGAGTGCCAGGGATGCCATAGATGCTCGCACAATAGTCTTATGGGAGTTTCCAATGCTTGAAGTAGGTTTGGGTATGTTTTACCTTGGAAGTCCTCATCTAGTTCAGCTGGGAGCTTCTAGATCTATTTCTGACACTGTCATCCTGTTAAGCCTAAAGAACATCCATATCTGCTATATATGCTCACACAACTCCTCCTCCATATGTCCGAGACTCATGGATGAGATATCTATATTTTGAAGATTTTGCTCAGTGACAGTAGTGTTCAACAGTTGACTATAGTCAGTGACAACATAGTTTAGCCGTCGTAATCAACGTTTTGTTTTCAAGCATGATAATATATGTTTCATGGATATCATAGTTTTTTTGTTGCTTATGGATCATTGTATTCTCTTTTGCTGAATCATTTGATGATGATCTAAGAAGAAGAAGATTTGGAAGGGTTTTCCCCATAGTGGGTTTTGTCTTGGTCTCAGACCAATCCTCGTGTGTCTATGCATGTCTATTCCTTTCTTCTATTGCTCCTTTATGTTCTTCTGCATTGATGATGATGATGATGTTGTTCTTTGTATATAATTTCATATGCTAATGGATTATGGTGTATATCTGAATAATGAAATGATGATATGGGGTGAACTTAATGTATTAATGATGAAATGCAATTATCAAAGCAAAGAACAATGTAGCCCTATGAAAAATTAACAACCTTGAGAAGCCTAAGGGATGAGGTGAAAATATTTAAGACTGATAATGAGAGATTAGTAAGAGCCAAACAAAGGCAAGCAGATATTAATGCATTCATCCTACAAAAGAGACAAAGAAAATTTGAAGAGGGCCAATCACAGAGACAGGAAAATCCTTCATGATTCAGGGGAAAACACCAAAGGAGAAGATGGTGGTAGGTTAAGAAAGAGACATAGGCGAGGAAGTGAAGACATTGTGCCAAGAGATGTACCTTTAAGCACCCGAAGGGGAGGAGCCACAAGTGCATTATTCAAGAAACCCATCTAGTTCTTCTTCCTGAAGGCATGATCACCATTCTCGCCATTACCATCATCATCATTTAGGAATTAAAGGAAAGGATCACATTCTTGAACAATTTAAGAAATCCAAGCCAACCACATTTGTTGGGGATATGAAGAAAGTGGAGGATGTAGAAGCTCGGTTGCTGGGAATGAAGAATATTTTCAGAGTACATGATTATTTTGAGAATATGAAAGCTAGAGTCACCACCTATAGCCTGAAGGGAAAAGAAAATATATGGTGGGAGGATTTGAAGAATGTTGGAGGTATTGTTCAGAAAGAATTGACTTGGGGTGATTTTGGAAAGCTCTTTAGAGACAAATACTTTTCTGAACGATATTATGATAGTAAGACAAGAGAGTTTGATAACTCAAAATGAGTCAGTTAATAAGTGATGAGTATGTCACCAAGTTTTTAGAACTATTGAGGTATGTGTCATATCCCAAGGATTAAAAAGCTAAAGTTTAAAATATATTTCAGTGGATTTCCTATGGTATTCAAGGATAAAATCGAGTTGTTGGAACCCAAAACCATGAAGAATGCTATCAATAATCTAACACATTTCTTTGAGAAAGAAAAATGAAGGTTTGATATTAAAAATAATTGGAAGGTTAAAATAAATGATGGACATAACAAGAAGTAGGCCAAGAAAAGCTCATAAATGAAAGAAGGTAAGCACCCATCTCATAAGACAGTTTCAGTAGAAATATAATGTTTTTGATAAGAAAAATGTGCAGCAATTGCCATCAACAAAACCCAAGTTTCAAGGCCAAGAGCTACTCTAGTGCTCTACTTGTGGTGGGAACCATAAGAGGAGAGACTATCCACATCCATAGGATGTTGGGCCAAATATTTATAGTACCTAGGATGTGTGAATGGTGGGAGAGGTAGCTCGCAACATGTTAAGGATTTATGTTGCATTGGAAAACCACCAAGTAGATCATTAGGCATCCATCATTGAGATGGAAGGTAAGCTACAAGAGAAAGTAATTTCTATTTTAATTGATCCTGTTTCTAATTATAACTATGTTATCGCAAATATTATTGAGAAAAGTGGTTTGGGGAAGGTGTTGCATGAAGAAACTTGGTTGGTTTAGTTAGAAACTGGGACAAAAAGAAAAATCAGCCATTGGGAAAGTATTGTGCATTTCATCTCATCAGCATGCCCACAAAATCCCAATTGAATGTGTTTTCATTGGGTACGTATGGCATATTCTTGGGAATGGACTAGTTATATCTACATCGGACCAAGGTATATTGCTATGAAAGAGAAATTGAATGCCTAGATGAACAAGGAACAAAAAGAGTGTTGCAGGTTAGGAAAAATATCATTTCAATGAGGTTAATCACAACTATTCAAGATAAATGAAGTAGTATAAAAGGGTGCATGTTATTTGTAGTGCAATTTTCTAAGAACAAGGAAACTGACAGAGAAATAGAATATGAGGAAGCCGAATTTCTGCAAAAGTACCTTGTTTTGCAGTAATATGAAGATGTCTTTCCATTGGCAGTTCTTGGATTACCTCCTCACATGGAGAGAGATTTCTCTATTGAGTTGGCACCTAGAGTAGCACTAGCATCTAAGGCTCCATATAGGATGAGCACCCCATAATTGGTTAAGCTAAAATTGCAGCTGAAGGAAATGCTTGACAAAGGTTACATAATGCCTAAAGTGTCCCCATGGGAAGAAACTATATTGTTTGTAAAGAAGAAATATGGGAACCTTAAATTGTGCTTTGATTACATGCATCTAAATAAGGTAACCATCAAGAATAGGTACCCATTACCAAGGATTGATGATCTCTTTGATAAATTGAGAGGAACAACAGTTTTCTCCAAGATTGACTTCTACCATCAAGTAAGAATCAAGGAGGAAGACATTCATAAAATTTCTTTTAGGACAAGATATGGGCACTATGCATTCGTAGTGGTACCCTTTAGGCTTACCAATCCCTTTGCCACATTCACATGCCTGATGAAAAGTGTGTTACATCCTTACCTAGAAAAGTTTGTCATTGTATTTGTTGATGGAATATGGGTGTATTCAAGGACCAAAGAAGAGCATGAGAAACATTTAGTTGCAGTGTTACAACTATTGAGAGATAACAAGCTTTATGCAAAGCGTGACTTATTCCAGTCACAAATACATTATTTGGGGCATATCGTCTCCAAGGAAGGAATCTCAGTTGACCCTAAAAAGATCAAAGCCAAATGGAGTGGTCAACTCCAAATAATGTGGATGAAATTAGATCATTCATGGGACTGACAAGGTATTACAGGAGATTTATCCAGAATTTCTCTAAGGTAGGTGTTATTACCAAAAAATTGATCATCTAGCCTAATTTATTAGATGGATCGAAGTACACCATGTAAAGCCAATTTTACCATAGTAAAATTTCTTTCACTATGAGAAATTACTTAATAAACCACCTTTGTTAGGTAATTTATAGTTAAACCCATGAAGAATAATTAACTAATCACTATTTATTTGATTTTCTTCTAGGAATAATTAATTAAACCATTGTTCAATTATTATTCCTTGTCATATTTGACCCAGTCATGAAAAATAAATAGATAAATAATTAATTGTCTTATTTTTCTCTAAGAATAATTAATTAATCACTAATTAATTATTATTCTTTGTCAAATTTGACTAAATCCCTTAGGAATAATTAAATAAATCCTTATTTATTATTCCTTAACTAATTCCTTGAGATGATAAATAGATCATTTATTTATTTATTTTTCTAAATAAAAGTTTAAATATTTTTTCCCTCCTAAACAAATATAATAAAATATTCCAGGTGGTTATTCTAAGAATGGGATCAATAATATTTTATTATTGCTCATTATTAGAGGATAACTCAATATTTTGTTATAAATAGAAGGGTTTTCCATTCATTATTCACTTTTGATTATTTTCATTGTTACACTCATTGTTGTAACTCTAATTATTTTCATTGTCGCACACCATATTTTTGTTGGGTTTACACATTATAGAGGAGAAAGACTGTACACAAGTTGAAGATGTTTGAGGATAGCCAGGAACCCATCCCATAGAGGGGGACTGGTAGCATTTATTTGTTCCCTTCACATGTGTTATAATAAAACTATTCTTTGTATATCTGGTTCCCAATGATTGGAGTTATTACTCTTTCTTTTGTTGTTTAACTTTGATTGTGGCATAGATCCGGACTTTGGCAGGTTCTGTTTCTATAAATTGCTTCATATCTACAATGTTTAGCAACCATTTATATTGTTGAGATTGTTTTTCATCCATAATCTTAAGTGGGTTCTTTTCATACATATTTGAGAAGAAAACACTACAACAATAGGCCATCCCATTAGAACCTTGATAGAAAAGCACAAATATTTGAGTGGACTACATAATGTGAAAAAAGCTTTGAACAATTCAAATAATTGCTCACCCATGCACCAATGCTAAGAATTGTAGATCCTAACAAGGATTTCGTGGTCTGTATTGATGTCTACAAAGAGGGACTCAGTGGAATCGTGATGTAGGAAGGGAAAGTCATATGTTATAAGTTCATAAAGTTAAATAAGCACAAGGTAAATTATGTGACACATGATTTATAATTGGCTACTATCGTTCATGAATTAAAAATGTGGACACATTACCTCCTTGGTAGGAAATTTACACTCATGACAGACCATAGTTGGCTCAAATATTTGTTTTGACAACCAAAGTTGAATGCTAGGAAATCAAGATTGTTGGCCATGCTTAACGAATTTGACTTTGAAAGAAGGTACATAAAGGTAAAGAAAATAAGGTTGTTGGTGCTTTGAGTAGAAGAATTCAAGTAAATCACTTGGCAGTTGTAAGTTCCTACATGACATATATGATAAAAAGAGAAAATCGTTGGACTGCAAGATGATAAATATCAACAAGTGAAATAAAAGTTGGTTTAAAGTGGTGAGGATGAAGAATATCACCTCATTTAGGACGGCCTAATCAGGTTCAAGGGTAGAATTTATGCACCTAATAGTGATGAAATGAAAAGGTTGATAATGAAAGAGTTCCATGTTAAGCCTTATTCGACACATCCAGGGTATCAAAATACCCTTTCCACTAATAGAAAGCACAATTACTGGCCAAATATGAAGAAGTGGCCAATTTCGTGTAAAAATGCATGGAATTCCAACAAGTAAAGGCTGAGTGAAAGCATTTGATAAGATTATTGCAGCCTATCCCTATTCCAAAATGGAAGTGGGAGGCAATTTATATATATTTTATTACAGGATTATAGAAATTTGAATAATATAACACTTATTCACAGAGATTATCCTGATTATACACTATTTGCGGAATGCACGCATAATACATAACCTCCTCTACCATTGATCATCAATTTGCGTAATTAAAAAAAACAATCGCATGCGCACATTGAAACATCAATCGCACATATCAACACAGTATGTAACGAGGAAAGAATACAACTGAAAACCCCCAACTATTTGTATATTATAATGATAGAGAACATGTAACAATACATAGTACAATACTCCTCACAAGTACTCAGTACTATCTCCACATGCTACACATAAACTAGCTCAAATATGAATAAGTCACGGGTTCAAATCTCCTCAACTATTTTCCTGCCTCTACTGCGCAATCCAAGTTGAGAATAGATCAGATCCAAGTTTGAATTTCCTTTTGCTTGCACTGCGCAATCCTCATTGGCAATCTCAATTAATGATTGTGCAAATCTCATGCACAGCTATAGTCACAACTAATATTAGTCTCACCCTTTCACCCACCTCTAACACTTGTCTCCATTGAACTGTCCATGCACTGAGTTAAATGATATATTCTTTAGTTGATTTATGAGTTAATAATTATTGAATTAATTAATAATAATTCACATCACTCATCACTAGTGTATTTGGAAGTTAGACTAAATACAACTAGTTCAACTAAGTCAAACTGAACACAACTCCATCAACTCCTCAATCAACCCCACCAAACTCAATCACTTGAGTTCTAACTGAAGTCCATCATGCAATAGCTCAACTAACCCATAGGAAAAGCATATTTCCTTATGGCAGTTGCATGTGCCACATCTGTAGCTCGAACTGAAGTGCTACAAGAGGATAAGATAATGTTTATAGCCCAAATATTATTAAGAGCTAATAATATTCGATTGTTCTATTTTTTGACTAGGAGTCTAAAAATAGACTCTGCCCATATGTCTAAAAATAGAGGTCCATCTATTTTTACCAACATGACCAATCATCCATAAATAACATCCTGCAACTCATAGACCATGATCCATATGTCTAAAAATAGACATAATCTAAAAATAGACTTTGCGCCAAAAATAGCCTGCGGGCCTACTTAGTGAAGGCGACTTCTTTTCACTAAGCTCCATCATCTTGTTGCATTTTCAACACTCCCTCTCAATAAGATATGGATTATCTGCAACCCCTATCCTGCCTCTGTGGTATTCGAATTTTCTCCTGGTGAGCGCCTTCATCAAGATATCAGCATCTTGATCCTCTGTGGTAATGTATGAAAGTAACATGATTCTCCGCTGCACACAATCTCTGATATGATGGTACCTGATGTCGATGTGCTTGGATCTATCATGAAATACTGGATTAGCCGAGAGTTTAATGCAACTCTGGTTATCACAATAAATCACAGTAGGCTCCAAGTGTGACCCGAACAACCTGACCAGGATCTTCCTCATCCATATAGCCTCGCATGTAGCCAAACTTACTGCCATATACTCGGCCTCTGCTGAACTGAGTGCCACGAATCTCTGCTTCGTGCTATACCAAGAAACTGTTGTCGACCAAATACTGAAGATCCCTCCAAATGTGCTATTTCTGTCTGTTGCACTCCCTGCCCAATCTGCATCCGTGAAGCCACATAGCTTCACCTCATCCTCCTGTCTGTACCACAATCCATATCCCGATGTGCCTCTAAGATAACACAATACATGTTTGCCTTCCTTCCAGAAGAGCTTGGTTGGCTTAACCATAGCTTGTGAAAGCTAGTTAACGACATGGAATATATTGGGTCATGTATTGACCAGATACATAAGCGACCCCACCAACTGTCATTAAACAGTGGCATCCACTACCTCTGCTAAAGTAACATCCTCCTTCCTCCAACCTCCAGGAAGAGAAGTATCAACAGGCTTGCAATCATGCATGTTGAACTTCTCCAGTATCTCCCCGGCATACTTACCCTGAGAAAAAAATAGTCCATCACTACGCTGCCAAATTTCCAATCCCGGGAAATAATGAAGGAGGCCCAAGTCCTTCATCTCAAACTCTCTAGCGAGATCCTCCTTGCATGAAAGTATCAACAACTCATCTCTCGTCAAAATCAAATCATCTACATAAAGTAAAATAATTAGCAACTTACCCTCCACCACGATCTGGTATAGGTTAGGATCCGCCTCACTCTTGGAGAATCCAAGTCCGATGAAATAACTATCTATCCGTGTGTACCAAGCACGAGGTGCTTGTTTCAACCCATATAGCGCTCTCTTGAGCCTGCACACATGTGACTCACTGCTGAAAATCTTGAAACCTTCGGGTTGCTCTATGTACACCTCCTCCTCAATGACTCCGTTGAGGAATGTAGTCTTCACATCCATCTGATGGATGTGCCACCCCATCTGCACTGAGACAGCAAGAATCGTCTATATGGAAGAATACCTTGCGACAGGTGCAAAGGTCTCCTCATAATCGATCCCCTCTATCTGTGAGAAGCCTTGGGCAACAAATCTTGCCTTGTACTTCTCCACACTCCTGTCAGCTGCCTGCTTCACTTTGTAGATCTCGAACCCACCACTGATTTCCCCTCCGGTCTTGGGACAATCTCGCATGCACTATTTCTGACAATCGAATCATACTCTTCCACCATGGCATCTACCCATGTGGGATCCTCCACAGCTTCCTCGAAAGAGGATGGCTCAGTCATGACACATTTGCTCACAAGAGCCATGTATCCAGTGTACCGATCAGGTGACTGTCTCTATCTGTGTTGTGCTATAGGTGGTCCTACAACCTTCTCTGCATATTGAGCTAGTCGCTCAACTTCTGTAGTGCGCTTTCGCCCTCTGATGGTTGGTGCTACATGAGTTGTCTCTTCCACGCCATGAACTTCATCTTGTGCCGATCCACATCCTGAAGCTCATCCTTAGGAACTAATAGCTCCTCATCTGCATGCAAGTGTGGCTCCCTCTCAAGCGAACACTCCATGGCTTTCTCCTCCCGAAACTTGATATCCCATCACTCAAAAGTCTTTCGACTTTTTGGAAAATACACACGATAGTTGTGGGGCGTATCAGTGTACCCCACAAATATCCCAACCTCTGCGGTCAGCTCCAACTTCTTCCTAGCATCCTTCGTCACATGCATGTAAACAGGAGAACCAAAAATCCTCAAATGGGAAATATCAGGCCTCTTACCAGAATAAGCCTCCTCGGGTGTACTCATGCGAAGTATCTTGTGAGGACAACGGTTCTGCACATATACTGCAGTATTGCATGCCTCTGCCCACAAGTGAAGGGGTAGGCCCTGATCATGTAACATTGCCCGTGCAGCACCCACAATCTTTCTGTTCTTCCACTCAGCAACCCCGTTTTGCTGTGGGTTATGGGGAGCTATGAGCTCTCTTCGAATCCCTTCTGCGTTGGAGAAGTCCTTGAACTCGCCAAAGATGAATTCACCACCATTGTCGCTCCTAAGAGCCTTCACCTTCTTCCCCGATTCCTTCTCGGCTAATGCTTTGAACTCACAGAACTTTGAGTATGTCTCGCTCTTCTGTTGGATGAAGAAGATCTAGCACTTCCGAGAGAAATCATCAACAAAGATCACATAGTACTTGTTCTTTTCTGTTGAAGCTACTGAGAAAGGTCCACACACATCTGTGTGAATTCTCTTAAGGATCGTCGTGGCATGACTATCCTTCTCGTGAAAGGTGGCTTTCATAAATTTTCCAAAAGTACACCCCTTGCATTGATCTAACTACGCAAGAGTGCCTTTAGGAAGCCCACTAGAAATCTGCTGCAGTATCTTCAAGGCTCCATGGTGAAGGTGGCCCAATCTCTAGTGCCATAGCTCACCATCATCTCGGCTCACCAATCCTTCTACCTTGCATGCCATTGCTACGCAACCATCTACATGCAATTGATAAAGGTTCTTGACTCGAACCCCTATCTTCCGAGTTTCTGCAACTGTCTTACTGCGCAGGAAAGCCTTTCCCTCACTGAAGACAACATCATATCCCTTGTCTTCTAACATCGCCTCAGAGATAAGATTCTTCTTCAATCCTGGAACATGCATCACTTCCTTCAATACGAAGGGTTTACCAGACTCCCTCTTAAAGTAAATGGTACCGATACTGATCGCATTGTATTTACCATCATCGCCCATCTCGATGTGTACTCCAAGATCTTTCTCATCCAGATTAGAAAACAAATCTTGATCTCCTGTCATGTGAAAAGACGCACCACTGTCGAAGAACCATACCGATCCCATCACACTTGATACCAAGCGTGCGATCAGCGAAAAATCCAGCTCAAATTGTGAGGCTAAGGCCTCTCCCACTGTAGATCCAACAGCTTGCTTATTTTTCTTCTTCTGCGGACAATTTGTGGCATAATGTCCGTGCTGGTGATAGTGAAAGCACTTCACCTTGAACATGTCCTGCTTCTTGCCTTTCGCACTGGAATGAGAAGCTTTCTTGTTCTTCCCCTTCTTTGCTTTGGCAGCCAAAGCGAAATTTTCTTCATCAAATGCCTTTGATGAAGATCCTTCCCTGGTATTCCGCCTGATCTCCTCTTGCACAAGATCAGACCAAAGTCTCTCCCATCCTGGAAATTTCTCCCGACCATTGGCAGAGTCCTGATAGGAATTCCAACTCTTCGGAAGACCAAGGAGAGCCAAGCTCACCAAGTCCTCATCATCGACAGTCACCCCCACACTTCCCAGCTCATCCCGGCATTGGGTGAACTTCGTGAGATACTTGGGCATACTGTCTCCTTTCTCACACTTAATGTTTCTGAGTTTATCCTTGAGTGACAACTTCCTCTGGTTTCTCTTGCTTTGGAATAAATCTGTCAACGCTTTCCACGTCAAGTATAGAGAAGCCTTTCCATGCAGTCTAAATACAATGTGATCGTTCACGCCCTCCAACAAAATCCTTCGACACTTTGCTGTCTTCTTTTGCCAAGCCTCAACTTGAGCAGCATTAGTAGGCTTTGGGACCTCAGCATCTATGAACTCCTTCAACCCATTTTCATCTAACACCACCTCCATCCTGTATTTCCATGCAATATAACTCGAGCTGCCTTCAAGGGCATACTCCAATCGCAATCCGTTGAAAGACATTTCAACTTCGACACCAAGAAAACACTGCTGCAAATTTGAATTCCACCAGCTCAAAACTCAACCGCTTCTGATCTAAAATTCGTGAGAACAAAGTATTTCTCGTACAGAGATTGACTGTATGGGCATTTACCGGATATCTCACCTTCCAAAAGAAGGATGAATCTAGAGGCTACCTGGCCCGATTACAGACTCTGCCTGAAGAAATAAAATGTAATCACTTTCTGAATAATAGATCTGATGATCAACTTCGCTCTGATACCATGTAGAAATTTGAATAATATAACACTTATTCACAGAGATTATCCTGATTATACACTATTTTCGGAATGCATGCATAATACATAACCTCCTCTACCATTGATCATCAATTTGCGGAATTAAAAAAAACAATCGCATGTGCACATTGAAACATCAATCACACATATCAACACAGTATGTAACGGGGAAAGCATACAGCTGAAAACCCTCAACTATCTGTATATTATAATGATAGAGAACATGTAACAATACATAGTACAATACTCCTCACAAGTACTTAGTACTATCTCCACATGCTACACACAAATGGTCAAACAATGTACTATAAATGTATATCAGTTGTTAATAAAAGATGTATTCTCATGTTTTATCTTTCAGATTCCTTTACTGCCCATGTGTGTTTAACATGGTATTAGAGCAGGCATACTCCTGCTCTGCATAATTTCTTTGAGCCATTTGTCTTATGGTCTTTATGAGTTCGTCCTATCTTTAGTATCTCTGCCTTTGTAACTCATATCATCCTGATTCATATAATCCATTGTCCTAACAATGGTATAATCTACTGCTCAAGGTCTACCATAATCATTGTCTGTGCCCTCTGCGCTCCCTGGGCTATGCATAATTGACCTCTCTGCGCTCTCTGGTCTCTCTGCCTGATATTGGTGTAGGTTTGTCACTAAAAAATAACTCCAACATTTCTTGTTGTGCATTTCCTACGTTGTCAGATATGTGTCAGTCCCCATCTGGCCATTTCCTCCTTTATTTGTCAGTCTTCTAACCTACTTTAGACATTTCTGGCCCACTTAGACCCATCTCCTATTTTTCTACGTGCACATATAATGCCTAGTTTGGAAGTTGATTGTGTTGTTAGGATCGTTCATATTCATCACTGACTGTAATGCTTTGTGCTCCAAAGCCTTTGCTGATTGTAACGCTCTTACGTTTAAACGCTGCTTGAACACAGAACCTCCTGGCTCCTGTCATCCTCATGCACCAAGGCGTTATTCCATAATCTCACCATTGATTCTTTATGCTCTACTATGCATCTACGAGATTGGTCAATCATGATAGCGATTGCCCCTCGTCTCTAGTAATTACGATTTACTTCCATGCTTTTGGAAACACGAAGGATGTTTTCTCATGCCAGTTTCGAATCCGGTTGTCGTTAGGTTTATACCTTGCTCTGTAACAGTGTGATTCATGTAGTCTTCCAAAAAAAGGAGCATCCAAGGGACCACCAGGTGCTAAGAACAATCATTCATCCATGAAGGCATCTCGTTTAGCAGCATTAAATGCGCTCAAGACCTGATCTTTGGACGGGCACTCATGACCACATTGCTTAAATCGAAGTTGAGACAATTTGGAACTGCAGCGACAACTACAACTTCGTCATCTCCAGAAGGCGAACCGATAGAAACACCTTCACCGGGGATAGCTAGAGCAAGTATTGCAGGATACCAAGACACTAGGCTTATTTATAAATCTGTTGGGTGCACAACAAAAGCCAGTTTATGAGGAAGAATCTATCCAAAAATATGGCATGACAACTTTGGAAGAAAAGGAGTCAGAGGTGAGCTTCGAAGTAGACTCAAACCCTAGATGTTTGAAGGATTGTTGATCCCTGCACCGCTGGCTGTCCTTTTACGAGGACGCAAGGCACAACGCTGTAGCATGTCATAGACTCTACCTGGTGTCCTCAAGTTAGAGTTGAACCCAGATTGTCTCCTATATATTAAAAAAAAGGAAAAAAAGGGGGTAGAGGCCCTGCAGGGGTATTGCAGCGATATACATGTAAATGAATGGTGCAAAGGTACGCAGGTAAAATGAAAAACGAAAATAGAAAGGGCACTTTACATTGAATTTGAAATTGTCAAATATGATAGTTGTTTTTATGAATGTTTGAATTTGAAATGTCTAATATGAAGAATGCTTCTATGAATTTTCAGTGAACATTTGATTGGATGCATGTCATAGGATAAGGATTGATGGGATCCACGTTATAGGATTCACAATGGTGGGAATAGATCAATATGTCATCTCATTTGAGTTATTTAATGTCCTGGGTTGTATCTAATTTGAGACTCACTGCTGTAGCAACTTTTCAAGAAAACAATGTACATTCACTATTGGAAAAAGAAGATGAGTACACAAATATTTGGAGCCTATGCTTTTGAAGAGTGCCTTGCTGGAATATCTTATTTGTAAGGATGATATATCAGAGTCTCCTTGCTGAAGATAATCCCAGGTTCCTCTATCTCTGTGTATTGTAAATTCCGTTTGTGAGTTAATGAGATATCTGATCATATGTAATAATAATAAAAAGATGTGTAGAATGTGTTCACAGTCTTCAAGGGTTGTGCCAGATGGTCCATTGGAATGCTGCCCTAGTGTGGCATTGTATTTAAAACTCATTATAGTGCATTGATTACTTGATTTTATTGCTACATAAAGAGTTTTGTGGGCTGATTGTAATCTTTTATGGAGAAAAGTTTAGTCGGTTGTATTATCAGAACATAGTGTTGGTCAATTTTATGTAATGGATTGTAATTGGTGCTTGCTAGTTGTACACTGATTATTTGCTGACATTTATAAAGTATATTTCTATGTACTATGATTGGGTATTACTTTTATGCATTGAGTAGTAGTTGTGATTAGTTTTTAAGGTGTAAACCTGACATTGAAGAAAAAATGGCCAGAATCAGTGAAGTATTAGAGTTCCTCAAAACTCTCATATTGTTTACTAATCATGATACATTAAAAGTCAACAAAGTTTCTCTCACAGACATTCAGGTCTGTCTACAAAATGCATAAGAGAAAATTGATTTTTTGCAGCTCCAATATTAGCTACAGCAAGAAGAATTAAAACTGAGGAGTCATTCTGAACATGTTTTTGTTCAGAACATTGAGACTGCAACCCATCAGAAGCAAGTCAATAATGTTACAGTTGGTTCAGATTTAGTACCCAATAAAGTAGCAGTTGTAGATGTAGATGCAGAAACTCAGTCTGCACTTCCCAAGCCCATCATCAGACCTTGGGAACAGCTTGTCCACAACAAGAACATAACTAGTCTTGGATATGAGAAGAACTTGTCCTTTGATATTCCATACTACTCCAAGCCCATTCAGTTTTAGAGTGCTGGATTCATTCATGACAGTTCACCTCTAGCTGTTCCAGATTCTGTCCCCCTTCCACAGCAACAACAACAACAGAACGTGAAATGCCAACACTGTGACCAAGTTGGCCATTTGAAAGATCACTATTTTGATCTTCATCCATATAAGCACTGTCATAAAACCACCCATTCTTCACACAGATGCTTCAGAAATAAACGTCCTGAAAGAATAAAGATTCAACTTGGATGAATCTCTTCTTGGCAATGGGCATCAACAGCCAAGAAGATATTCCAATCACATGTCAGAACTTGTTCCAGAGTATTGAACAGTCTTGCAGTTGAGTTTTCTCCATCATCTCACCTTGTATCTGACAGGGGGGAAATGATGGTCATCTACAAGATTCAAAGCTACATCAAGCGAGCCTGCACCACAACCTGTCACACCAGTTTCAGAGTTGTAACCAGAAACAAAGATGCCCCTGAACATGCCTTCAGTTGGTAATCTGGGACACTTCCTCTAACAAAAGACTTCAGCTTCTTGCCAGTTTTGGAAGAATTCCAGGAACAAAATTGGGGACACTTCCTCTAGTAGAAGACTTCAGCTTCTTGCTAGTTTTGGAAGAGTTCTAGGAATTGCATTAAGCATTCCAGAGTTGTTGGTCATCCCTAAACCATCACAGGTTGAGACTTCCCTTTCCGGGTTGAATTTCTCCCTTTTATGCGGGGTGAGACCTCCCTTTCAAGGTTGAAGGTTTCCCTCTTCAAAAACAATAGGAGCACTTCCTCTAGCAGAAAACTTCAGCTTCTTGCCAGTTTTGGAAAATTTTCGGGAACTACACTAAGCGTTCCAGTGTTGGTGGTCATCCTTAAACCACTACCCTTTATACCAACATTTGAGAGAGCACATTCAACCTAGTGCTGCCATGCATTGTTGCACATTTTGTATTACAACTCTCTTCTTGGACTCATACATAACCCTTCGAATTAAGGGGGGGAATGTTGGACACCTAATCCTCAATGGGTTAGTGTGGAAGCCGAATAGACAAAAGAAGTCCAAGAGACCTTGGGATGTGAAACCCAACGGCCAAACAATGTACTATAGATGTATATCAATTGTTAATAAAATATGTATTCTCATGTTTTATCTTTCATATTCCTTTGTTGCCCACGTGTGTTTAACATTTCTAAATCAGTAACTCATTCATCTAGACACAACATTGGTGAGGTTGAGTAGAGAAGCCGACTATGAAGATCCTGCAATGGTCTGATGCAATAAAGCACTCGAGGCCATGACTACTTGTTATGAGCATGGAAATCCTTGAGCTAGTGGAAGTCTAGTGCTGCTATTGACTTGTGACAAGTCGAGTAGAGTTATGATTGCGTGGAGCGTGTTGCAGGATACAAATGTCATTGGTACTAAGGTTGTGCTTGGTGCATGTTGTGGAAAATATAAAAGACGAGATGGAAGATGAGTCTAGCATATGAGGAGGCCGAGCTTTGCAGAGGATTAGGGTTTGAGCATTTAATTTTTTTCAAATCTATGTGAGTGCGTTATTATGGAGAGCTAATAGCCCAAATGAATATGGTAGAATTTTCGACCACCCACAAGGCATTTGCGTGTATAAATCCTTGCTCTAGCTTAGCAGAGGATTTAGGGTGCTATGTTGGGGTTTTATTTTACCTATTTTGGTTCAGTGGATCCTGCTTTCTTTCACCGGTCCAATATCGCCGGTGGTTTTTCCAACTTGAGAAGAAAGAGAAAACGTGATATTTGGGGCAAATTTTGTTCAATCTCAATGTTATTTGCATGGAAAGTTTAGGATTAAGTCATATTTTTCCTTTGTTCAAAGTAGAATTCATTTGTTGTGTGTTAATTTTCCCAGTGAGCAACTTGATGCTTTATCTATTGGTCTTGCATCTGTTGCTATTGCAGTTGTAGCAAATAATGTTGTACCTGTTCTTGCTGTTGAAATGGGGAATCTTGCATCATATGATAAGGAGAAAATGACCAAGTCGAGGGACAATGGTGTGTCGAAATTGATGGTGGAAAGGGTTCTGCTGTATTGGCACCAAAGAGGCTTGTAATCTGACTTCTTGTTATTGAATAACATTCTTGTCTATCTATTAAAACTAAGACGATGCTTGTTTCACAGATTGTTCTCTATTACTAGTTTGTAATTGAAGCTGTCATTTTCCTTCATTTTGTTTTGAACCTGTGGAGAGCCCATGGTTGTTTGTTTGTGACCCGGGTTTTGACAGAGAAGGGCTTGACTTTTGTGACCATTAGAAAACTTGGTTGAGGTGGTACAATTTGAGTATTTGCAACTAAATAAGTTGAAAACAACCACATCGGTAAAACTATCATGAATCCAGGACGTGACAACGTAGTCATATAATGAGGATAGACATTTCCAAGGTTAGAAAAAGTACTAGGATTCTTGTTAATGGAGATTCCTTAAGCAGTAACTTCCGTAATTGTTGCCATTATATTAAACTCAAATAATTTTTATTAGTAATTTAAATAATATTCATAATCCACACCTAAGGTTTGTAAAACATAAAAAGAAAAAAATAACACACACTAGTAAATCTAAGGAGTCAAACCATGCATACAAAATTTTTATAGCGAAATCTCTAGTTGGTAATGAAATCCAACATCGTGGAGTTCAATGTGAAAAGTGAATAAAGATAGAGCAGGTGGAACCAATTACACTAACAACCTTCTTAATGAACATGATGTGGTGCAAGTAGTTTCACTTATGCCATCTCAAGTGAATAATACCCTCCAAAAAGGTCTAATTGAGTCTAGCAAATGTCTCTTCCAAGTACATCCGAGAATTCCCCTCTACCGCCACCTTGGGTAATAGCCCTAAGATTATGGTATCTAAGGTTACCACTTACGACAATTTAACCTGGGGGGACAATCACAGATCAGATGTACACACAAGGGTAGAGTAACAAAGCTCAATCCCCTTGAAATTTCCTCAACATGGTTAATCTGAGGTTTACCTTCAAGTGACTACCAAGCACCTTTGAAACCATTTGTAATACGTGTAAATAAATCTACCATAACCAATGAAGTGGGGTTGATCAGTCCACTAGGTTTGATATGATCTCGTGGTTAACTCCTTTGTTATCAGAGCTTCTTAGAGCTAACCTGTAATAAATGGATTTACTCCCTATTGAAATATTCTAGTGTTTGTTTGTAGCTTTGGAAACTTAAATCACTTCCTTATTCCAAATCCCTACAACATGATATAATGTAGGTGGAAAGGACCCTAAAATAATACAGATTCTAATTGATTTTATTAGTGTTGTTTTTTTTAAGTTTTTACTTACTCAATGGGTAAATGGATGTGAAATTGATGGTGTCATGACCCGACTCAAAACTTTAATGCAATCGAACATGATATTGTGATAATTTCATTTTGATGAGTTATAGCTAAGTAAGGAGAGAGGTTTTTAATTAAAATATTAACTCTAGAATGCACCACTTCTAACTTTCCAATGCAATTCAAAGCCCTAAGTGCCAAACCATGTAATGTATTATATGCACAATTTTCTTGAAAAATATGCAAATGTAATCTATGCACAATTTTCGCTCATGTTATGAAAATGAGAATTCTAACTATACAAATGTAATCTATGCAAGATAATTCTTCAAAAAAAACACAAGAAGATTCCAAATCAGCAAAAGAACAAAAATACTATTTTCCTTCATTAATGTAAATAAAGAACCAATCAAACATAATTAAAGGAAATTGGGTGAAAAATCCAAAGATCAAAAGTGATGACACTTAAAGGTAATTAACACTCAGATGCAACTAAGCTGCCCGGCCACCCCCCCCCCCCCCCAAAAAAAAAAAGAAAGAAAGCAAAAACACGAAAACATTATTAACAAACTAAGACAAACCTCTGAGTAATGACCAAAGAAAATCAAATTAAGAATTTCTCAAAAAGAAAATTCAAAACACCCAATAAAATTGACGAGACTCTATAAGATTGTAAACAAGCTTAATAAATCATAAAAACAAAAAATTTGGACTTAAATCAGAGAAACCCTATCTTTTTAAAGAAATTTACAGGGTCATGCAGGTCATTGGTTCAATTCAGTGTGTATGCGCACTGTGCACCACAAAAAACTGCGCAAATTTGCGCTCTGTCTAATGGAAAACTGCACAAACCTAAAAACTTAAGAAAAAATAAAAAACAAAGGTCTCAAACCAGAAATTTCAATTCTTAAAAGGGTCTAAAGGCGACAAGGGTCCCAACAGGACACAATGGAGAGTTCTCATCACAAGCGGAGTCGGCAATTTGTTAGGCGAACAAATCACCTCTTGTGGACAAGAAGGGTCTCCCTAGATTTCCAACAAAACCTAGTAACAAACATTAAAAGAATTGTTGCCTTTCCTTAGATTATAACTAAAACATGAAACATGTAGTATGCGAAGAATCACTTACCTATTAGCGATGTGATTGTAGAAGTCATTTCAGTGCTTTCCACAACCATTTTTTCCTCAATGCCTTACAGGCTTTCCCAATTCTTTCCACAACTTCTCCATGATGCTCCAAAAGAGATCTACATAGAAAAAACATTCAAAGGGATCAAAGCATCTCGCATACAAAATCAAAGGTAAATTAAATCCCTAAATTAACATACAACATGTATTTGAATCAATAATCAGTTATAAGCCATGTGAGTGATTAATGAATCTCACAAATAACATCAAAATAGATGCAATTAGGAAATAACAACTACTTTGTATTAAATTCAAATGAGAACATGCTTACAACTTGGTTTCCTTGATGTCACAAGCCTCTTCCAATGGTATTCATTCCTTCCCTTGATCACAAGCTCTTCATACCCAAAATCAGCAGCATAAGTTTAAAAATCCAAGTCTCTCTTCTTCCTCTAGTCTTATGCTCAATTTATAGGCAAGAAGAGGAGGTTTCTAGTTCCTCTTCTCAAGGGATATGATGCTTAAGAGGAGGAGATCAGTTCCATGAACCAAGGGATGAGGTGTAGTTATGTAGTAGTTCGAGGTTTCTAATTTGGATAAGATTCTTCCATCAAAGCTTCTATAATTTTCTTTTTTATTTTTTACTTGCGTGAACATGATTGAACAGTTTATAATGGAAGACAATGCACAAAATCACACAAGCCACAATGGTAAAAAGCACACATCACAGGTAATTGCTAGGAAAACTACGCAGATACTCAAAATTGGTTTTTAAGCAGTGCAACCCAAAATTATTTTTGTTTGTGGTATTGTTTTACTTCCAGCTTCATATGGGATTCACTTGAGACACTCATTGTATCGCGAGAGCTCTGAATCGACAGTCATGGAGAATATTTTTAGTGTAACAGTCAGCCTGACATTGTGTTCCTGGCGGAATGCAGAGTCATCACAAAGAGATAAGGTGTCAGGATAATGTGAACCAAGATGAAAATTCTTGACATATAGGATTGGTCCTAGGAAGAGGAGGTAAGAGGGGCCCATTGTCCATGTAAGCCCGGTACAGAGTAGTCGGTGGGTAATCAAATACATATTTTAGAAACTGTCAAGAGAGAGAGCAAGCAAGGTGACATTTCTAGTAGGATCCACATGGAAGGCATTTGGATAATTCAAGGAATGAAATCCCTTGGGCTTTTGCTGGGCATGGTGAATATGTGTGTTTGTGTGTGTGTGTGCATTTTATTTATAAGTATGGAATCATTAACGTGGAAAAAATAATTACCCATTCCTCTAATGGTAACCTGAAGGGTTGAGTGACATTATCAAGTGATATCAGAGCATCCATGTTCAATGCTTTTACTAGATTGCCTTTGTCATGGGAAAGTGATGATTTTGGAAAAGAAAGGACTAAATAACAATTTCAGAGTTAAAAGCTTGTCTGAATTATTTGTTATTGTTTTGATGGTAAGATTGTGCCAGTATGAATTGTTTGGTTGATAACAAATCAACAAGGGCAAGACCATAGTCATAAATATGTTGTTTATCGTTAATTATCATGATAAAAGGATTGAATGATTTATGCATATGATTTGTAAATGTGTTTGTACACTAACATGGTTGTTTTGTCACAGTAGAGAACCCCATGCCAGAACCATGAATCCAAGCTCATGGTCATGATTATGTGTTTATTTATTATTTTGAAATGTCTAACAATGTGTTTGGTTGACAACCAATCACAATCATCATAAAGTAGAAAATTTATAGTAATGAGGATTGGAATGGTTAAGTATAGTTTAGATCATTCACAACATGGAAGCAATGGGGTCAGAACTAATGAAGAAGAGAGATCAATTGGCCAAGTGGGAGGGAATCACTCCCCATACTGGATGGAGACCTTTGATAATTTTTGCAACTGCAGTCAAATTCCACCTTCGAAAGCTAAAACGAACCAAGATGATGATTGCATTAGATTCCTGTTTTCGAAAGGACCAAAATTGACCTAAATATCACCCAATTTGGTCAAGTGGAAGTTGAGTCATGAATTATTCATACATGTATTATGGAATGGGTCAGCCCTAACCACATGGGTAACTACTTAGGTTGGCCTTAACCCAAGTGGACCCTCATAAAAGCCTATAAATAGAAGAAACCTCAAGCTCATTTGGACACATTCTATCAAGCTATCTTCTCTTCTCTTATTGTCATGGTTTGCACAGGTTCGACGGAAGGAGTTATCTCAAGGGTTCGAAATGACAGGTGTAAGGATCGCTCTAACTTAGGGTTTTTTGATCCCTAGATGATGGCACAAAATTGGACATTTTTGTCTATGGGTGCCAGAACACAGACTTATGGGAGCATCCAGGGATCCTTGGATGCTAGGAGAATGATTTATGGGAGCGTTCAGGGATTGAGGGTTAGATCGAGTTGTACTAATCCCTAGACGCCCGCACATAGTGGTCTTGAGAGTGTCTAGCATGCTATAAATGCTTGCACAACAATTTTATGAGAGCGTACAGGGCTTAAAGCAGGTATGGGTATGTTTGAGCCCAGATGCTCTCATCCAATTCATATAGGAACGTCTAGATCTATTTCAGATGTTGTCATCCAGTTAAGTAGAGAGCATCCAGATCTGCTATAGACACTTGCACAACTCCTCCTCCCTGCGTCTAGGACTCATGGATGAGATTTCTTTATTCCAAAGATTTTTCTTAGTGACAACAATGTTCAACAATATTCAACAGCTTATTATAGTCAGTGGCAACACAATTCAACCATCAGAATCAGGGTTTTGTTTTCAAGAATGATAAGATTTGTTTCATGGATATCATAGTTGTTTTGTTGCTCATGGATCACTGTACTCTCTTTTTCTGAATCATTTGATGACGATCTAAGAAGAAGAATATTTGCAAGGATTTTCCCCATAGTGGGTTTGGCCCTGGTCTCGGACCAATCCTAGTGTATCTATGTATGTGCATGTTTTTCTTCTATTTTTCCTTTATGTTCCATTGCATTGATGATGATGATGTTGTTTCTCTTTATATATAATTCCATCTGCCAATATATAATGGTGTAGATATGAATACTTTAATGATGATATGGGGTGAACTTAATGTATTAATGATGAAATGCAATTATCAAATCAAAGAACGGTGTCGCCCTATGAAAAATTAACATCGTGTCAGAGCTGGGTTGAAGAAAAGCCATGGAGATCACCTCGATGATGACACCTTTGATGGTATCAAGAAGACAATGGTGGAGACCTAAAATAATTCTAGTGTTTGAAGAAAACCCTATGCATCTTGATTATTAAGGATGGATTCTATGAGGATAGGATTGGAGAGAAAAACCATGGTTTATGGAAACTATATGAGATATGGAACCTAGTTGGTCAATGTGAAGATGCTCAAGCACTTGTGGGATATTTGATGAAGACCTAGATGGGATAATCCCTAGTAGACCTGGTTGGACACTTGAAGGAAACATTGGTATATGGACCATGGACATTGATGGCTCCTGAAGATTGGTTCAAGAGGGAGAGGATCACCTCTCATTGAAGATAAGTAGTTCTTGACTGATGATGTTTCTTACTTGTTAGACTTATAGATCTAATTATTATGTTTATTGATTGCACTTCCTACATATGTATTTGAATATATGGATGTTTCTAACCTCCTTTATGAGATGTGATGAGTAGATCCTTCTTGAAGTTCATTTTGAGATGCAGGTCTAGAAAGAGATAAAGAGGTACTTGATGAAAAGATGACAAAGTGCTTCAAGTGGCCTATGTCTAATGAGAAGGTGCAGATGTATTTTAATACCACAAGGTATGGATGGTATGTTGTGTTTTAGTTATTGGCTCAGTAAGCCCTAAGGTATGATGAGAATATATCTTTATTTAATGGCTCATACATGCATATGAAAGTGACTAGGATCTATGTTTCCTATGATGAAATGATGCACCCGGTATGAGGCTATATAATGTTGATAGATTGATACACTTGATGTTTGACTAACATCTATGATCTATATATTGGATATCTTGATCCTAGAAATAAGGTTAGCACCTTGGCTCTAGTAAATGATATTCTTGATACTTGTTGTGATGGATTTCATATAGAATGATAGCTCATTGACTCGTACACATGAGTCTATTGGTAATGCTTGCGATAAGCATGATGGAAACATATGGAAAGAGAGATTGGCACTTTTTTTATTTTGATAAAGCTTTATTGAATGACCTAACATGATCTTATTGGTCATGGAGAGCATGGTAACCTTGATGTGAGAAGTATAATTCTAATATTGATAAGTAGATCTCTTACTAACTATGGTCATTTCTTGACAACATATGGTTAAACTGAATGTCCTAACTTGATGAAATGACTTGATAGAAAGTGCTATTATGTTCATAATCTTTGAGATATGATGTTGCATCTATCTGCTACTTTAAGTCGAACCTTTGATGAAATATTGATGGTATGATGTTGATAGCCATGATAGATATATGTTTATGATCTAACAAATTTTTGATTGCCTGACTCTAGTAGAGACATGTTGATGACATGAATAAAGATGAATGAAGTAGATCCCCAATCAGAGAGATAATCTCTTCTTAAGAGTCATACCCATATTACTATTTGCATTATGTGTCGCTGAAGTATGATTTATGTGCATCTACAGTATTGATCTGCAACAGAGTCTCAGATCTAAAGCTTGTACATAAATTAGGATCTCTAATCTAGACGCGGTCATAGATTTGGGAGATCTTGTCCCTGGATGCACGCATGCTAAGGCCCAGAGAAAATCCATGAAGCTAAAGATGATCCTATGCTAACCTAAAGGGAGTGTCTAGGGGTTTAACTACAGTTGACCATCATTTAAATATTTCTGAAGCTATTTGAACTCTGAAACAGAATGTTTCTAACATATTCAACCACTATAATTTGATTTCTGAAGTTGTTGAGTTAAATTATTGATCAAATAAAAATGAAGTATTGTGCATGAAATCGAATCGTCACAGATGTGTTGTAGATAAAAATATTTGCAAGCAGGAAAAGCTTGAATGTTTTCCATAACGTGAACATGCAAATTGAAATTGAGTTTGCATGTGACCAGGACATACATATAGATATGTCACTATGTTTGCGCTACAAGAGGTTTGCATGATTTGGCCAATTGATATAGATGAGCAGTGTTTATTGTTTTGTCACAATACTCGACAATAAATTTGAATTGATGATTAAGATATGTTTTGACTATCGATCTCTCTACAACAGCGAATTTGGACTTGATCTAATGTCTAATGATCTGATTTGACATTTTTTTATTTTCCCTTATGTCTATGTTATGTGGGAATAATGACTTATGTGGGTATTCGAAAAATGATTTTGTATTGGCCTCCTCGTTCCTAGCACAATGGTTTAGTTACTGGTACTTGTTGGATTCAACATGAAAATGGAACTTGCTTTTTGACTCATCCTTGGTATATGAATTTGCACCTAGTGACACAAATGACTTGCATTATGATTATGAGAATGACTTGATAAAATTCAAATTGATAATGCATGGTTGATGACAACTTGTTGGCATGATAATAAATTATGTCAAGATTTTATATGAGCACCACCTGTCTCCTGGTTGAAAAAATTGATACTGTAATAGTGATTACTTTGATAAGGGTTGTGATCTAGCTTCTAAACACTGATGATCTGAATTTGTTGATATGATTTATGTAAGGCTGATTATGTTGGCTTAGCAAGGCATTAGGCTTAGATGATTGCATGAAGAAAGCTCCCCAATCCAGATATGTCTATATTTGACAGTTATCTGATGAAGTTAGGATGATGAATTCCAAGCTATGACTTTGTTATTGGTTATGGTTTTGGTTTTATATCCTAATAATCTACTCTTGACAAGTGATGAGCCTATGATAATCTAAATTAGAGATAACGTCTTAAGATCGAAACAATGTATCATGGGATATTTTCTATAATTTGGGAAAGAAATTCCATATTGTAAAACTATTGGAAAATATTTTTGAATAATGAAAATTCAAATCCTTCAATACTCCGCTTTGAAGCTCAATATGTTGTTGAACTTGACATGGCACCCGACAGTTGATTGACGCATTGATGTTCTAATTTGAACATCCATTTGTATATGTATGATGTGCATATAAATTGAATAAATTTATGATTGAGCTGCTTCATTCACATAGGGTAACCACCGAGCTTGCTTTAAAATATCTGCATGAGGTGTTCTATTTTTTAGAATGAAATATTTCTCCTATGGTATGTGTTTGCATGGATTTATCACTGATATTTGAGATTATTGTTGATAAGAACATTTGGATGTTACTTTAGTATGAGACCTGCCATGATATCTTGGATGAGAGGTTGATAGCATGACCGAGGTTGAACATGATGTTGCTAGAAGGGATAGTTGTGAGGCAAGATGAAGAAGCTCCTTAGAGAGATATCTGAGCATGATCTGGATATGACATGGATACATTGTGATCTGATTAGCATAAAGTCCCGTGTTTATAGCTAGGACTGAGATACTCTCACATATTGAGACAATGGAGTTGTTTGAAACAAGCTCAGGCTTGTGGTTGGCACCTCCTTGAGAGGGAGGATGATTATTGTATCCTTTTGTGATTTATATAATTATATATGATCTGACATGATATTTGATTTGATGATCTCTATGAACAGGAAACAACTACTATTGAGACAAGATGATGATGAGAGTAGTGTTGATCAAGAACACTGAGCCAACTCTTCCTCCCTGTTTGGGCTCTTGGGGTTAGGAATTGAGATGGAGGGCTCCTGGGGTTGATGGATCTTTGAATAATAAGGTAATTCCCTATCTGTTACCCATAGGGTTGAGGATGATGCTCCCCTATCTTTATAGGGTCGAATAATGCTTCTCTCATGTCTGGTATTTGCAGAGTATACCCTAGTTGGCATCATACCCAGAAGTAGGGCTTGATGGGAATACTATTCCTCTTTTGGCCAACGAGTTGAGAGTGTACTTGGGGATATAAAACCCAAGGTGATTATGATGTGGGTGTTCTACCACATGACAACTAAGAGTCATTGTTGGGAAAATTAGTAGGCAATAGGATTGGGTTGAAAGTTACTCCCCCATCTTTATAGGGTCGAATAATGCTTCTCTGATGTTTGGTCTTTGCAGAGTATACCCTAGTTGCAATCATACCCAGAAGTAGGGCTTGATGGGAATACCATTCCTCGTTTAGCCAACGAGTTGAGAGTGTACTTGGGGATATAAAACCCAAGGTGATTATGATGTGGGTGTTCTACCACATGACAACTAAGATTCATTGTTGGGAAAATTAGTAGGCAATAGGATTGGGTTGAAAATTAGTAGGTGTTATTACCAAAAAATTGATCATCTAGTCTAATTTACTAGATGGATCAAAGTACACCATGTAAAGCCAATTTTACCATAGTAAAATTGCTTTCAATGTGAGAAATTACTTAATAAACCACCTTTGTTAAGTAATTTATAGTCAAACCTATGAAGAATAATTAACTAGATCCCTATTTCTTTGATTTTCTTTTAGGAATAATTAATTAAATCATTGTTCAATGATTATTCCTTGTCATATTTGACCCAATCATGAAAAATAAACAGATAAATCATTAATTGTCTTATTTTTCTCTAAGAATAATTAATTAATCACTAAGTAATTATTTTTCTTTGTCAAATTTGACTAAATCCCTTAGGAATAATTAAATAAATCCTTATTTACTTATTATTCCTTAACTAATTCCTTGAGATGATAAATAAATAATTTATTTATTTATTATTTCTAAACAAAAGTTTAAATACTTTTTCCCTCCTAAACAAATATAATAAAATATTCCAGGTGGTTATTCCAAGAATGGGATCAATAATATTTTATTATTTCTTATTATTCGAGGATAACTCAATATTTTGTTATCAATAGAAGGGTTTTCCATTCATTATTCACTTTTGATTATTTTCATTGTTGCACTCATTGTTGTAACTCTGATTATTTTCATTGTTGCACACCATATTTTTGTTAGGTTTACACATTATAGAGCAGAGAGACTCCACACAAGTTGAAGACGTTTGAGGATAGAAAAGAACCCATCCTATAGAGGGGGACTGGTAGCATTTATTTGTTCCCTTCATGGGTGTTATAATAAAACTATTCTTTGTATATCTGGTTTCCATATGATGACTGGAGTTATTACTCTTTCTTTTTGTTGTTTAAATATGATTGTGGCATAGATCTGGACTTTGGCAGGTTCTGTTTCTATCAGTTGCTTCAGATCTACAATGTTTAGCAGCCATTTATATTGTTGAGATTGTTTTTCATTCATAATATTAATTGGGTTCTTTTCGTACATCTTTGAGAAGAAAACACTACGACAGTAGGCCATCTCATTAAAACCTTGCATAGAAAAGAAAAAATATTTGAGTGGACTACATAATGTGAAAAAATATTTGAACAATTAAAATAGTTTCTCACCCATGCACCAATGCTAAGAATTGTATATCCTGACAAGGATTTCGTGGTGTGTATTGATGTCTGCAAAGAGGGACTCAATGAAATCTTGATGTGAGAAGGGAAAGTTGTATGTTATAAGTTCATAAAGTTAAATAAGCATGAGGTAAATTATGTGACACATGATTTAGAATTGGCTGCTATCATTCATGACTTAAAAATGTGGACACATTACCTCCTTGGTAGCAAATTTACAATCATGACAGACCATAGTTCGCTCAAATATTTCTTTTGACAACCAAAGTTGAATGCTAGGAAATCAAGATAGTTGGCCATGCTTAGCGAATTTTACTTTGAAAGAAAGTACATAAAAGGTAAAGAAAATAAGGTTGTTGGTGCTTTGAGCAGAAGAATTCAAGTAAATCACTTGGCAGTGGTAAGTTCCTACATGACATATATGATAGAAAGAGAAACCTATTGGACTGCAAGATGATAAATATCAGCAAGTGAAAGAAAAATTGTTGTAAAGTGGTGAGGATGAAGAATATCACCTCATTTAGGATGACCTAATCAGGTTCAAGGGCAGAATTTATGCGCCTAATAGTGATGAAATGACAAGGTTGATAATGAAAGAGTTCCATGTTAAGCCTTATTCGGGACATCGAGGGTATCAAATACCCTTGCCACTATTAAAAGGCAAAATTACTGGCCAAATATGAAGAAGTGGCCAATTTCGTGTAAAAATGCATGGAATGAAAAAAAATAAAGGCTAATTGCAAGCATTTTATAGGATTATTGCATCCTATCCCTATTCCAGAATGGAAATGGGAGGAAATTTCTATAGATTTTATTACATGACTTCCTTAAATATCCAAGCAACAATGAAACAATCATTGTTGCGATGGATAAGCTTAGCAAGGTATCTCATTTTGTAGTAGTTAAATACACTAATTCTACTGGTGACATAACACAATTTTTCCTAAAGGAGATAGAGATACGACATGGATTCCCAAGAAGATTGTGTCAGACAAAGATTCTAGGTTCACTTTCAGGTTTGGAAGGAACAATTTGCAGGAATGGGAATAAAATTGGCATTTAGTACAACCTATCATCCCTCAATAGATGGGAAAATAGAGAGGATTAATAAAATCCTTGAGGGCATGTTAAGAATGTATGTGATGCATCATCCCAAGAAGTGGGAAGAATATCTTCCACTTTTCGAATTTTCATACAACAATCGATACTAATAATCCCTAAAGATGAGCCCGTTTGAGGCATTGTATGGTAGGAGTTGCAACACTCCTATTAGCTAGAGTGATCGAGCGAACAAATTCCATGTAGGACTAGATATGATCAAGGATATAGAGCAACAATACTATATCTTAAAACACAATTTGAAAGTGCCACGAGATAGATAGAAAAACTATGCAAATTAGCATAGGGTGCAGAAATAGTTCCAAGTTGGGGAGCATTTTTATCTAAGGATTAAGGCCAAGAAGAGTTCCATGAGAATTGGGACATGTGCCAAGTTGACACTGTGATATTGTGGGCCATTTGAGATCCTTGAGAGGATCAGACCAGTGGCTTATGGGATGGTTTTACCTCTATCAGTTAGAGTTCATGATGTTTTCCATGTTTCTTTTCCTAAAAGATATGTACGACACTCTAATCATGTGATTGATTGGTCTATGCTATAGGTAGAACTCCATTTAGAGCCAATTTGCATTCAATACTAGAGGAGTCTCATGCTTTAGAATCGATCCAGAGAGAAAATCAAGGTACAATGGAATCACTTTGGGCCAGAGAAGGCCACATGGGAAATGGTTGATGCCATGAAAGTTAGTTAACCCTTCTTGTTTGCTAGTTAAAGCAAGCGTGTACATGATTGTAAATACTAGATAGAGTTGTGTATATAAAGATCCATGAAATAGTATGTGTTGTGTTTTTTGTGTGTGTTTCATATGAGCAGATGAACACCGATGGAGGTGATCCATAAAGGGGGAGGGTATTGTGATAGCCCCACCCATGGATCTCTCATTAAATTTATTGTAAATATTTTTTCAATATGTGAAATAAAAAATGGGATCGAATCAAAGGGACATGGATTCTAGAGATGGGGAGGGGGATTGCTTGCTTGGGATGATGTGGTTTCTTGTGAAAGAAAACCTTAATTGTAGGACAACCATTAAAAATTGGTTTGTGTAGGAATTTAAGGGATTGGTTCTCAAATTAAATGGGTTGCAAGGGAAAGTAAGTGGGCCCCATGTTTCTTGAGAAACAACAATAAGAAAAGAGTACAGGAAGTCTAACAGAGATACTGTGCATGGTAGGGAAACAAGTTCACAATAGAAAATTAAAAACAAGGAAAAAGATAACATAAGGCATTCATTGGAGAGGAAAAAGAAGGAAAATGAGAAGGTAGAGGGGACTCGAGCATCCGGTGAGAGAAAGTCAATAGGATGTTACGAAGAGAAGAGAAGATAAGAGAATGGGATTGGTTCTCTGATTCCTTGGAGGCTATGGGTTGAGATGATAGTCTCTAGAGCCCTCTAATAGATTGGGCTACTTGGAGGTTGCGGTTTGAGATAGGATCCATGGATCCTTGTAAAAACTTGGGTCTCTAAAGGTTACGAGTTTATACAGATTGTCTAGATCCCTGTAACATCTTGGGTCCATGGAGGTTGTGGGTTGGGATGGAATCTATGGAGAACCATAATAGCTTGGGTCCCCTGGAGGATGTGGGTTGAGATAGTAGACTTTGGAGCCTTGTAACAAATTTGGAATAGGTCATCCTCAGGTAAAATCAAGGAAGACTTGATTGAATACTTATGGTTAGTGTATTATTTTAACAATGGATTCTAAACTCCCTAAAGGAGGTGAATCCATGTGTGAGGACTTAGGGTGAGGCAGAGTACCTATGGACTCCCTGTTCTATTGAAGGAATCATTTGTCGGCTGGTGGGATTGAGGAAGGAGGTCCTTTGGAGTCCCTATTTCAGTTGACAACTAGTATTTTCACCCCTTAAGCATCCCCCTCATACTTTTGAATCTAGCTCAAGAGTGATAGTTGCAAGTAAGTGTTATTGCAATTGTTTATGATTGGGCATAGAATACTTGTCCTAGACTAATTTTCCCTACAAGTTCAAAGATAAGTATCTTCTTGTACTTGTTTATCTATTGATGAAAAATGATGCATTCCTTATTGTGATAGTTCTAGATTCTGGAACTGTATTTGTGTTGTTAATGTATGAATATGTGGATGCATTTTTATGCGAACACAATATTGATGGACATGTTGAATATATGTGTGTGTGTTGTTTATCTAGAATGAGTGATGTCATTAAAATAAACTAAGTGAGCATGAGCTTCTGAACTAGAAATAAGATGTTGTGTGAATGACTTGTTGGTGTTGAACATAGAACAATAGGTGCACAAAATGTGTAATAAACTATATGATAATAAGGTCTAAGTTATAACGTTGAATTGAATATTAATCCGAATGAAATTCTTAATTGTATTGAGAACAACACATAAGTGAATAATAGAGGAACATAAGGCCATGTTTCAGGCCTCAGAAAAATCCATAAGAGCTTGAATTAAAACTTGAAACAGTGGGCTCAAAGTCCCTTTTTTTATTAATTTGAAACAGTTAAATGGAAGGCCTTCTGCTTAGCAAGGTCTTCATTCGCTTACGTCCATTTATTTACTTTTGTTACAAGTTGTTTTGTTGCACAATAGGAATTTCATTAAAGCTAAGGGTTGTTTCCCTTAGGGCCATATGAGGCCATCAGTTTTAACTAAATGACCTCCATCCTTGCATTCTGAGTAGGCGGGATACCTTTTGTTGGTTTCCTAGTGTCACCGGTGAGGCACTGGAAGGTTATGTGTAGTGCCATGGAGTTTCTTACATGCTCAACATGGATTTTGGCACTATTAGCGTTTTGTGGGAAAGGTGGAAACCTCTTATGAGCCCATGCCAAGCATGTTGTAGTTAATTCATGTTGGAGTGCCTATCCCGCATGTGTGGGATTCCATATCCAAGAATGGGGAATGCAAGCAGTCCAAAAAGTCCTTGGAGTTGGATTCGCCTAAGCTTAGGAGGGGTAGTACCATGGAATGACATAATGAAGAATTGGCATTGACATGAAGCTTTGACGTTGATTTGGAGGCATGTTAGACCTATAAGGTAAAGCCACGACCGAAATAATGGCCCAAGGAAGTTTGGGTAGTAGCAGAGCTTGTTTTTGGAGCAATCGCAGAGATCCCCATCTAAGATATCACATGAGGTAGGGTCGAAGTCCCTTAGCCAAAATATGGTAGAGAATGGTAAGGAAAACTTGTTGCAGTGTAGAGGGATCAAGCCTTGAACTTATAATGAAACATCAAGGAACCTTGACCTTTTGTAGATCAAGCCCTAGTTGTGGAGACCTTCCATTGGTGTGGTTGATTTCCCCCCTTACGCGATGGATCACAAGAGTGTTGACATGGCCCAGAAGGAATACCCTAGCAGAATGGTTATGGGAAGAAAATGGAGTAACTAGGATCACGGTAGTGGGTACACATTAGCACCCATGCAATATCGACCATTATGCCATTGGTTGGGGATGGACCCACCTAATAGGTCATCCTGTTAGGTTCACTCTGGAGCAGTCACATGAGGTGCAGGTAGAAGGGAGCAGGGTGAGTGATACGGAATAAAGTGGCAGTGCCACCACGTGACCTAATTGGGAGCAAGGGTCATGCAAGGGTGCGACCCACCATGCATACAAGGCTTGGAGATAGAGCCCCAAATATTTACTCGGAACATTCCCCAGGACGCGAGTAGAGGAGAGTCGGGTTAAAGGAAATAGGATGATGTAGCATGATGATGTGCCATGAAAACATTTCCATTGGCTGGAAGGTTGGCCCATAACCACATATGTCTGAATGCCCAACCCAGAAGCATGAAAAGGAGGCGTAAAGGAAAAAGTCTGGAAAACCCTAGTGGGATGGTGCAAGAAGGTGACATGGATAGGTTTATGCCATCACTATAAAGTTATTGGTTGAGGATTGGACCACTTTCCAAATCAGCCCAATGAATTTCACTCGAACGTTTAGAGTAATAGTCATATATAAATTGTTGGGAGTTGAGCTCGCAGGATGATGTAAGTCACTTCACACAGCAGTACACACATATCCTATCAGTGGAGAAGGTTCCTACAGCCATGACCCCAGAATATATTAACAGGTTAGGAAATTGTAAGCATCGGGATGGAGGTAAGTGAGATGATGTGGTTGTGTTGGCGGTGGTCGCAGGAAGTTCATTGTGGTAGAACAATGGGGAGGAGGCCATATGGCCCCCCATACATGCAAGCATGACAGAGATTTCACTGGCAAAGGGATGACCTATAGCTAAATCAGCTTGAAGGTGTGTTCCTGGAGGAACAAAGAGTCATTACAAGAGACGAGGTGTCAGGATAATGTTAACTGTGGTGACATCGATTCGCAGATAGGCTTGGGCCTAGGAGGAGGAGGTAAGAGGGGCATGTTGTACATGTAAGCCCAATGCAAAGTAGTCGGCGAGTAACCAAATGCGTAGTTGGAAACTACTGAGAGAGAGAAAGTAGGATGATGTGTCCAACGGGACCCACCCGAAAGGCATTTGGCTAATATGAAGAATTAAGGCCTTACGGTTTTCAGTGGGCATGGTGAATATGTGTGTGTGTGTGTGTATTTATAAATATGGAATCATTAACGCAGAAATTAAAAATATATATATAAAAATAATTACCCCATTCCTCTAATGGTAACCTCAGGGGTTGGGTGACATTATAGAACTTATAATAAACAAATGGTGCAATATTAGGGTCATTAAATCATGCAACTTCAAATGAATTTTGTCTTTAGGTTGCAAATAAAACAATGAGAAGGCAATTTCTTTACTAACCCTGTCTTTCATTTCTTTAAAGGAGTTTCTACCATAACTAATGCTCTCCTCCTCCATATCATGTAAAAAAAAACATCAATCATCATTCCTACCCCACAATACACCTCTATGAAAATATCCAAACTGTGAAAAAGTATTTGGAGACAATCTCTAGTAGGGCCAAAGAGATTTCTATTTTCTACCTCATTCTAAAATCTCACGGAATACACCTCCATTTCATCAATAACAAGAGTGGAGATGTTTTCTTCCCAACGCATCTCCTAGGAAACATGTCCAAGATGGGGGTAAAAAGGTTCATAATTTTCTTTGCAAGCATATTTTTGCACCCAAAGACCTCTCCTACCATAAGGATATCCCACAGGAGGACGATAAAAACTTGCAACATGATAAAAGTTCACATATTATTTAACTATACATAAATCTCACTTGGAAAATTCGTATTTAAAAAATGTCTACATTTAAAACTACCTAGTCCAAAAACTATCTTATTCTTTGAGTTGTCATTTGGAGGATGATTGTCAGCTTCTAAGGAAACAAACTGAGAGCCATTATCCCTTGTACAAAACATCAAATTACCAATCATGCATAAGTATTAGAGATGGGATAACTTTTAACATTAAATATAACTTGAACAATATTTATGTTCAACTTTTACCTGAATGCTCATAGATGATTCATTGAGAATCAACATGGCCAACATCATTCTTAGTCCATTCACTTATGATGACAATATTTTTTCACATTAAATGTTTTGAAAGAAGAGAGTACTCACATGTTAAGCATTAAATTTATATATCATTTAGAATTGAAAATGTTAACTAGAAATTGAACATGTACCTGTATCATATACATTATACCCCTTAGAATTGTGTCCACTCATGAGGGAACCCCTATTAATAGATATATATATGCAGGGCCTATACAATTTACATCAGATTGTCAATCAGAAGCATGAGACACGTGTGATAAATTTTCTTGCATTAAACATCTCACTTCAAGATTTCTATTTAGATTTTACCTGAACTAACTCTATCAGACAATTGGTTGCTTCTTGAAGGTGGAGTACTGAAATCATTATCACTATCCTCAAGCTCAACCCATGCACCTATCAACAATGATATTTTTCCATATTAAACATGATTCAAACAAGATTATTCACATGTTAAACATTAAATTTATAGTGTAGCGTTGAACATGTTTACTAGCAATTGAATTTGTACCTATAGTACACCTAAGATACCCCTCAAAATGGCACCTAATATGTATGTTGGAACCTGACACTGCTCCTCCCATGGAGAGGCCTTGCAAGGGATCGTTGCAGGGGTTGTTTGATGTCATTGTTCCAATATACAAGAGGACTAGTTATTGACGTTAATATTAAAGATTGACATTTGACAAGAATTAAAGTTTAAATATGGATTTAAATATTTTTATTATTTAATATGAAAGAATAACAATGCTAAAAAATGGTTTAATATGAATCTACCATCATTTAAAAAATTAGAAATGTGATGTTGTCACAACATGAAAACATCATGGTTTTATCCTTGACATATTTGACATACTTTTATAAAATAAATGAGTAAAATAAAAGGATTACCAAGCTCATCATGCCCCATAAGTCAATAAATTACAAATTCCTTATGTAATGAAACAACATTGAAGTTTTTTTGAGCAAAAATAACCCTAAGACCATAAGGAATCGATTGGGTGTAAATGTAAAAACCCCGGTTAGATTTCCCGCTTATTTTAAGCATTGTAAATTTAATTTAATTAAATGGGTTGAGTTGGGGACATGGATTCCAGAGCAGAAGTGGAGGGAGAAGACTACAGGTGATGATGTCAACAAGGTGGAGCTTGGAGGTTCGAATCTTGAGTTTTTGGGCATGATTGTCATTAGGAATTACAAATTTAGCTGGAGGGTGGAGGGGGTTGGCCCTCTGGAGACCCGGTTCTAGCCACTAAATCCATAAGAAATTCCTTCACTCATGCTCTAGAATCTAGCTCGGGGGTGATTGGGTTGCAAGAAGGACCACTGTGTATCCCAATCTAAGATTGGGTGTAGAGTTGTAGTCTCTAGCTTAGTTACCCAATTCATGTTGAGATAAGTATATAACTCCATTGTTGTAAGAAAGGAACCTCATGTATACATTTTGGACTTGTTTGGATGTCAAATAACTGTGTATGTTAGGATAAACATCTGAATTTTGGGTTTCAAATGACTAGTTTTACAGTGATGCCAAAAAAAATTTCTCCATAGGGCCAACGTGACTTTCATCTTGTTATCCTTCATATTGCACAAGGTCTTTTGACTTTTATCACACCACTTGTTATTTTTATTGCATCAGAGACATATACTTTTCATTTTAGTCCAATTTATAAAAAATTTGCAATTTGATGGGCATTGATTAGTAAAGGGGAATTATTATTGGTGCACACAACCTCCTTGACACTTCCCTTTCCATATTGTTGACCATAATTGGTTGAAAGGCTAGGGTGTTAATGCGATATATTATATTATAGTGCCAAATTTTATGGGAGTTTGATATGGATTTCTATATTCATTTACAAATTGAAAATAGAAAAGTCTTTCCATTACCTACTTACGTTCCTTCATGATTTACTATTAGAGAAGCACGTGTGGCATCAAATTTGAAAGATATCAAGGATGTTCAAGTACATGTTTGATCATGAGTTAAGGATAATTGTAATTTGACATAATGACTAAAAGTATACTCCATGTCGATCCTTATTTTCCAGTGTTTTATTTTTTGTGGGTTCCACACTCTTGATTTACTAAGTATAATTGGAAATTTTTGGAAAATATGTCTACTCCATTCATCATTCAACATAAAGATCTCATTCCTTTCAATTTGTTCCTTGTGAAATATGTCAAAAATTTAGCAGATAGCCATGGACATGCAGGATAATTTTTGCTATGTTGAGGTTTCGCAAAAAAGATTTCACTACTAGAAAAAGTGTTTTCCTTTTGTAGCCCAACATTGTTCCACTACACATGTAGATTTGGGCTATAATGTGCCAACTTGTTCTTGGGTATCCTTTTTCTAGGTATGTGCATTGAAAGGACTTTTGTCCCAATACAAATAATAGTGAATATCTTCTTATTTGTGCTAAGCATAGTTGTAGCTATGCTAGATGTATGGGAGACTCACATCCCATATCCTAGAATTCTTATGGTTGTACATATGCCACAATTGTACTACCATGAAATGGAAAACCTTAATTTTTCCATCTATCAAACAATGGAACATGGTCAACATGGATTTCTATGTCTTGAGCAGTTGCTAAAGTGTCTGCTAGAAGATGCCCATAAATCTAGAGTCACGATCAGTGATGATTGTAATAGACCATGGTGGTTCCAAACATGTTTGAATAAGAGTTGTGGTGACTACCAGGAAATTGTTTCCTTCTTGCAAGGTATGAGGGAAGGCATATTTTATAACCTATAAACCACTGCTAATTATTACAATGCTCGTTACAATTCAAGAACTTCAAAAATTATTGGATGGGTTATGACATCTCTAGTACAAAGGTGTCATGCGAAAAGAGTCAATTTTGCGGACAAAACCAACCTCCCTAGAAACTAAGGATTTTCTAGTGACAAACAAAACAATCAAGCACTATCTTTCCCTAAATATGCATTTAAAATAAAAGCAACCAGGTGTTTAAGGCTTACCTTTAGTCCAACGCTATTTGTAGCGGCCAAGCCTCTTCGATCCAGATGAGCTCCTCTCCTTGAAGCCTGCATACACAAACAAGCAAACGATTACATAGCACATGAATAACTCATATAATAAAACATATTCATCATAAAGACCAAGGAGTTTATGAAACAAATTATATATAACAACTTGTTGAGAAAAATGAACTTAATTGTATTAATTGGAAACAAAAGAAACCTTACAACCAACGCCTTGGTGTTGTGCAGGTCCCTCCCAGGGTCCAGCAAGAGTTCTCCTCTACTTTGATCAGCTCACCCACTTCCAAATGAAGCTAAGAAAGGAATGTGATCTCTCCTCTCAAGCTCTATAAGGGAGTCCTAATTTCAGCAGCATCTACCCTTAGGAATGTTCAGCTTTCAACCTCCCTTGCCTCTGGCCCAATTCCTGTATTTATAATGCTTTGGAGGAAGTTAAACAGGTCCACCATCAATGGGATAAGCTCCTCTTTCAAAGGGATAGCTCCCCTCTTCATGGGATAAGTTCCTCTTTCATTGGGATGCATGAACCATCTGGAGGCGCTCAATCCACGTCAAACCATCTTCTAGAATGCTCTAGAATCGACCGCAAGTAAGTTTTTTGAAGTAAAACTTGCGCCTTTTGACATTTACAGGGGTACGCACCCACCCCTTTACAGACAAAGCGTAAAAGTACACAGGTATTATGTACTTGAGGTGCGTGCCCGCAGGTAAGAGTAAGAGAAAGTGAGTAACCAGAGTTATATTGATTTTTTAAAGGCTTTCTCTCTTTTTTGGAGTTTGACATGAGGAGCAGAGGTATAAGACTTGCCAAGGAGGATAGTATGGTTATTGATGGAGCCATACTGACTGCAAATAGTCATGGAGACAAATTTTAGTGTAACAGATTGCCCCCTAAAGTGCGAGGTTTGTAGTAGATCAGGGTTTTATATCATCTAGGAAGGGTGAAGCACTTTATCATTTCGAGGATTATCTTGTGGAGAGCCCGGTCAGAACCTACAAATATTCAACACAAAATACATATATGAGATCATATCATCGCTGAGGTAGGCATTCCCATACTCAGATCAAAAACTTAACTAACAAACTAACTACTGCTCTGATATAGGAATGATTTCGTAATACATCATAATCATAGACACATGTAGACACAGTATGGACGCAGTCATCTGTTTATAATTAGTCTACTGTATAATGAATACAAAACTCCTCGCAGCCTGGATGGCGGAAACTAGATCCAGGGTCTTCATTTCTGCTTCCCGAAATAGTACGATTCTATCCATGCGAATAAATGAGTTGATGTCGAACATGGTAGAAACCACTTGATTACCAGTCAATGATGTAAACTGTTAACAAGTGTGACAGAGACCACCAGTGATGTTAATGGTTCTCAAAGTACCCAGTACAATCCATGAGATGTGAGTAGATGTGTTGATGTCGAACATGTCACGGAATCCTTCGATCGAAAGTCAATGATGTAAATTGTCGTCAAAGGCGAGAAACCTGCCATTGAGGCATGCAGATTTCAAGGTACTGATGATTCCTAGATCATCTTTCTAGATAATGTGCTGATGTCGATAGAAAGCGATCTGTCGTAGGCAAGCCCACAACACGAAATCATAGATCAAGTTGAAGAAATTTAGTTGCAAGGACTGACTCAGGGATGGTCAAGATGGATGACAGATATTTTGCAGATGAATGGCTTATTGGCAGTGACCTCTTGAACACATAACGACACAACAAATGGCTTGGTGACAATTGACCCAAAGTTAATACCCAAAAATCGACTGAAGACTTTCAATGTGGTTTGATCAATTGTTAGGCAAAGGATTTCCCAACCCAGGTGAATAAAAGTATCGTGTTCAAGAGTGGTTACAAAGTATGACAAACAGACTCATTTTCCTCTCTTTTCCCCCACCATTTCTAGCAAGTACCTCTTTATTTTTTACAAGCTTGAGGAGGATAACATTTGCTTGATTATAAGCTCATCCTTCGGATGAGTCCAACTTAGTTTAGATTTGAACCCTAAGAAGGAGTGGTTCGTTCCTGTTTGTAATTGAACAGGTCCTTTACTGTGAAATTTTAACGAGTCCAGTATAGGAGAAACTTGGTGTTTTTCAATTTTAGAGAGTCTGAAAAAACTTAAGAAGACTCCAGGGTTGACCTTTTTCGTAAATTTGTGTCTCCCAAGCCCGAAAAAGTATATAATAATACTTGAGAGAACCGCTTGATCTTTACGACCAAGGAGTACTTTTCGTAATTAGTGCCACTGATCCGAAAAAGTAAAAAAGCGATCAATGACACGTCGTTTTATAACCAATATCGAATTTGAAACGACAAAAATCCGGCAATCTTTTCATGTTTTTACGGTCGGAAAAGAGCTGTAAGTGGACCGTCTTTTTAGTTCCGTTTTAACGAGTTTAAAAAGAAAAAACTTGGCGATCTTTTCATATTTTAGGAGTCAGAAAAGAGCTTAAAGGTGACTCTAAGGTTTCACTTTTTCGTAAGTTTTAACGAGTTTGAAAAAATGATAAAAATGTACTCATATGGCCGACTTTCAATTTAATTTATGAGTAGGAAAAGACGAAAAGAACTCAGCATTTTCATTTGTTTTACGAGAATGAAAGATGGAAAAATAATCTCGGGATTTTCATGAGTTTAACGAGTCTTGAAAATAGCTGAAATTGACTCGAGATAGGTTTCATTTTTACGAAAGCTTGAAGCGGAGAAAAACTATGCTTCAAAGTAGTTTCATTTTTACACAAGCTTGAAACAGAGAGAAAACTGTGCTTGATGCCCCCTAAGCGTAACTACTAAAGCGCATGCCCCCCAGCTTCATTTCATTCAACTAAGTACAAGTTGGATGGAATGAAGGTTCAGTTATGAGATCATTTCTAAGACTCGACCTAAAACTGTAAGAAAATTATGCAAAAAACTGAAATAACTAACCTAAATATACAACTTAACATTTATGAGATCTAGCCAAACACTCGACTCAAAACTGAAGGAGGATTTGTTTCATTTTTTAATGAGCTTGACACAAGAAAAGAACTATGCTCGGATTCAGTTTCATGTTTATGCAAGCTTGAAACGAAAAACTATGCTTGTTATAAGTTCACATGCCCCCAGCATAATGACGCCAATCAAGGTACATGCCCCCCAAGCTTCATTTCATTCAACCAGGTGGATGAAATGAAGGTTTACTTTCAAGATTTAACTTGAAAAGGGAGTTGTTTCATTTTTTAAGGAGGTTGACACAAGAAAAGAACTATCCTCATAACTTATTCATTTTTTAACGAGGTTGACTCAGTAACAAGAACTTTCCTCTGACATCTTGATTCATTTTTTAACAAGGTTGACACAGGAAAAGAACTGTCCTCATACCTGATTCATTTTTTAACGAGGTTGACTCAGGAAAAGAACTATCCTCATACCTGATTCATTTTTTAATGAGGTTGACTCAGTAACAGGAACTTTCCTCTGACACCCTGAGAGGCTCACTTACATCGGTAACTGAAAACATGGGACCAGTTGCCACATAATTAACCCGTGGCGGGGTAGATACCACCTTAGAATCAGGAACATTTAGGGGTGTCATATTATTGGTAGTTGAAATAAGACTAGGGAACGAAAGCTGGTCTATAGTCACAATATTTCCATTGTGAGGGAAAGACATTACACGGAATAGTGTCGATACGACAACTTTCATTGCATAAACATAGTCTCGCCCAAGGCGTAAATTGAAATCCAAGGGACCTTGAACTACCATAATATCAATACAGACAGTTTTACCTTCCAAGGTAATAGAAAACTTAGGAAGGATCCCTAAAGGTTCACTAATGGTTCTGTTAAAAGCTTTCAGATTCTGCGTAATAGGCACAAGCTGAGGGGAACCCAAAGCTTTCCAAGCAGTTGAGGATAAAATACTAACAGAAGCACCTTCATCTACCTGTGTGCGATGCATATCCCTACCACCAGCCTTGACAATGATTTGGAAAGGGATGGAGGAAGAAAGACGAGGTTCTGTCAGTCTATTCCAATCAAAGGAAAAGACCTCAGTGCTTGGAGGGGGTTTTGTAGAAACAGGTGAAATGCCCCCCGGCATAGAAGAATCTGATGTAACAAGAAGAACCTGAGCGGTATGAAGTTCACTCTCTAAAGGGAAAGTTGGATCGACCGAATGTGAAATTGAATCGACCACTTGATCAACTAATGGATCATCAACCTGAGTGACATGAGTTTCACTCTCCGATGGAAGAGTGTGATCGACTGTACTTGAAATTAGATCAATCACTCTGTCAGTTGACGGTAGGTTGGGAGAAATTTTACGGTAACCAGTTGGAAATTCTTGCTGTGGAACAGTAAGGTTTTCCAACAATTTTGAGGCTTCATCCATGTGAGGGAAAATGTGAGTTTGATGACTCCCTTTTCATAACTTACAAGGAAACCTAACTTTACCCTTTTTGCCAAGAACCTGACTATCACTGGTTGATGGATCAATGGAGAGTTGATGAGATTTTTCTAACCATACTTCCAAGACCTTTGGAATACCAAGACAATTGATAAGGAAGTGGTCACCCTTACAAAGCCTGCAAGGGTATTTGGGTTTACGATGCATGTTGGAGTTTTCCTCAACACAACTAACACTTACAGTCGTGGTTGGTTTGTTGACTTCTTTCTTATCTTGCTTCTTCTTCTTCTTCTTCTTCTTCCCTTTCTTCTTCTTCTTAGCCACCTGGTTACTAGCATCAAGGCTTTTACCAAGCGAAGAGGAACAAATGGAGGAAGAAAAATTAGGCGAAGAAGGTAAAGGGTCAATAAAAGGTTGGTGATGTTGAGATGGTGAACTCTGTTGAGGTGAAGCATTCGGTTGAGGTGGAGCAATTGGAGTATTTGGGGTCAACGAAGTTGAAAATAACCATATCGGTAATCCTATTGTAAATCCAGGTAATGACAAAGTAGCCATATAAGGAGGACCAACATTTCCAAAGAAAGGAAAAGTACTAGGATCCTCGTTAAGAGGGGTTCCTTGGTCGGTAAATTCCAGAACATTTGCCATTATATCCAACTTCAGTGAATTTTATTAACAATTTAAAACTAAAATTAACAATTCACAATTCACACCTAAGAATTAAAATTCACAATTCACACCTATGGTCTCTAAAAGTAAAAACAAACAAATTAACACGCACTATCAAATCTAGGAGTCAAACTACACACAAACAGTAACTTTCCGTACCAAAAACACTAGTTGGTGATGAAATCCAACGTCGCAGAATTCAATGCAGAAATAGCGGTTGAAATAGTTACCCCGACAACCTGCTTAATGAATAGACTGGCACAAGTTTCTCCACTAAACCGTCTTGAGTGAAGAGAACCCCCCAGAAAATCCAAGTGAGTCTAGCCGACGTCTGCTCCAGGTACAGTGGGATCTTCCCACCACTGTCACCTTAGGAAGAATCCTAAAGAATATGGTCACTAAGGTTACCAACTGAAACAAGTATACCTGGGGGAACAGTCTACGATCCGATACGCGCGCAAGGGCAGAGTAGCAAGCTCAATCCCCTTGAAGGCTCCTTGACATAATCCAAGGTTTACCAACAAGTGACCCCAGGCTCCTCGACAATGGTTAATCCGAGGTTTACCGTTTTTAATACGTGAATATCTGGCATCGGTCCCAATGAGGAAGGATTGATTCCCACACTGGTTTGGACACGATCTCGTGCTTCTCCTTTAAGAGGAGCTTTCCCAGAGCATAAATGCAACAATTGGATTTCTTCCTACCACAAGATACAGCTACTTGTTTGTTTTTACTGTCTTGGAGAGTTAATTACTCTCCTACTCCAAGACACTAGCCTAAGCTATGTTGGTGTATCAGAGCCCTAGAAATGTAAAAATTACTAGATGAATTTTAATTAAGCGCTGTGTTATTTAGGTTGTTATTACTCAAAGGGGTAAATGGATACGAAACCAATGGTGTTATGACCCGACTCAAAACTGAATGCAATCGAATATGATAATGTAATCCTTTCAATTCGATGAATCCTAACTAAAGTAAGGAGAGAGTTTCCATTCACTTCCAACAATGCAAAAAATTGATCACTAAGAGAAAATATAACAAATTCTCTAATGCACTAATTTCATCAAGAAAAACTAATGCAAATCAATTCCAAAATAGTTTTTTTTTTTTGTAAATTCAAATCAAAGAAAACTGATCTAAATCTACGATTGATTTTTCAGAATGTAAACTATGCAATTGTAATCTATGCACAATTCACTTGAAAAGTATGCAAATGTAATCTATGCACATTTTTCATTCATATTCTGAAAATGAGAATTCTAATTATGCAAATGTGATCTATGCAAGAGAATTCTCAAACACAAGACGATTCTAATGTAATCTAAGAACCAATCAAGTGCAAGTCGAGAAAATTGGGTGAGAGTTCCAAAGATAAAAAAATAAAAACACTCAAAGGCGATTAACACTCATACACAATTTAGCCCCCCCCCCCGGTGAATGAGGGGGAAATTTTTTGCAAAAACAAAAGAAAAAAGATGCAAAATTGTGAAAAGACTGAGACAAACCTCCAAGTAATGACCAAAGGAAATCAAATTTAGAATTTCTCAAAAAAGAGACTCAAAACACCCAATTGATAAAAGCTTAAAGCAGGAATGCCAATGGAATTAACCAAGGAAAGTTTTTGACAGGGAACAAGCAGGTCTGGGCAATGGCTAAAACCTATAAACAAATTCTAAACTAATAAAAAAGAGAAAAATTTAAAATTTTTCAAATTTTTGACAGGGTACGCAGGCAACCTGTTTACACAGGTGCGTCCATGCTCTGTGCACAAAGCAAAAGTGCGTACAGGTACGCACTGTGCTTAACTCAGAGGGTGCGTACCTCTCCCAAAACTATGAAAAATGAAAACTAACTCAAAATTAACTAAATTCACCCAATCCCACAATCATCAAGTCAAAAACAGAAACATAAAATACAGTTTCTCAGGTCAAAGTATAGACAAAGAAAACAATCAAGTCCCCAGTATGGTCGCCATTTTGTCATGCGGAAAGAGTCAATTTTGCGAACAAAACCGACCTCCCTAGAAACTAAGGCTTTTCTAGTGACAAACAAAATAATCAAGCACTATCTTTCCCTAAATATGCATTTAAAATAAAAGCAACCAGGTGTTTAAGGCTTACCTTTAGTCCAACGCTGTTTGTAGCGGCCAAGTCTCTTCGATCCAGATGAGCTCCTCTACTTGAAGCCTACATACACAAACAAGCAAACGATTACATAGCACCTGAATAACTCATATAATAAAACATATTCATCATAAAGACCAAGGAGTTTATGAAACAAATTATATATAACAACTTGTTGAGAAAAATGAACTTAATTGTATTAATTGGAAACAAAAGAAACCTTACAACCAACGCCTTGGTGTTGTGCAGGTCCCTCCCAGGGTCCAGCAAGAGTTCTCCTCTACTTTGATCAGCTCACCCACTTCCAAATGAAGCTAAGAAAGGAATGTGATCTCTCCTCTCAAGCTCTATAAGGGAGTCCTAATTTCAGCAACATCTACCCTTAGTAATGTTCAGCTTTCAACCTCCCTTGCCTCTGGCCCAATGCCTGTATTTATAATGCTTTGGAGGAAGTTAAACAGGTCCACCATCAATGGGATAAGCCCCTCTTCATGGGATAAGTTCCTCTTTCATTGGGATGCATGAACCATCTGGAGGCGCTCAATCCACGTCAAACCATCTTCTAGAATGCTCTAGAATCGACTGCAAGTAAGTTTTTTGAAGTAAAACTTGTGCCTTTTGACTTTTACAGGGGTACGCACCCACCCCTTTACGGACATAGCGTAAAAGTACGCAGGTATTATGTACTTGAGGTGCATGCCCGCAGGCTAAGAGTAAGAGAAAGTGCACAAACAGAGTTATATTGATTTTTTAAAGGCTTTCTCTCTTTTTTGGAGTTTGACATGAGGAGCAGAGGTATAAGACTTGCCAAGGAGGACAGTATGGTTATTGATGGAGCCATACTGACTGCAAATAGTCATGGTGACAAATTTTAGTGTAACAAAAGGTTAGAAAATTTATGATTATGTTCTCTAGTCATATCAATAACTTTCCATCATTTTTCTCTTTTATCTACATCCCCTTCCTCTACTCGTGTTCTTCCATACTCATCAAGTTGCAGAGATGGAGTTGGATATGGGTGTTTTTTAGCACTATAGGAAGACTCATCAACCATTAACTTATTCTTTATCTTTTTACTTCTCTTTACAACTTAGAATTTTCCATGATTATTGGTTCAAGGTATTGTTCATTAGTGGAATGATACCTTGCATGTTGACCAATCATCTCCATATCATTCTCATCAATTTTTGGTTCTAGAGCCATCACACTAGTGAACTCATCTTGATTCTCTACTAGGCAGGCTTATGTGAACACCTCTTGAATCAATCAGTATATTAGTGCATAATGGGTGAGTTGATGTCATCATCTAGTGTGAAAAGGTTGTGCGATGGAATAAAGTGAATGCAATAGGAAGAAAGGAACATTGATTTCTTTATTTCTTCTTGAAAGGACAAGAAAACATAATGGTATTCCATTCAGAGTGATCCTTAAATGAGGGAATTATATCACACTCACTTCACCAACATTGATACCTTAATGCTAAATTAAACTTATTTCTTTGTTCTTAGACTTATACAAAGAGATCAGTGTTAGGATGTCTACAAGATCTTTGTTCTTAATTTAGTCATAAGTGTAGCCACTCTTCAAGATTAGAGTCACACCCTGCTCTTTGGTGTGACCTAAACACATCAACCTAAAAACAAAATAGTAATAAGACTAATAAAAACCAAGGCTCTACAAATACTATATCACTATTAGTTTTTCTTCAATGCAACTCCTTTGAAAATTGATATCCAACTAAATTAAATCTACCGAGATGATTAAGTTGAGATATTTCCATGTTTTTATGTGCATACTCAATTCTAATTGTGATTCTATGGTGCTAGGAAAATTACTTCACAGACACTACATATTGTAAAGTGAAAAAATACAAATCAAAATATCGGTAAGAATACAAGAATCTAATGTTTAACATGGCTAGTTGTATTTCAATTGGAAATACCAAACCTCTTCTCCATAACTGATTTAAAAAAACCACATTATACAAGGGTATTTGGAATGGAACTTACATTATCATTTCAAAAACATCCCCATTGCAATGCAACCTGTATTGTGAGCTCTACTTTTCAAATATGGAACCCAACACTTTTGCATTTGTTTAGAATTAACACACTCTATTACAGACCTCAACCCTTCAAACAAAATGCATTCTCTATGACCAAATCAAATAGCATAATTTCTAAAATCTATAGCTTTGTATAATGCTACTTCACTCAATGGAAATAATTAATAATAATAAATAAAAAGTGATCCCTGACTTCCAAGATTCATATCTATAGGCTCGAGTTTCAATACAAATATTTTAAAGAAAAGAATAGTCAAAACTTTTTTCCTTTTAGAAATCACTATAATCCTATATTTAAAGCTTGATCATATACATGTATTAATCTAGATACTTTTTAAAATTTTCAACTCTCAAATAATTACCAAATAGAGTGAGTAAAATAACAATAAAATAACTTCTCATTAAAAAAACATTATTGAACATATTTTAGTTGCAAAAAGGTGGCAACCCAAAGATTAGAAGGAAACATTGAAGTGTGTATTTAATAATCCATTTAAGCCATCCTATTTCCATCTCCTACCAACCAATGAACTTATGGTTAAGGGAGAGAAAGACCAAACCATTTCTCAAGTAATGGGCACTCCATACAAATAGTGCAACATGCATACAACTCCGAGATATGAGCCATAGTGACCCATTAGTAGAATACACTTTGTGGGACCTCTCAAAACTCCATGAAACTATTAGAAGTGCAGATGGATTGTAAGACATGAATATGGTCTCAATTCATCCATTAATTATTTTTTAAGGGCTTTTTCTTGATGTCAATAACTTAGAAATTGATTACTTGTTGAATATAATAATTACAAATATCAATTTGGCTAGAAAGATGCAACATCTTTATCATTCTAGTCATTAGCCTCATTCAATTAATTTGATGGATGGTATAAATTCTCTAGTTGCTAGATTTCATCAATTGTTAAATGTCACTGTGAAATATCTTTGTGACTTTGATCAGGTGGACAATCTAGACCCAAATTTGACCTAAATACATGGCCTTTGTCAATTTCAGGAAGACCTAGTTCTTTTTGAAGACTTAAACTTCCATACTTAGAAGCCTATATTTGTACATATTAGGCATAATTGAAGTTATAGTATCGTAGTGCAAACACTAGTTGTGCTCCTTATTGATTCTTGTCAAAACTAGAGAATATAGATGCATTAAATTTGAATAAATTTCCATGATGGAAAAAATGACTTTGTTCAAGGTGAGAGTTTGAGGGTTTATTAGAGAAAACTTCAGCTATAGAAAATGCCTTTTTTTAGAGAAGAAAAACATCTTTTTCATTAAGATAAAAGGGAAATGTAGTGGTAGAATGTAGCTCATAATAAACAATCGGCATACACTATTTAAAAAAACATCTGTCTAGAGTAACATATATGGAACATGAACAAAAAAATAGAAAAATCATCTTATGCAACAACATGAGAGACTAAAAAATAACACTAAAAACTATAGGTGGTCCAATTAGGGTTGAGGATCTAGGATTTCCACCATGATAGACAATCGAGAAGACTATTGAGATTTCATCCAAACAAAAACAAGATTTCCATGTCATCAACCATTAGATAAACCAATTGAAACTCAAATAATAATACAAAGAAGCTACTAAATCAGTAGAAAAAACACACCTTAAAAGAAAGAAAATGCAAAAGAGAGCGTAATTGAAGCTACCATGTTTTGCACTTATGTTGAGTGGGGATGTGTGTATGTATTTATGAGAACCTTTATGAGTTGTGCTCAATATGGGTGACATGGTAACTATTGTTTCAATAGAATGATAAAAACAATATTTTAATCTTCAAAACATAACTACTATTGATGATAAATTCTACAATGGTGTGCATTTTCCAAAATTGGGTCTCATGGTGTTGAGAAAAACCTGCAACACCTAAAATTTTCAAAATGGCATCCTATGTTAATGAGGAGTTCTCTAATACCTGATCAAATACTAGAAAGAATTTAACAATTTCATCATGATCCTTACACTCAACCAAGTTCACAAATTCTAAACATATAAATCATCCATTCTAATCCTTTTCCTGGTAAAACCTTTCCATTTAGTATATAAATTCAACTATTCATGCGTAGTATCATGGAATGGTTAATGGGGTAGAATTGGGTAATAATAGAAAATAAATGCTTAATTTGTCATCATTTAGCATAAGGAAACTTTTAAAGATAGAAATTTATCTTAAAGTGTAGGAACCTTGGTGATTCTTACTAGTCCTTAATATGCAAACTATAACATGTTTGGTGATATTGTTGTAGAAATATTCAAATTTCTAAATATTTTATATAGTTTCTATAAAATATTGGCAATTTATAAGGTAAAATAATTTTTTCCTATAGAATTTGGGGAAAAAAAAAAGAAGGAAATTGTGAATCTTGCTTTTGGAAAAGGCATACCCATAGGAGAAATTTATTTCCTATTTTTTTTCCTTTTTAGCATTTAGAGTTTGTGTGGGATAATATTATTTAAGGTAAATTATAAATTCAGATAGGAACTCAAAAGAAAAGATGCTTCTCCTATGCATGGTTGGAGTGATTAGGTTTTAATCCTAGCTAACTATAGATCCTTCTCCAACGATCTTGTGATCACCTAGGTATTCTCTACTATGGAATAGCAAGGGTAACTATTAGTCCAACTAGTATTTAGAACAATGCAGGATAACTCAAATTGGGTATTTTAATGCATTGTCTGCAAGTGGTCTCCACAGAGGATCTTTTGGTATTTTAGATAGTATTTCTTTTAAGGATGCAATTAAGAAAGAAGGCATCATTCATTCTCTCCTTTCTCTCTCGCCTTTTCTAGTGCAAGAGGTCCTAGTTCTTTACATTCCCATAGGTAAAAATGCTTTTTATTAGGCAATGTTTTGTAGATCCAATGGATTGGCTTGCCATTTTAATGGAATTTGGCCTCCTCTTATGGTTCTTCATGTTTGGTTATGATTGAAAATGATAATTTTGTCCACCTTTGTTCAAAGCATTATTTCATTATTAAGTTTGACCTTGTGAAAGATAAAGATTTGTTTCTCGACTCAAGACTATTTCTTTGAGGAAAATTAGGTTTGTTCATCAAGCCATGCTCCCCTTCTTTTGATCCATTAACAACTATATTCATCTCATCTCTCATATGGATTAGAATCCTAACTTTCCTCTTGCATTTTTGGGGTTTACTCTCTCTAAGCCATTGGTTCAACTCTAGTAAGGTTCCATTTCATAAGACTAGAAACTAAGAGGAAAAACATTTTAAAGGGTTTTCAACATAAATAAATTTGACAAGTGAAGATTGCACTTGGACTCGGAAATTGGATTATGAAAAGGTTCTTTGAAAATGTAAAGGTTTCTTTGAAACAAGGCATATTGTAGCTTAGTGCTAATAAGGCCAGGGAGCACTGAAAAATCTACCTAACACTCTAGGGAAGACCATCAATTAACCTTAAAAAAACGGTCAATAAAATTAGAACTAGTACTTCCAACATCACAAATAGATTTTATAGCATAATAATAATTGGTACAACAAAGATTGGCATCTTAGAATTTGGAGAAAGAGGAACATGTCTCTCTAGATTTGAGCTAGGGAACAAAGACTCAGTTAAGTTGATAGCTAACAAGAAGTTGGGCACACTAGTGAAGTTAAGATTTTAGAGCAAAGATAACATCTAGATCAAAACAATGTAGGACTGTTACGAATGGAAATGACTCCCTCGACTTCAAAAGAAGTTTGGACGATAGTAGGAAAGAAGAAAAAAATCTTCATAAGCAATATATATGTGCATCCTATGGTGCAATTTTCCATGAAATAACATATTATATATCTTTGTATTTTTTAATATAATTAAGTTGGGAGGTGTTTTACAACCTAGCATTGGGGAGATGTTTCCATGTTAGGTTAGGTTATTGTTATATATTATTGTATTAAAAATATATAAATAAATAAATACTTGCCATTTTTTTAAATTATCTTTAAAGTTCTACTTTAAAATATTTGTTATATTGCAATTTTATTTTTATTAGTAAAATTTTAAACTTTTTTAAGAAAGATGCATAATATGCACATTGCATTAAAAGGTAAAATAAGGATGATTCATATTTTTAATCATGATATTTCGTTACTTCATATTTGAATTTAGTAAATAACCATATAGAATCTTAATATTTACAATATAATGAAATAAAAATAAGGATATAATAATTATTTTTTTCAATTATGGTGAATCGGTACTAATTATAATATAATATAATAATATAGGCTAAAAAATGTTGCTTTAGCTTAAGTCAAAGCTTTCAAGTTGTAATTTTTTTTTTTTGCAAAATTTGGCAAAAAAACTTACCCTTCAAATAATTTAAGTCTTAAATGCTAGAAAGATCCAAACTTTAAAAAATCATGTTTCACAATCTCAATTTAAAAATAATAGTAATAATGTAAATTTAACACCTTTCATGTTTATGTATTCAGACTTCTGTGATCCATGATGAATTAAGCAAAGTCTTTTGATAGAAATCACATAAGAGAAATTTTTGGCCAATGCTTTAGAACCAACAAGTAATTCATTATGGATCACAATACAATAATTAATTTATTATTTGATTTAAGAATATTAATAATATGATTATTTTCCAGTTGTTTCTTTTTTTAACTTTTTAATTTATTATATAACGGTTCTTTTTATTATATTATTATTTGATTTCATAGCTACTTGGAATTTATCATTGCATCTCTACTATAACTATGTGGTATGTTGATCTCTCTTTCCATTCTTTTCCTGATGATGAACATCGGTAGTGGTTCGAAACCATCGAATCCAACAAACTGATGTGATCTATCTGGAAGAATTTTACTTGATAATTATGAATCACAGAAACTTTTGAATATTTTATAATAATTTAATTCTTTTTATATTATCTTTTGAATATATAAGTTTAAAAATGTTTAAAGATATTATTAAAATCTGATTATAGATTTTGAATATTTTGAGAATTTAATAAAAATGTGAATAAGTATTTTTGTAATTTTCTTTATCATTTCATTCTTTTATTAAATATTTTTAAATAAATACAACATTTAAAAATGTTCAAATATAATATTTAAATATTACAAGTGAAACAAAATAAATCATTTATTTAACTAAAATACTTGAAGCACCCATTGATATATATTACATATTTTATTTGGATAATTAGGTTTGGGTTGATCATTTTACGTCTTTTTGTGAATAATAAAAAACTAAAATGATAATAATTAATATAATTGAAATTAAAATAGATTATAAAATAAAATAAAATATTTTATTTAATATAATAAGAATGAATTATTTAATAGTATAAATTTGTGATATATATATATATATATAATATGGTGGTTTACTAATAGTGGCTATTACATGGTTTACTAATATTGAGTGGCCATTACATTTTTTTGGAAAATTTAAGTAGATCAATTTAAAAGATTTTTGGAAAATTTAAGTAAATCAATTTAAAAGATTTATTTGTTGGTCAGATTAACAAAACCTAACCCAAGAGTATCCAAAAAAACTAACCCATAACCTTTAAACAATATTAAAAAAATAAAATTATTATATTCATCCTATTTTCAAAATATTACAAAAAAAACTCTCATCCATATAAAGATAATAAAATACCACCCATTGTTCAGTCATACAAATAATTTTTACCCGACAGAACCGCTTGAATTTAGCCCTCAACATCACCCTATCTTCGAATAGCGTTGGAATATACATTATGGAAACGCATTTATGTTATATGAATATGTTTTATAATTCGGTATTGGAAGTTTAATGTAAAGAGTTTAAAGTGTTAGGATAGATGGAAGAGTATATAATAAGTTCAAAGTATTGGAAATAGTATTTATATATTGAAATTGTAATGTTTATTTATTTTAGATGTGATTTTTTCTATTTATAGAGATATGTTTTTATTTTTTAGGGATGTTATATTTAGATGTTTCATAAATTGGTGTGTGGTTGAGATATTCTTTCAACCAAGTGATTGTGTATTTAAGATAGTTTATTTATCTTGAGACAATACTTCTTTAAGGTTGTTATATCTAGATGTTTCGTAGATTAGTGTGTGGTTGAGATATTCTCTCAACCAAGTTCATAGATTGGTGTGCGGTTGAGATATTCTCTCAACCAAGTGATTGTGTATCTAAGATAGTCTACTTATCTTGAGACAACGTTTCTTTAAGGTTGTTATATCTAAATGTTTCGTAGATTAGTGTGTGGTGGAGATATTCTCTCAACCAAATGATTGTGTATCCAAGATAGTCTACCTATTTTAAGACAACACTACATATATTTATATATAACTTTATTTGACTTGAAAACATATATTTATATGTAACTTTATTTGACGTGAAAATAAAATACAGTGTGCATGCTCAAAATTTAAATTGGTATCGAGCTGTATGGACCTCAACCCCTCCTCAGCTGAGGGAAATAAGAGAGAATATATTTGTATTGTTTTAAGTTTTGTTTTCCCCATCAAATTATTAAATTTCTTGTGAAGATGATTTGAGAGAAATCAAATCGAGTAAGGTATGAGTGTGACTTAACACCCTGTTTGGTTTATGCTGTGGAGTGTCTAAAGGCCGACCCAAGGATCAATTTTTCAAATTGGTGAAGTCGAGTAGTAAAGAGATGCGTGAGGTCGAGCTTGTTGAAGTATCTATTGATGAGGTCGAGTAGAGAAGCCGACTGTGAAATCCTGCAATGGTGAGATGCAGTAAAGCGCTCGAGGCCATGACTACTTGTTATGAGCATGGAAATCTTTGAGCCAGTGGAACTCTGGTGCTGCTATCGACTTGTGACAAGTCGAGTAGAGTTGTGATTGCGTGGAGCATGTTGCAGGCTGCAAATGTCATTGGTACTAAGGTTGTGCTTGGTGCATGTTGTGGAAATATCAAAGACGAGATGGAAGAAGTCTAGCGTATGAGGAGGCCGAGCTTTGCAAAGGATCAGGGTTTGAGCATTCAATTTTTTTTTCAAATCTGTGTGAGTGCGTTATTGTGGAGAGGTAATAGCCCAAACGACTATGGTAGAATTTTCGACCACCCACAGGGCATCTGCGTGTAGAACTCCTTGTTCTAGCTGAGCAGAGGATTCAGGGTGCTACGTTGGGGTTTTATTTTACCTGTTTTGGTTCAGTGGATCTTGCTTTCTTTCACCAGTACAATACCGCCGGTGGTTTTTTCAGCGATTGGTCTTGCATCTGTTGCTGTTGCGGTTGTAGCGAAGAATGTTGTACCTATTCTTGCTGCTGAAATGGGGAATCTTGCATCATATGCTAAGGAGAAAACGACCAAGCCGAGGGACAATGGTGTGTCGAAATTGATGGTGGAAAGGGTTCTGTTGTATTGGCACCAAAGAAGCTTGTAATCTGACTTCTTGTTATTGAATAACATTGTTGTCTATCTGCTAAAACTAAGACGATGCTTGTTTCATAGATTGTTCTCTATTGCCTATGGAGAGCCCATGGCTGTTTTTGGGTGACCTTGGTGACCTGACGGAGAAGGGCTCGACTTTTGCGACCATCAAAAAAACGCAGGGTGTTATTGACAGAACGAGGTTGAGGCAGAGGTTAAATTAGCTAAGTCGAGGAAGTGATTTACAAGGGGAAAATTCTAGTCCTAGGGGAAAATTCTAGTCCCGATTTAATGAGGCGTGGTCCCAATAAGAGCACGATAACTAGATGCCCCACGTACCCGATTTGTGTTACTATATCAAGCCAATAAATTTATTTTCTTATGTTTATTACCCATTGTTTTAAGAAATCAAATTCACCATCCTTGGAAAGCATCACGGAAAAAGTAATTTTCAACCCTTTGAGTTTGTACAAGATACATATTGAGTCTAGTCAACACAAAACTAACAATTATCTCATAAAGAGAAATTCGAAGATTGAATGAAGATGCCCATGGTGAATAATGAAGATAAAGATAGTTCATGAAAGAATTAGCATATATTTGTTGGAGTAATTGAGGTTAAGGGATGATGGACAACAAAGTGAAAGTTTGTGTGAATTAGTGTGAGTTTGTGGAACAGACTCATGGTGTATTAAGTGTCACATACATTTATTAGTAAGCAAGTCTAGGATGTTTTGTAGTGGTCTTTGTAAATATATGTACCTGGTAACTCCAAAAGTTGGAGTGTGTAATGTAAGCTTGATGAGGCATATGTGTCTCCATAAAGTTCGTGGTAATCTTAAAACCACTTTGTAATTGCAGGTTTTGTGATCAACTGGAAACCACTATGCAATGTTCATTTGTGGTAAGCAAGAAACCACTTGTAAGGGTGAAGTGGATAGGGATTCCTATAGGCACGGTGCAATGTCCATTTGTGGTAAGCAAGAAACAGATTCTTATAGGCATGGTTTAGGGTCAACTGACAAAACCCTTGGCATGGTTGAGGGTGAGCCAAGAAAACCGTGGGCCTGGTTAAGTTGGGTCTGTGGTGAGCCTTGGTGGCTGAATTAAGTGCCTTAGTGGCAGAGTTGAGCCTTGGTCGCTGTGTTGAGCCTTAGTAGCTGAGAGCCCTTGTTGCCATGGTTAAGGGTAATCCCATAAAAACCCACATCAGGGAAGCATGGTTATGGGTAATCGGATAAAACCCAAGATGATGATGGGGGGGGATTTGTAGGTACATGTACATGTATGAAGTTATAATGGTTTATAGAACCATGTATGCGAAGGGCATCCTAGTAGATTGGCAGTTGTGGCAGTTGGCACCTATGCATTCAGTGGATGGTTGCTCCTTTATGTGGACATCAACATATTATTTTGTTATGTTTGATATGTTTGACCACAACTAGCCTTTGCAAATTGACATCGAGACAAATAGTCATTAAGGGGGTGACTTGGAAATTGTAATTCCTACTTGTCTCAGTTGTGATTCATTCTATTTACATGAATTTGTTCCTATTCCTCAAGGTTGTTATATCTAGATGTTTCCTAGATTGGTGTGTGGTTGACATATTCTCTCAACCAAGTGAAACCAAGTGATTAAGTATTCAAAATAGTCTACCAATCTTGACACAACACTAAATGTATTTATATGTAACCTTATTTGATGTGAAAATAGAATATAGTATGCATGCTCAAAATTTAAGTTTTGTTTATTTAAATGTATAAATTATTTTTAATAAATTGTGAACAGATTTATGACTTATATACTTAAAAAAAATCATTAAAAAATTGTATTTATTTACTTATTTTTAATAGTTTATTTTTTTCATATTTTTTATTTTCAAAACCATAATCTATTTCTTTTTTTAGTTAGGAATTTTTTTTCCCTTTTATTAATTTTTATAAGATATAAAACACATATACAATTATTTTATCACTCAAACTATTTAACATATTTTTCAAATATTTTAAAATATATATATATAGAAATATTTTAATATATATATATATATATATATATATATATATATATATATATATATATATATATAATTTTATATTTGAGAGATAATTAAAAAAAATATAAAAAAACCAAAATGTCATTCACTAAAATACTTGAAGCACCAATTGATATATATTACATATTTTATTTGGATAATTATGCTTGGTTGATCATTCTAAATCTTTTTGTGAATATGAAAAATTTAAAATAATAATAATTAATATAATTAAAATTAAAATAGATTATAAAATAAAAAATATTTGATTTAATATTATAATAATGAATAATTTAATAGTATAAATTTGTGTTATGATATATTATTATATTTTTGTTATTAAATTAAATTTAATATAATAATTTTAATTAAATTTTATTTTATATATATAATTATTTATTATTTTTGTTTTATTTTATTAATTAATTTTTAAAATAAAATAAATATTTTTCGAAATTCACTAAATAATTTAGTAATAACTTTTAGTAATAACGTATTTTATCATTAGTTTTGGTTTTTTATTTCTACTCATATATACATCTTATACATATGCAGGTATGGCCATGTGCATATACCTGTGGCTTTCCGTGCTCATGCAAGTGACCTTGCCAACGGAATGCTTGGGATTGAGTAAAATTTTGTGTATTATGCCCTAGGAATGCTTGGGATTGAGTACAATTTTGTGTGTCATGAAATTTATAAAACTAGTGTGAAAACTGGTTCAGATATGTATTTTCTTATGCATTATTTTGTGTGGATTTGAAAACGAAACAGTGTGAAAGTGGTATTTTCTTATGCATTATTTTGTGTGGATTTGAAAAGGGAACAGTGTGAAAGTGAATTATGCACTGTGCTATTATGTTCTCAATAACACTAAAATGTGACACAAAGTGAAACAAAGTCTGGATGAATTTGTTGGGAAAAGAAATGCAAAAGTGATTTTTTGCATTATTAGTTTTATATTTATATTTATGGAAAAAAACATATATATTGTATTGATTTATATATATATAATAATGTTTGAGGAGTCGTCATTTGCTGGTATTTATGGCTTGCCCGAAATCCATCGATTTTCGATGATAAACCTGTTAACTGGTAGCATCTTACTGCCCTCATCACATGGGCATATAATGAGCTGCCTGAACCACCTCAGCCTAGAGCTAGAATACCGCACGACCCTCCGAGAATTGATCAAAACACTCCATGGGAAACAACAGGGCTGTGGGGGAGGCTTCCTATTATACATCAATGAACAACATTTTTACAAAGAGAAACTGGGTTTGGGATCTGGCACTAATGATTTTGTGAATTGATCACACTCCAACACCTCCTGCATTTTGCATTAGGACACAACTGCATGCATATACATATATTGGGAGATTCGAAGATAGTTATTGATTGGTTCAACAATATTACTGTATGCCCCACACACACTCTTAGCGACATATTGGATGATATAAACATACTAAAGGCACAATTCACTGATATCTCTTGCCAACATATCTACAGGGAATACAACAGCAGTGCCGACCAACTATCCAAGGAGGCCACGGCACTACCCAGAGGAGAGTGGATGATCCAGGAGCAGCGTGGATCAAATGCATACCAATACTACCATCATCCTATAGATACACACTATCACATGGGCAGCCAGCCCATGAGATACAGATCTGAAAAATGATACTTTTTGAACTTATTGTACATAGCTGATAATAATATCTACTTTCAGCTCTGGGTGGCAATATGTATATATATAATAGATCAACAATGAACATCCTGCGTGATGATTTTTGCTTTTTGAACAGAATAGATATATAGCTATATCCATATGTGGCAGAAGAACTTACAGCATATGCAAAATGCATCTACAATATGTAATTTTTCAAAGTTAATGAAAGATTACGATTTTTCCAGTGGAAAAAAAAAATAATAATGTTTGAGGCTAGAAATTAAAAACTGAATTTATTGTACATTTAAGAAATGAGATTTAAAATTATAAAAACAAAAATTAGAAATTTAGATTTTTTTGTTTGGTTTTGTGTTTTACCATTTTTTTTGTTTTATTTTATTTTTTTATATTATGTTTTTTTTTCTCATTTTTTTTTTTTCATATATATATATATATATATTTTTATTTTATTATATCTTTCTTCTTTCTTTTCCTTTCTTTTTTATCCTCTTTTTCTTTTTCCCCTTCCCCAATTCTCTATTCCCACCTTACCTTCCTTATCCTCCTATTCTTTAAGTTTTTCATTTTCTTCTCCTTCTCACCCCTCTTCCTTTTCATCTTCTCCACCCATCCCTTTCTACCCCTTCATTTACCTCATTTGTCTCCTTTGTCTTCTTTATATGCCCTTGGATTCAAATTCTATGTTCTTTGTAGAGATAGTGTTTGAATTGTGTTTTTGAAGATGGAAATGGATTCAACACCATCAAAAACGTTATTTTTAAGACACTTAAAATTTTGAAGTTTAACAACTATAACTTGGATTTACAAAAGTCCTTGTCAAATTTTCTTTAAATATAACCCGAATTTTCAAGACAACTCCTCCTCCACCTGATTAGCTTGATAAATCTCACGGACTCCAAATATCTCCCATGAAAATTTGCGTGCAGCTGCTTTTTTTTAAAATGTCAGTTACAGTGTTGACCATGGCAAGCTTGGAGTTGTGTGCTTGCATCCTTTAAATATATTTGAAAACGCAAAAACAAATCCAATGCTCTTTATCGTGATATGCATCACACTGTGTTCAAGAAAAGGCTCACTTCAATCGTGCTATTCAACTTTGAAATCCACGTGAATGTACTTCATTCAGCACCACCTGGGCCGCCCATGTATTAAAAAAATTCCCGCTGCCCACCCACAGTTTTGGATATCCTTGCTAATGTATATCAAGAGCAGGACTTTGGCTGAATGAATGGATAATGGAGATCCTGCTTTTGGCTTATAGCCCACCCACAGTTTTGGATAACCTTGCTCCAGTTTATCTTCTCCAGCTCACCTCATATGGTCCAGTTTTCAGCATTCCACAAGATTGAGTTTATTTCATTGGTTGGTGGAATGGTTAACTCACTGCCAAATCCCTGCTGTTATTGAAAACTCTGATGAGGACGTCATCCACAAATCTGAAATCCAAATCCATTGCTAATTATAATTGCAGATCAACAAGCACAAAAATCTGTACAAATGGTTAAGGCTTGATATTCACTGAATTTACACAATCTGATGCCTGTCCACTGAAAATATTGATTTGGAGAATCGAGGCTGTCTAGAGTTATTGCCTAAGAAACCAGACTCTACTTCATTTCCCACGATATGGGAGGAACAAACCTCAATTCAACTACAGCACATCATTATTAAAGAGATTGAGAAAACATAATTCAGTAAAAGATTTAGCAGAAGTATTTTAAAATACTGTCCCCTGAAATTAATTACATTGCAAATTTTGGAATATTGCGAAAATTTTATCGAGATTGCAAATTTTAGAATATTGGAGATTTGATCGGACACAAGTTGACTTCACTTTATTCATCAGATTTACAAAAGATTACGAAATCTACCGATAGAAAAACAAACACTAAACATTATACAAAACCTTCGAATTGGGCATGTGATTTGCTAAAGATCTGCAATGGCCTTCTTGACAAACTTAAAAAAAAACCCCTAGCCTGTTACAAACTTTAAAAAAAAATGTAGAAGGCAGTCGAAATATACTGCTTCGTAGGGTGGTGCTTGAGAACGACCTAGTTTGATATAAATAAAAATTCTAAGTCGTACTTTTTCCATCTCATGGTGAGGATTAGATACTCAGTTTCACTGGCTGGATGAAACATAGATATCTTGGGGTTCCACATTGAAATTATGAAAAGATGATCTCCCTAACCAAAAATTTTGTGGGAAACTTCGAAGTAGGGTAAGTTGGAACTATATAATTTACAGGGTTTCAACTTGCTCGCCCTTAAGGTCCTTGACAGTTTTTCTGTCTGCGAAAAACTTATTGGCAGATTTTAAGTTCCTTGACAGCCTTTTTTTGGTCTGCGGAAAGTTTCTTGGCAGATTTTCTCTGTGGTGGATTATGAAAGCCAGTTCTCGTACGAGTAGACGATCATGGGAATTGCCCGGATACTATATGGGGAAGTTTGTTTATGAATTTGATTTTTCTGATCTTGATAAGGAAACACACTAAAATTCAATAACAGTCCGCACATTACCTCGGATCAACCCTTGGGTATTAACGGGGAGCAATAACATATCAGGTGCATTATATTGGATATATATTATGGAAAAAATGATATAATATATGGGAGAATTTTTCTAATATGTAATCAAATTAAGAGTATTATTTAATATGGCATGAATTCAGAGTATTATTTAATATGCCATGAACTCACACCCTAGGTCATAAGTTTATTGAGTGAAACTTTTTTACCTAAACCAAATTTTCCAGAAAAAAAATAAAAAATAAAAATAAAAATAAAGAAAAAAAAGCAAAAAAATTATTTAAAAAAACAAAAAATGGTTTTATAAACCATCCCAAATCAAGTGATGTTATATAGTCTGTCTATTCCATGATATTCTCCTCCTTAAATATGTGTCACCGTCTATGGACAACTGCTATATCTATATAACTAATGTAAAAATTTATATTAATAGAAATCATTTTAAACTCGCTTAAAAAAAATCTACCAACTTGGACTAAAAGGAAATTTGCTCAACCAGTTATGTCTAATCAACATTGCAACATGGTGTCGGGTTAAAAGAGTGGAAAAATGGGGATTTGTTGATCACTTATCAAACACATTTTACAATTCAAGGTATTGTAAGTTCAAAGAGTTTAAAGTGTTAGAATAGATAAATTTTATAGGACTAGGTATTGGAATTGGAACATGGTCTTTGGATTATTTATATTTATTATGACAATGTATCGATGATTTTTATAATGATTTTTATTATGTATTTTGGTTGTAATTTTTTAATAAATAATGACAGATTCAAGACATTCATTTCTAGATGAGTATTTCTTTGAATAATCATATATTATATATTTTATATATTTATAATAGTGTACAATTTTTTCATATTTTTTTTTCCCAAAAATATAATCTATATCATATTTATAATAGTGTACAATTTTTTCATATTTTTCTTTCCCAAAAATATAATCTATATCATATTTGTAATAGTGTATAATTTTTTTTAGTTTAATTTTTTTTTTTCTTAAATCAAGAAACATTTCAGTTTAGTTTTTTTTTTCAATTTTTTAAGTTTAATTTTTTCTTTTTCTTAGAACAAGAAACAGTTCAGTTTTTTTTTTTTTACATGAATATTATTTTATATTTGATAAAAAAATTTAATATAAAAAACAAAATTTTATCTATTAAAATATTTGAACCACGTATTGATATATAAAAATGCTACGTGGATAATTATGTTTGGTGGATTATTTTAAACCTTTTGTAAATGTGAAAAATTAAAAGAATAATAACTCAAAATAATTGAAATTAAAATAAACTATAAAATATTTAATTTAATATAATTATTATTATATTATAATAAATAATTTAATATTATAAATTTGTGTTATAGATATTTTATTATTTTTCTTAGTATTAAGTTAAATAAGATTGATTTTATATATATATATATATATATATATATATATATATATATATATATATTATTTTAATTGGTGATTTAAGTAATGTGAAATGTGTGAAAATTAAGATTCAAATTTTCTTGTTTGTCACTAGAGAGATCGAAGATTAAAATATTCATGTTTGAGACCCTGTTTACCTGTTTAAGGAGAAGAGATTCCTTTAGAATAAAAAACATAGTTTATTATTTTAAAATAATGAATTAAATATTTTTCAAAATTTACTAAATAATTTAATAATAACATGTTTTGGTTATCCATTTATGTTATATGGGCAACTATGACCCATTATATATGCCATTGGATTTTTTTGCTCATGGATTTGAAAGGTTAAAAATTGTAAACTTGAATTTTGTATATATTTGCCCATTATATATGTCATTGGCTTTTTTTCTCATGGATTTGAAAGGTTATTAATTGCAAATTTTGTGTGTGTGTGGGGGGGGATATTTTGTGGAACGGATATTTTGTGTTACTGTTTATTTAAAATGATTCTTAGCACTTGTTCCATCAAGATTTCTAGTCTTCAATGATGGGTGGAGTGTCCACCCAAAACATTTTCATGAACAACTTTCATGGACAACTTAAGTTTTTTTACACGTTTTATCCCCAACAAAAATCCATAATATAAGTAAGTGTGAAAACCTACATTAAAATTTCTTTTCATTTTATTGGATAATGCTAGTGAGAATCGTGAGGGGTAAGGTTTTTTAAATTTTCTTTTTAATATTTATGTTTGCTCTTAAAATTTAAGAATGGAATATAGTATAGATTTAAGAAATGAGATTCAAAATTATAAAGTAAAAATAAAAAATTATAAGTTAAAGTGTTTTTTTCTTAATTTATTTTTTTATATTCTCTCTCATGGTTTTGTTCCTTATCTTTCTTTTCTTTCTTTTATTTTCTTTCCTCCTAGGCATACTATGTTTCTTCTCCTTTTCTTTCCCCTGTCATTTTTCATATACTCTATTTTCTTTTTTTATTCTCTATTTCTCCTATCTTTTCCTCTATTTCTCTTCTCTCTTCCTCTGTTCTTTTTCCTCTTCTTCTCCCTCTTTATTCAATTCTCTATTTCCACCATACCCTCCTCATTCCCCTCCTATTAGTTATGTTTTTCTTCCTCTTCTGATCACTCCTCTTCCTTTTCATCTTTCTCGTCTTCTTATTCTTCTTCTCCCATTCCTTTATGCTTATTCATCTACCTCCTTGATCTTATTTATATGCCCCTGGTCCTCCCATGATAAGAATAGGTCCATTAAGATAACAATATTATAAGATGATCTACATAATACACATTGATAAAGAGAATGGGGAGAATGTTTATAATTCTTTTAAAATGCTTGCCATAACAAATAGGCTTAGTCTAACTAATATACATTTTAGTTATTTTTTACATTAGAATTGGTGATAAAATATTGCAAGGGGTTGTAATATCTTGTTATTTAAAATGCATAAGTGGATTCAACTCTTCCATAACCCCTAAAACACTTAGATTTTATAAATTACAAACTTAAAATTCAAATTTACTAATTTTACATAAAATTAACCAAAAAAAACATGTGAAACATTACTAAACAAAATCAAGATAATTAAACTTCCTTGCAATTCCTTTAGTAAGGACCTGTCAAGAATTGTCACAGGATAATAAGTCAAATGATAGTTAGTTGGTTTAATTCCCCCTCCATTCAAATTATATTCTCTGACATGTTTCTTTGTGTGGCAAAAATTTGAACATATTAACAATAATTCTTATAAACTTGAAAGAACAAGAAAATTTGAATATTGTAAAAAAATCAGAAATTCGTTGATTCGATTCGATTTGCGAATTAATATAACAATTTGGGTTCGATACTGTAACCTGAATATTAGGTTCACAGATTAATATATTAAGACTATTGCAGATTTCTAATTGAGATTCTAGCTTCCAATTTATAGTGAAAAACCCCTTTTTGATTTAGGAAATGGCATAACATTATGGTTATTGAATGATAATGATTTGTGTCATTAAGCAATAAGAAATTTACAATAAATTTCTGAGCAAGTTTTTAATGAAATATATAAAAATCTATGATTTCTGCCATAATTATGTGTTTATAGAGTAAAGTCAAAAGTATATATGATATATGTAATTTGTAAATTTGTAATTTATGAAATTTAAACAAATATATTTTAAAAGTAGAAATATTGCATGAATTATATTAGTAAATGGATTTTTTTTTAAGGTGGACTTTCTTGATTAGGATTTTGAGTAAGTATTAAACTATACATATTAGCATTTTGTATTATATTGAGTAAGTATTAAATATTAAATTACATGGATTAACATTTTGTATTATAAAAAATAATAGATGTTGTTACTATACGTATAAATTAGAGGTGAGTTTGGTTTGAAAAATAAATAATTAGCAATTGATAATATAAGTGTATATTTTTAAAAAATGTTTGCACACATTTAATATACCATTTCATTATGAACATAAAATACTTAATAATGTGGAATTTATGTGGTTCATTGTAATATATAATTTCTCAGAAATTCACTCTATATTAAGTATCATAATTTATGGTGCAAATGGGTGAATGAATCAATACAAATATCCTTAAAACTTACTATTTTGCTATTCTAAATATAAAACTAAGCTAATTGGTCCAATATATAATTTTATATGCAATATTTATAATTGAAACAATTTTAAAAGAGTTTTCATTGTCTTCAATGTTATAATTGTACATTTAAATGATTTAGAATATTTGAATAAAAAGTATAATGTCAATTTTTTCTCATATTAGATTTTAAGTAACGAAATATTTTTCCTACCAATTTGAATTCGAATTCAAACCCCAACTGAAAATTGAAATCTAATTCTAACTCTAACTCTAACTCAAACTTGGTAACTATATTCAAACCCCAACTAAAAATTAAAATCTAACTCTAACCCTAACCCAAACTCAAACTGGGTAACTATGCTTCACTCATTAAATAGTACACCTTGCCCTCCACAAAATTTATCGATTCACCGATTATCATTTATATAGTGCATACGTTCAAATTCTAAAATATAGTGTATACGCTCGAAGACAAAAGTGAGTCACGGGTCATCTTGCTGTATCGAGAAACTCATCCACATTCTGTGTCAAACAAGACTATGTTGAATCGTGGCGTCAGTATATTGAACACTGGACTGTGGACTGCATGCCATTGTTCTTCATGTTGCAGCACCATGTATTGAATTCTCATTGCCAGCAATGGCAGCTTTTTGGCTTATCAGATGTTTCACGGATAAGGCAATTCCCAACCCAATCCACTGCAAACTGTTTTTAAAAAAAATATTCAGATTCACATGACTTCTCCTATAAATTCCAAAATAATGTGTCCATATCAAATATCAGAAGCGGTACTGGGCTCTGCTCTCCTCGCTGTTCGAGTTTGTTTTCTCCAACCTACCTATTGTGGTCCAGTCCACAGCTTTAAGTACATTTTCCTGGACTGGTTGAGCGGATACCTCACTCTTAAATCTTTGTTGTTCTCGAAAATTCAAGCTGTACTTGGTTGCGTCTCGTGATGAGGATTCGATACTAGGTTCAGGGATTGGATGCAAATGGCGATAGTGGTTGGAGGTATATGTTGCAAAAATTGAAAAGTTATTTGAGAAAGATGGTGTTTTTTTAATTTCGGTAACGATTTTATATTAAGTATTATAGATTTATTTTAGATATAGATCAAATATGAGTTTATATGGAGGCAATTTTTTTGAATGTGCGATTTATTTTTTATGAATTTGACATTATTTAAATGTTTTGTATAGTTATTTAAATTTTTTTATTTTTAGATTTTCAAATTTTTTATTTTGACCTACAGGACCAAAATTTCAATTGATGATGAACAGACAACGTTACACATCATACTGGCTGTAGAATGATGAAAAATATATTAATTGTATGATCACTAGTATGTTAAGTGGGAAACATTAGTATGTCACTATAACATATTAATACATTATAAAAAGGATCTAGGACTGTGTAGGGATAGTGTGATGTATATCACTATATTGAGAAGATTTACTCCTTAGTGATAGATAAACAAAAATTATCAAGCTAAAGGAGAGTTCACACTTATTGCTTATGGATTTTCATTCTCTTACATTGAAGCTATGAAGTCCATGTCAGCAATATTATTTGTTAGGAGAGACAATTTCTTGTTCAATTTATTTATCTCTAGTTGGAGGACATCATTGAAGAGGAGATTTTTCTATTGAGATTCTCCTCTCCACAAGTACCTTACCCATAATTGTCTTTATCTGTGAGTAAAGTTCAACAATATCATTGACATCTGCGAATATTGCTAGTGTTCAAGATCCATTGTCCCACATTCTCCCCAATCTCTTCATTCAAGAGAAAAATACTCTCTACCTCTTTTTCAACAATATTTATTTATTTCCTAGCTAGAGCTCCAAGTAAATGGCAATAGAAGTCTCAAGGTTTTGCTAGGCCCTTGTTCATGGTTGTAAATGTTGCCCATGACCACTTGCACATCCTTGGCTTGTCCCACATCAAGGCATGGTGAAGAACAAGCAAGCAACTAAAAGAGAAAGATGTCATGGACTCGTATGGGGGAACCAAAAAGCTTCGAGGCATAATTTAAGCTACAATGGATTTAGACATAGAGTATTCAGCTTGGGGGGAAGGGAGGAAGAAAAGGTATCTGCGAGACAAAGTGGAGGGGAGAGCTATCAAGAAGGGGGCTAAGGGGGAAGGCTTCTTCTTCTAGACCAAAAACACAACATCCATAATTAAAACCAGAATAGAAGAATGTATGAGAGAATACCAAAGTAATCAACATACCTAGAGCAGAGAAGGCAAAGGTGGGTGAGCCTAGGTGTTATTCTTTTTATATCAACCAAAACCTACATCTATATCCATTGTGATAATAATTAATTGAGGCTATTAGGACAACCTGTGATAATGAATAGAACTACAAGAAAATGACATCAACACATACCTAAAACATCTAGATCTCCCTATTATCATCTTAGTGTGTTGTATGTTATGAAAGTTGTGGTATAATGTGATCTATCCAAACCTCAAAAGCGATATGGAAGAATGGAACGTGTTATACTATTAATACTTGGGTCATTCAAATCTAGCACCCCCATATAGGGGATGTTAGAAAAGTGTTGTTGATGTATAAAGAAGAGAGACATTATATTGAGTTGGGGAAGCACTTAGTTGTTTTTTTAAGGTTGTAAAAGTTATTGCAAATAGTAAGGATAGCCATTGTTTGATAGTATTCATGAATCTTTTTTTTATGATTATTGTCTTTAATGTAAAACCACACTCTTCAAATAATCCGCCAGTGATCCATAAGAGGATTAAACTTTCATTTCTGTTAAATTCATTTGGGTTTTGGGTTGTTAACTTGTTTCTATAAGGTTTACGAAGAAAAAGCTTCAAATATTAGTGAAAGTTTGTTAGGTCCCTATACTACTAGTGTAACCCCTTATTGTTATTAGTACAACCTCCTTATTATATTGTTGTGCCCATGTAGTCCCCATATTGTTATTATCGTGCCTCATAGAAGCCCACTATTGTTATTATTGTGCCCTTACATTATTATTGTTATGTTGGCCTTGATTATATTATGACCCCTTAGACTCCTATATATAGAATCAAGGTCTTGTCATTTGTATCATCCAAAAATTGTTCATTTGTGTAATGTAAAGGAGGTTGCCCCCTCAAAGAGGCTAAATTCTAAGGTGTTTATCTTTCTTTTCTATCTTTCTGTGAGCTAGTTTCATAACATTTGGTATCAGAGCTTTGGATTCTAGGGTTTCGTTGCTCCAAACAGGTCATCATGGAATTTTCGCTATAACATTTTTTGTGACGTTTTAGAAGCTAAAACAAAAACCCATTTGAGCCGAAATCGTTCTCCATCCTTATATACCCATGATCCTCCCACTTCTAGTCAATGTGAGACTTTGGTCGCATACTCAACAAATTTTGAGTCTGAATTTCAGAACTTGTCTCGCTATTTTTTCAGAGATATGATCTGAGGAAGTTAGAGTTTTTGCAGACTCCTGAATTACATTCCAAACAAGTGACCTGGGGAAAATCGTCATAACTTTCTCTCTGAGCATCGGATTGAAATTTCGTAAGAAGTTACAAAAAGAGGACGGACTGTAGTTTTCTGTGTATAGTTTTCATATCTGAAGGTCAAAACAGTGACACGTGGCACTTCATACAAATTCTATCTTCTGAAAAGGTATATAATCAGGTCATATTGGGAGATTGTGCATAACCATTTCTTGGAGAATCCAATTTTGATAATACTGGTGGCGTTGGAAAGACGACGCAGAAGGCTACTACAGGTCATGATTTTAGAACAAGAAGATCTGAAATTACAGAGTTACAGTCGTTTCAAGATCAAGTTCCTAAAATCAAGAAAATGCAATATGAGGAAGTTTGATGGCAAGGATCCAGTAAATTGGATACTACAGATGGAGCAATATTTTGATCTACATGAGGTGTGACTGTTACAAAAGGTACGTATTGCATCTTTATATTTAGAACCGGATCAATTTTTATGGTATAAAAGGCTTTGTTCTTGTAGACAACTTGTTATGTGGCCAATTTTCATGGAGGAAATGATAGCACATTATGAGGATACAAAGAGAAACACCTTCTTTAGAGCAACACCGCAACAATTGGAAGAAAAAGGAGAAAAAGGGCTTCATTACAAAGTGGAAAGAAAAATTATGGAAACAAGGAAGTCTACCCCTCACAACTATAAAGATGGAAGCATTGTTTCTCCTAGCCTTCCACAACCTACAAGGGTTACAGAACAAAAATTGGAAGAAAAAAGAGAAAAAGGGCTTTGTTACAATTGTGATAACAAATACATTAAAGGTCATAAGTGTGCTGAGAAGAAATTATTTTACATTGATTGTGGAGAGGAGGAAGAAAAGGGTCAAGAAACGTCAAAAGAAGAGGATATACACCAAGAACCAACCCCAGAGAAAGAAGAAATGAATCCGACCATATGTTGTAAAGCATTGGAAATAATTACTACTCCTAAACCTCTTAAGATAGAAGGACATATCAAGAAGAAAAAGGTTCAAGAAGTGAAAGATCACATCAAGAAAGAAAAAATGAATCCAACCATATATTGTAATGCATTGGCCGGAATTACCACTCCTTAAACTATCAAGATAGAAGGACATATCAAGAAGAAAAATGTGCAAGAAGTGAAAGATCACATAGAGTATCAAGAAATGAATTTGACCATATCTTGTAATGCATTGGAAGAAATTACCACTCCTCAAACTCTCAAGATAGAAGGACATATCAACAAGAAAAATATTCAAGTAGTGAAAGATCACATCAAACATCAACAATAAGTTCTCCAACTTTTAAAGGATAATGCCACTTTGGTGCAGAATCGAATGAAACAACAGGCAGATCAATATCGAAATGAAAGAAGTTTTGATGTAGGCGATTGGGTATTTTTATGGTTACATCCATACAAACAAATGTCCCTCAAGAAAGCTATTTATGAGAAGGAAATGTTGGCAATAATACACGCACTTAAGAAATGGTGACTTTACCTAATGGGAAGACACTTCAAGGTAAAAATGGATCATGATAGTCTTAAATACTTTTTAGAGCAAAGATTACCTTTATAATAATAGAAAAAATGGGTCACAAATATGTTGGGTTATGACTTTGAAATCATCTACAAAAAAGGGAAGAAAAATGTTGTTGCAGATGCACTCTTATGAAAGGATGAGGATATGGAAGCATTGTATTATGTTATTTCTATTATCCAACCAAATTGGATAAACGAAGGAAGGATGAATGGAAAAATGATGAAGAAGTGTGGCCATTCATTCAAAAGTTGCAAAAGATCCCATTTCAAACAATATTGCCAGAACTTAACGAGGAAGGAAAAATCATATTGGAACCTGGAGTAGTCACATATACAAGAACCCGACAACTACGAAATTGATCAATTTCATAATATCTCATCAAGTGGAAGAACTTACCCACTAAAAAATCCACATGGGAGGACAAGAATTTTATACGGAAGCATCAAGAACTACTCAAGCGTTGAGGACAACACTTTTTGAAGGAGAGGGGCATGTTAGGTCCCTATACTACTAGTGTAACCCCTTATTGTTATTAGTACAACCCCCTTATTATATTGTTGTGTCCATGTAGTCCCCATATTGTTATTATTGTGCCCTTACATTATTTTTATTTTTATTTTTATTTTTATTTATTTTTATTTATTTTTTGAATTAGACTAATTCTATTATTCAAAAATATGGTACAAGATGGTACAATCAAGAGAGACAGAAAACCGGCAACTAGAAATGATAGGACTATCAACCTCGGTTCTGGAGAAGGAGTGAAACAAGCAAGAAGCTACAACATATGGCTGGAAGCAAAAAGACTGACTTCTACCCAGGATGGGTAGAAGCCTCAACACGAAGCTTTTTCCCTTTCCTTTTTTTGACTTCGACCCAACCGTCCTGGGGTGAATGGGCAATAACAACTTGAAGATTGGGGTTCTCCACAGGGGGGCCCTCCTTTTCTGAATCAGAGGAGGAGGTCAGATGGATGCGTTTCTGGGTGATGGCTGGATCGGAGGAATGCGTCGGACCATCGGTGGAAGGGACCGCGGAATGAGGGGCATGATCCAATTCTGCATCGCTACCTTCATCTTCAGAGCTAGAGGATTCAGAATCCACGACTGGAGGTCGAGAGCAAGGAGCCCATCGTTTGGACTTGGGCTTGGAGAGGTTATCCTTGTTCTTTTTTTCCGGGAGAGATGGGCAGGTGTTTTGCAAATGCCCTGATTGGTGGCAATGGCGGCAATGGAATGCAGTATTTTCATAATCCAGTGTCTGGGTCTAGACAAAGTCGTTTATCTTGAGATTGATTTGGTCTGGAAGTCCTTTGCTCAAATCTAACTCCGCACATATTCTGGCATATGTGTAGAGACCTTTATTTTCCCGCCAGTAATCTCCCATAATGAAACTGCCCAAGGTGTTGCCTATAGCTTTATAGACTACACCATGCCATAAGTGGGCAGGTAAGTTTGGAAGCCTGATCCATACAGGTGTCCTGGTAATGACTGCAGTTGCTGGATCAAAATCTAGGAACCAAGGAGTCAAGAAGAGCCTTGCAGTTCCCATGAACCAAGGGCCTTCTTCTAAAGCCTTTTCATAATGCTTACTGTCATCAAATAGAACAATGAAGTATCCTTTTGAATAGAAACTGATCTTACAATGATGAGTCCAGTTTGCATGGATCCATGCATAGAGGTCCTGAGATCGCGGCCACAGTCCATTAAATCTGCAAATGATGGCTCTTTCTGCAAAATCTTGAAATTGGATTGCAAGAGCTTCATGGGTGATTTCAACAAAGGGAACTTCCTCTATCTTGTCAACCAAAAATGGCTTAGGTTTAAGGGCTTCCAGGGGTTTGGGGTTCTCAGAGTGTACTGCATCTTTGTAAGAGAAAGGAGGAGCAGAGGATGATTGTCCCACTGCACCTCCTCTCAAACGAAGGGTTAACACCAAAGAGTTGTTTCTGGTAATGCTGTAAGAAGAGAGGGGAAGAAGGTCTTCAAGTTGTTTACCTTGAAAGAGAAGTCTCTGAAGGCCTGAAGGGATCCCAATCCGCCGTTCTAGATCCAGTTTGAGATCCAGCACTAGATCTGAAGAACTGACCCATTGCAGGATGGTTCTGCCTATGGGTTGAGAAATTTGGATCTGAAAGGAGTCAAAGAAGTGCCTAGACATAGTGCCAGGGCCTCTTGTGCATCCGAGAGCAAATCTACCATGGCGATGATAGGGAGAGGATTTCTCCTCTGCAAGCATATCTGGAGAGTTCGAGAAGCAGATCTGCTTCTTGCTTACAGTAGAGATGACGGTGGCACCATCTATGCCAAAGAAAGCCCTATGCAGAGGCTTGCTAACCTGTCGTTTCAGCTCTACAACCCAGTCGATGTGTATTGCCAGCATTGGTACCTTTGCAGGCAGATCTGGCAGGTTCGAGAGGTAGATCCGCTGCAGGCTTGCTGCTGAGGTGAAATAGTCTCTCTCGGAGAGAGCTGGGCACGACAGCAGATTGGGCTGAGGCCTCCAAACTTCCAGGAAATTCCAACCTAGTACGGGTGTCCGCGCCATTTTCTCAGCAAGAACAACAACTCTCATTGAGTGGCTCCCTCCACTGCTCCACCATGTGACAGCGTTATACCCAGAAACTACCATGGACAGCAGGACCTTGTGAAGCCATTTTTCGGCCTCCGCCATAAAAGAAGGGCTCAATCTGATCTTCATAACACATAACTCATTTTCGTTTAGAGCACCGTCGCTGTCTGAATCCCCCTCATCCGTCATCGCTCGCAGCTCTGAATCCATCAATGAGCCATTACATTATTATTGTTATGTCGGCCTTGATTATATTATGACCCCTTAGACTCCTGTATATAGAATGGAGGTCTTTTCATTTGTATCATCCAAGAATTGTTCATTTGTGTAATGCAAAGGAGGTTGCCCCCTCGAAGAGGCTAAATTCTAAGGTGTTTATCTTTATTTTCTATCTTTTTGTGAGCTGGTTTCATAAAAAAGTTACAAAATGCTAAAGATTAGGTGGCATAGAGATACCATTTCTTGAGTCCTTTATTTGATAATATGAAAATGGTTCCCTTCAAAATATCAATATAATTAATATTATTATCATAATTAAGTTTAAAGATAACTTATGGTGTTACAATGAAGCTTAGAATAAGAAAAAGATGGTTTATTATAGAGAGGTCAATAATCTTGTGCTAGATTATGAAAATTATCTCTTTATTGTTACTAGCATTAAGAAAATAAATGTTGCAAAAATGTGGTGAAACTTTAATGGGGACAAAACCCCATGGGATTGACTTAGTGAACTAAACATAGCTCCTACATTCTTGAGATCTTAAAAAATACATTTAATTTCACTAGCCATTAAAGAATATCTCCCAAGATCCTTTTAATCAACCCCAAAGCAAAAGGAACCCACAAGGTAGTTGGTTGCCTAGCAAGGAAAGGCTAAATGCAATAAATTATTGTCCTAGATGCCACATGTCACAATAGTTGAATGAGTCAATATTTGTTTGATTTTTCTACATTTATATGAAATTTTTGTAATGGAGAAGGAATAATCTAAGAATCTTAAGATTCTCATGGTTGCCCCTTGATCCCTTAATTAAATTTAGACTACAACATTGTTTATAAGAAAATATCATACTAGAGATGGGGAGGGAGATTGATTTTATATTTCATTTCAGGTATCATCTAATACAAAGCTTGTGATTTCATTCCCTTTCCCTTCTACTAAGTTCTCATGGCGTGTTGATCATTTAGGTGCTCTATTATTTTCATAACTAGTGCCTCACTTAAGGAGGTTGTAATTATATAGAGTAGCTTTTAGTTTTATTTATATTCCCATTTGTTCAATAATTACTCTATTTCCTTATGCTACTACAACTCCCTAATTTGATAAGTAACTTACTCTATTTTTGAAGTTTGTGTTTTATTTACTCTTTTCTTTTCTTTTTTCTAGGTTTGCAGTGTTATCTTCGATATATCTTATTGGATTGGATTTTTCTAGTACAATTTGTTCGCATTCCATCATTTCATATGTATCTTTGTTGTAGGGATCATGATCATCAAAATACTTGAGCAAGTCACCACTTTACTATTTGTGTGATTTATTTCCTCCTATATGATTTACTTTTTACATGCTTGATTGTTTTATCCGTGTTGGGGGTTACATCATTAAGCGTCCTAAGCCCACTAGGTAGAAGTGTGCCATTTCCTTTCTTTAGATAGATAAGTTATTCTACTTGTGCTCAGAGTTATAACATTAATCTTCCTAAGCTCACTAGGTAGAAGCATGTTATTTCAATTTTGCAAGTGTGACCTTTAAATTTCTACAAGTGTGGTTTGCTTTCCTTGGTCACTTGTAAAATAACACTAATATATTTCTTTGTAACAATCCTTTTGGATACTATAACCTCATTAGAACTTAACAAAATTGTACGAGCATATATATTGCATGAAAGTTTGCAAGTTCCATGCAAACACCAAATTGATAATTAAATGCACAATTTCTTATTTATTTCCTATGTAATTAGGAGGTCACTGAAAATTTTGTCACTTAGGTTTGTGGATCAAGGCATGGTCTCCTTATTTTGATTCATTGACTGTTATATTCACCTCAACTCTAATATGGGTTAGACTCTTGACTATGCTCTTACATTTTTGGGGTTTGCACTCTCTTCGTCTTTCTACACCATTGGTTTAACTCTAGGAAGGCTCCACAGTCTAGAAAATAGGAGACACAACATTTTAACATATGTTTGAACTTGTATGGAATGGATTTCCACAAAGGGTTTTGGACATAAATAAATTTGACAAATGAATATTATAATTGGAATTAAAAATTGGATTATCAAAAAAGTTTTGAAGTGTTTTATGATTGATTTTGGTTCATGAAATGATGACTTGATAATATTATAATTAGACTTAAAAATTGGATTATCAAAAAAGTTTTGAAGTGTTTTATGATTGATTTTGGTTCATGAAATGATGACTTGATCCTTGGATGTAAAACATTGTAAAGATTATTCGTACAATTGTATACATAATTTGAATCATGATTTCAGTAGCAAGTTTGTTATGTTACAAAAACAAATTGTTTAGTTTATTATGTTACAAAAACAAATTGTTTCTTTGCAATTCTCTCGCATGCATTGTTGTGACACTTGAATCTATTTGTTTTATGTTTTTTTTTAAATGTTCAAAGTGATTTCCTGCATCTGTTTATTTAAATCTAAGTTATTGTGACACTTGAATCTATTTGTTTTATGTTTTTTTTTAAATGTTCAAAGTGATTTCCTGCATCTGTTTATTTAAATCTAAGTTATCATGATCTTTCAATACTTTTGTTGAAATTTTCTTTTCAATGCATGAACAAATTAACGTGGCATTTTTGGGATCAAAATAATTCAACTAAAAGTTAAATATTAAAAAAGTAAATCTACATCTCGACAAAATACATGTCATAGAGTGGAAAAAAACTAATATTTTTAAATTTAAATAATGCACTATATTTAAAAGCCTTAAAATTTTGTTTAAAAATTATGCCTTATTTATAATTTTACATGTTAGGGGCTAATTAACAGAATTTAATTAAGGCTTACATCCGTGCAATTTAATTTTTGTTTAAAAAATATATATATCTAAGATATTATAGACTAATCAATGGTATTATATTGGAGTGAAGCATCATTTTTGACAAATTCTTTAAAATTTTCAAAAAAAAATTGTATTATTGTGTTTTTTTAATGGATTTGCTTATTTTTTTCTCTGGAAATACTTTGTTTTTTGTTTACAATGCTCATGAACTAATTTAAACTAATAAAATGTCATTATACTTACGTGATGGATCAGATAAGTTTGAATTCTTAGCATATTTTACTGAATGGAAAATTGCATTTCAAATTTGACAAAGTAATATTTCAATTACATTTTGGAGACACATGTATGATAAGTTTTTTTCAACTCTTTAAATAAATTAAAAATTCAAGAGCACCCTTTTGAAGAAGACTAGTAAACAACCAGAATGAGGTTTTTTGAAAAAATTTGGTTGTGTATATTTTATGTTATTGATTTTTTATTCAACCCACTTGAAAGTGTCCAAAAAAAAATTCAAACATTATGTTTAAAGAAATTTGATAAAAAATATCATATGAATTCGAAAATGTCAAACTCATATGCCATTGGATAGAAGGTTCCTTCCGGAATCCAACATGATAAACTCTGTCACTTAAGGACAAATCTTGCTCAGAGACTGCTAGGGTACAAAATGGTGTTGCAGAGAAATTTGCAAAAGAGGAGCTAAAACTTTGTTTTTTAAGCCCTCAACAACTAGATCCATGGAGAACTTAAAATTGTTGATCGAGTATTTGAAATTCAAATTTCAAATAGATTGATAGAGCTATCATAATTATCTAAAAAAAAAGAAAGAAAAAATGAAGGCTCTCATTACTTGTCTTTCAACAAATTATAATTTTTTTATTCCACAAAAATAATTTTTATAAATATTCAAATATATTCCAAACTCTAATTTTCCTTAATTATAAATCCAAATTTTATTTTATTTTACCAAGTAAAAGAAAACAATAATAATAATTTATAGATAACTTTGATTTTAACTTTATTTTTTCAATTTTGAAATTCTTCAAAATCATTTTTTTTATTGTTTTGGTTTTAAATATAACATATTTTTATACTTAATCATTTTATATTTTTTTCATGCAGAAATTTTCAATAAAAATAAATCAAATTATATTAAATAAATAAATGAAAGAACCAACAAAACTAAACTAAATTTAATAATATTATTATTTTAAAAATAATTTCATAAGCACATTTCAATCTAGATTACTCAAATTCAAATTAATCAAATAATATTTTAAAATTTATGATTTCTTTATGTTTTTATTATTTTAAAAATATATATTGCAAACCTAAGTTAGAGTACAAATTTATATATATATATATCGTACTTGTACAAATTGAGGACAAAATTGAGTGCAATGACATTTTACAGGTTGAGAGAGATTTATAACCACATATATCATTGCATCGATTGCAACTATATTAATTATAACTTAGAACTAAGTTAATTATTACTGCACTCATTTTTTTCCTTAATTATTACTATACTCATTTTTTTCCCTAAACAAGTGGATATTTCTGTGTGTGTGATTTTAATAGATATGATTATGACCAAGGGAATGGGGTTTATCATCTCTTCAGTGAATTTTATAAAATATATATTTCCAACAGCGTTAACTTCACATTTTTGAGTTATGCTTATTCATATAAAAAAATTTAATATTTATTAAAATCAAATTGATAAATTTTCTTTTCTTTAATAAATTTATTAATTAAATTATAACATTGAAAATTTAAATCATATTAAAAACTAATTTTGAACTTCCCAAATTGTAATTATAAGAATATTACAATTTCAATTGCAAGTGTGATAGAATCATTTTTCAAATTTATTCACCAAAACTCTAGAAATGTAATAAGAAATTAATTCACACCATTGTTAATTACCTATTCAAATGTAATTAGTAATTATTTTTATTTTTATTTCTTTTAACTATCAAATACTTATAATTTTAAAGTTTGCATATCATTATTGATATTTACATAAATGTTAATATTTGCAACATTAACACTCGATTGAGCTTTATGATTCGATACCTGGGATTACAGAGGAGCTCGATCGAGAGTTCATTTTAATGATCAAGCTATTTTTTTTAGCACTAGGAGCTCAATGGAGCACTTAAAATGGCTCAATCAAGCCTGTTGTTTCACCAAAGCCCTTAAAATTGTTTGATCTGAGCATCTTCTCGTTTCTCCGAAGAGTGTAACTAAGCTCCATGTTATCACCCATATTTTTATTTTGTGATTAAACTATTTAAATAGCAAAAAAATTTATGTTTTAATCATCATGCTTGTTATTTTTTATAGTTTTATTTGGGATTTTTATTAGTATAATACCTTGTTAATAAGTTACTCTTCTTTTTTCTTTTCTTTTTTTGTGATAGGTCACTCGTTCAAATCCCCGTAGGTGCTTACCAATCAAAAAAAAAGTTACTCTTTTTTATCATATATTTAATTTTATGAATGTATGTACAATAATAAAGGTTTATTTAGGTATTGTGAATTTCACCATTTAAAAAAAAAAAGATTGGCAAGTATTTAAAATATGTTTCAGTTGTTATAATAGATATTTTTCTAATTATTTTTAGTTAAAAAAAACTAAAATCTTGAAGAAAATTAATTGAAGGAATAATGATGATGATTAATGTCCACTAAAATCACTATAGATTTTTTGACTTAACATGTCAAGAAGGTTGGTAGTGTGACAAAGGTTTAGCTAATAAATGAAATGACCCTATTCCAAGGCATTTTTGCCCAAAATCCATAAGATAATTTTAAGAATCATAAATTTAAGTTATTTAATTTGCAAAATTCCAGTACTTTGAGAATTTTTTAGGGTGTTGAATCTATTTATGCATTCAAAATTTCATTTTAAACAATAAAAAATCTTAATCTTACTCAAAATTATATTGTAAACTATTTTATGTATTAATTAAAAACTACATCTTTTCTTATTTTATATTATGTAATAATTAGTGAGTGCTTAAATAGAATTTGTTAATTATTTTTTCTCATAAATAACGAATTTGATTTTATTTGGAATAAATTTGAAGAATGAGAGAATTAATATGAGGTATTGTTATCAACTCAAAGATGTCTTATCGTGATTTAAATTTTGAATCAGAGAAGAGAGAAAGTATTAATAATACACGTTTTAAAATTGTATTTTAAAATTGTATTTTTTTAGATGTGGGTTTCTCAAATTAATTTATTGAATATCCAATTCATTTTTGGGTGATAAAAAAAAGTTGGAGGAAAATATTTTTTTAAATTGTATTTTTAGTGGGTTTCTCAAATTAATTTATTGAATATCCAAATCATTTTTTAAATGTGGGTTTCTCAAATTAATTTATTGAATATCCAATTCATTTTTGAGTGATAAAAAAAAGTTATGGAGGAAAATATTTTTTTTTTAATTATAAAAAAAATCATCCCTTCAGAGTTAAGGGGTTGGAAATATTTTTACACATGAAAAATTCCGATGTAACTTATACAAGTTATTTATGTATAATATGTTTATGAAAAATTCCTTTCTATTTTTGATTGATTATTTGTCAATATAAATAAAGATATATTTGTTGTCTAAGTGATTCTTCACTTGTTACAAATATTATTTCATGTTTATATTATTAAATACAATATTGAATTTCTTCAGCTTTGTTTCAATATTTATTCTTTTTTTATATCTATTGGTTTATAATTTAATTTATGATTTTGGTTTTGATAAATATATAGTTAAATCATTTTTTTAATCAAGTAAGAGTAGGACCTTCCATTAAACTTTAGTCAAATATACATAATATACAAGCAACCACACCTGCTCTGCAAGAGTTCAACAATCAGCCGGGCAGGCCAAAGCAAACCAATCACCCAAAACTAAGAGAACCTGAGCTAGAAAACTGGGGAGAACCACCAAACAAAGTACAAGGAGCCTAGAAAACCTTGGAGGGCAAGGCCATAACTCGCCATGGGACCACAAGAGGTCCCACCACAAGTTAAACTGAGAACTGGCAAACGGACAAACAGACCCGACTGAAGTTAAAGCATAACACTCTAAACATTTTTCAGGTCCGACCAAAACGCACAAACAGTCGCCACCGTTGATCCAATGATTAAGATCCAATGGTCATCGTGGATATTAGAAGGACGAGCAACGCGAGAGTTAACCACCCAATGAGGGTGGTTTTCTCTCACCTTGTTCCACAACATGTCTCTCAAAGAGTGGAATTGGAGCCAAACACAGAAAAACTAGAAACCATTCAGACCTTGCTTGATATACCGCTTGTGGTATTGGACCGGTGGACTCACGAAAAAAAAAAAAATGCCTTTCGCCATGTGTTGACCCTTAATTCCTTCTGGCGGGCAATACTTGAGCCAATATGTTCACCTGGATTCTTTGTCAACCACCACCTAAGCCAAATGATGAGGGCAACCCCGCCCTATGGAGTTATAAGAGTCAAACCTTTCATCATTCGATCAAAGGGAATCCGGACCCTGGAAAAAAATTGAACCATGGCAGGTTAGACTGTGTGGAGTCCTCCAACCTCCCGCTAGTCTTCAGAGTTCCTTTGATCCAAGCTGTTAGTCCATAGTTCCATATATTGGGTAGCGTGGCATAGACATTCCTCCCACAATTTACCTGGGGGAAGCGAATCCCAAGCATACCTAGAATCCCTGTCCCTGTTTGTGACTCCTTCATTCGCCAAACGATTCGCTAACATATTAGCCTTTCTTTTCACATGAGCAAATATGACAATTTTAAGGGTTGGCAGGTGAGAATAGATGCGGTAAAAAACTTGCAAGAGCTTCCAGTGCTTCGACACTTTATCTGGAGAGGTTTCATTGCTACTATTCTTAGCCGCTCTAATAATTAATTCCAAATCTGCTTCAATTATAACATTGTGTGAATTCTAATTCACCAGGATTTCCAAGCATTGCTCTAATGCCATGAACTCAGCCATGTTGTTTGTGGCCTTCCCAAAATGGCCATGGAATATTATATGTATTTGTTCCTGATCGTCTCTTATGGCACCCGAAAATCTCGCTAATCCTGGGTTATCCTTAGCTGCTCCATCAATATTAGCCTTTAAGAAACCAAAAGGAGGAGGCTTCCAATGGTAGCACATTTGTTTATAAGGCTCACTGCCTTCATTATTCCCAGAGGATTGATAGAATGGAGACCCAAATGAATTAAAATTCTCCCCTCATGGGGCAGGGGAGGATCTTTAGGAAGGGTCCTCAACAAGATTCTTACTGTGTCTTTGAGCTGCCTAAGAATTTGCTCAATTATGTGGTGGGGCCTGTGTGTTTTGTTTTTGAAGATTCGTCTGTTGTGCTCTTTCCACACATGCCAGATGACAAAACTTGGAACCAGAATCCAAGCTTTATTAACCATCTCATTCCCTAATATCTTCTTCCTCCAGTTCTTGAGAGTGTTGGATATGTTGAGACTATCCCTATCAGTTTGTCTAAAAATAGCAGCCACCCAGTCCCACACCTTTGAAGTGAAAGGACAGAGGTTGAGAAGTTGTTCAATCATATCCTCATGAGCGCTACAAAGGTGACACTTGGAAGGACCAATAAAGCCTTTCTTGAGGAGATTCTCCCAAGTTAAGATCTTCCTTTGATTCACTAGCTAGATGAATAGCTTTATTTTCATCCATTGCAGGCTTTGCCACAGCTTCTTCCAGATCTGATTAGGATTCACAAATTTAAATCCTGTGACTTCCTATTTGGCCTCTTTGAGGTTAAAGGTGTCTTCAGTGTTCTTTCCCCATCTTATTTGATCTGTGGAGGAAGAGACAAGAATCCTTCTATGCTCTAGCTCCTGGGTGAGGGATTTTGCCTTGGTTTTTAGCTAGTTTTCATCACTGTATCCTAGATCCTTCCACTCCCTCCATTTTCCATTATTCCTTCCCTGATCCCAGAAGTCTTTTACCAGAAACATACCTTTTTTGTCTGTCATTTTTGAGATCTGCAAATTCATCCTTATAAAGGTTGGGTTCCTGTTGCTAGTTATCCTCCCAAAATCAAGCAAGATCCCCTGCTCGAATTTCCCAAAAACAATGTTGTTGAACAATTTTTTTATTATCCCAGGCAAGGTTCCAAATATGGGAGCCCCTGATTTGCCCTGACATTCTAATGTGATCCTTCTCCTGCTAGTGCTTGGCATATTTTTGTTTCCAAATCTTAGCCCAGGGGGCATTCGGTTCCTTAATCCATCTCCACCAAAGCTTGGCTCCCGAAACTCTGTTGAGGGTCTTAGGATCATGAAGCCCCAATCCACCATGGTTCTTGGGCTTGCAAAGCTTGTCCCAGGCTACTAAAGCCCACTTCTTTTTCTCTTCCCCTCTGCCCCACAGAAAGTCCCTTTGTATGCTTCTTATTTGCTGCTTAATACCTTGAGGAGCAGGAAGAGCTGAAAACATAAAAATGGGAATGGCCTGCAAGACCGCCTGTGTGAGCACAAGGCGTCCTACCAGGTTTAGTGATCTGCATGTCCATTTTTTTATCTTGTCCTGAAGTTTATTTAAAATCGGTTCCCACACTTTCTTGCTTAGCGGTTTGTCAATAAGAGGAATGCTAAGATATTTGGAAGGTAGCTTTTCTCTTTGAAATCCAAGAATTCTGGTAATATTTTTCTAAATAGCAATATTAGTGTTAAAGAAAAAAAACTTTGGACTTGTTAATGCTTACCTCAGTGCCTACTGCCATAGCAAGTCATTTAATATGTTTTTGATTGCTCCGGCCTCCTTGACTATAGGTATGTCCTGCAACATAGTATCGTCTACAAATTGTTGATGAGTGTTTGCCTCTCCATCCACAGTGGGTTTGATACCCTGAATTCTTCCTTCAGCATTTGCCATTTTAATCGTTCTACCTAGCCCTTCCATCATGAGGATGAAGAGAAATGGTGAAATCAGATCTCCTTGTCTGAGCCCTCTGGAGGTGGTGAAGGTTCTTGATGGTGCTCCATTGAGTAGTATGGAAAAACTAGTTGAGGTAACTAATGCCCTGACCCAACTTATCCAATTCTAATCAAATCCATAGGCCTTTAGAATTACTCTTATGCCATCCCAACTCAATTTTTCATAGGCTTTTGCGAGGTCCAACTGAATGATCATGCCAGCTTGTTTGTTGCTTTTGAGAGAGTGTATCACCTCATGAGCTTGGATGATGTTGTTGAGGATTTTTCTTCCCTCCACATACCCTGTTTTCTCCTCCGATATGAGAGAGGATAGAAAGGTTTGAGTCGATTGGCTATTACTTTGGAGATAATTTTGTAGACCACATTACATAAGGTTATGGGCTGAAAACCATACGGATTCATGGCATTTTCCTACTTTGGAATCAGATCTATGAAGGATGCATTAAGAGCCTTTAGAACCCTTTTTGATCTTCTTGAGTCTTCCACAACCTTGAGGATGTCATGTTTGACATTTTCCCAACAGGCCTTGAAGAAGTCTACATTGAATCCATCCGGGCCTGGTGCTTTTCCACTCTGCATTTCATTAATAACTTCACTGACCTCCTTTTTTGAAACTAGCCTATTAAGATTTTGGTTGTCCTCTCTGGTAACTAGCTGAGGGATATACTGAGTGAAATGGTCAATGAACCTAGATCTGTCCTCCAGAGCCTCCTTTGAAATATTGCAGAAGTGCTGAACAAGGACTGATTCCATATCACTGTGAGAAACAAGCTCAATGCCTAGAGAATATTTATTCTTTGTGATTTTGTTGTGTGCCCTGTGAGCCATAGTGGTTTTGTGGAAGAATTTTGTGTTTCTTTCTCCCTCTTTAATCCATTGTATTCTTGATTTCCGCCACCAGAAAATTTCTTCTTGTAAGCATCGATTCTCCCATTCTTCCTGCAGAGAGTCAATTAATTTTTGACACTCTTTGGTGAGGCCATCTGAGATGTTGATCTAATTGATCTCCTAGAGCTTCAGTTCAGTTTCTCTTTTGGTTTTGAAGATATCTCCAAATTCATTTTTGTTCCAATATTTAAGACAGAATTTGATATGTTTAAGTTTCTGCTGGAGGATATACATTTTTGAGCCCTGAATATTCAACTCCTCTCTCCACTATTTCTCAACGTTATTAGTGAAATTAGGATGTGAGAGCCAGGCATTTTCAAACCTGAAAGGTCTGTTTCTCGGAGTGCCCATAAAGGTGGCTTCCATCTGTATAGGCCAGTGATCTGATCCTCCAAAGGGCTGAATGGAAGCTGTCATGGCAGGTCCTGAGAGAAAGAGGTCCTCTGAAATCATGAACCTATCAAGTTTGGAAGCAACTTGATGGGCCCCTCCCCTTTTGTTGTTCCAAGTGAAAGTTCCATTAATTATTTCAGTGTCCACCAACCTCATGTTCATAATGAAGTTCTAGAATTCCATGGAGTATCTGCCTAGCTGTCTAGTGCCTCCCTTTTTTTCCGAAAGAGATCTTATCATATTGAAATCTCCTGCCACGATCTAGGGCAGAATGGGATATCTCGCTCTTAGTTCCTCAAGGGAAGTGAGAAGCTTGAGCTTGTCTGCTTGCTTTTGAGGTCCATAAACATTTGTAATCATGTATATCTCCTTGTCCCCTATAGGTTGACATATCAGGGAGAGATAGTTCCTGGATGCTTCAGCATCAAAAATTCCAAATTTCTGTGGGTCCCACAAAGTGAAAATCCCCCCCGCCGAGTGATTTTCCTTAACCTCTAAATACTCATATTTGAATAACCACTTATTATGAATATCTCTTATCTTTTCCATAGAACATTTTGTCTCCTAAAAAAAAAACCATGTCTGGTTTTTCTTCTTTCATTCTGTTACTCAGATTTCTTTGTTTCCTCCTATTCCCTATTCCTCTAATGTTCCAGGTTGTGAACTTCATTAAGAAATATTAGTAAAAGAATAACTGGTAAGATCTTTCATCTTACCTGAGTTGATCAACAGTGTTCACATTCGTTCAGCAGTTCATTCTGCCTCTTTCTTCCCCTTTTCCTACTTGAGTTCTTTGGAGATTGTGTCTGAGGATTCTCCATCATCTTGACCCCACTTGGCTCCTGGCTGTCATGATTTATTTTGACTCCAACTCCCTTTGCTTGTGACCTCCAGAGAAAGAGCTGTTGTACTCTATCATAGTCCTCTTTTGGTAGGGAGTCCACCCCTATTTTTTTTACTTGTTCCAGAAATTTCTCTAGATCTAGATTTTCCCTATCCAAATCTCCTGTAACTCATGGTCCTCTATTCCTGCTTCACTTGGAGTCATCCCCTGGTCCCTACTAATCTTCATCAGGCTTGGTAGAGCATCCTTTTGCTAGTTTTCTACTGTGATTTCCTCCATGTCAGCTGCCCTATCCTGTTCCTTTGTTGCATTCTCCATGTCCTGGAGTGTTTCCCCGCTCCCCTCTTCTTCCTCCAGGATATTGAAGCTCTTTTGTCTTGTGAATCTGTCCTCATTTTCCTTCTTGTGTGGACGTTTTCCCCCTTTTCCTTTGTTCCAAACTTTGTTGAAACCCTCGTGATCTCTCTCCACAGTGGTTTTTTGGTTATCTTCCCTGTTGATTGTGGGGTAGTCTCTATATAGATGCCCATGTTCATGGCATTTGCGGCATCTAAAGGGTATGTGGACATAGTCCATTGTCTGCACCCATTCTTCATCATATACTTCTAAAATGATCACTTCCGACAGGGCTCCAGATAGATCCATTTCCACACATGTTTAGGCAAAGGGGGTATATCTTCCTTTCAGAGTTGCCTCTAAGATCTTTAGAAAATTTCCTAGCTTGTTGCCTATGGTTTTCAAAGATTCCGACAACCAATAATCCAGAGGAAGGGAATATTGTCTGATCCAAACCGGTACTGATGTAAATGTTTCATGTTTCGGGACAAAGTTCATCATCCATGGCCGCATATAGAGTCCTATCCCACAATAGAAATAGGGCCACCCTTCAAACACTTTGTCTTTGTCTTCTAGGCTTGCAAACACTACTGTGAAAAAGCCCTTAGAACCTAGATGTAAATGTATTTCTCCCTTTGGCTTCCAATGGCGCCTTATGCAGACATGTAACGCCCTCTCCATCGGCCATAACCCCATGAACTTGCTTATGATTGCATGTTCCGTCATATGATCTCTATGAGCTTGTATCACTAGGTCACTCAAAACGGCCTTAGGAATAATGCCTGACTTGTGTTTGCAGACTCCAGTAGTCTTTCTGGAAGCTGATTTTTCACTACTGCCTCCATTCTCCTTTTCTTTTCTCATTTCCTGTTGGTTGCCTTCCTGATCCTGATCTCTGCTTCTTCCAGATGTCCCCTGACCTGTGGTTTCTGATATCTTGTCCAGTGATTTTTTGAAATGTTTCTTTCGTGCGTCCTAACTTCCTCCTGTGACTGCTTGGCTGTAGGAGGGAGCAGTACTCCCCCCTACAATCCCCGCCATGGTACCTTGAATCCAAAACCATGTCTTCAACTCCAACCCTAGCTTCTCCTCTAGCCTGCCTCTGTTCATATTAATAGAAATTAGTTCATAAATAATTAAACCATTTATTCAACTAATTTTTTTTTATTGTTTTAGATAGTTATTTAGAAAAATAGTTAGAATTAATTCATTCATCTCAAGAGGATTTATAATTAATTTTCTCTCTTTTAGGTTGTGTTTTCATTCACTATTTTTTTAGTCACTAGTTGGTTCAAATGTTTTATAGTAGTGAAGTTTGATGCCAAATTTTGAGCACATGAGCTCCCAGAGCTATATGGGACCCTCTCCATTGTGTAGTTCTCGGAAAAATATTTCCGGTGGTATATAGAAGTATAAAAAGGGTTCCTGGATCAGAAGTTAGACCTTATTGAAGAATTCCTTTGAAAAACTCAGAAAACAAGGAAAATGGCTAAGTGTGGAGGTAAATCGCAATCGGGACCCGGGAGGCTTATTGCAATCATAAATTGGGCTTGCTGGCGGGTAAGGAGCAGTGGTGGAATGAAAAGAAGCGATCCATCGATTGCTGATATCGCATTTCGGCAGTCAGCAGGTTCGGGCACAACTTTTATCGGCAATCGACGATCGACAGGGTCCCAGGGCACATGCTTAAGGATTATCCGTGATTCACAAGATTTTGTGGGGGTCAATCTGCGATATAACGTTGTATCGCTGGGGGAGGGCTAAAACACTTTAACGAAGGAAATGCCTACAAAACCAAGGTGGACCTCCCTCTTCTCTCTCCTCCATGTGGCATCGGCGATCGGTGATCGACGAGGTTTCAACTTAAAAAGACGTGCAAATTGCTGATAGTGCGATAAAGTGGTGCATCGTCGGGGGGTGGAGAAAACCAAATACAAAGAAAAAGCATGAAAATATAGTGTCAGGTAGGCCTTTTTCTCTCTCCTCCAGGAGGCTGCGTGGCGGCCTCTATTTGGTCCACGTGGTTGACATGGCAGCTGACATCAGTAATGACATGGCACGTATGGATGATGATGTGGTGGGTCGACACGTTTCACTCATTTTTTACATTTTCCGGGGTTCTATGGGGATGTTTCTGGGTGCCACATGTCACCACTCACAGGGTGACACATGGTAGTGATGATGTCAAAAGGTTTATCGACGATTGGCGGTTCTTGGTTTCAGGCTTATAGGCGATTGCAATAAGGAAAGATCCTACATGTGATATATTATGAGCTACGATATATAGAGTTTTCGGGACTTGGATATCAGCCAGCGCGGTGTAAGGAGAAATCAAAGGCATTTCAAGTAATAAAAGGAAATGCCCTTGCATAGCCGTTGAGATCTTTAGCACAAAAACACATGCACCCTTGATTCCAGCTCCCTGCCAGATGCGAAAGACTATAGAGGGGGTTGTAATAAATGGGGCCTAAGAGAAAATCAAAAGTGCCCAACTTTTCATTTGTTTTAAACATTACAAGCCCATGACCACACAACTGTTCGCTACAACATAAGGCAACCAGAGCATTGAAAGGACCACGCAGAGCTTTAAAAGATGGATGGGTCAGTAGCTAGGGTGGTTAATGAAGGTATGGGTGCATTCATGGAAGGAATCAGCCTGCAACACACCTCCATAAGCCAGCGCAGAAAGAATTTAAAAGGAATTGACAAAATTCAGCCAAGGTAGCAGTGAACTGCCTCAAATAAATGAAAGAAGCCTAATGACAGTAGGGATGTGTTTCAATTCAAGGCCTCCACTGAAGCAGCAAGAGGACACCTCCTCTTTTCTCTCTCGATTTTCTTTCTCTGTGCATTTATTTCTGTATTTTTCCAAGAAAGGGATTCGATCCCTATTTTAATATTTAGGTAGGTGGTAGCAGAGCCTTATAGGGATGAGACAGCTAGTCTACCATGAAAGTTGGGGCTCAAACTTAGATATTTTGATTGTAACTCAAAGCTCTCCCCCTCTTCTTATAAATAGGGGGTGAGATCTATAACGAGGGTTCAGATATTCTGAACCATGAGGGCTGAACTCTGTGATACCATATTTTGGCTCATAAATCTATAAGTGAATGACTATTATCTTAGATTGTATTACTTACACAGGCAGATCTTCATACTATCACAGAAATGGTGGTGATTCCTCCTTCTTAGCATTATAATATGTTTCTCCTTCTATTAATTCCATTATGTTCATATTCTTCTCTACATGTGTGCTACAATAGCTGCTATAAATTATTTCATGCTTCCTTACAAATCCATGTGTATTGATTTATTAATGCATAATGCATGTATGAAGGTCTAAAGTATATCTTTAAACTGCTCTGTAAGAATCATGGCACCCATCTTCTCTCCAGTCCATTAATTCCTCTTGTAACTCAAACAAGTGTAGAATTTCCCATTACTTACATCTCTATGTGTTCAATATAGAATGCTGGATGTTTTGGGATCTATACAATGAATTATGCTTTCTCCTAATACTCTTTCATTTACTCAAAAAAGCCTATTAAGATGTAATCCCCTTTGAAATAATCGTTCTCCGATGTTCTATGTGATACTACTGGGAACTATGTGTGTGAGGGGGTACCCGAAATCCATAACTCATACCTTTGGAGGAATTAACCAAGACCCCTCATTATATTCCATTACGTGAAAATTGGAGTGTTACAAACCCCTCACATATAACCTTACAACCACTCCTCTATTTAATATGTCCTAGGCACTGGTCTAAAATCAACCCAGAGGCTGTATCTAAGGAGCTTCCATGTCTCTTGTAGCACTTGTGCTGTAGGTGAAAGATTTAGCAACAACATCTTTCTGGTGTCGTTGTCAGGGAAAGGATTAGAATATTTTTCCCTGGGTATGACAAAGTTTTACATTTCCCCTGTTAGGTGAGCTAGGGAAGTGTGGTTTGAAGATCTCTCACCTTTGCAACTCCACTAATTAATTTTATGGTAAACACACTGGTGATTCCACTGTCTGAATATTAATTGTAAACATTCTGGCGACTACATTTGTCAAGAAATGGTAGAGACGATGGAAGAGAAGGTTAGCTTAGTAAATAACTCCTTATATAGACTGATGAAGCTGAAGTTAGAAAACAGAAGCCTTCGACGATAGTATTCCTCTTTCTCTAACAAGGACCAAGAAGCCAGGATGCATGAAGAAGAGGAGGATGATCTTGATGATGATGATATGTATGATTGCCGCAGGCATTTCATCAATTTCATGATGGCTCAGCTCCATAAGAGAAGTGCTCCTCAGCTATCTAGAAAGACATCAATAGGACATGCCCAAAACAAAGACACTTCCTATGAGGAGCCTCCCAGGCCAGCTGACAAGGGAAAGGGACTTCTAGATACAAATGGATTTAAACCTAATGTCCTCAAAGAAGATAAGTCACCCTCCCCTTCCAGACTCATCTATGAATAAGCCAAAGAGCTAAGCGGTGTTTGTGGTTGTCATGAACAAAAATACGTCAGTTAGTAGATTGTATGTGAGGAAGAGGCGGCTACAAGCATTCCTTTTCTATTCCAGGACCCTATGGCAGAGTACATAAGAATATTCTTCAGTTAGCACCAGAGTTCATTTCTTGAGCATGTATCAGGTTCCATATTTGCAGTTTTTTAATGTTGCATGTCTGTTCTAATTTTTTTTCTTTAGTGGTATGAAGGCATGTGGTCTAGTACTCTTATGCTAACCTGGCTCTATTGGAGAGTTGAAAATACTTAGCTGAATTAAGTACTGTGCATAAGCAGGATTGTACATAAATAAACTCACTAGCTGAGCATTTACTTTTCAGTTGATGGAATTTTTATTTTTTGCATTTTAGATTCTAGAGGAAAGTCCCATGGAGATTGTGTTGATTACAAAGTTCATATATTACTAACTCCATGCCCAATGGTTAAGGATACTGGTCTACAGGTTCTCATCACCTTGCTTGCAAGGCACTGTCCCCAGCAAGAGCCAACGTTCTCACTCACTTCTTTTTTAGTCACCATTTGCTTCAAATGTCCAATAGCAGTGAAGTTTGATGCTAAATTCTAAGCCATGAAGCTACCATAGCTATATGGGACCCTCTCCATTGCATAGTTCTCAGAAAAAGCTTTTTGGTGGTATATATAAGTGTAAAAGAGGGTTCCTAGATCGTAAGTTAGACCCTATTGAAGAATTCCTTTGAAAAACTTAGAAAACAATGAAAATGGCTAGTGTGGAGGTAAATCACAAACGGGACTTGGGAGGCTTATCGCAATCGCAAATTGGGCTTGCTGGTGGGTAAGGAGTAGTGGCGGAATGAAAAACGTTGATCCACCGATCGTCGATATCACATATTGATAGTCGACAGGTCCGAGCACGACTTTTATTGGTGATCAACTATCAGCAGGGTCCCAAAGCACATGCTTAAGGATTATTCGTAGTTCACAAGATTTTGCAGGGGTCGTTCTGCGATATAACTTTGTATCGTCAAGGGAAGGCTAAAACACTTTAACAAAGTAAATTCCTACAAAACCAAGGTGGACCACCCTCCTTCTCTCTCCTCCACGTGGCATTGGTGATCGACGATCAGTGGGTCAACAGGGTTTCAACTTAAAAAGACCTGAAAATCGCCAATAGTGTGATAAAGTGGTGCATCATCAGGGGGGGAACAAATACAAAGAAAAAGCATGAAAATATAGGGCTAGGCAGGCCAATTTCTCTCTCCTCCATGGGGCCACGTGGCGGCCTTTGATTGGTCCACCGAGTTGACATGGCAGCTAACGTCAACAATGACGTGGCACGTATGGATGATGATGTGGTGGGTAGACACGTGTCACTCATCTTCGGCATTTTTCAAGGTCCTATGGGGCTGTTTCTAGGTGCCACATGTCACCACTCATAGGGTGACATGTGGTAGTGATGATGTCAGCAAGTTTATCGGCGACCAATGATCGATGGTTCTTGGTTTCAAGCTTATCACCGATTGTGATAAGGAATGCTTCGAATGTGATATATTATGAGCTGTTATCTATAGAATTTTCGGGTCTGGGATATCAGCTAGTGCGGTGTAAGGAGAAATCAAAGGCATTTCAATTAACGAAAGAAAAGACCCTCATATAGATCTTTAGTGCCAAAACAAATGGGCCCTTTGTTCCATCTCTCAGCCACATGCGGAAGACTACAAAGGGGATTGTAATAAAAGGGTCCTAAGAGAAAATCAAAAGTTCTCGTTTGTTCATTTGTTTTAAACATTCAAGGCCCGCAACCAAGCAACTATTCGCTACAGCATAAGGCAACCAGAGTGCTAAAAGGACTGCACATAGCTTTAAAAGATGGATGGGTCGGAAGCTAGGGTGGTTAATGAAGGTATGGGCACATTCATGGAAGGACTCAGCTTGCAACACACCTCCATAAGCCATCGCAGAAAGCATTTAAAAGGAATTGATAGAAGTCGGCCAAGGCAGCAGTGAACCGTCTCAAATAGCAAAAAGAAGACTGACAAAAGTAGGGGCATGGCTCAATTCAAGGCCTCCACTAAAGCAGCAAGGGGGCACCTCCTCTTTCCTCTCTCGATTTTATTTCTCTGTTCATTTATTTCTATATTTTTCCAAGAAAGGGATTCAATCCCTGTTGTAACCTTTAGGTAGGTGGTAGCAGAGCCTTACAGAGTCGAGAGAGCTAGTCTAGCATGAAAGTTGGGGCTCGATCTCAGATATTTTTTATTGTAACTCAATTCTCTCCATGTCTTCTTATAAATAGAGGGATGAAATCTATAATAGGGGTTCCGTATATTCTGAGCCGCAAGGGCTGAACTCTGTGATACCATATTTTGGCTCATAACTATGTAAGTGAATGAATTTTATCTTAGATTGTATTACTTTACACAGGAAGATCTTTAGACTATCACAGAAATGGTGGTGATTCCTCCTTCTTAGCATTACAGTATGTTTTTCCTTCTGTTAATTCCATTATGTTCATATTCTTCTCTGCATGTGTGCTACAATAGGTGCTAGAAATTATTTCATGTTTCCTTACATATCCATGTGTATTGATTTATTAATGCATAATGCTTGTATGAAAGGTTGAATTACATCTTTAAACTTCTCTATAATAATCATAGCACCCATCTTCTCTCCAATCCATTAATTCCGCTTGTAACTCAAACAAGTGTAGGATTTCCCATTACTTGCAGCTTTATGTGTTCAATATAGAATTCTGGATGTTTTGGGCTCTATATTATGAGTTATGCTTTCTCCTAATCCTCTTTCATTTACTCAAGAAAGCCTATTAATTTGTAATTGGACTCCATTGTTCTATGTGATACTACTGGGAACTATGTGTGTGAGGGAGTATTTGAAATCCATAACTCATACCTTTGGAGGAATGAACCGAGCCCCCTCATTATCTTTCATTACGTGACAATTGGAGTGCTGCAAACCCATCACATATAATCTTACAAGCACTCGTCTATTTAAGATGTCCTAGGCACTGGTCTACAATCAACCCAGAGGCTCTCTCTAGGGAGCTTCCTTGTCTCATGTTGCACTTTACTGTAGGCGCAAGATTTAGCGAGAACAGGTTTCTAACTAAGCCCACATATCGATATAGAACTATCATACCAGATGAAAGTTAGTCTAATTGAGGCTCACCATTTGGTAGTTTTCCATTAGTTGACAATGGAATTTTACCACTTGTCAAACATAATCCTATATTGCAATTTTTTATGAAACAACATATCATATTTTTTTATATCTTGATAGCTATTTTTTGTTACTTATAATTTAAGTGAGAAAAGAGGTGTTCCACAACCCATTATGGGGGAGATCTTGTCACGTTAAGTTAGGTTATTGTTAGATAAATGTTATTTAAAAGAATAATAGAATACTTAAATTAAAAATAAATAATAATAATAATAATAATTTGTTATATTGTAATTTTTTTTATTAATAAAATTCCAAACGTTTTTCAAGAAAGAAATTCATATTATGTGGATTACATTAAAATTAAAATAATGATGATTCATATTCTTAACCCAAATATTTCATAACTTCATATTTGAATTTAGTCAGTAAACATATAAAAGCTTAATATTTACAATAAATTATTTTACTAAGAATTATATAGAGAGACAACAAAGAATGATATGATAATTATAGGGTAGATATTATTGACTTAGGTTAGATCAAAGTTTTAAAAGTGCAAACATTTATAATAATTGTATACAAAAATTATTTTATGTATATTATTATTACACACAATTTCATATATTTATACATCAAACTATCTTAAGATAGATTCACTGCCTAAGCTAGACAATCTACTTAGCTGAGAGAATATCTTAACCACACCTAAAACAAAGAGCTAATTAACAACCACTTAACTAAATAACTCATGTATAGATTACAATAACTAATACATTATATGACGAGGAATATCATACATTAAGCACAAGACAAGTAGGAGTTAATATCTCTAACACCCTCCCTTAACGAGTACTTGTCTTGATCTGTGATCTCTATCTAGAAAAGTATTCATCAACATCTCTAATCATTTTGAAATATCATAGATTTAACTCCATCAATTTGTATCCTAACCTTCATAAAGGTGTAGTTCCCAAGTTGAATTCTTGAGTTCCACTCTTGAACTCCAAAATCAAGGATCTCCTGAAGTCAATTAATGGACTGGAATAAGCCGCATAACCTCACTACAAAATGTTATGAAACCAGCTCAAGAAGAGATAGAAAAGATAGATCAACGCCTTAGAATTCAGCCTCTTCGAGGGGGCAACCTCCTTTACCTTACATAAATGAACAATTCTTGGATGATTCAAATGACAAAATCTCCTTTCTATATATAGGATCTAAGGAGTCACAATATAATCCAGCCGACCTAACAATAATAATATAAAGCCACAAAAATAACAATAGAGGGATTCTATGGGGCACAGAAATAACAATATGGGGGTAATAGGGGCACAACAATATAAATAAGGGGTATAAATACAATAGTAATGGGGTAATCACTAGTATTATAGGGACCCAACATGCCCCTCTCCTTCAAAAAAGTGTTGTCCTCAATGCTTGAGTAATTCTGGATACTTCTGCATAAAATTCTCATCCTCCCATGTGGAATCTTCAGCGGATAAGTTCTTCCACTTGATAAGATACTCTGAAATTGATCGATTTCGTAGCTGTCGAGTTCTTGTTTCTGTGACTGCTTCCGGTTCCAATATAATTTTTCCTTCCTCGTCAAGTTCTGGCAATATTGTTTGAATTGGGAGCTTGTCGCCTATAACCTTCTTTAAACATGAAACATGGAAAACTGGGTGCAATCGAGAAGCTGCAGGAAGCTCCAATTTGTATGCCATAGTACCAATCTTTTGCAACACCTTGTACGGACCATAATACTTTGGTGATAATTTATTATCCTTCTTAGCTTGCTTTAGGGACATTTGCTTATATGGTTGTAGCCGTAGGAATACCCAATCACCTACATCAAAACTTCTTTCACTGCGATGTTGATCTGCCTGTTGTTTCATTCTATTTTGTGCCAACACGAGGTTATCCTTTAAGAGTTGGAGGACTTGTTGTTGATGTTCGATGTGATGTTCCACTGCTTGAACCTTAGAATTTTCTCTTAAATATGATGTGATGGATGGTGGTTGATACCCATAAAGTGCCATAAATGGGGTCATTTTTGTTGCTGTATGGAAGGAAGTGTTATACCACCATTCAGCCAGAGGCAACCATTTGACCCATTGTGTCTGTTTATCAGATACAAAGCAACGAAGATATCCTTCCAAACATTTGTTTACTATCTCAGTTTTCCCATCAGATTGAGGATGATAAGATGAGCTATGAGCTAACTGAGTACCAAGACAAGAAAATAATTCTGTCCAAAAATTTCCAGTGAAAATGGGATCTCTGTCACTTACAATAATCTTTGGGTTTCCATGTAGCTTTTGAACTGTTTCCATAAATGCAGTAGAAACTGTACTGGCTTTAAATGGATGTGATAATGCACAAAAGTGTGCATACTTGGTAAGTCTGTCAACTACCACCATGATGACACTCTTTCCCTCAGACTTGGGTAAACCTGTGATAAAATCCATTGAAACCTCCTCCCAACGTTGGCTTGGAATGGATAAAGGTTGTAATAGACCCGGTGTCTTAATTGTTTCAACTTTATTTTGTTGGCAAACCAAACATTCCGCCACAAACTTTTGAATATCTGATTTAAGGCCATCCCAAAAAAATTCCTTCTTAACCCTGTGGTAAGTTTTTAAAAATCCTGAGTGCCCTCCTAAGGGAGAAGTGTGCAATTCCATAAGAATCTTTTGTTTTAGCTGGGAATTCTTACAGAGGTATAAGCGATCTTTGTACCATAACGAATCATTTTGCCAGCTAAATGTATCAGAAGTACTGGAATCTTGTTGTAGCTTTCGAATAAGTGCCCACACTTCTTCGTCATTCTTCCATTCCTCCCTTGCTTCGTTTATCCAATCTGGTTGGATAATAGAAATGGCACACAACAATGCTTCCACATCCTCATCCTTTCTTGAGAGTGCATCTGCCACCACATTTTGCTTCCCTTTTTTGTAGATGATTTCAAAGTCATAACCCAACATCTTTGTGACCCACTTTTGTTGCTCTTCAGAGGATAATCTTTGTTCTAAAAAGTATTTAAGGCTATCATGATCCGTTTTTACCTTGAAGTGTCTTCCCATTAGGTAGGGTCGCCATTTCTTAAGTGCATGGAGTATTGCCAACATTTCCTTCTCATAAATAGCTTTGCTTAAAAACTTTCCCTTGATTGGACGACTTTCAAAAGCAATGGGTCTTTCATCTTGCATTAGAACAGCACCAATTCCATTTCCTGAAGCATCACATTCCACAATAAAGGTTTTTGTGAAGTCCGGTGTAGCTAAGACCGGTGCTTGGCACATTGCCTCTTTAAGATGTTCAAAGGCCTTTGTTGCTTCCGGAGTCCATGAAAATGAATCTTTCTTCAATAATGTTGTTAGAGGTGCTGCTATTCTCCCATAATTCTTAACAAACTTGCGATAATACCCTGTCAACCCAAGAAATCCTCGCAGATGCTTTATGGATGTGGGGATTTTCCATTCCTTAATGGCTTTAATTTTGCTAGGGTCTACCTTAACTCCTTCATGAGATACAATATGACCCAAATATTCCACCTCCTGGACTCCAAAGAAACATTTGGATCTTTTTGCATATAATTGTTTCTCCTCCAATAGTTGTAGCACCCTGTCAACATGTTCAACATGATCCTTCCAAGACTTGCTGTAGATTAGTATATCATCAAAAAATACTAACACAAATTTTCTAAGGAATGGTTTGAAAATTGAATTCATCAAACCTTGAAATGTTGAAGGTGCATTGGTAAGGCCAAAAGGCATGACCAAAAATTCATAATGACCCTCATGAGTTCTAAATGCCGTTTTCGGAATGTCTTCAATCTTCATTCTGATTTGATGATATCCCGAACGAAGATCCAACTTGGTGAAGTAAATTGATCCATGCAATTCATCCAGTAATTCATCAATGACAGGAATGGGGAACTTATCTTTAATAGTGAGCTTGTTGAGCTCCCTATAATCCGGACACATGCGCCATGATCCATCCTTCTTGTGCACCAATACTACTGGAGCTGAGAAAGAACTTTGACTCGGTTGAATTATACCAGCCTCTAGCATTTCTGCAACCATACGTTCAATTTCACTTTTTTGGACATAGGGATATCTGTACGGCCTGATGTTTGGAGGAACACTTCCTGGAATCAGATGAATAGCATGATCATGATCACGCATAGGTGGGAGACCTTTGGGAGTCTCAAATACCTTGGAATGATTGTCCAGGACTTTTTGGAGATCTGGAGAAATAGATGATTCCAATGTGGAAACATCTAGCGAACATAATTGTGCAATTACACCTCTTTGCTCCTTTTTTAGAAGCTTTGTCATGCCATTAGAGCTGATTATCTTTCCTGGTTTCCCTGCAATACCCCTTAATTCAACTTCCTTTCCTTCCATAGAAAATTTGATGAAAAGTTCTTGAAAATTAAAAGCTATTGTACCCAAGGATTGTAGCCATTGGACTCCTAGTACAACATCAGCACCTCCCATTGGAATGGAAAGCATTGGGCTAGTCAATACATATTCTCCCATGGATAGCTTGATATTATGGCACTTTCCAGAGCAATTTATTGTTCCTCCATTTGCAATCATCACTTGACACTCTGGTGCTGGATATAGGAAGCAATTCAATTCTTTTGCTACCCTACAATGAATAAAATTGTGGGTGCTTCCTGAATCAATCAACACTATTACCTTTTTCTTCTTGATTTGTCCTTCTATCTTGATGGTTTGAGGAGTGGTAATTCCCGCCAATGCATTACAAGATATGGTCGGATTTATTTGTTCTTCATCTAGGCTTTGTTCCTGGAATATATCCTCTTCTTTTGACCTTTCTTGCTCCTTTTCTTCTTCCTCTTCACAATCTATGTAGAATAATTTCTTCTCAGCACACTTATGACCTTTTGTGTATTTGCTATCACAATTGTAACAAAGCCCTTTTGCTCTTTTTTCTTCCAATTGTTGTGGTGTCAACCTTGTAGGTTGTGGAAGACTAGGGGCAACAACACTTCCGTCTTTATAGTTGTGAGTGGTATGCTTCCTAGTTGCCATAATTTTGCTTTCCATTTTTCTTGCTAACCTGAATGCCTTCTCTAATGAATCAGGTTCCCAAAGGCGAACATCATGTTGGATATTATCCTTTAAAGACCCTATGAACACATCAATCCTATGCTCCTCTGGAATATCTTTTACCCTTATGTTCAATTTTTGGAACTCCTCAATGTGCTCCATTATTGAACCCTTTTGTTTGAGACTTATCAATTGGCTAAAAAAAGTGTTGCTTTTTGTATCCTCATAATGTGCTATCAATTCTTCCGTAAAAATTGCCCAAGTGATAAATTTTTTACGAGAACAAAGCCATTGATACCATACAAACTGATTTGGTTCCAAATATACAGTTGCCATACGTACCTTTTGTGTGTTTTGCACATTATTGAGATCGAAGAATTGCTCCATCTGTAATATCCATGTGGCGGGATCCTTGCCATCAAACTTCCTCATATCGATTTTTGGAATATGGTGATTCTTCGATCCAACATTAGCATCTATGGAATCATGATTAACATTTCTTTTGTTTTCATCATGAGTTTCCTTTACTACCTTTTCACCATTAGTAAGTATTTCTTGTAGAAAATTTGTCAAATCTGTCTTCAAATCTGCCATGCCTGTCTTCAAATTTGTGTTCAAATCTATCTTCAAATTGTCCATCTTATCTTCCATGCCATTCATCTTAGCTTCCACGGCATTTATCTTAGCTTCCACGCCATTTATCTTAGCATCTGTTAACTTTTGTGAGCGTGACATTTGTTGCACTTGTTCTTGTAATTTTGATATATCATGTAGCATTTCTTCCTCTTCTTCATGAGTCATGCTAGAGCTTTCAGGTTCCTTACTAGGTGTTTGCATTTTCTTTCCTCGGGGCATCAGTTACCGATAATAATGCTCTACTATGCCCTTTGAATTCCTTCAAAATAAATTTTCAAACCAAGCTTAAGCAAAAATTTAAAAAAATCTACACACCTTTTTTCACTTTGTAGGAGCTCGATATTGCCTCTGATGTATCTCTGTACTTTCCAATCATCTAGTTCTGAATTTGTGACCTGTAGTAGCTCTCTGTGTCCTCTTTCCAATGCCACCAGTCTGATCCAAATTGGATTCTCCAAGAAAGAGTTATGCACAATCTCCCAAGATGACCTGATTATAGACCTTTCCAGAAGAGCGAACTTGTATGAAGTTCCACGTGTACAATGTTCGATATTTGGTTCTGAAAAAAATATACAAGAAACTACAGTCCGTCCTCTTTCTGTAACTTCTTACGAAATTTCAATCTGATTCCCAGAGAGAAAGTTATGACAATTTTCCCCAGGTCACCTGTTTTGAATGTAATTCAGGAGTCTGCAAAAAGACCAAATTCCTCAGATCATATCTCCGAAAATATCACGCAAAAGCTCTGAAATTCGGACCCAAGGTTCAACGCGATTTCTTCTCAAATGGGTTTTTTTTGCGACTTCTGAAACATCACAGAAAAAAAGTTATAGCGAAAATGCCACGATGACCTGTTTGGAGCAGCGAAACCCTAGAATCCAAAGCTCTGATACCAAATGTTATGAAACCAGCTCAAGAAAAGATAGAAAAGATAGATCAACACCTTAGAATTCAGCCTCTTCGAGGGGGCAACCTCCTTTACATTACATAAATGAACAATTCTTGGATGATTCAAATGACAAAACCTCCTTTCTATATATAGGAGTCTAAGGAGTCACAATATAATCCAGCCGACCTAACAATAATAATATAAAGCCACAAAAATAACAATAGAGGGATTCTATGGGGCACAGAAATAACAATATGGGGGTAATAGGGGCACAAAAATATAAATAAGGGGTATAACTACAATATTAATGGGGTAATCACTAGTATTATAGGGACCCAACACAAAACCACTCCCATGTATTCAACAAAAAATTAAGGATCCTTCCCTAAATACACAAATCCCGAACTAACTGCACAACCATTCAAACTAAGTTGTACTCTCACTTGATCTCTTAAAGATACAATTTCTTTAGACCATTAAATCAATTCTCTACTGGTAATCAATGAAGTACTAGAAATTCTATTGACGTGTTTCGATCTACTGTGATACATGGGTGCCATACACTATACACACTAGTTATCTAGGAAAGAAATCTAAATATTAAATGTATCAAAGATAGTATAAAAACATGACCTTTACTTGATTTTGAAGATTTGTCATCATTTTACAATTAAAATATAAATTAAAAAAAAAATCCTACTAAAAAAGAATACAGCTCGACCACTAGATTTGGGAAGATGGCAATAATGAGTGAACACACTGCATGACTATAGAATTAAAGAAAAAATGAAAGAAAATATGGAAACCATAAGTCGAGCAATTTGTTGAAACCCACTTCTAGTCTTTTGTCTAAAAAGAGAGAGGTTGTTCCCATACTCTTTTATCCTCCTTTGAGTGGGTGGATATTTGATTATTTTTCAAGAGACCAAGACATTTCCAAGTGAGAAATTACCAAATACTAATCACAACTTCCCAAGTGTTGGAGATTTTGTCTCTACATGTGTTGTACATCGCCATCAAAGGGGAAATTTGTACCAAAGATCCCCAAATTATTTGTTGGGAGCATCCAAATCACCAACTTCCATGTATATCAAAATGAACCAAAGGAGAGGAGTAGCAAATTGCTTGCTTTTCTAGTTGTCATTGGACAAAAAATAACTGTGTAAAATTTCTATGTGCGTGCTTGCATTTATTTACTTACATATTAGCTAAAAAGTAAATGTAGGGGTAGCTCAAAATGTTTCAAATAAATTTCTTATAAGTATTTAATATCAACTAACATTTATTGGAGATGTAGGTATTTAATTCAAATAAAAACCTTGAAACTATTTTTGAGCTGCTAGCTAGCAAAAATTTCTACACTAATCACCACTTCCCAAGTGTTTGAGAATTTTTCATTGCTTGTGTTGTACATCGCCATTGCAAGGGGAATTTTGTACCAAAGATCCCCAAATAATTCGTTAGGAGCATCCAGATCACCAAATTCCATATATCAAAATGAAACAAAGGAGAGGAGTAGATGGATTTTGCTTTTATTTATGAGTTGATATCAATCATTACTTTTGATGGAACAGTGTCATAAAACTAGAGATGGCCTATTGTCATACTGCAATAGCTACATTATATGGAGGAAAATGCCAGCTAAGCAATTGGAATTGTATGCATTCAACGTGGGAAAAAACTAAACAAGAATTTCTATTGTTAATATATGTATGTGCAAGAGTCTCATAACGAGCAATAATGATATCCATTGTTGAACATCTTATGGCTTCCTTCAAAACTTCACATGCTTTTACATAATGGATCTTTGATCTTTTCTTGCAATCTTGAAAACACACGTACAAATGTATAAACTCATTGTAACAATCTACTCTCACATATCGACTCTAATGCCACATGTTTACCTCTCACATCTCTCTTATTTTTCTGGACCCTCTTGAGGGAGTTAATCCTAAAGCTACTAGCTATGATATCAATTTAGAATAATTGTACACATAAAAACTATTTTATGTATATATTATTATCACATACAACATCATATATTTTAATGGGTCCCATCAATAGGTTATTTTAAGGCCCATTTTGTTATCCTTCAGCCTATAAAAATCTTCTTTCCTCACATTAATTTACATTTTTGGCTATAATGTGCTTAGTAGGAAGACTAAAGGGTGCTTGTCATACTTTGTGGCCTAATGTGGTTAATGTGCAAGAAAACAAGAATTTTTTAGTACAATTATTATGCAGAGGCACATTGGAGACATCTAGAGGAGATGTAGGAGGCTTTTCCAATGCATTTACTTTCCTCCAACTCGACTTGATTCCTAGAATCACTCATTAACAACTCGAGTTCCACTGGAAGCCGATGAAATCAAGTGCATGTGAGGATCTAAGGGAGCTAGATCCACTATTTTTAAGGTTTTGGAGGGAAGAAATCCTCTTTCCGAGGGAGTTGTCCCTCAGTCATATTTTGTATAAATAAACGAGCTAGAGAGCTCACTAGGATTCAAACTTTTGGAGATAGGAAGAGCTACTCAGATCCAAGTGCTTGAGACTATCATTTCCATTTTGATATGACTTATTTGAACTCGATTTTGTTTTAATGAAAGGTTCACGGTTGGTCTACATCTGAGTTAACTTTGGAGGGTTTAGACCCTTGGATTAGGGCCCAACCCAAAGGTTGTAACTGTTAATGTGTATTACTTTTTCCCTTTTTGTGGCAAAGAAGTTTTATAAAAATAAATGGAGTTGGAATGTTTACTCTTAAATTTACAAAATCATCAAAAACTAGGTGGTGGTAAAAGAAGACAAAACATGTCAATTTAAATTCAATTTCATGTCATATTTTTTCTAAAATTTAATATATAATTTTTATCTAATTTATTCATTTTCTTTAAAAGGTATCGTTAATATTTTACATAAATTTTTAAGTAGTGACAAAACCACGACCCCCCATTTCTCTATTGATTTATGTTTTTTAATTCCAATTTCTTTAAGAGATGTGTTGTAAACATTCTAAAGATTGCTAAACAAATTTAAAAATAAAAAGTAAGCATATTTTTTAATTATTATTAAAATACTAGTAAAAATGGTCATATTTTTGTATATATAAAACCGCGACCCAAGAAACTACCCTTTCAAGTTTATAAAATCAATTTTTTTTAATAGAAATTTGAAAATAACATATAACACAATGTTAAAATTATTTTTTGAAAAATTTTAAAATATATTTTATATTTTTTATAATAAGTTTTTTAATTATGATTATAATAACGTATTTTATATTATTCAAAATATAATATATAAAATTATTTGTTTAGAAATTCTACTTCTATTTTTATATATATATTTAAAGAGTTTTAGCATTTCATTTAACTTTACATAAAGTTATTTATATTTTGTGAGTGATTAACCATAGTTTTTACCAATATTTACTATCAGTTGACTTATTTGCAAATTTAGTATTTACTTTTTATAACATTATTTATATTTTCTAAACCCATTAAATAGGTCCACTATAGCTTTTACCAAAATTTATTGTGAGTTAGCTTTGTTACAAATTTAGCATTTATTTTTTATAATTAACAAGTATGAAACTCAACTCATTTAATTGATATTTTTATATTATTTTTTTCTTTTTTCATTTGAGTACTTTTTTGCTTTTGCCATATAATGAGACACCTTAACATGCTTTTACCATAGTCTCTCTTATGTATTTTATTTTATCATTGTTTGAGTAGTGGTATTTCTTTCCTTGTTTAGGCAAAAGTTAGATTGCGAAAATTGTGGTTGTAAGCATGATTACCACCTCTCTTGTGGGAATTGTGGTTGATGAGTCCACAACAGCAAGCCAAAGATATGTGTTTGTTTTCTTTTGGAAGTTGAGGATTTGGTTTACAGTTTCCTTACATACTTTGTTTCTACATCCTAGAATTTAAGATCATGTTTTTGCATATAGATTAGATGCATGTTGTAGGATAGATTAGCTCTTGATGAAATAAAACTCAAATCATCCATTGGACATCTTGATTTGTTTTGCTGCAATTTGATCACTAGATTTATGTTCTTTCCAAGAGTAAGAAGGGTTTTATTGTTAGTCTGCATGTACTACCAGTGATTTTCAGAGATTGGCACACTCATCCTACATCCATTTTTTCATCACCATCCTCCTCCATGGCACCTCATACTACTCTCAAATTCTGCCACCGAGATCATCTTCTCAGGGTAATTGGGGGACATAGTGAGCATGTAATTTTGTGCAAGATGGACCTCTGAGGGGTGCTAAGCTTGGGAAAATGCCTCACATCTCCTTCATACACCCTCATCTAGCTTCTCCCACCTTTAGAACACCTTTCCTACCCTCAGGATGCTATCAAATCCAATCTTGTAGAAAAACAAGGCAATTTTGTAGCATCCTGTAGCACTATCTAAACTTGACCAGATTTGCTTTAATAGATTGATTTTTTTTATCTTGGGATTGGATAATTACCTCCAGACTTTGAATCCATGGTTAGGGAGGACCAAGGACCACTTTAGACCCATCCTTTCTTCACTGCAAGTACAAAACAACAATTAGAATTAGTAGGCAAATTTCCACATTTGAATCACAAATATTGTTCTCTTATGCAATGTGCAAGGACTCTATCTAAAGCTAAATTATCTTGAACTCAGTGATAATAAGGGAAACTCTTCAATGCAAGTGGATTATACCTAGTCTTTGAAGTTATGTTCTTAGATTTTCTAGTAATACGCTTTGGATCAAGTTTCCTTTTTCGAGCAATTTTTCACATTTTGTAAGTAGAGTAATGATTTACATTCCGCAAGAAGAACCTTTATTTGCATCTGAAAGTATATTAGCATGTTTCATCTCTGCAATTAGTATAGTCTTTTACCTTCCTATAATTGTAGTTAGTATTTACATGTGATGGATGACACTTTCATTTATGCAAATAGGATAATGTTTTCCTTCCTTCAATTAGAGTAGACTCTTGTCTTTTCATGCAAGTTATTTTTGAAGGTTAGTAAAATGAGTGGTCTTTGTATGCCCTGATCTAATTCATTGACTAAAGGTGACACGAGTAGAGCTTGACCTACTATGCATCTAACACTATCACCTCTAATTTTGTACGAACCCTGGGTTGATAATTAAAGCTAATAGCCTTGGGAGTCTCAACATTCTTATTGAGATATTATGGCTCATCATATTTATACATCAAAATAGGCTTAAGATAGATTAACTATCTTAGCCACACAATCTAGTTAGTTGAGAAAATATTTGAACCACACCTAAAACTAGGAGTTAATTAACTATCTCTTAACTAAACTAATACTTCCTGTGATAAGGATTATCACACATTAAGCACAACACAAGTAGAAATTAATATCTCCAATGAAAACTACCTTTTGAGTTCAAATCTTCCAACACAAACCGTCTTTTGGATGCAAAACTTAAAAAAGGGTTTTCACTTTAGGTTTATTAAGTGCTTGAGAAATCCAAACCTAAAAGAAATTCTATTTCACAATCCTCATTTAATAATAATAATAATTATTATTATTATAACTTATCTTAATAAATGGTTAAAAAATATATTAGTTTTATAATATTTATCTTCAATTTAAAAATAACTAAAATATTAATTTTAAAATAAAAATAATGTTATTTAATATAAAATAAACATGATCTATCAAGAAAAAAAATCGGTAAAAATCACATCGGAGTATTTTTTCCCACATGTTTCAAACCATCAAGTGTGGTTCATCATGAGGACAAGATGAAGAGACAGATCATGGAACTAGTTTAAATAGATATCAATGCAGAGACCCTTAGTTCATATAACAACTAAAATAAACGGCTAGTTCAAGAATAATATTATTTAATTTATAACATTAACTATTCGGAACCAATTATATTAGATAAAATCAAGATAAGGATAAAGGTTCGAAATATAAAGAATAAAAAGGATCAAACATTCAAAGTCAAATCTCAAACAAGGAGCAAAGTAAAAAATAACAAGCATAATAAACGACTATTCTATAAATAATATTATTTAATTTGTAACATTAATTATTAGGATTATAAGAAATAGATTAAGGGTTGAAATGAATACAGACGAGGAAGAATCGATCAGAACCTAGGAGCTCGATCAAAAAATGACAAATGGAGTCAAGACCCTAATAATACATAAATAAATCAATTAATTTTTTTTTTGAAGATATAATAAATAAAATCAAAATATGAAAGACTAATAAATCAAGGTCAACCATAAAATAAGGGGCTAAGGCCCTACATGTAAATCAAGGAGCCAGGAAAAAGTTCAAAAAATAAATACTTAAAGAAAGTAAGAAAAATAAATAAAAAAGCTAAGAACAATCAAGCAAATAAAACATAGTTGATTAAAAACCAATTATCAATCAAACAAAGGAACTAAAGAAGATAAAGATACCTACAAAGAAAAAATAAAAAATGATAATTATTAGGAGGACAGGGTGAGGACCCAACTTCTGCTAATATTCCAACCATCGTCTCTGTTCAAATTAGTGGACCTTTTCTCGATTTCTAAGGCCTCCATGAATTTTTTATGGTTGAAATGACTAATATTGGCAATGACTTGGGCCTCCTCAATGCAGATGTGATGCTTAGTTTTTTCTGCATGTTCTGCTAAGGCAGAGCAGCACGTCCTGCCATGTGTGAGGTCAGCGTTGTGTTCACAAATCCTTTTATTAATAGTGTGACCAATCTCACCTATGTAGGGTGTTCCACAAGAGAAATGGATAATGTAAACACCTTTCATATTTATAGGGTCCACCAAGTCTTTTATAGACCTTAGGGAGCTCCGGATGGTGTTGAAAGGTCTAAAGGTTGACACTTGTGTCATCTGGTCCCATGGTAAGGAGGAGTTGGACCTTTATTTCCTTCATCTTAATAATCAGTCTAACTCCAAAAAGTTCACCATGGAATATGAAAGCAATGGTAGTCTGCCCTTCCTTGATGTCCTCCTTTCAAGAAATTAGGATGGATCTTTTTCTCATTAAGTCTTTCGGAAAAAACTCACACATAGCAATATCTTCATGCTAATTCTCATCATTTCTCAGATCAAACACTTGGTGTTCTCAACACTTTAACGACTAAAGCTTTAAGAGTTTATGATGAAAACCATCTTGATGATGAGAAAGCGCACCTCTAGAGTGTTTTTTTGAATAATGGTTACAACTGGAACTAGTGTTCTAAGGCTTTCCTCAAAGATAAGAAAGGTCCTAAGCCTAATTCAAAACTCAATGATCGATTTTCAGGTGTTCATCTCCCTTTTATACAAGGGTCCGCTGACAAGATTGTGAAGATATTAAGCAAGCATAAGGTTCCTTCAACCTTTGGACCTCTGAACACCATTCGAAGCTCCCTAAGGTCTCTTAAAGACTCGGTGGACCCTAAAAGTATGAAAAGTGTTTACGTTATCCCTTGCTCCTATGGAACTCCCTACATAGTTGAGACTAGTCACTCTATTAATCAAAAGATTCATGAACACATCGCTGACCTCAAACATGGTAGAACACGCTCCTTTGTCTTGGCAGAACATGCAAAAAAAACTAAGCATCACATATGTATTGAGGAGGCCCAAGTCATTGCCAAGATTAGTCATTTCCACCATCGTAAATTCACAGAGGCCTTAGAACTTGAAAAAAGGCCCACTAATTTGAAGAGAGACAATGGTTGGAATATTAGCAAAAGTTGGGTCTTGGTCATGTCCTCCTAATAATTATCGTTTTCTAATGTTTTTTTATTTGTAGGTATCTCTATCTTCTTTAGTTCGTTAGTTCGATCGATAATTGGTTTTTAATCAATTATGTTTTATTTGCTTGATTGTTATTAGCTCTCTTATTTATTTATTTTAGTTTCTTTAAGTATTTATTTTTTGAATTTTTTCCTCGCTCCTTGATTTACGTGTAGAGCCTTTGCCCCTTATTTTTTGGTTGACCCTAATTCATTAGTCTTTCATATTTTGATTTTATTTATTATATCTTCAAAAAAATATTATTAATTAATTTATTTATTATTAGGGTCTTGATTCCTTTTGTCATTTTTTTTATTGTGCTCATTGGTTTTGATCAGTTCTTCCTTGTATTTATTCATTTCAACCCTTAATCTATTTCTTATAATCCTAATAATTAATGTTACAAATTAAATAATATTATTTATAAAATAATGGTTCATTACGGTTGTTATTTTTGACTTTGCTCATTGTCTAAGATTTGACTTTGAATGTTTGATTCTTTTTATTCTTTATACTTTGAACCTTTACCCTTTTCTTGATGTTATCTAATATAATTGGTTCCTAAAAATTAATGTTATAAATTAAATAATATTATTCTTGTACTAGCTATTTATTTTATTTGTTAAATGAACTAAGGGTCTCTACATCGACATCTATTTAAGTATATTCATCTTGTCTTGACCATGAACCACAACCACAACAATGATCTGCCTCTTCATCTTGTCCTAACGATGAACCGCACTAGATGGTTCAAAAAGCCTAGACAAAAATTCTATGATATGATTTTACATTAAAATAAATTCTTAAACATGGTCTATTTAAAAATATGTTGAATTTATATTTAATAATACTTACCCTTAAAAACTATTAAAATAATAGTTCTTAAATAAAAACAATTTTATTTAGTACAGAATAAATATGGTTTATAAAAATATGTTGAATTTATATTTAACATTACTTGCCTCTTACCCATGAGTTGTAGATCAATTGGTTTGCATTAGGTTTAGTCCCAACCAAGTCACAGGTTCAAATCTCATGGGGTAGGATTGAGGATGGAAGCTACTTTGAGGGAATTAACTATCCCAAATCTTGTCAAAATTAAAGGAAAAAAAAAACACTTCAAACATTTAGAATATTTTGGAAGTTCAACCAATAAAAGAAAAGTAAATATACATTATTGAGATTGCTCATATTCATCATATTTTCCAAATATTACAAAATATATAATCCATATTTACTGACCAGGACTTATTTGAATTTAACAACTTCAACCTAATCAAACCTAGTTTAAAAAAATAACCCAAAAATAAAGTTAAATATTGACATTGCCGATGGTCATCAAATTTCTCAAATATTACAGAATCTAACATCCCTATAAAGATGACCAAATACCACCCATTGTTCAGTCATACAAATACCTTTTACCCAGAGGGATCTTTGAAACCTAGTTTCTAGGAAGCACCGGTAGTTCGTAATCACGTTGATAAATCTCACGTACTCCAAATTGATCTCCCATGAAGATGTATCAGTGACAGTGTTGTCCATGGCGAGCTTTGAGTTGTGCGCTTGGCATCCTTTAAGTACACTTGAAAAGAAAAAGACAAATCCAATTCCCTTTATCGTGAAAGGCACCACACTCTGTTCAAGAAAAGTCTCTCTTCAACCGTGTTGTCAGGGGGCTATTCAACTTTGAAATCCATGTGAATCTCCTTCGTTTGGCAGCACCTGGGCCGCCCATGTATTTAAAAAAATTCCGCTTATCAGTTGCGTCAGACCATTTTTAAACACTGCACGGTGGTTTCTGGGAAATTATTCGAATCCTCATGACTTCCTACCTTGTAAAATCCAAAATAACGTCCATATCAAAAGGACGACTGTGCTCTGCGGCCATTAAATGAATGGATAATGGGGATCCTCTTTTTGGCTGATAGCAGAAGAGGTTGGTTGGTAAATTTTCTAAATAGGTAACTAGATTTTTAGGGTGGAAATTATTGAGGTTACATTAAAATTCTCATGTATTGGGAAGTAGGGATGAAATTTAATAGACAAATTTGTTTGTCATAGCGTGATTTGTTCGTTAAATACCGCTAAAATATTTTTATAATCATCAATTTTTTTTGTTAAAATGAATAAAATGTGTGTTAGAACTGTCTAAACTATCAAATTTGATAGATATTCAGATTTGAAATTCCTACCTTGTGTGAAAGTTACACTAAAATTTTTCAAGTTTTGGTAAATTTTCCAAACTGGTAATTAAGTAAACTTTCTAAATGGATAACTAAGATTTTCAGGGTGGAAATTACTAAAGTTACACTAAAATTCTCAGGTATTAGTAAATTTTCCAAATAGATAATTAGGATTTCGGGTGGAAATTACAAATTCTATATAAATACAGTGATTCCTCCCACAATAATCCACCAACTGTTTTGAAAATCCAGTCTATCTTCATCTATCTTCTCCAGCTCATCCCAGTCTATCTTCAGTCTATCTTCTCTAGCTCACCCCATGCCATGTGGTCCAGTTTTCAGCATTCCACAGGATTGAGTTTTTTACATGGGTTGGTGGAATGGATACCTCACTGCTAAATCCCTGTTGTTGTTGAAAACTCTGATGGGGACATCATCCACAAAGCTGAAATCCAGTTTTAATCAAGAATGCAGATCAACTAGCGCAAATTCATCAGCTTTAATTAAGAATACAGATCAACTAGCGCAAATTCTCTACAAATTGTTAAGATTGATATCCAGTGAACTTACAAAATCTGGTGCATCTCCACTGAAATATTGAGAATCAAGGCTGCCCAGAGTTATTGCTAAAGAAACCGGACCTTATCTTTTTCCTAAACAGGAAAACGCTTTCAAATTAATAGAAATTACAAAGTACAATAAAAAAGGGGATAAGGATCCCACTGGTTGGCCTGTGTGTTTAACCAAAAACAACTGGTTGGCCTTTGTGTTTAACCAAAAACAATTTTATTCTTGATTAAATACTGCTCTAAAAACCAGTTACTATGTTGATTAATCATTCCTTTAATATGTAGTATTAAATTTTTTTTATTTAAATCATTTGCAGGTGCATTCAATTTCTTAAATCATTTGCAGGTGCATTCAATTAAATCAGAATGTGTCCTAACCATGGAAATGAACCAAAATCTTGTTCGGATCTGACCTGCAACCTTCCTTTGAGAGGCTATCTGCTTCTCCATTAAACCAGACCCTACTTCTCATCATTTTTCTCAATTTGGGAAGGTAGAATTTCAAACCAGCACGTCACACCGTTATTAAGGAGATTGAGACAATATACAACAGAGATTTAACAGAAATATTCTGAAGTACATGTAGCTTGAATTTAATTAGAATGTAGATTTCAGATTTTGAAATATTGTAGAAATTTGATCGATAAGAATGAGTTGACTTCACTGGTGTTTATCAAGTTTACAAGATATTATTCTAATTAAGGATATAACCCTACATTTAAGTTGAATTGAAAAATAAATGCTAAACATTATATATAAAACCCTCGAATTGGGCATGTCAAGTGCTAAAGATCTTCAATGGCCTTCTTGACTAGATTTTTACAAAAAAAAAAAAAGTATTTGGAATTCACTGCTTCAAAAGGTAGTTCTTGGGACGACATAGTTCGATGTTTTGAGATAAAAGTTCAAATTGCACTGAGGATTCGATACTCAGTTTCATTGGCAGGGTGAAATATAGGTATCTTGGGATTCCATATTGAAGTTATGGAAAAATGATCTCCGTAACAAATAAACAAAAAATTGTAGGGGAACCTTAAGTTGGTAAGTTTGAAAATTGTAGTGGAACTTTAAGTAGGGGAAGTTGGAATTATGTAATTTACAAGGTTTCAATTTTTTCTCTTAAGGTTTTTGACACTTTGTTTGGTCTTTAGAAAGGTCCTTGGCAGATTTTAAGGTCCTTCACATATTTTCTATCTGTGGAAAGTTTTTTGGCAGATTTTCTCTGTGGTGGATAATGAAAGCCAGTGATCTTTACGAATACATAATCAAGAGAGCTCCTTTTTTTCGTGCTGGCGGAGGCCTCGGACAAGGTTTCTCACTCTCACCTCTCATTTTCATACTAGTTTTGGATGGTCTCAGTTTAAAGATCAAGGAGGCTAGATCGCTTGGACAGTTTCAGTGGGTCAACATCACCAGGCAGGTAAACATCACTCATCTGTTTTTTGTAGATGACATATTGACTTCCAGTATTATTTCCAGGTCCTAGTGGTTAGTTCTACATCAGATTCTTCACAGATTTGGTGTAGCTATGGGTTTGATATCCAATGGTTCATATATCACTTAGCTGAGGATATGCAGGATATTGGATATATTGCTAATTTGTTTAATGTGTAGACAACTCCTATACAAGCAGGCTTTACTTAACTGGGTTTCAGGCTCAAACCCAATAGGTATGTTTCGGGGGATTGGATGTCATTGGTTGATAAATATAAGAAGAAATTGTGCACTTGGACAAATCGGTTTCTCTCCTTGGGGGCCAAATATATTCTCACACAGGCTATTATACAATAATTAGTTGTGTACTGGGCACATTTATACTCCATCCCTCCACCATTACTAGTAGGCTCCAAGCTATCACATCACATTTTCTCTAGGCGGGAACAATCCTCCGTTTAAATACCATCTGTGTAAATGGAATGATCTTACGATCCCCAAGGAATGTGGGGGATGGGGTTTGCTAGATAAATGTATCTTTGGGAAGGCATTGCTTATCAAATCTCTATGGCGGGAAATAAATGGTAGTGGGATTTAGTAGGAGATATTCAAAAACAAGTATATGAAGGGTCAGGATATGGACTTTATCTACAGGGACACAAACATTTGACTCACTGAAGGATCATTGATGTGGCGCTCTTTTGTCAAAATCTGGGACTAGTGGGGAATGGAATGCCCTGGGAGTTTGGCAATGGACATAAAATTTTAATCTGCTTAGACCCGATTAAGGGGATTGACATTGCTTCTATGTTGAGTGAGCACACCTTGTCAATGATTCAGCGTGGAGGCTTCTTCTTCATATCTCAGATCATAAAAATATGGGAGGTTGGTTGTTCGATATGGAAAAATGCGCTGAAGTTGAACATGGCGGGCAGATGTGCCCTTGAATGGGAGGCTTATGTAAATATATTGAGCAGTGCGGGGCTGTGCTATGACAAAAGTGGTGATTGTATCAACTAGATTGGAAGGATGGCTAAAGATGCACCCATTGTGGCTCACTCATACAGGTGGTTGTTGGCACAGAAAGACACCCAAATGGATAGATTGTGGTTTGCTAGAATATGGAAATGGAAGGTTCCCACCAAAATCATTCTATTTGCCTAGTTGGTCTGGAGAAACAAGATCCTTACTTGGGATAATCTAGGGAAAAGGGGACATTTAGGCCTGGGTATTTGTATCTTTTGCAAAGGCAGATTCAGAATCTGTACAACATATTGTCTTCTTGTGCCCGTACACAAATCAGATCTATAACTATTATGCAACGACCCTTCAGATTACTTTTCAGCGGATGAACAACTTTGAAGAGTTTATGATTGACTAGATTAATGTTCAAAAAAAATTTATGGCACTTCCCCTATTCACCATCTGGGAAATTTGGAAGGCCCGTAATTAGTTCCTATTTGAAGGTTGGCAAATTGATTATCGTTGGATTACACATAACATACTGAATGAACGCCACCTCACATATTGCAGATAAAGTTGTTGATCACTCCTATAGATTGAGGCGCCCCATTATTCATTTCCCCGTTGGTTTCTTTGATGGTGTTGCTCAATATGGCAGCTGTGGCTGTGGTGTTGTCCTACGCCTTGATATGGGCAAACAATATCATCTGTGGTGGCATGGTGGCTTTGGATCCAACACTAGAGCAAAGATTATTGCTTTGTGGGGGTTGCTATGGTTTGCACAACACAAGAAAATAAGCTCACTGAATATCTATGGGGACTCTAAGGCTCTTATTGATGGTATCAAGGGAACTACATGATTCTTTCCCCCCTTTCTTCTGGGTTGGCTTAGGAGGATCAAGCACATTCTGGGATCTCTCTCTGCATATACCATCTCTCATGTATACCGGGAATGTAACACGGTGGCTGACAGTCTTTCAAAGGTTGGCCTTGGCGTATCCTTTGGTTTCTTGCACTATCGATACAAGGTTGACTACTCAATACTGGAGGAAGGCTGACTCTGCCTACCATGAATCACTTTGACACTCTGCATTAGGACTTTATGTGGGATTTACAGTTTATGATATTCTCTAGTGTTTTCTATTTTTCTTTATTTTGCATCTTTAATTTTACATCCTACAGAAAATGTTGTCATTTGAGATGCTATGGACTACATTATATTTTGATTTTTGTAGCCTTTGACTTATACTAGGGCCTTTCTTCTATCTTGGATCACTTATTGTCTGGATTAATGAGGCTATATGCTACATATATGTACTATTTTTATTTTAATAAAAGCATTATTTTTTTCTTCTGAAAAGAAGAAAAAATAAATAAATAAAATCATGAGAGTAACCGATACTAAAAGCTAATTTTCCAGTGAGTTATGTCTAATCAACATGGTAACCTACTGTCATTATAAATTCTTACAAAAACACTAAGTATCATAGTGGAGAAATGGGGAATTGCTAGAAATATGAAAAGAGATTGATGTGTTGGAATACACATTATGTATCTTTAACTTTTTGTGAAGATTTAATACATAAATTCTTAGAGAAACTCTAGGTATCACGGTGGAGAAATGCGGAATTGTTAGAAATATGAAAAGAGTTTGATGTGTTGGAATACACATTATGTATCTTTAACTTTGTGTGAAGGTTTAGTTTATAATTTTCTTTTTCGTTTGAGGTTAGAGGTTTATAATGGAATTTGTTATAGATTTAAGAAATGATATTTAAAATTATAAAATAATAAATTGTAAATTGTAAATTTCAAGTGTTTTTTAAATTTCTTTTCATGATTTTTTATTTTATTTTATTTATTTTCTTTTTTTTTGAATTGTGTTTCTTCTCTTTCTTTTTCCCACGGTTTTTTCTTCTTCATATAATCTATTTTCATCTTCTTATTCTCTCTCTCTTTTTGTTTTACTTTTTTTTTCTCTTCCTCTTGTTCTCCTCTCCCTCCTCCCCTTTCTCAATTCTCTATTTCCACTCTACCCTCCTCATCCTCCTATTTTTTCAGTTTCTATTTTTCTTCTCCTTCTCATCTCTCTTCATTTTCATATTTCTCCTCCTTTTCTTCGCCTCCCCATTTCTCATGCCCTTAATCTACCTCATTTGTCTCCTTTATATGCCATCTATCCACCCATGATAAAAATAGGTCCACTAAGATAACAATAGTGTAAGATAATCTACATAATAAGCATTGAAGAAAAAGAAAAAGGAAAGTGTGTCAAATTCAAATTCTATTTCCTTTGCAAAAAGCGTGCACTAACAAATAAGTGCCATATAAGTGACAATATTTTTTGGTCTTTTTCACAAAATTTTGTGATATAATTTTGGATAAGATTGTGATTCATAAATGAATTGAACCCTCCAAAAAACACTTTGAACACTTAGAATCTAAATATTACACAACTCAAACTTATTATTTTAAAGAATACCTACCAAATTTTATTCAAAATTAACAAAAAAATAAAGACATAAAATAAAATGCCCCCAAAACTTACCAAAACAAAATGTCTATTAGTTAAAATACCTTTAACAAAAACAAGTATAACTAATAAAACTACATTAAAAATATTAAAATATTAAAGTGGCTGATATAGCCTAAGGCTTCATAAATATAACTAGAAAAACTATTGCAACACGAAAAATGTCTTACTAATGCACACATTTACCTTGTTAACCATGTATAAAAAGGTTATGGACCAACTTTAACTTAAAAGAAAAAATTATAAATCAATGTTATAAATAATAATGAGAAACTTATCATGGAGAAACTTATTATAATTGGAATAATCTCAAATCCCTAGGAAATTGGTGGGTGGAGAGCCACTTGGCACGAATCTAATTTTTTAAATTGATTAAAAGTAACGAACCATTTTGCTAAATAAAATTTGGCTATATACAAATGAATGTTATAAATAATAATGAGGAACTTATCATGGAGTAACTTATTAGAATTAGAACAATCTCAAATCCCCGGGAAATTGGAATTGTTGGGCGGGGAAGAATGCTTAAGAGCATGACTATAATTTTTTAAATTTATTAAAAGTCAGTGCAACCTAAAAACTCTTTATACACTACTACTATTAAAATTAAGCATACGCTGAGCATATTCCCTTGAGAATCAATCTAGGCCGTCAATTAAAAAACTAAAAAAAGTCAAAAGATCCTCATCCACCTTAAGTTGAAATAAGAAGTCTTCCGATATAAAATTTATTGTAAAGAACATTGTAGTCTATATGTTATATATTTTTGGGAGGCTTTTTTCATATGATTAGTCCATAATCAGAAATAATTTTGTTGAAATCATAAATTTGAGTTATCCATTCTTCGTAATATAAACATTGCATGTTTTTTCAAAATGTTAAATCTATATATTTTAAACAACAAAAATTAACATTTCACCCAAAAATTTTAGACAAATTTCAACCAAAATCGCCAACATCTATAATGGAGACAACATGATCAAGAATTGTACGTTGTGGGCTCTAAATTTAAGATATGGTGCATACGTTTAGAGGGCCATCTTTTCCACAAATTCCAACCCAAATCGCCAAAAACATCGATAATGTAGACAACATGATCAAGAATAGTACGTGGGCTCTAAATTTAAGATATAGTGCATACATTTAGAGGGCCATCTTGCTGTATCGAGAAACTCACCGACAGTCTGTATAAGACATGACTATATTCGATCGTGGCGTCAGATTATTGAACACTGGACTGCATGTCAATGTGGCAGCATTTGGGTGGGGCTGCCCATTCGAATTCTCATTGCCAGCAATGGCAGCTTTTTGGCTTATCAGATGTTTCAGGGATAAGGCCATTTTCAATCCACTGATTTTCTCTTTAGAAATAATGAAAGCCACCGACGTGATTTCTAATGAAAAGACAAATAAGCCAACTTGGGCTCAGACAGCCAAATTTGCTAATACCCTGAATTAGCATGGTAATTGTCCGGAGTCAGAAATTTCGCACGGAAAAAGCTAGGTTAAAGATTGGAGAAATGGGATGTTGTTGATATGCTGAATTAGCATTGCAGTTTTTTGGACTCGGAAATTCTCACATTGAAAAGTAGACTTTTAAAGACATGAGAAATGGGAAGTTGTTTGAATGGAATATTTTACCATATATTTATAGATTTTTAAAGACATGAGAAATGGGAAGTTGTTTGAATGGAATATTTTATCGTAGATTTATTTTAAATATGATTTAACATGAGTTGAGTAGGATCCAATTTTCTATGTTTAATTTTTTATGAGTCAATATTTAATATTAATGCTAGACCAACACTTTACACATCATATTAGGTAGTAGAATGAGCTTCCCGGCTGAACAAGAGTTGGAAGTCAACATGAAAATGTCGGAATTTTCTGATAAATTCCATAACAGACAGACAAAAAAAAATGCTCTGTTATTACTCTGTTTTTAACAGAAAGCTTAAAAACGTTTACTGGAAATGGTGTTGCAGCAACACAGTTTGGTGTTGCAGCAACGTAGATTGGTGTTGCAGCAACGCTGTAACTGGTGTAACAGCAACGGTGACAGTGTAACAACAACAGAAAAAAAAAAAAAAAAAAAAAAAAAAAAAAAAAAAAAAAAACCAACTTGTATTTATTAAAAATAAACTAACTGTTACAGATTCGTCTTCTTTATATAGAGGGAATTTCACAACATCTATTGCTGAATATCTTCCTTAGGGATTCACTAAGGAACGTTTCTGTTCCACACAGATAAACATATGTTAAACAAATTTCATTCAAATATCTGCACTGCTGTGCATTTTTCCCTTTCTGCTCTCTGCTGCGCTGTTGCATATACTCCTGCTATGCACTGCTATGCGTTTCACTATCTGGCAAGTATTTTCTTCACGCTGCTACGTGCTCTTCTCTGCTCTGTATCATTCTTCTGCTGCTAACACTAAAACAGAATTGCTATGTGATATTTATATGCTAAAACATATCTGATTAAAACAATAAAATATTACAAAATATCTTCTAATGCCTATCTCCGAATTTAATGCAGCAAGGCGGTGATGCTTCTATCAAAAAACAAGTCGGCTGTCTGCAGGGGAAATTAATTCTGTGAGTTTAATGCACATTTATGTGCAAAAATATCAAAGGCGACTTTGCGACATAGAACAGCCTGGAGTATTTACTGCAAATCAGATTCATGACCAGCTGTTCATTGTTGCAGTTGGAATTAAATTCCAACACTCCTCCTTAATTTCAACTGCTGCATACCCAGACATTTTCTGAAATGAGCAAAACCTTTCTTTGCTAATGGTTTTGTCAACATGTCAGCTAGCTGATCCTCTGTTCTGTAGTGCTACAAAACAATTTCACCATTGTTAACCAATTCATGTATGAAGTGAAATTTGGTGTCTATGTGCTTTGTTCTTTTATGAAAAACAGAGTTTTTAGACAATGCTATTGCTGAGCTATTATCACAGTAAATGGTTGTGTCATTTTCTTATTCATGACACAAATCTTTGAGAACTCTTCTCAGCCATACTGCTTGGCATGCTGCTGTTGTTGCTGCCACATACTCTGTCTCTGCTGTTGACAAAGGCACAACTGGTTGCTTCTTGGAAGCCCATGAGATGGCTCCCGATCCCATATGAAACACATATCCCGATGTGCTTTTCCTATCATCAACACTTCCAGCCCAATCACTGTCAGTGTAACCTGTCAACATGAAACTTTCAGAAGAGGAGTATAAAATATCAAACCCCTTCGTTCCATTCACATACCTTAGAATCCTCTTGGCTGCCTGCCAATGAGTCTCTTTCGGTCTTTCCATAAATCTGGAAATTAAACTCACAGCGTGCATAATGTCCGGCCTAGTTGCAGTCAAATACATAAGGCTGCCAACTATGCTCTTGTACAGTTTTGGATCAAAATATTTGTTGCTGTCTTCTTTGGTCAATTTCAACCCCACTACAGTTGGAGTCACAACTACTTCGTTGTTCTGCATGTTAAATTTCTTCAACACTGCTTCTACATATTTATCTTGAGAAATAAAAACACCATTTTCACTTTGGTCTACTTCAATTCCAAGAAAATATCTTAAGAAGCCCAAGTCAGTCATTTCAAATTCACTTTTCATGACTGCTTTAAAATCAGCAATGAAAGAAGCATCATTGTTAGAAAAATTCAGATCATCTACATATAAAACAACAATAATAATCTTACCGTCATTCTGTTTTATGTAGAGTGTGGGTTCACCATCACACTTATCAAACCCATTCTCAATCAGATAAGCATCAATTCTGTTGTACCATGCTCTTGGAGCTTGCTTCAGCCCATAAAGAACCTTCTTCAGTTTACAAACTTTATGCTCTTGGCCTTCAACTTCATAGCCCGGAGGTTGATAAACATAAACCTCTTCTTTTAATACTCCATTCAGGAATGCAGATTTAACATCCATCTAATAAATCTTCCATTTGTGTTGTGCTGCAATAGACAACATTGTTCTCACTGTTTCCATCCTTGCTACTGATGCAAAGGTTTCATCATAGTCTTTGCCTTGCTGCTGCTTGTAGCCTTTCACAACAAGCCTTGCTTTGTGCCTGTCAATCTTGCCTTCAACATTGCTTTTGGTCTTATAGACCCACTTAACTCCAATGGCATCCTTGCCTTCAGGGAGGTCCACTAACTCCCATGTTTTACTCTTCTCAATTGCACCAATTTCTTCATTCATTGCTTCAATCCATTTATCTTCATTTACAGCATCTTCAAAATGAATTGGGTCATCAACATGACAATACAAAGCAAATAATGAATTCAGACCGGTATTATTACTTACCTCTCATTGTTCATAAATCTCATTCAGATTTCTGAATCTTGGTCTTCTTGGTGTGCTTGGAGTTCCATCCGAACTTAAGGGTATTTCTGATCCCTGTGGTGTGCTTGGAGAAGCACTTCCTTGACTTCTTAAGGCTGTTTGAATTCCAGCTTGTGGTGTGGTTTGTTGTACTTGTTGTGGTGGAGGAGGAGCCACCAAGGAAGGATTATTTGCTGTTGTCCCTTCCTCTTGTTCTTTATGAGACACAATTGTCTTCACCTTCACTGTTTTTTCCAAGCTTCCATCCCAAGCTTCATCTTCAATGAACTGCACATCTCTGCTTACTATTAATTTCTTGGTGGATGGATTATAGAGTTTGTATGCTTTTGACTCATCACAATAACCAATAAAGACACACTTCTCCCCCTTACTGTCAAGCTTTTTCCTTAGCTGATTTGGTACATGTGCATATGCTACACAACCAAATATTCTCATGTGAGTGACAATTTATTTTTGACCACTCCATGCCTTTTCTGGTATTCTGTTCATGACAGCTTTAGTTGGGCATCTATTCAAGATGTAAACTGCGCAAGTAACAGCTTCTGCCCAATACTCATGTGGCAAGTGTTTTGCCTTCAACATACTTCTGACCATGTCAAGAATGGTCCTATTCTTTCTTTCAGCAACACCGTTTTGCTGAGGTGTATACCTTGCGGTGAACTGCTTTTGTATGCCATTCTCTTTGCAAAAATGCAGAAAGTCTTGGGAGATGTACTCTCCTCCTCTATCTGTTCTGGAGAACTTTGATATAATGTCCACACTACTTTTCAACAAGAGTTTTGAAGTGGCGGAATTTCTCAAACACTTCACTCTTCTGTTTCAACATATACACCCATGTTTTTCTGGTGTAATCATTAATGAAGGTTAAAACATATTTATTTCCGAGAAATGATGGTATTTGCATCCGTCCGCACACATCAGAGTGAACAATTTCCAAGGGTGCTTTTGCCCTTATACTCTTTCCTGCTGGAAAGCTTTCTTTGTGTTGCTTGCCCAAGATGCAGCCTTCACAAAGGCTATCTGGTTTCTCAATCAACGGCAATCCCTTTACCATTCCCTTTCTGTGCAACAGATTCAGGCCTCCGAAATTGAGATGTCCAAATCTCAAATGCCACAACCAATTCACATCTTTCACTTGTTCCTGAAAGACTTCTTGTGTTACAGCCGCAATAGTTCTGCCTTCCTTCAAATCTGCCCTGAGTTTGAGAGGAAACAACATTCTATTGCTGGTCATCTGCACCTATGCAATGATCTTCTTACTTGGAGGTATGTCTCTGATAGTACACAAATCATCTTTGAAGAACACATTGTAACCTTTGTCTATGAGCTGTCCAATGCTCAAATGATTACATTTCAGACCAGGTACATAGTATACCTCTGGCACAATCATATGTTCTCCATTTTTTGCTCGAATACTGACTTTGCCCTTACCCTTGACAGATATCTTATCATCAGTCCCTGTTGTTACCTCAGATTTCACATTTTCATCCAGATTGGCAAACATTGCAATATTTCTAGTCATGTGATTACTACAACCTGAGTCTAAGAACCAAAAATCTTCTTGTTTGTCTTGAGCAATGTTACATGTTAACAACATGTTCTTTGAGTTCTTATCTTCTTCATTTGCAAAATTAGCATTCTACCTATTATTCATGTCATTTTGTTTTTTTCTACATTCATTGGCATAGTGCCCATATTTCTTACAATAATGACATTGGACTTGGGATTTGTCATACCTTTGTCCATGAGCTTGCTGTTTGCTTGAACCTTCAGCTTGGTTCTGATTGCAGCTCCTTCCGCTTATGCTAGCAGGATAATTTTTGCCTCTGTTTTGGCTTCTTCCATGACCTCCGTTATTTGCTCTGCCTCGACCTCTTCTTTGACCAAAAGACATCTGAGTCTTGAATGCTTGCTCAAATGAGGAATCTGTTCCTCTACTCAGTCTGTGTTCATGAGACAAAAGTGAAGCACTCAGCTCATCTACCGTGAACTGTGAGAGATCTTTTGTTTCTTCTATTGCTACCACAATAGATTCAAACCTTGAGGGTAAACATCTCAAGATTTTCTCTACAATCCTTCTATCTTCAAGAATCTCACCATGAGATCTTATTTGGGTTATCAAGCCAATAACCTGAGTGAAGAATGAATCTATTGTATCAGATTCCTTCATGCTGAGATTTTCAAAGTCTCTCCTCAACATCTGCAACTTTGCAGTCTTCACCTTCTCCATGCCTTGATAGGCAGTTTTGAGAATATCCCATGCCTCCTTAGATTTTGTTGCTGCTGCAATCCGCGGAAAAACACTTTCATGTACTGATTGGAAGAGGAAAAAGAGGGCTTTGGCATCCTTCTTTCTGTCACCCTTCAACTGGTCTCTTTCTGCTACTGTCAAAGCAGCCAGTGCTGTTGCATCTGCAGGTTCAGCATAGCCAGTTTCAACCAGCTCCCATAGTCCTTGAGAAGCAAACAATGCTTTCATTGTTATGGACCAATAACTGTGATTTTTCCCATTAAACTGTGGCAGTTGGGAATTTGTCAAACCTGTTCCAGCATCTGCCATCTTAACCTGTATTGGTAAAGAAGAGATACTGACTGTATAATGAAAACAAGCAAAAACTTTCTCTGCTGGAAAAAATCTGCTCAACAAGCTTCTTACAGCTCCTATAGTGAAAAACAAGCTCTGTTTTTGACTCACTGAGTGCCTAGACCAGCTCTGATACCATGTCGGAATTTTCTGATAAATTCCATAACAGACAGACAAAAAAAAAAATGCTCTGATTACTCTGTTTTTAACAAAAAGCTGAAAAACGTTTACTGGAAATGGTGTTGCAGCAACGTAGATTGGTGTTGCAGCAACATCAACGGTGACGGTATAACAGCAACAGAAAAAAAAACTTGTATTTATTAAAAATAAACTAACTGTTACAGATTCGTCTTCCTCATATAGAGAGAATTTCACAACATCTATTGCTGAATATCTTCCTCAGGGATTCACTAAGGAACGCCTCTGTTCCACACAGATAAACATCTGTTAAACAAATTTCATTCAAATATCTGCACTGCTGTGCATTTTTCCCTTTCTGCTCTCTGCTACGTTGTTGCATCTACTCCTGCTGTGCACTGCTGTGCGTTTCACTATCTGGCAAGTATTTTCTTCACGCTGCTGCGTGCTCTTCTCTGCTCTGTATCATTCTTCTGCTGCTAACACTAAAACAGAACTGTTGTGTGATATTTATATGCTAAAACATATTTGATTAAAACAATAAAATATTACAAAATATCTTCTAATTCCTATCTCCGAATTTAATGCAGCAAGGCGGTGATGCTTCTATCAAAAAACAAGTCGGCTGTCTGCAGGGGAAATTAATTCTGTGAGTTTAATGCACATTTATGTGCAAAAATATCAAAGGCGACTTTGCGGCATAGAACAGCCTGGAGTATTTACTGCAAATCAGATTCGTGACCAACTGTTCATTGTTGCAGTTGGAATTAAATTCCAACAGAAAAGAGAGTAGAGGGCTCGGAATTGTTGATCACGAATGTTATTAAGTAGCAAATGATAACCAATGTTATTAAGTAGCAAATGATACCAGAACTTTTATAATGCTTGGTTCCAAATGGCCTCGTTAGTGGGAGGCGTATGTTGGGAAAAATGAAAAGTGATATTTGAAAAGTGGTGTTGATGATTGGGAAACGTACCAGTAGCATATAAATAGAGATTTTCTTAGAATTATTATACTGATAATTATAACAGTAATAAAATAAAATGTCTAATATTGTATCACTGGGGCTTCACTGGGAGACCAATACCATACCACGTGGTTTCATATTGGGGATATATATTGAAGAAAAAATGGCATAATATATTAGGGGATATAGAGAAGTGAAAGGTTTTTATATTGACCGGTATAAAAAATTGTTTAATTATTTTACATTTTATTTATTTTTTTAATGTAAAATGGTTTCCTTGTTTTATAAAATCTCAAAAATATTAAATTATATAAATTTTACATTAAAAATTTACCATTGCACCAAATTTTTGGTCAAAATTCCGGAAAAAAATAACAATCCATATTTACTGACCAGGACTTATTTGAATTTAACAACTTCAACCTAATCAAACCTCAAAAAAAGTCACTCAAAAATAAAGTGAAATATTGACATTGCCGATGCTCATCAAATCTCTCAAATATTACAGAATCTACCATCCCTATAAAGATAACCAAATACCACCCATTGTTCAGTCATACAAATACCTTTTACCTAGAGGGATCTTTGAAACCTAGTTTCTAGGAAGGCCCGGTAGGTCGTAATCTCGTTGACAAATCTCACGTACTCCAAATTGATATCCCATGAAGATGTATCAGTGACAGTGTTGTCCATGGCGAGCTTTGAGTTATGCGCTTGGCATCCTTTAAGTACACTTGAAAAGACAAAAACAAATCCAATTCCCTTTATCGTGAAAGGCTCCACACTGTGTTCAAGAAAAGTCTCTCTTCAACCGTGTTGTCAGGGGGCTCTTCAACTTTGAAATCCATGTGAATCTGCTTCATTTGGCAGCACCTGGGCCGCCCATGTATTTTAAAAATTCCTGCTTACCTGGAATGTCAGCTTTTTGGCTTATCAGTTGAATCAGGCCATTTTTAAACACTGCACGGTGGTTTCTGGGAAATTATTCGAATCCTCATGACTTCCTACCTTGTAAAATCCAAAATAATGTCCATATCAAAAGCAGGACTGTGCTCTGCGGCCATTAAATGAATGGATAATGGGGATCCTCTTTTTGGCTGATAGCCGAAGAGGTGGGTGGGTAAACTTTCTAAATGGGTAATCAAGATTGTCAGGGTGGAAATTATTGAAGTTATATTAAAATTGTTAAGTATGGGGAAGTAGGGATAGAATTTGATAGACAAATTGTTGGTGACAAGGTGATTTGCCAGTAAGTATCACAAAAATATTTTTATAATCATCAAAAAAAAATAATAGAATAAGTGCTAGAGCTGCCTAAACCATCAAATTTGAAGGGCTATTCAGATTTGAAATTCCTATTTTGTTGGGAAGTTACACTAAAATTTTAAGGTATGGGTAAATTTTCCGAACTAGTAATTAAGTAAACTTTTTAAATCGATAACTAAAATTTTCGAGGTGGAAATTACTGAAGTTATACTAAAATTCTCAAGTATTGGTAAATTTTTCAAACAAATAATTAAGATCCAAAATAGAAATTACAGGTTTCATAGAAATAGAAATTACAGGTTCCATAGAAGTGCAGTGATTCCTGAACAGTAACCCACCAACTGTTTTGGAAATCCAGTCTATCTTCTCCAGCTCACCCCACCCCATGTGGTCCAGTTTTCAGCATTCCATGGCTTCAGTTTTTTTCATAGTTTGGTGGAATGGATACCTCACTGCTAAATCCCTAAATCCCTGTTGTTGAAAACTCTGATGGGGACATCATCCACAAAGCTGAAATCCAGTTTTAATTAAGAATGCAGATCAACTAGCGCAAATTCTCTACAAATTGTTAAGATTGATATCCAGTGAACTTACAGAATCTGGTGCATCTCCACTGAAAATATTGAGAATCAAGACTGCCCAGAGTTACCGCCTTTGAAACCAGACCCTATTTTTTTTTCCAAAACAGAAAAACGCTTTCAAATTAGTAGAAATTAGAAAGTACAATAAAACAGGGGATAAGGATCCCACTGGTTGGCCTCTGTGTTTAACCAAAAACAACTGGTTGGCCTTTGTGTTTAACCAAAAACAATTTTATTCTTGATTAAATACTGCTCTAAAAACCAGTTACTATGTTGATTAATCATTGCAATAATATGTAGTATTAGATAATTTTTATTTAAATCATTTGCAGGTGCATTCAATTTCTTAAATCATTGGCAGGTGCATTCAATTAAATCAGAATGTGTCCTAATCATGGAAATGAACTAGAGACAAAATATTTAAAAAAAATCTTGGTCAGATCTGACCTGCAACCTTCCTTTGAGAGGCTATTTGCTTCTCCATTAAACCAGACCCTACTTCTCATCATTTTCCTCAATCTGGGAAGGTAGAATTTCAAACCAGCACTTAAGGAGATTGAGACAATATACAATAGAGATTTAATAGAAATATTCTGAAGTACATGTAACTTAGATTTCAGATTTTGAAATATTGTAGAAATTTGACCGATAAGAATGAATTGACTTCACTGGTGTTTATCAAGTTTACAAGATATTATTCTAATTAAGGATATAACCATACATTTAAGTTGAATTGAAAATTAAATGCTAAACATTATATATAAAACCCTCGAATTGGACATGTCATGTGCTAAAGATCTTCAATGGCCTTCTTGACTAGATTTTTTCCAAAACAAGGAATGACATTAAGAAAGTATTTGGAATTCACTGCTTCAAAAGGTAGTTCTTAGGACGACATAGTTCGATGTTTTGAGATAAAATTTCAAATTGCACTGAGGATTCGATACTCAGTTTCATTCGCAGGGTGAAATATAGGTATCTTGGGATTCCATATTGAAGTTATGGAAAAATGATCTCCATAACATATAAACAAAAATTGTAGGGGAACCCTTAAGTTGGTAAGTTTGAAAATTATAGTGGAACCTTAATTAGGGTAAGTTGGAATTATGTAATTTACAGGGTTTCAACTTTTTCTCTTAAGGTTTTTGACAATTTTTCTGTCAGTAGAAAGGTCTTTGGCAGATTTTAAGGTCCTTCACATATTTTCTGTCTGTGGAAAGTTTTTTGGCAGATTTTCTCTATGGTGGATAATGAAAGCCAGTGATCTCTACGAATACATAATCACGAGAGGCATGTATCACATCTACTAGTTTTGTTGTTTTGATCAACTGCCTTCCCACTCCTTTTTTTCGTGCTGGCAAAGGCCTCAGACAAGGTTGCTCACTCTCACCTCTCATTTTCATACTAGTTTTGGATGGTCTTAGTCTAAAGATCAAGGAGGCTAGATTGCTTGGACAGTTTCAGTGGGTCAACATCACCAGGCAGGTAAACATCACTCATCTGTTTTTTGTAGATGACATCTTGACTTTCGGTATTATTTCCAGGTCCTAGTGGTTAGTTCTACATCAGATTCTTCACAAATTTGGTGTAGCTACGGGTTTGATATCCAATGGCAGTAAATCGTTCATATATCACTTAGCTGGGGATATGCAAGATATTGGATATATTGCTAATTTGTTTAATGTGCAGACAACTCCTATTCAAGCAGGCTTTACTTATCTGGGTTTCAGGCTCAAACCCAATAGGTATGTTCCGGGGGATTGGATGTGGCTGGTTGATAAATATAAGAAGAAATTGTGCACTTGGACAAATCGGTTTCTCTCCTTGGGGGCCAAATATATTCTCACACAAGTTGTTATACAACAATTAGTTGTGTACTGGGCACATTTATACTCCATCCTGTCCACCATTGCTAATAGGCTCTGAGCTATCACATCACATTTTCTCTAGGCGGGAACAATCCTGCATTTAAATACCACCTGTGTAAATGGAATGATCTTACAATCCCCAAGGAATGTGGGGGATGGGGTTTGCTAGATCAATGTATCTTTGGGAAGGCGTTGCTTATCAAATCTCTATGGCGGGCAATAAATGGTAGTGGGATTTGGTAGGAGATATTCAAAAACAAGTATATGAAGGGTCAGGATATGGAATTTATTTACAAGGACACAAACATTCGACTGACCAGAGGATCATTGATATGGCGCTCTTTTGTCAAAATCTGGGACTAGTGGCGGCATGGAATGGCCTGGGAGTTTGGCAATGGACATAAAATTTTAATATGCTCAGACCCGATTAAGGGGATTGACATTGCTTCTATGTTGAGCAAGCACACCTTGTCAATGATTCAACGTGGAGGCTTCTTCTTCATATCTCAAATCATAAAAAGATGGGAGGTTGGTTGTCTGATATGGAAAAATGTGACGAAGTTGAACCTGGCAGGCAGATGTGCTCTTGAATGGGAGGCTTATGTAAATATATTGAGCAGTGTGGGGCTGTGCTATGACAGAAGTGGTGATTGTATCAACTGGATTGGAAGGATGGCTAAAGATGCACCCATTGTGGCTGACTCATACAGGTGGTTGTTGGCACAAAAAGATGCCCAGATGGATAGATCGTGGTTTGCCAGAATATGGAAATGGAAGGTTCCCACCAAAATCATTCTATTTGCCTGGTTGGTCTGGAGAAACAAGATCCTTACTTGGGATAATCTGGGGAAAAGGGGACATTTGGGCCTGGGTATTTGTATCTTTTGCAAGGCAGATTCAGAATCTGTACAACATATTTTCTTCTTGTGCCCATACACAAATCAGATCTAGAACTATTATGCAACGACCCTTCAGATTACTTTTCGGCGGATGAACAACTTTGAAGAGTTTATGATTGACTGGATTAATGTTCAGAAAAAATTTATGGCACTTCCCCTATTCACCATCTGGGAAATTTGGAAGGCCCGTAATTAGTTCCTATTTGAAGGTTGGCAAATTGATTATTGTTGGATTATACATAAGATACTATCTTGGATGAACACCACCTCACATATTGCAGATAAAGTTGTTGATCACTCCTACAGATTGAGGCCCCCCATTATTCATTTCCCTACTAGCTTCTTTGATGGTGTTACTCAACATGGCAGTTGTGGCTGTGGTGCTGTCCTACGCCTTGATATGGGCAAACAATATCATCTGTGGTGGCATGGTGGTTCTGGATCCAACACTAGAGCGAAGACTGTTGCTTTGTGAGGGTTGGTATGGTTTACACAACGCAAGAAAATAAGCTCACTAAATATCTACGTGGACTCTAATGCTCTTATTGATGGTATCAAGGGAACTACAAGATTATTTCCCCCCTTTCTTACGAGCTGGCTTAGGAGGTTCAAGCACATTCTGGGATCTCTCTCTGCGTATACCATCTCTCATGTATACCAGGAATGTAACACGATGGCTGATAGTCTTTCAAAGGCTAGCCTTGGCGTATCCTCTGGTTTCTTGCACTATCAATACAAGGTTGACTACTTGGTATTGGAGGAAGGCCAGCTCTGCTTGCCATGAATCGCTTCGACACTCTGCATTAGGACTTTATGTGGGATTTATAGTTTATGATATTGTTTAGTGTTTTCTATTTTTCTTTATTTTGCATCTTTAATTTTACATCCTACATAAAACGTTGTCGTTTGAGATGCTAAGGAATATATTATATTTTGATTTTGCAACCTTTGGCTTATAATGGGGCCTTTCTTCTATCTTGTATCACTTGTTGTTGAGATTAATAAGACTATATGCTATGTATATGTACTATTTTTATTTTAATTAAAACATCTTTTTTTTCTTCCCAAAAAAACTAAAAATAAATAAATAAATAAAATCATGAGAGTAGTCAGTATTAAAAGCCAATTTGAGTTATGTCTAATCAACATGGTAACCTACTATCATTATAAATTCTTACAGAAAAGCTAGGTATCATAGTGGAGAAATGGGGAATTGATAGAAACATGAAAAGAGTTTGATGTGTTGGAATACACATTATGTATCTTTAACTTTTTGTGAATGTTATTTCATAATTTTCTTTTTAGTTTGAGGTTAGAGGTTTATAATGGAATTTATTATAGATTTAAGAAATGAGATTTAAAATTACAAAATAAAAATTATAAATTATAAATTTTAAGTGTTTTTTTTCATGATTTTTAATTTTTAATTTTTTTTTTCTTGTTTTATTTTCTGTTTTTTTTAATTGTGTTTCTTCTTTTTTTTCTCTTCTGGTTTTTTCTTCATCATATAATCTATTTTCATTTTTTCATTCTCTCTCCTTTTCTTTTCTTTTTTTCTCTTTTCCTATTTTTCTTCTCTCCCTCCTCCCTTTTCTCAATTCTCTATTTCCACTCTACTCTCATCCTCTTATTTTTTCAGTTTCTATTTTTCTTCTCCTTGTCATCCCTCTTCATTTTCATCTTTCTCCTTTTTTTTCTCTCCTCCCCATTTCTTATGCCCTTAATCTACCTCATTTGTCTCCTTTATATGCCATCTATCCACCCATGATAAAAATAGGTCCACTAAGATAACAATATTGTAAGATAATCTATATAATAAGCATTGAATAAAAAGAAAAGGGAAAGTGTGTATAATTCAAATTCTATTTCCTTTGTAAAAAGCGTGCAGTAACACATAAGTGCCATCTAAGTAACAATATTTTTTTGGTCTTTTTCACAAAATTTGGTGATACAATTTTGGACAAGATTGTGATTCATAAATGAATTGAATCCTCCAAAAAAACATTTCCAATACTTAGAATCTAAATATTACACAACTCAAACTTACTATTTTTAAAGAATCCCTACCAAATTTTACTCAAAATTAACAAAAAATAAAGACATAAAATAAAATACCCCAAAACTTACCAAAACAAAATCAAAATATCCATTAATTAAAATACCTTTAACAAAAAGAAGTATAACTAGTAAAACTACATTAAAAATATTAATGTGGTTGATATAGCCTAAGGCTTCATAAATATAACTAGAAAAACTATTGCAACACGAAAAATGTCTTACTAATGCACACATTTACCTTATTAACCATGTATAAAAAGGTTATGGGCCAACTTTAACTTAAGAAGAAAAAAAAGAATTATAAATCAATGTTATAAATAATAACGAGAAACTTATCATGGAGGAACTTATTATAATTGGAATAATCTCAAATCCTAGGAAATTGGTGGGTATAGAGCCACTTGGCACGAATATATTTTTTTTAATTTATTAAAAGTAACAAACCATTTTGATATATATAAATGAATATTATAAATAATAATGAGGAACTTATCATGGAGTAACTTATTAGAATTAAAATAATCTTAAATCCCCAGGAAATTGAAATTGTTGGGCGGGGAGTGGCAGGTAGGAGCATGAATATAATTTTTTAAATTTATTAAAAGTCAATGCGACCTAAAAACTCTTTATACACTACTGCCATTGATAAGTATTAAGATTAAGCATATGCTGAGCATATTCCTGTGAGAACCAATCTAGGCCGTCAATTAAAAAACTAAGAAAAGCTCAAGAGATCCTCATCCACCTTAAGTTGAAATAAAAAGTCTTCAGCAATAAAAGTTACTCTAAAGAACGTTGTAGTCTATATGTTATAAGTTTTTAGAGACTTTTTTCATATAATTTGTCCATAATTAAAGATAAATTTGTTGAAATCATAAATTTTGAGTTATCAACTCTACATAATATAAACATTGCATGTTTTTTCAAAATATTAAATCTATATATATTTTAAACAACAAAAATTAACATTTCACCCAAAACTTTTAGTCAAATTCCAACCAAAATCGCCAAAAAAAAAAAAACATCTATAATGCAAACAACATGATCCAGAATGGTACGTGGGCTCTGAATTTAAGATAAGTGCATACGTTTAGAGGACCATCTTTTCCACAAATTCCAGCCAAAATCGCCGAAAACATCTATAATGTAGACAACATGATCAAGAATTGTACGTGGGCTCTGCCATCTTGCTGTATCGAGAAACTCACCGACAGTCTGTATAAGACAAGACTATATTCGATCGTGGCGTCAGATTATTGAACACTGGACTGCAGGTCAATGTGCTTCATGTGGCAGCATTTGGGTGGGGCTGCTCATGTATTGAATTCTTATTGCCAGCAATGGCAGTTTTTTCGCTTATCAGATGTTTCAGGGATAAGGCCATTCCCTGAGGGGAAAAGGCCAAATTTGCTAATACCCTGAATTAGCATGGTAATTGTCCGGAGTCAGAAATTTCGCACGGAAAAAGCTAGGTTAAAGATTGGAGAAATGGGATGTTGTTTGATATGCTGAATTAGCACTGCAGTTTTTTGGACTTGGAAATTCTCACATAAAAAAGTAGACTTTTAAAGACATGAGAATTTGAATGGAATATTTTACTATAGATTAATTTTTAAATATGATTTAATATAAGTTGGACAGGTCCAATCTTTTCATGTTCAATTTTTTATGAGTCGATATTCAATATTGATGCCAGACCAACACCTTTACACATCATATTAGGTAGTAGAATGAGCTTCCCAGCTGAACAAGAGTTGGAAGTTAACATGAAAAGAGAGTAGAGGGCTCGGAATCGTTGATCACCAATGTTATTAAGTAGCAAATGATACCAGAACTTTTATAATGCTTGGATCCAAATGGCCTTGGTAGTTGGAGGCATATGTTTGGGAAAAATGGAAAGTGATATTTGAAAAGTGGTGTTGATGATTGGGAAACGTACCAGTGGCATATAAATAGAGATTTTGTTAGAATTATTATACTGATAATTATAACAGTAATAAAATGAAATAAAATACGTCTAATATTGTATCACGAGGGTTTCTCTGGGAGACCAATACCATACCACATGGTTTCATATTGGGGGATATATATTGAGGGAAAAATGGCATAATATATTAGGGGATATATAGGGGGTGAAGGGTTTTTATATTGGCAAGTATAAAAAATGGAGCTCAAAGTTAATGAAAAATATAAAAGGGTAGAAAAACTATTAATGAAAAAATGGATACCTACAATAACTAGTGAAATTGGGAAGGTGTATTGGGTTTGTATTGGTAGGGGGTTAAATAATGTGATTTTTATAGGTATTTTCAAATATGTAGTCAAATTAAGGGTATTGTTTAATATGCCATGAACACACGTGATATGTTAGAGGTTCATTGAGTGAAGCCTCTGTGTATTGTATGGAGAGTTATTATACAATGTACAAATAAACAAAAATTATCAACCTAAACATATATGAAGGAGAGTCCCTAGGTATTTCTTATGGATTCTCATTCTCCTCCACTGAAGTTGTGAAGTATAGGTCAACAATATTCTTTGTTAGGAGAGACACTTTGTTGTCCAATTTCTTTATCTCTTGTTGGAGGGAATTAATGCATAGGAAAAATTCCTATTGAGCTTTGCTTCTCTCCATAAGCACCTTACCCATAATTGGCTTTATCTGCTAGTGGAGGTCATATTGGTCAACAATATAAAGATATCAATGTGACAACTATGGATATTGCTAGCATTCCTCTCCACTTGAACCTATGTTTCAACAATATTTCTTTATTTCCTGGGTGTGGGGGGTGTGCTCCTAGTAAATGGTAGTTAAAGTCTTAATGTTTTACTAGCCCTATCAATGATTATACAACCTACCCATGACAACCTTAACATATTTGGCTTGTTCCACAATGAGGCATGGTAAAGAATATACAGGCAACTAAAAGAGAAAAATGCTACCAAATGGGATGAGGGAACGAGAGAGTTTCCAGACATAATTCAAGAAACAAGGGAATTCAGATACAGAGGATTCATCTTGACGGAGCAAGGAAAAAAAGGTATTCAATAGACAAAGAGAAGGGGGAGCATAAATAGGGGAAAGGTTGACTCCCTTAGACAAAAAAAAACCATCTAGAAGTAAAACTAGCATACTAGAAGAATTTATGAGAGCGTACCAAAGAAACCAATATACCCAAAGCAAAGAAGGAATGAGTGGTTGAGTCGAGTTGTTGTTCTTCTTGCGTTCGTATCCATTTTGATTATGGTTAAGCGAGGTTGTGAGGACACCTTACAACAACGAACATAATTGGGAGGAAATAACACCCACACAGACACAAAGCATCTAGATCTCCATGTTATCATCTTGATGTGTTGCATGTTACAGGGGTTGTGGTATAGTGTCATATATCCAAAAATCGAAAGGGACATCGAGTGATAGTGGTGCTATATTGCCAATATGTGGGCCATTCAAATCTAGCACCCCATTGGGGGGACATTAGAAAGGCGATGTTGATATATAAAGAAAATGGACATCATAATGAGTTGAGGAAGCAATTAGTTGGGTTATTTTAAAGGTGGTAAAGGTTATTGTAAATAGTGAAGATAACCATTATTTGAAAACCATACCTCTTCATCCATAAGATGAGTATACTTTCATTTTTATTAAATGCATTTGAGTTTTCAACTATTAATTTGTTTCAAACATTAATCAAAGTAACTAAAATCTAAAGTGTAGGTGGCCTAGAGATGCTATTTATTCAATGTTTTATTTGGAATAGGGAAAATGGATTCTCTTCAAAATATCAATACCATTAATACATTTGTCATAACTATTTTTAAAGAAAACCTATGGTGTTATAATGAGGTTGAGAGTAAGAAAATTTTGGTTTATTATAGAGGTCAATAATCCCATGCTACGGTATCAAAATTATCTCTTTGTTGTTATTAGCATCAAGAAAAAAATAAATGTTGCAAAAATAAAAACAGATGCTCATGGGTTTCATGGTTAAACTTCAATGAATACAAGACCATAGGGGATTGAATTAAGTAACTTATGACATAGCTCCTTCATTCCTAAGATATTAAAAGATACATTAAATTTTACTAGTTATTAAATAATATTTCCCAAAATCCTTTTATTCAACCCATTCCAACTATTAAAAAGACTTAATTTCACTAGATATCCTATGTATACACATTTTTAGTGACATTTTGAGTACTATTTTTTATTTCTACTTTGAGTAAGGTGTCATGGAACAACTCTCATAATCCTAGACAAGAATGATGCATTCTAATGAAGTACATTTTTCCCTTTTCTCTTCTTTATTTTAATTTCAATCAACCAAATGGATGGAGATTAATAGACATTCTAACATTACTAGTTTATCTACATTATCCAATGGGATCATAATTTTCTAAGTATCCAAATCAATTAATCTTTTTTATTTTCCAAACAAAGACACTAGTAAATGAGACATTTGTTGGAAATTAGATCACTACTGAGAGGGGCACCAGGGGGGGGGGGGCGCGGTTGAATGAGTAGTGTGGCACTTTTATACTTTTTCTCCAATTATTTAATATTTAACATGCATAAGTTGAAACATATAATTAGAGATTAGTGCATCAAATATAAATAAAAAACCATGAAACCAATCACACAATGAACACAAGTGTTTCTGGTGGAAAACCCATTCCAGGCAAAAAACCACCATGTTGTTGTTGCACTACTCAATTCTTTCATTAATTTATCAAGAAAATTATACATCGATCAAGTCACTCCCATGAGTTGGAAGACACGACTTCCTTCACAGTATGTTGGCACTACCAAACAAGAAACGGTTTCTCTCACAGATTTGCGGACTACCACCCGTTGAAGGCCACCATGATCAACGATCCTCACTCGTTACTCCTGAACTCACAATTGACTCTACAAACTCTGATCTGTTGGTACTATCATGACTAATGAGCCTCGTCGAGTTTCTACCGAACTATCTAACCACCCTTGGACAGAGAAAACTCTTCCTTCTATTGAATCATCCAATCACTGAATACTCAAAGCCTCCATGCCTTCACTTCCTCCATGCGAGCCTCATTTCATATATATTCAGACTAGACTCTAAAATTTGCTCAACGTGAGCACTGCAACAACATAACATCAACACTCAATAAAATTTGCAACACTAGCTACCATCAAAACCTCCACACAAAATATCCACACAAGATCCAACATAATCACCTCAAAACACTATTCTAAATCACACATCAATACCTTACTACATAATGTAATGGTTGAATAAGCTTCATCTCACTGCTGCTACAACTGCAAATTGCTTCAAAAATTCAGCATTAGAGAAACATGCAGCATGCAGGCTCTTCTCCAAGCTCTCACTCACTCCATACAACCACTAGACAATCAATCAACTCACATTGAGCTTCCTCCAATATGTAGATGAACTCAGGTGCTCAACTTAATAATTACTCAGAACTACTGGGCATCACAACTATGTTCATATGCTAGATTTGATCCAAATTCATCTCATTGACTCAATCAACCACTAACTCCATTATCCTTTTTGATATTTTCAACTTTAATCAGCTTCTGGAGGTCCCACGAAATTTTCTGACCATATGCCGAAACATTCTGAGCAAGGAAGTTTCCAAAACACAAACATTAGCTCAATAGCACAAGGAATGTGGAGAAATTCTCATGAAAATCCCTGGTTGCTTCCATAACACAGTCATCCATGAGACTGGGTCTATAACCTCTCCCACGAGCCTGCCCTACCAACGACTAGAGCCTAAAATCACTCCCTTGACCCATCATGCATGCGACTCGGGCTAAAACTCAGTTAAAGCATAAGTCCTTCAGCCCAAAACCTCTGCCACCTGTGGGACCATCTTTTCCAGTGTCTAAACACTCCTATAAGCCACTAAGATAGTCTACAACTGATGAATAGGCAAGGAACAAGTAAATGACATGCAAGACCTATTCTACCAACCTTAGAACCAAGGCCAACACCTACAACTCCTCTAGCAACAAACACAACATCTCTAACACCGGTAGGAACATGTCTAAGCCCTGTAGCGACATCTCCAAGTCTTTCAACATCAACATCATGATAACTAATTGCCTCCAACACTGGTGAACGCACATCCAACACAATAAACCTCTTCTCATCAAATGAAACAACAAACCAATGTCTCCAAGACATGTAGAGACATATTCAACACCTAGAGAAGCACTCCAATCACTTGCAGTAGAAACATCACTAGTTTATAACACAACATCAACACCCATAGAAACAATCCAATCCTCCTGTAGCAACAACATCTACAATCAACACATATAACTGGAATCCATCTCCTCCACAGGTCTAGTCATAATTATGTTGACATCAATGCCAACTAACAAGACCATCATGCCAATCAACCTTCACACAACACGCCTCACACATGCATATGACCAACAACACTAAGATCTTGTTCACATAAATTCCAACACTACAATTCCAACAACATTGCCTTTCATCACATATGCAAAGGGCATAGGGATTCTATGGTTTTTTGCGTTTGCATATGAAAAGAAAACTTGCACATAACAAAGGTGTAAAATGAGTATTACAAAAATAGGGTTTCTAAACCCTAGAAATTAGAAGTCTTAGATGTGAGAAACCCCAGGGTTTGTGGATAAAACCCTAGAGTTAGACCTAGATTAATGTTTCCACTGAAAGAAGAAACCTTAACTCTTGCAAGGAAGGAATGACATCATGCTGATGATGAGGATGAGGTAGATAAATTTGCAATATTTCTACAAGAAAGCAAGGATCAAGAGGGAGTTGTCAAACTCCCCTCATTCCTCAAAATATAAGTACTTTATACATTTCCTCCTTAATTGTTGTTGTTTTATTTCTGGTCAACCTCTTTGTCTTTAGATCATTTTTCTTGGTTATAATCATTCTTCCATGGCTTCCTAATGACATTTGCAGGTACATTATGAACGTTGTTAGGGTTCTGGTAGTAGGAGGGAGCATAAGGAATAACATAGCAAAATTTGTGGCAAGAGGACTTACTTGCGTTCAAGAGGGAGAAATGGAACAATACATCTAGAACCATGTCAGATATCCAGAAAATTTTCCAGTTCAGAGGGAGAAGACAAGCTAGCAAGTTTGAAGGATACCATGATGAAGGAAAGTGTGTTGAAGACCTGAAGAAGAAGTCTATGGTGACTTCCAAGTTAATCTACAAGATCTCACATGCATATGGCAGCATAAATCAAGACTCATGAAAAAAAGGGAGAAGACTATGCTCCATTTGTCAGGTACACTTCTATTAAAATGATTTCTATTGAAAGTTATGTCAGATGGATGTAAATGCCATTTTCCCCTATAAAGTAATTAAAGAAGTGTACATAGAGCTACCTCAAGCTTTTGAGGTTCATGAAGGAGTCTCTTACTTGCAAATAGAAGATGACTTCATACATGCTCCGCAAACTTTATATTCTTGGATCATTGGATCAAGGTAAATTTTGTTATCATGTGACTTGTTACTAACAAGAGCAGAAGCACTCACATGATAGAGGGAGCAATTAAGACTTATTTCAGCTTAAGAAGGAATTGGCACTGACCAACATCATGATGACTAGTTTATGTTAATTATTTACCATGGGTTAGAGATGTTAACCCTAATTATGGTACCTAGTTGATGTTATAGATTTTACCATGGGTGAAAGTTGTTGAACAGGATCGTGGTAACCGAATCATGTTGATGCTGATGATAAATGATGAACCTTTTCTTAGAGAAATTCATCAACATGAAAACATCTAGATAGTCATTATGAATACCTCCCTAGCTAAGAGGGGGTATTGATTTTTTTAGTTATGTTCCATCTTCATTATTGATATTTTATCCCTCCAAAATATATGTAAGACATGTTCTTCATGTCGACTTCAAAAAGAGGACATTTAAATTTTCAAATTATGATTTTTTCCCTCAAAATTGTAAGGTTGGCTCCAAGTCGGCTCATCCCTAGAGACATGTCCATTCGGGCTTCTATGATCTCTATATAAAGGAAATTTCATCCTCCTCTTTCACAGATCAATTCAAATTGTCTTTTGTTCAAGCAATTCAGATCACTCTTACACTTTATTCAATCAAAGAAAGACAAAAGGTAGCAAGATGAGTTTATGGGCAGACAATCTCTTTTGGGAAGATTGAAATCTTATGCCAAGACCACCTCTGGAAAATCAAATCTGGAAAAAATGAATATCTCTTGGGCAAACCTAATTTGCGAGACTCTTACCTTTTTTTTGACTAGAATTGACCTGGATTTTCTATGGCCAGTTTGACCTTGTTTTTATATTGCATAGACTAAATGTATCTCTTGTTGAATTGAATGATTTCTCTAAGGAAAGGGTTGATGGTTTTTTCCCCTAAGTGTGCTTTCCAAGGTAAATACTTGTGTTTCTTGTTTGGATGTCTCTTTATGATCCTATTGGCATTTTGTTTCTACTATTGTGATCTTCTATGTAATTGCTTTACGATGAATGTGAATGCAAAAAAAAAATTAACTTAAGAAATCACAAGAAGTAATTATAAGTTTATAAGAAAAGTCAAGATTTGGGGTTTATGAATGATTCGACATGTATATAATGTATTGTAACTTTGAAATGAATATAATAAAAAATCAATCTGGTTTTCCTAGTTTTGGGTTCCAGGCAAAAAATCTTTGTATGTGTGTTTTTATGTCCTCGCCATTGTATATTTCATGTTTTTTAAGAATTTTTTTGCAGGTAATTTTTATACAGGGTTAAAATATTCACTCCTAAATGAAGTTAGTATATAAAATTTTAAAAAATAATCAAATATTTCAATATGCGACACCTTATATATAGTACTATAAAGTACCTCAATGTGAAAATATAACATTATCTAACATTAGAATGATAACATCTCCCCCATACTAGTGTTTGGTGGGTTGTTGAGTAAAATCCCACTAATTGTAGAAGGAGTTGCACCAGCAAAATATAATAGAGATGGTTAAAGTTATCCCAAAATAAAACATAGCTTGCAAAATTGAAAATCAATGGATCAACATGCAAGTAGGAAAAAAAACATAAAATACAAAATAATAGGAAGCAAACTCTTTATTTTATTATCAATGGATCAAAGATTTGGTGGTTTTCAAATGAGACACAAAATATGATTGGGTTAAGAAAGGTGAACCTTCTCCAATCCTCTTATGAGAGGATCCTTCATATTCACTTTGTTGGTTCTCTCTCTCCGAGTCAAGAAATTCGCAAACTTTCTTCAATGGTGAGAATTTTTCCAAGTGGTAATGTCAATACATGAAATTGTTTGAGATTTAAGTGAACTCTTAACAAAAATTGAGTAGCATAACACTACTATTTATTCTCTTTTCAAATGTCGATCTATGGCATTTCAAATGTGAATTCATGGCCTTATATTTATATATTTTTTTGAAGCTTTATTAAAACTAGCTCTGTTATGAAACCAGCTCACAAAAAGATAGAAAAGAGAGATCAACGCCTTAGAATTTAGCCTCTTCGAGGGGGAAACCTCCTTTACATTACACAAATGAGAAATTCTTGGATGATTCAAATGACAAAACCTCCTTTCTATATATAGGAGTCTAAGGAGTCACAATATAACCCAACCGACCTAACAATAATAATATAAAGCCACAAAAATAACAATAGAGGGATTCTATGGGGCACGGTAATAACAATATGGGGGCAATAAGGGCACAACAATATTAATAAGGGATACAACTACAATAGTAATGGGGTAATCACTAATATTATAGGGACCCAACATGCCCCTCTCCTTCAAAAAAGTGTTGTCCTCAACACTTCAGTAGCTCTGGATGCTTCTGTATAAAATTCTCATCCTCCCATGTGGAAACTTCAGCGGATAAGTTCTTCCACTTGATAAGATACTCAGAAATTGATCGATTTCGTAACTGTCAAGTTCTTGTTTTTGTGACTGCTTCTGGTTCCAATATAATTTTTCCTTCCTCGTCAAGTTCTAGCAATATTGTTTGAACTGGGAGCTTGTCACCTATAACCTTCTTTAAACATGAAACATGGAAAACTCGGTGCAATCGAGAAGCTGTAGGAAGCTCCAATTTGTATGCCATAGTACCAATATTTTGCAACACCTTGTATGGATCATAATACTTTGGTGATAATTTATTATCCTTCATAGCTTGCTTGAGGGACATTTGCTTAGTGGTTGTAGCTGTAGGAAGACCCAATCACCTACATCAAAACTTCTTTCACTGCGATGTTGATCTGCTTGTTGTTTCATTCTATTCTGTGCCAACATGAGGTTATCCTTTAAGAGTTGGAGGACTTGCTGTTGATGTTCAATGTGATGTTCCACTGCTTGAACCTTAGAATTTTCTCTTAAATATGATGTGATGGATGGTGGCTGATATCCATAAAGTGCCATAAATGGGGTCATTTTTGTTGCTGTATGGAAGGAAGTGTTATACCACCATTCAGCTAGAGGCAACCATTTGACCCATTGTGTCTGTTTATCAGATACAAAGCAATGAAGATATCCTTCCAAACATTTGTTTACTATATCTATTTTCCCATCAGATTGAGGATGATAAGATGAGCTATGAGCTAACTAAGTACCAAGACAAAAAAATAATTCTGTCCAAAAATTTCCAGTGAAAATGGGATCTCTGTCACTTACAATAATCTTTGGGTTTCCATGTAGCTTTTGAATTGTTTCCATAAATGCAGTAGAAACTGTACTGGCTTTAAATGGATGTGATAATGCACAAAAGTGTGCATACTTGGTAAGTCTGTCAACTACCACCATGATGACACTCTTTCCCTCAGACTTGGGTAAACCTGTGATAAAATCCATTGAAACCTCCTCCCAACATTGGCTTGGAATGGATAAAGGTTGTAATAGATCCAGTGTCTTAATTGTTTCAACTTTATTTTGTTGGCAAACCAAACATTCTGCCACAAACTTTTGAATATCTAATTTAAGGCCATCCCAAAAAAATTCCTTCTTAACCCTGTGGTAAGTTTTTAAAAATCCTGAGTGCCCTCCTAAGGGAGAAGTGTGCAATTCCATAAGAATCTTTTGTTTTAGCTGGGAATTCTTACAGAGGTATAAGCGATCTTTGTACCATAATGAATCATTTTGCCAGCTAAATGTATCAGACGTACTGGAGTCTTGTTGTAACTTTCGAATAAGTGCCCACACTTCTTCGTCATTCTTCCATTCCTCCCTTGCTTCGTTTATCCAATTTGGTTGGATAATAGAAATGGCGCACAACAATGCTTCCACATCCTCATCCTTTCTTGAGAGTGCATTTGCCACCACATTTTGCTTCCCTTTTTTGTAGATGATTTCAAAGTCATAACCCAAATCTTTGTGACCCACTTTTGTTGCTCTTTAGAGGATAATCTTTGTTCTAAAAAGTATTTAAGGCTATCATGATCCATTTTTACCTTGAAGTGTCTTCCCATTAGGTAGGGTTGCCATTTCTTAAGTGCATGGAGTATTGCCAACATTTCCTTCTCATAAATAGCTTTGTGTAAAAAATTTCCCTTGATTGGACGACTTTCAAAAGCAATGGGTCTTTCATCTTGCATTAAAATAGCACCAATTCCATTTCCTGAAGCATCACATTCCACAATAAAGGTTTTTGTGAAGTCTGGTGTAGCTAAGACTGGTGCTTGGCACATTGCCTCTTTAAGATGCTCGAAGGCCTTTGTTGCTTCTGGAGTCCATGAAAATGCATCTTTCTTCAATAATGTTGTTAGAGGTGCTGCTATTCTCCCATAATTCTTAACAAACTTGCGATAATACCCTGTCAACCCGAGAAATCCTCGCAGATGCTTTATGGATGTGGGGATTTTCCATTCCTTAATGGCTTTAATTTTGCTAGGGTCTACCTTAACTCCTTCATGAGATACAATATGACCCAAATATTCCACCTCTTTTACTCCAAAGAAACATTTGGATATTTTTGCATATAATTGTTTCTCCTCCAATAGTTGTAGCACCCTGTCAACATGTTCAACATGATCCTTCCAAGACTTGCTTTAGATTAGTATATCATCAAAAAATACTAACACAAATTTTCTAAGGAATGGTTTGAAAATGGAATTCATCAAACCTTGAAATGTTGAAGGTGCATTGGTAAGGCCAAAAGGCATGACCAAAAATTCATAATGACCCTCATGAGTTCTAAATGTTGTTTTCGGAATGTCTTCAGTCTTCATTCTGATTTGATGATATCCTGAATGAAGATCCAACTTGGTGAAGTAAATTGATCCATGCAATTCATCCAGTAATTCATCAATGACAGGAATGGGAAACTTATCTTTAATAGTGAGCTTGTTGAGCTCCCTATAATCTGGACACATGCACCATGATCCATCCTTCTTGTGCACCAATACTACTGGAGCAGAGAAAGAACTTTGACTCGGTTGAATTATACCAGCCTCTAGCATTTCTGCAACCATACGTTCAATTTCACTCTTTTGGGCATAGGGATATCTGTACGGCCTGATGTTTGGAGGAACACTTCCTGGAATCAGATGAATAGCATGATCATGATCACGAATAGGTGGGAGACCTTTGGGAGTCTCAAATACCTTGGAATGATTGTCCAAGACTTTTTGGAGATCTGGAGAAATAGATGATTCCAATGTGGAAACATCTAGCGAACATAATTGTGCAATTACACCTCTTTGTTCCTTTTTTAGAAGCTTTGTCATACCGTTAGAGCTGATTATCTTTCCGGTTTCCTTGCAATACCCCTTAATTCAACTTCCTTTCCTTCCACAGAAAATTTTATGAAAAGTTCTTGAAAATTAAAAGCTATTGTACCCAAGGATTGTAGCCATTGGACTCCTAGTACAACATCAGCACCTCCCATTGGAATGGAAAGCATTGGGCTAGTCAATACATATTCTCCCATGGATAGCTTGATATTATGGCACTTTCCAGAGAAATTTATTGTTCCTCCATTTGCAACCATCACTTGACACTCTGGTGCTGGATATAAGAAACAATTCAATTCTTTTGCTACCTTACAATGAATAAAATTGTGGGTACTTCCTGAATCAATCAACACTATTACCTTTTTCTTCTTGATTTGTCCTTCTATCTTGATGGTTTGAGGAGTGGTAATTCCCGCCAATGCATTACAAATATGGTCGGATTCATTTCTTCTTTATCTAGGCTTTGTTCTTGGAGTATATCCTCTTCTTTTGACCTTTCTTGCTCCTTTTCTTCTTCCTCTTCACAATCTATGTAGAATAATTTCTTCTCAACACACTTATGACCTTTAGTGTATTTGCTATCACAACTGTAACAAAGCCCTTTTGCTCTTTTTTCTTCCAATTTTTGTGGTGTCAACCTTATAAGTTGTGGAAGACTAGGGGCAACAACACTTCCATCTTTATAGTTGTGAGTGGTATGCTTCCTGGTTGCCATAATTTTGCTTTCCATTTTTCTTGCTAACCTGAATGCCTTCTCTAATGAATCAGGTTCCCAAAGGCGAACATCATGTTGGATATTATCCTTTAAAGTCCCTATGAACACATCAATCCTATGCTCCTCTGGAATATTTTTTACCCTTATGTTCAATTTTTGGAACTCCTCAATGTGCTCCATTATTGAACCCTTTTGTTTGAGACTTATCAATTGGCTGAAAAAAGTGTTGCTTTTTGTATCCTCATAATGTGTTGTCAATTCTTCCGTAAAAATTTCCCAAGTGATAATTTGTTTACGAGAGCAAAGCCATTGATACCATACAAACTAATTTGGTTCCAAATATAAAGTTGCAATACGTACCTTTTGTGTGTTTTGCACATTATTGAGATCAAAATTTTTTTCCATCTATAATATCCATGTTGCGGGATCCTTTCCATCAAACTTCCTCATATCGATTTTTGGAATATGGTGGGTCTTCGATCCAATATTAGAGTCTATGGAATCATGATTAACATTTCTTTTGTTCTCATCATGAGTTTCCTTTACTACCCTTTCACCATTAGTGACTATTTCTTGTAGCAACTTATTCATATTTATCTTCAATTCTTCCATCTTATCATCCATGCCATCAATTTTAACGTCCATGCCATTCATCTTAGCTTCCATACCATCCATCTTAGCTTCTACACCTTTCTTTAAAAAATCGATCTTAGCTTCTACACCTTTCTTTAAACCATCCATCTTAGCTTCTACATCTTCCCTTAAACCATCCATCTTAGCTTCTATTGCTTTTTGTGCAAGTGACACTTGTTGCACTTGGTCTCATAATTTTGATATATTATGTTGCATTTATTCCTCTTCTTCATGAGTCATGCTAGAGATTTTAGGTTGCTTACTAGGTGTTTGCATTTTCTTTCTTCAGGGCATCAATTACCGATTCAAACTAAGTTTTCAAACCAAGCTTATGCAAAAATTTAAAAAAAACTACACACCTTTTTTCACTTTGTAGAAGCTTGATATTGAATCTGATGTATCTCTGCAATTTCGGATCATCCAGTTATAAAATTGCGACCTGTAGTAGCCCTCTGTGTCCTCTTTCCAATGCCACCAGTCTGATCCAAATTGGATTCTCCAAGGAAGAGTTATACACAATCTACCAAGATGACCTGATTATATACTAGTTCAGTAGAGCGAACTTGTATGATGTGCCACGAGTCACTGTTTCGACCTTCGGATCTAAAAACGATATACAAGAAAATACAGACCGTCCTCTTTCTGTACCTTCTTATGAAATTTCAATCTGATGCTCAAAGAGAAAGTTATGACGATTTTCCCCAGGTCACCTGTTTGGAATGTAATTCAGGAGTCTGCAAAAATACCAACTTCCTCAAATCATATCTCCGCAAATATAGTGCGAAAAGCTCTGAAATTTGGACCCCAGATTCAGCGCGATTTCTTCTCAAATGGGCTTTTTTTTTAGCTTCTGAAACATCGCAGAAAAAAATCTATAATGAAAATTCCACGATGACCTATTCGGAGCAGCGAAACCCTAGAATCCAAAGCTCTGATACCAAATGTTATGGAACCAGCTCACAAAAAGATAGAAAAGAGAGATAAACGCCTTAGAATTCAGCCTCTTTGAGGGAGAAACCTCCTTTACATTACACAAATGAGCAATTCTTAGATGATTCAAATGACAAAACCTCCTTTCTATATATAGGAGTCTAAGGAGTCACAATATAACCTAGCTGACCTAACAATAATAATATAAAGCCACAAAAATAACAATAGAGGGATTCTATGGGGCACAATAATAACAATATGGGGACAATAGGGGCACAACAATATTAATAAGGGATACAACTACAATAGTAATGGGGTAATCACTAGTATTATAGGGACCCAACAAACTCCAAGTGCGAATGGGGCTTAATCCAATTGAGAATTTCCATGCATTAAGGGACTTTTGGGGTACCAAAGACAATCAATTAATGTTCTTGAGATTTGAGTTGGCTATTTCAAGCTTCACCTTGAATTTTGATGAGACGTGGGGATATATTAAATTGAAAGTTGGTGATATTTCATTTCTTATGGATCCACATGAAAATCAAACGAATATTTGTGTGCATTATGTAAAATCCTTACTATACTTTTGATTTCCTAATTTAATTTCCATGGGTAGCTTTTGTCCTGATTTGGTAATTTCATTATCGATAATCACCTATGTCATGATGTCAGTGATTTCTAGGTGATAACAGTTTCTCCCCAATATTTGAGTTTAGGAGAAGAAGTATAGGTGAAATACATCATAGTTTTCTTAACTGGGTGCTGCATGAATGATTATTGAAGACCAAAATTGTTCCTTTTTGAAACCTTCCCTAAACTCCATTCACTTCATTCTCTTCCTTTTTGACCATAATAATCTTAATAAGGTGTCAACTTGCAAGTTTATTGGCAAAATCAAGTACCTAATCATCTTTTATTCATAGTTTCATTTTTTCCTTATTATTTGGTTTAATATTTGCATAAGCTACTGAATTGCATCAATTATGAAACTAATGATTGATTCTGCAGCTTACTTGAAGAATTTGTAGACTCTAAAACACCAGTTGAGGAACGAAATGTATGGATAGGTAGCTGACAATTGGCATAACGATATCCACCTATCTTCATGATCCAACAAGATGATAAGGATGTCGTATGAGCAGGTCAACGTGGAAGTCAACCCAACGGAAAATGAGCCAAAGAAGAATAAGGAGAGCGAGAAGATCGATGATAAGAATGAAGCTGATGCTTTGCCTAATTATTTGCTTCTTCGATAGAAAATAATGAAGAATCACTATTTCATGTTATCTTATATTATTTTTATATTTTCTATCGAGTAGGATAGGCTTAAAATTCTCCAAATAGTTTATTGAAGGAGGTTATAAAACCCGCCTCTCGCCACGATGATGACACACAACCTAGTTATTATTTTGAGATACTCTTTGAAATTATTAAAGCGAGCTTGTTATTTCTCTGTGCATTTCATTTAAATGTGTCTTTAATCTCTGTTGATAATTGCATACCTACAACTCATAGGTGGACCCCGAGGGAGTTGTAAGGTTTCATTTTCATTTCTAGTTAATATTTCATTTTTGTATTTCAGTTCTTTATTATTAGATTGTCACAACTAATCTTTTAGTTTTTATTTTCATTGAATGCTTATGACAGTGAGAAGATAGTTTGTAACCGAGTTTGCTGAAGATTTCTTCCATAGATTTAATCATTTCATTGTGTGAAGTATGAAGAAAATAAATCAAAAGGGATCTATTATGCACATGTAAATTTTGATCAATTAGAAGTATAATCTCTTTCAAGGATTTCTTAGTGTGATTTAGATTTTCCAGTGTGATATTTTATTTCCGCACTTAATGTTTAGTTTCATTTATGTGAGTGAGAAGTCGATCTAGATTTGCTGGTGTGATATTTATTTCTACAATTTTAGATTAGCTTTCTTTTTTGCAAGCGTAAAGAGAATTTGGATTTGATTTTTTTATTTACTTCTGCACTGCAATTTAGATCTATTTATGTTAGTGTGATATTTTCCTTTCTTTGAAGAGTGACAAATTCTTATATAAAACATGTGCATGAAACCATCCTAATTCAATTCGAAAAATTACTCACATAATAATGAATCCTAGAACAACTTGTGCACATATGCTTCATCAGTTTACAAGCCCTGCTCAATAATTTATGCAGTAATTTGAACTCAATTAAATTACCAAACATTTTGGCATCGTTGTTAGGGAAGTGTATATAGCATTTGTTTTTAAGAGTCTTTTCATTAAAAAAATGATAAAAACATATTTATGCATAGGAAAGATATTCTAGGGGTAGGTTTATAAGTATATTTAGAAGTTCCATTCCAACATCACCACTCCTCACCCCACCATGACCTCGTAGTGCCACACCATCTACTAAAACTAATATTCCATCATTTGCAAGTAAACTAGGATTCCTGAGGTACAAAGATCTAAAATCCAACCAAAAGATTCACCAACTTCTTCTACTAAAGCTGTAGTAAACGAACCTACATCCCCAACAAAAGGAGTAATATTTTTGTATTCAACTAGAGAGCCAATTCTAGGACAAGAAGTGGAAGTCCCTAGTGAAGAAGAAGAAGAAGAAACTTATTTTATTCCATTGGTAGAAGAACCAAAAGAGGAGCTAGAAAATTCAATTGAAGAACCCTACATTAGCTCTGAAGAATCTACAATGGCAGGGGAAGGAGAAGGAGAGGTACATAATGTGAATGGTGAATTTAGGATTGGAGGTGGAAGAGGTAATGGAGGAAGATGTAGAGGGGGAAATAGAGGAGGAGGTGGAGGAAGAGGTGGTAGAGGAGAACCAAAACCTTTTGGGTTTCCCATATTAGATGAAGATACCACAGTTACAATGAATAATATCTCACCCTCCATCCTCCTTAATGTCCATGGAGTAAGACATGAGGATCCTGAAAAGTTTCCTTTTGAGTTTGAAGTCTTGTGTAGATCTTATGATTGCTTGTTTGATTCTCAAAAAATGAAATTGTTTCTAGCCACTCTTGAAGATAGAACACTTAAATGGTTTATGGGATTAGGAACACTTACCATAAGAACATGGGAAGAAATGAAAAATGTGTTCTTAGAAAAATACAAAGATTATTGTATGCCTCATAACCTTAAAGATGAATTCTATAAAATGATGCAAAAAGAGGATTAAAATGTTGAGGATTTTGTTGAAAGATTTGCTTATAATGTTAAAAGGGCTAAAATGCATAATCTAGATGAAGAAACTTTGAAAGCTCTTTTTCTAAAAGAAATTAGAGATGAGGGGGTATATATTATCAATTTAATGGGGAAAGGAGATGTTTCTCATATATCATTTAGAAAATTTTGTGAATGTGTGTACACATTTCAAGAAGAAAGGCTAGAACTAGGAAAAATCCAAGAGACCCTGTTATGTCTAGGATTAATAAATCTACAACTGGGACAGTAAGTAGAGCAGAAATAGGAAATTTGCTTGACAACTTCAAAACAAATATCTTAGGGAGTATTAGTGAACAAATAGATACTCTTAAGGTTCAAAACAAGAAAAAAGCTGAAAATGTTGCATTATCAATTTTTTGTCCTAAATGCAAAAAGAAACATGCTCTAAGAGAATGTCCTCTTGATAGTGTAGAAATATGTGCTATCTGTGAAGAAAGTCATATCACAAAGGAATGCCCTTCAATTCCTGGACTTAAAGCAGTCTTGCAAAATGAATTTGAAGCAAGCCAAGTTGAGTCACTTTGTTTTATTGGTAAAAGACCATGGCCACCACAATGACCAAGTATGGTATAAGGTCTTAATCCTCAATATCAGTCCAACCTCAGAACAATTGGAATACTCTAATGCCTTGGAAAAGTTAGCCACCTCAAAATCCATCATGGACACAAGGTTGACAATATTCTCTTAGGAATCCTCAATATAATAAATTTCAGCAAACATTTATTCCATATCAACCTCCATACTATCCTCCTCAATCAAACACTTTTCGACAATTTCAAAATGAAACTCAGCTTCTAATCAACCACTTCATTTACCATCCACATCATACCACAAAAAACCAATCAATTACCTGCTCAGCCACTTCCAAATCTGAATAATAAAAAATCACAACTTGTTTACATTATAGAAGGTATAAATTTTCAAGCTTGTATGATAACTCCATTAGATCTAATTTATAAACAATGTCCAACTTATATCTAGTAGATTTTTGGAAAAGAAGTTACCATATGTTGTTATTCAGGAATCTAGAGAGGATGAACCACTTGAAAAAGAAATATCTCTTAATCAAGAAGAAATTCCTTAGAAAGAGAGAACCCTTGTACATGATACCTCAATAAAATCAACTCCCATTGCATAACAACCTTCTGTTTTTGTTCAAAATCCACCCTTTCCTGAAAGGCTGAAAATTGACAAAGGAAAAGAAAAATAAATTATGTTGCCTGAATATGATATGTTAGATGAATTGAAGAATTTTTGCATCAAAATTCCTTTGTTAAAAGCTATAAGGAACATACCAATATTTGTAAAGATAATCAGGGAGTTAAGCATTAAAAAACTAGGAAGAAAAAGAAAATAAGTTAAAAAAATCCAATTAATTGGAAAGATTGCAAATATTATGATGGGAAAACCAACAGTTCAAAAATATCTGGATCCAGGTAGTCCCATTGTAGAAACACACATTAATGGTGTCGAGATTCCAAACACATTGATCGATTTAGGAGAAGATATCAATATCATGAGTAAACAAAATATGGATCAATCAAAATTTTCTAATCTTCAATCACCAACATTACTACAGTTAGTAGGTAGATATGTTATCAAACCAGATGGTGTATTAGAAGATGTATTTGTCTTCCTATATTCTTGGAAATATCCTTTTTATTTTATGATTTTAACTCCCAAGAATAATTTAGGAGGACATCAATTGATTCTAGGCAGACCATGGTTAGCTACAATTGATTCTAGGAAGACCATGGTTGCTTTTATAAGTTGTAGATCTAGTGATATGTTTATGTTTGATGGAAGCTCTACTAACAAATTCACACTATATCCTCCCACAAAAACAACAATAGAAGTAGAAAATGAAGTTTGGGTAGATGATGATAAATGAATATTTTGAAATACAACCAATATTTGTTACTTTGCAAATAGATGAAGAAGATCAAATTTTAAATCTAATGAATAATAATGATTCTTCCTCATGTTGTGAAAAAGACCAAAATTTTGAAGAACAATACAATGTGTCACACGGAATAAGTCGATCTTGCGGACAAGATAGACCTTCCTAGGATCTACAAAAGACCTAATGACAAGCAAACCAATCACACACTATCTTTCTCTAAATATGCTTTTGTAAACAAAGGCAAACAAGTGTTTTAGGCCTACCTTAGGTCCAACGCAAGTTTGTGGAAACCTTCGCTCCTTCGATCCAAGTGAGCTCCCTTGTCGCGAATCTGCAAACACAAACAAGCAAACAAATTAAATAACACCTGAAAAGCCAATATCATAAAACATATTTAACATGAAAGTCAAGGAATTCATGAAACAAATGACATGAGACACTTGTTGAGAAAAATGAGTTTGATTGTATTAATCCAAATAAAGAAGAACTTTACAACCTGTGCCTTGACGTTGTACAAGCTCCTCCCAGGGTCCAGCAAGAAGTCTCCTCTACTTTGACAAGTTTCACTCTCTTCCCAATGAAGCCAAAAAGGTATGTGATCTCTCCTCTTAAGCTCAACTAGGAAGTCTTAATTTCACCAGCATTTACCCTCAAAAATGTTCAGCTTCTAACCTCCCCAGCAACTAGCCCAATGCCTGAATTTATAGTGCAATGGAGGGAAGTTACTAGGTCCTCCTTCAAAGAGATAAAGCCCTCCTTTAAAGGGATAGCTCCTCTCATCAAGGGATTAGCTCCTTCTCTTTTGGGATGCATGAACCACCTAAAAAGGTTGCTACAAGACTTGACTTTGAAAAAAGTCCTCCACATATTGAGCATGATGAGACTAGTCCTCCACATGAGGAAAGTCCTTTTGAGCATGAACCTGAATTTGAGCATGAGCCTAGTCCAAAGAAGTCACCAGAGATTGACCCAGATCAGCAGAAGGTTTATAATTACCTGGAGACGTTAGAACAAGCTGCTGCTGGTCCAAGCACTGTTCTACCTCTTGAGCAACAAATTCACTCACTCAAACAGGAAAATTTTGAGCTTGAAGTTTTAAATCGCCACATCATACAAGAGAATGAAAAATTGAAGGAGCAAGCTAAGGTAGACAAGATGATCCACGATAATACCATGCTTCATCTAGGCCTTTGGCAAAGGAAAAACAGAAAGTTAAAGAAGAAATGCAGGAAGCTAAGTGGAGCTTTGGTCAATCTAAAATTCAGATGCTTGGTGAGGAAACCAAGAGTCAATGTGGCTACACTGAGGAAGAGGAGAAGACTAGATGTCTTAGCAGAGGCATCTCAACAGGTAGATTAAACAATGTTTTCGTTGCATGAGGACATGCAATACCCTCGTAGTGGGGGTATGTAGAGCCTCTAACTTGCACCTAATTATCCATCATTACCTACAGCTTTTCCTCATTTATCCCTCTCTTTTGCCCTATTTTCCTCATAAACCTACCCAGATCATTACATTTGATGTCTTTAAGCATGATTGGTTAACTTTGCTAATGTTTGACTGTTTGTCTAGATTTTTGACATATGCACAGAGATTCCGCAGCTGTCTGGCAATTCTGCAGCCATTCAGCAATTCCGCAGCTATCTGGTCATTCCGCAGCCTTTTCATTGATCTCTATGTTCCACGTGTCATTTTGCAAAACGAATCACATGGGCACGTGGGATTGAAGGTGTTAAAGGTTCCTATGCTATTGGTTCAGTCAGAAACACCACGTACACCTCCGGTCAACGTGGATCAAACTTCGGTCAACAGAGCCAGCTCAAACGGTGCTGCGTAAGCTAGAAGGTCACGTCACTCCAGATGGCAATTCCTCCACGCTACGCAGGTTATGGGAGATAGGATCCAACCTTGGATTCAACCTCCATGACGACCGTACCCTCCAGAACGCACACGGACTTGTTTACGTGTTGCTGAACCATTTAATCAGCATGACTGTTAGTTAATTTCTCGTTTCATGTTTTACGTAGTAGGCAGTTGTTCATACGCCTATAAATCCAGCGTCTGCGTACGCTTAAGGATTAGTCTTTAGTTATTTTGTTTATGTAATTGCTGCAATTTTAGCGTATCCAGAAACTCTGTTTTGAAGCTGCTGTTTCAACACTTTTTACTGTAATTTCTGCATATGAGTTAATAGAAGACTGTGCTGTTTTGACTTCAAGTAGCTGATCTTTCCTTGGGTTTTGTGGATGGAGGGCCCCCATTCATAACAGCCTTTGTACAGTAACTTTATCTTCATGTTCTTGCCATTTCCTTTTTTCGAATTCGGCAATTTTCCTTTTCTTTAAAACATGTATAGTTTTGATTTACTTTCGCTGTCATTTCATTTCCAGCATTTACTTTGACTGATCAGGATTTTTTTCTGCAGGTATTAGCCCGAGATTGTGTGTCTTTGTTGTATTTGCTTTATATCTGATGGTATTTTCAGTTGTCATATTCATAGTTGCTGCCTTTACTCTGTTTTTCTAGCTTAATTTCTAGTTTAGTTTCTCAAGCTGTATGCTAACATATTGATGGTCTCCTTATCATAAGTTGTTCATCTTTAAGAGATCAGAATACTAATAAATTACAGCTTGCTTTGAGTAGTTTTGGCTTATATCACTAACTCTTTCTTCACTTGTTACACAGAATGCTGGAGAAAGGCACAGTGGTGTTATAATTTGTCATTTAGAGCTTTATCACTTTTTAGACTTATCTCTAACTACTTCTTAATCGTGTTTTACATAGTACTATATGTTGGAAGCAGAGTGTTAGGAAGAGATGAACATTATCATTGGTCTTTAAAGTGGTTTTTCTTACCTTTTTATTTGCAGCAGCATGAGTAGTGACTAGTGCCATTAGAAAGTGGTTCTTTGCTTTCAGTTCATTTCAAGTTATTTCTTTCAATCTCTTTTCTTTTTGCAAAGCTTAGAAGGTAGTTAGAAACCACCAGCAACACACACTCACTCATTTAGAAATCACCTTACACACACTATCACTCATCTGTTTATAAAACCTCCATTCCATCTTAGGAAGATAGATTGACCACAAACAACACCCCCAAACGACAAAAAGATCTAAGAGGTTGCTTAAGTACATATAGTACACCTTCACTTCATCAGCTTACGAGCCCCTGGTTGACAATTTATGATAGCAATTTAGACAACAACTAAATTGACTAAACATTTTGGCGCCGTTGCCGGGGAAGTGAAATTAAGTAGCCATATTCTTAGAAAAAAAAAACATAAAATTTCAAGGAAAGAAGTTGATAACCTATCAAAGTATGCTCTCCTCTTGCACTTCAAAGTGATCTGGAGGATCAGAAAAGAGAAAGTTATTGATTTAGTAGTTTCTTGAGTATGCTCTCTTCTTGCACCTAGAGTGACCTGGAAGATCAGAAAAAGAACTATTAACTTGACTTGAAGAAAAATAATAAAAAAAAAATGACATGCATAGAGCTAGAGATTCTAGGGGAAGGTTTTTAGCTAGAGCTCGAAGTTCAATTTTTACAAGTCCATCTGCTTCAAGGGATAGACAAGAGACACCTCCCTTATCTCCAACCGACACTCCTAGTCCTAGAATTCCTGGAATTCAAGAGCCAAGAATTGACTCTCCCACACCTTCTATTGAATTTGAACCAAGAAGAGACTCTTCTCTTTCTCCTACAGAAAGACCAATTGTAATTGAGGAAGTAGAATCACCTGAAGAAGAAGGAGAAATCTCTTCTCATTCACCCTTTGTAGAGGAACCATAAGATTTTGAAATCCCTAGGGGAACCATCATGGCAGAGGAAGAAGGAGGTGGTAGAGGTAGAGGTAGAGGTAGAGGAGGAGGAGGAAATAACAACAACAATAATGGAGGAGGTAGAGGTCCCCTTGGAGGAGGAAATAGAGATGGGGATAACTCATTTGGGTTTCCCATTGTTAACGAGGATTCCCGAGCCACTATGAAAAACATATCGCCATCTGTCCTCCCAAATTTCCATGGGTTAGGAACTGAGGACCCTGAAACATTTTTATTTGAGTTTGAAGTTGTGTGTCGAACTTATGACTATCTGGATGACTTTCAGAAACTCAAACTGTTCCCTTCAACACTGAAAGATCAAGCTTTGAAATGGTTCATGGGGTTACTCACTCAATCCATTAGGTCTTGGGATGAAATGAAACAAACATTTTTGGATAGGTATTTGGACTATTGTATGCCTACTAATCACAAGGACGAGGTATTTAAAATGATACAGAGAGAAGATGAGAGCTTAGAAGATTTACTTGAAAGATTTCAATATAACCTGAAACGAGCAAAAATGAGTAACTTGGATGAAGAGACCTTAAAAGCCCTCCTATTAAAAGCCATTAGGGATGAATGGATAAATATCTTGAATATGATGGGGAAAGGGGATATATCTCAACTTTCACTCAATGATATAGCAGAACTATGTATCCATCTCTCAAGGGGCAAATCAAAAACTCAAAAAGGGCCTAGAGATCCTTCTCTCCTTAAAGTAAATAAATCTGCAACAGGATCAGTAAGTAGGGCTGAAATCAGCAATATGCTTGATGAATTCAAAACTGACATCTTAGGGAGTCTTAGTGAACAATTAGATACCCTTAAGATTCACAATAAACAAAAAGTAGAAGCCGAGGCTTTGGCCATTTTTTGCTCGAAATGTAGAAAGAAACATGCTTTAAGGGAATGTCCCTTGGATGCACACATTGTAGAAACATGCGTAATTTGCTCAGAAACTCATGAGACCAAGGATTGTCCTTCAATTCCTGGCCTCAAAGCAGTCTTTCAAGAGGATCCAAATACACTTGAATCTCTCTATTTTGTTGCAAGGAGACCTTGGCAAGGGCAACAGAATCAAGGGTTTAACAACTCTATGAATTTTCAATCCCAACCAAATTGGAATCCTTGGCAACAACCTTGGCCTCAACCTCAAAATCCTTTTCAAGCATGGATGCAAAGCATGAAAAATCCTTATGGGAGACTTGCTCAATTCTATCAATATCCTCCATCTTTTCAGAATCAGCAAGCTCCACAACTTCCAAATCAAGGGCAACAACTATCATTGCCATACCCTCAACAACAACAACCTCCTCCACAAAATCAAAATTCTCAACTCTTGCTTCAATCCCAGCAGAAGTCAAATCAACTTCCCTCTCAGCCATTACCAAATCCAAATAATAGGAACCCTCAAAATGCTTACATGATGGAAGGTCAACCATTCCCTACCTATATGGTTGTTCCTCTCAATAAAGTACAACTCAGATCACGTAGAATCCTAGATCAACCTTCTACAAGTGTTCAACAACCAAGCATTTCTGAGGAAGAATCTCTCAAAGTCAATAAGGGTTCTGAAGCATCACTTCAAAACCAAAATATCCAAAAAGAAAAAGAAAAAGAATCAACCCCCACAACTCCCATAGTTGAGCAACCTACATCTTTAGCTACACCTCCTTTTCCTGAAAGATTACAAATTGACAAAGGAGTAGAAAAGCAAATTTGGCTGCCTGACTATAGTTTTCTAGATGAATTGAAGAATGTATGTATCAAGATTCCCTTGTTACAAGCCATTAAGGAAATTCCCATTCTAGCAAAGACAATAAAGGAGTTGAGTTTAAAGAAAACAGGAAAGAGAACCAGAGATACCAAAAGGATACATCTAGTTGGAAAAATTGCAGACATTATGATGGGTAAGATTACCATGCAGAAGTATGTGGATCCCGGTAGCCCTATTGTCAAAACTCATATTAATGGGGTTGAAATCCCAAATACTTTGATTGACTTAGGAGCCGCTATCAACATCATGAATAGACAGACCATGGATCAGTTAAAACTTCCTAACCTTCTCTTTACATCTACTTTACTGCAACTTGCAGATCGATCAATCATTAAACCTGATGGTGTATTGGAAGACATTCCAGTCTCCCTAGACTCTTGGGAATATCCAGTTGATTTTATGATTTTAACTCCCAAAAACAATATAGGAGGACATCCTCTTATCTTAGGAAGACCTTGGCTAGCAACAGCTGATGCTTTTATCAGTTGTAGGTCTGGGGACATGTATATATCAGATGGTAATTCCACCAAGAAATTCAACTTGTATCCTCCAGCAAAGGCAATAACAGAAATAGGAGAAGATGAGTGGGTCGATGATGAGGATACTATACAACCTGTTCTAACCATCTCTGAGATCAGTGAAGACAGTCAAATTCTAAATACATTAGAAAATTTTGAAATACCTTTAGAATATGACTCTACACAGTTTCAGTTAGATGCAGACATTGAATATCTCTCCTCTAGACAGATGTCTCTCTTCTCAATGGAAGAGTTTGGTAGTTCTACAGTTGAAATCCTTCCAGGAAAAACATTGAACATTAACAGAAACTTGGAAAGACCACAACAAGAAGAATTAACCAAACTTTTGCAAAAACATTCCACTGCATTTGCATGGGAATACACTGACATGAAAGGAATCGATCCTAAGACTTGTATTCATCACATCTATATTGAAGAAAACAGCAGACCTATTAGGCAACCATAGAGAAGGATGAATCCAAACCTTAGGGAAATCGTGAAAGAAGAACTCCAGAAATTACTCAAGGTAAACTTCATTTACCCCATTTCAGATAGCCAATGGGTTTCTCCCTTGGTTATAGTACCCAAAAAGAATGGTAAATGGAGAGTTTGCATTGATTATCGAGAATTGAACAAGGCAACCTTAAAGGATCATTTCCCTCTACCTTTTATTGATCAGGTACTAGACACTTTAGCAGGTAAAAAATATTTCTCATTCTTGGATGGTTTTAGTGGGTATAATCAAATTCAGGTAGCACCTGAAGATCAAGATAAGACCACATTCACCTGTCCATGGGGAACTTTTGCCTACCGAGTACTCCCTTTTGGATTATGCAATGCACCTGCTACTTTCCAAAGGGCTGTACTAGGAATCTTTTCAGATCTAATTCATGATTGTGTAGAGGTCTACATGGATGATTTCACAGTTTATGGTAATACATTTGAAGAAGCTTTGGAAAATTTGGAAAAAGTACTGATAAGATGTAAGGAAACAAATCTTTCTTTAAGTCATGAAAAGTGTTTTATGATGTTTACTGAAGGGATTGTTTTAGGACATCATATTTCAGGAGATGGGATTAAGGTTGATAGATCCAAAGTTGAAGTCATCTCTAAGTTACCTGTTCCAAATTGCCAGAAAGATGTTAGAAGTTTTCTTGGGTTTACTGGATATTACAGAAGGTTTATTGAAAACTTCACTAAGATAGCATCTCCTCTTTTCAAATTGCTTACCAAAGACTGTGAGTTTAAATGGGATCCTGAGTGTCAGTCTGCCTTTGAAGCTTTAAAGACTAGAATATCTGAAACACCCATCTTAAGGGGGCCAAATTGGAAACTCCCTTTCCACATTTCTACTGATGCTTCAGAGACAGCTCTAGGAGCTGTTTTGGGACAAAAGGATTTGATCCCTTATGCCATTTATTACACCAGTAAAAATTTGACTCCCACTGAGTTAAATTATACTGTTACAGAAAAAGAGTTCTTAGTTGTAGTACATGCGATTAACAAGTTTAGACACTACATAACCGGCTATGAAACCTTTGTCCACACTGATCACTCTGCCATAAGGTATTTAATGAACAAACCTGTTACTAATGGCAGAGTTACAAGATGGCTTTTACTTTTACAAGAATTCAACATTACTGTGTTAGATAGACCTGGAAAACAAAACACAGTAGCTGATTTCTTGTCTAGAATCCAAAACACTAATGAAGATTCTCCAGTAGAAGATAAGTTTCCAGATGAATACTTATTTGCAGTAACTACCAAGACTCCTTGGTATGCGGATATGGCTAATTATCTAGTTACAGGGAAGCTACCTCTACACTTATTTCCTAATGAGAAAAGGAAAATCATTCAGGAGAGTTCACATTATTCTTGGATTTCTAATGAATTGTTCAAAACAGGGCCAGATTGTATAATCAGAAGATGTGTTCGGGAAGATAAAATGCCTGACATCCTTAAGGCATGTCATGATGAACCATGCGGCGGGCACTTTGCTGATAAGAGGACAGCCTATAAAATCCTTTCTCTAGGATATTATTGGCCTTCTCTCTTTAAAGATGCAAAGCAGTATGTTAGAAGGTGTGACAGCTGCCAAAGAGTTGGGAGACCAACTCCTTCAAATGAAATGCCACTACAGCCTCAGGTATGCATCGAACCCTTTGAGAAATGGGCTCTAGATTTCGTTGGACCAATTAATCCACCATCAAAGAAAAAGAAGTATATACTGGTTTGTACTGATTATGTTACTAAGTGGGTAGAAGCCAAAGCTTTGCCTTCTGCCACTGAAAATTTAGTTGTTCAATTTCTTTTTGAGGATATTTTCACTCGTTTTGGTGTCCCAAGGGAAATTGTGACAGATCAGGGAAGCCAATTTACATCCAAATTGATGGAGAAGCTGATGGAGGAATATAAGATCAAGCACAGAACATCTACTCCATACCATCCGCAATCAAATGGCCAAGTGGAATCTACCAATAAAGTTCTTGAATGCATTATCACCAAGACTGTTCATCTTCATAGAAGAGATTGGGTGGAAAGGCTTCCTGAAGCCTTATGGGCCTATAGAACTACATGGAGGAACACAACAGGACATTCTCCCTATGAACTTGTTTATGGGAAGGAAGTCCTGCTCCCCATTGAGTTCCAAATCAAGACCTTCAAGATGGCAGTCCAATTGGGGATGAGCCTCTCGGAAGCCCAAAAACACAGAATGGACCAGCTTAATGAGCTAGATGAAATAAGACAAGATGCAATTCTAAGGACCGATCTAGTTCAGCACCAAAGAACTAAATGGCATGATCGTCACATCAAAGAAAGAAAGTTTCAGAAAGGAGATTGGGCTCTATTGTTTGATTCAAAGTTTAAAGACTTCAAAGGAAAATTTCAAACTCATTGGCTTGGGCCATATGAGGTTGATGAAGTCTTTAGTAATGGAGCAGTTCGAGTGAAAACTATTGATGAATTTCATACTCCTCTTATTGTGAATGGCCATCGCTTGAAGATCTACCAAAAGCCACTCTCAAAAGAGGAATTTGTCAAGCTGTTTAAAGAAGATTCTGCAATCAGGTTGGTGGAGAAGGATTCTTCTCCTCCATCAGCCTAATCTTTGGTTTTTGAAAAAAAAAAAAAAAAAAAAAAAAACAAAATAAAAGTATAGGCCTGAAAACCAGTCTCTGATTGGCAGTCCTATGTAGAAAATATGAGGTGAAAATCAGGGTCACCTGACACCTCACATTTTCCAAAAAAAAAATTCCTCTTTTCCTTGTTCCATCTCATTTCATTATTTCATCCATTTCATTCACCATCTCATTCATCCAATCATTCTCACTCCACCTCATTTCTTTCCATCCATCCATCCATTACATTCCATCTCACCAATAAAGTCATTGTCAGATTTATTTCACACAGCTAAAGTTGTTTTGTGCAGACAGAAGGGTATCACTGCAGTTTCCGCAGCTGAGGAGCAATTCCGCAGCCAACATCACAATTCCGCAGCCGATACACTTTCTGCACCTGTAAAAAAAAAAAAAAAAAAAAACACACAGTCTGTTTAGGAAGGAATCTGCAGTCCAAAAGTCATCAGCAAAAATTGAAAAAAGGTCTTGTAGCAGCAATAAGCAATGAAAGGTTAGCACAGATGAGCAAAAGGAATCAAAGCGCGGATACATGAGGTATGAGCTAATTTCTAAACTTACGGTTATAACATTTTGCATGGTTTGCGGATTGTGTTTTCAGCCATTTAATGTAATGATTACCAGTCCTTTCCATTACTCGACTGGAAATCCACGTATCCCTCAACCTTGATAGTCCCTATTCATCACGATTTTTAAAACTCAAGCACAGCTGCTCTTCCATTTAAATTCCTGTACCTGAGTGACGTAGACAATTGTACTATGGCTCTCTGCGTTATGATTTCGCAGCCAAATGTACACTCATGACCGATGTCTAAGGGACTTAACCGTTTCTTCCCATTATTCATAACCCTCCTACGCATAATCTCATTCACGCTGTTGATTCACTTCCGCATTTCCCTTGTTTTCCACTGCTCTGCCTTATTCACTACTCTGCCACCGTAACCATACTCTGTTTTCCCCTCTGCTAAACTTTGACCACTGTTGTGAGTGCATTATGACTGTTGTGTTGAAGCCATAAATCTATTGTGTTGAAGCCACTATTGAAGCCTTATAACCCTTTTTCCAAAGAATTAAAACAGAGCTGTGAGAGAGCTGATGGGTAAACTTTTGAGGGCAGAGCCAGAGGGCTCTAAATTTCTGGAAGGATATCCCCAAGTCAAAGACGCTTTGCAGAAGGCAAATTGGCTCCAGTGCATCCAAAAATTCAAGGGTTATCATAGAGAGGTCACGAAGGCTTTTGCACGTTCTTTCAGAGACAAAGACAACCAAGTGGAGATAGGAGATCTGAAATTTACAGTCACCGAAAGCAGTTTGGCACAGGCCACTTCACTACCACAAACTGGGGAGAGATGGTTCAAAAACCGATCAGTACAAGACCAGCAATGGAAGCAAATTCTGAAAAATCCAGGTATGGACACTAGCATTTTTACAAAGGGAATCCCTGTTAGTCTTGTCAAAGAAGAATGGACAACTTTGCTTCTGTTAATACAGAAATTCTTTACATGTGAAGGAAGATTTGGAGTTTTGTATGTCTATCATGCCAAAGTTATGATGCATTTCTTAGGAGAGCATGACATTAACCTTCCATACTTTTTACTCTCAAGCCTTAGAAAAATGTGCTCAATAGTCCAAAGAAACCCAAGAAACATTGAGCCACATTTGTACCATCATGGGCTTGTCAAGATACTAGTTGAAGAACAATTGAAAGCAAAAAGAGACACATGGGAAAGATTTCTTGTAAGAAATCATTTCCAAGAGATAGGGGAAGCCTCTGGTGGTTCACCTCAAGTGCCTAAAAAGAGTAGAAGGAAAAGAACAGAGGAAATTACCCCAGAAACTATTGTCCAAGAAGAAATTGTCCAAGACCTTGTTGAAGAAGAAATTGCTGCACATCATTCTGAAGAAGAAAATGACCCTGAGCCTGCTGTAAACATTGACCAAACAGCCCAAGAAATCATTACAGAAACCCTGCAAGAAATTGTCCAAGAGGCTGCTCAAAAGAAAAAGGAGAGTAGGAAGAGACAAAAGAAAGATAAAGGAAAAGCTATAGCCCAAGAAACCTACCTTACTCCTGAAAATTCCAGTGAAGAGGACACTCAGCCATTAGCACATAGATTGGCCCAACTTCATGAGGCTGCCCTTTCCAAGAAGATGCAAAAACAAAAGCAAAAGCAACAAAAGGAAAAATAGAGCATCACCACCGTGAGAAGGAGCAGCAGGCTACAAGGAAAAATGGGGGCCACAAAGGATAAAAAGTCACTCATCATTGACTTGAGCACACCTAAAAAGGTCGCTACAAGACTTGACTTTGAAAAAAGTCCTCCACATATTGAGCATGATGAGACTAGTCCTCCACATGAGGAAAGTCCTTTTGAGCATGAACCTAAATTTGAGCATGAGCCTAGTCCAAAGAAGTCACCAGAGATTGACCCAGATCAGCAGAAGGTTTATAATTACCTGGAGACATTAGAACAAGCTGCTGCTGGTCCAAGCACTGTTCTACCTCTTGAGCAGCAAATTCACTCACTCAAACAGGAAAATTTTGAGCTTGAAGTTTTAAATCGCCACATCATACAAGAGAATGAAAAATTGAAGGAGCAAGCTAAGGTAGACAAGATGATCCACGATAATACCATGCTTCATCTAGGCCTTTGGCAAAGGAAAAACAGAAAGTTAAAGAAGAAATGCAGGAAGCTAAGTGGAGCTTTGGTCAATCTAAAATTCAGATGCTTGGTGAGGAAACCAAGAGTCAATGTGGCTACACTGAGGAAGAGGAGAAGACTAGATGTCTTAGCAGAGGCATCTCAACAGGTAGATTAAACAATGTTTTCGTTGCATGAGGACATGCAATACCCTCGTAGTGGGGGTATGTAGAGCCTCTAACTTGCACCTAATTATCCATCATTACCTACAGCTTTTCCTCATTTATCCCTCTCTTTTGCCCTATTTTCCTCATAAACCTACCCAGATCATTACATTTGATGTCTTTAAGCATGATTGGTTAACTTTGCTAATGTTTGACTGTTTGTCTAGATTTTTGACATATGCACAGAGATTCCGCAGCTGTCTGGCAATTCTGTAGCCATTCAGCAATTCCGCAGCTATTTGGTCATTCCGCAGCCTTTTCATTGATCTCTATGTTCCACGTGTCATTTTGCAAAACGAATCACATGGGCACGTGGGATTGAAGGTGTTAAAGGTTCCTATGCTATTGGTTCAGTCAGAAACACCACGTACACCTCCGGTCAACGTGGATCAAACTTCGGTCAACAGAGCCAGCTCAAACGGTGCTGCGTAAGCTAGAAGGTCACGTCACTCCAGATGGCGATTCCTCCACGCTACGCAGGTTATGGGAGATAGGATCCAACCTTGGATTCAACCTCCATGACGACCGTACCCTCCAGAACGCACACGGACTTGTTTACGTGTTGCTGAACCATTTAATCAGCATGACTGTTAGTTAATTTCTCGTTTCATGTTTTACGTAGTAGGCAGTTGTTCATACGCCTATAAATCCAGCGTCTGCGTACGCTTAAGGATTAGTCTTTAGTTATTTTGTTTATGTAATTGCTGCAATTTTAGCGTATCCAGAAACTCTGTTTTGAAGCTGCTGTTTCAACACTTTTTACTGTAATTTCTGCATATGAGTTAATAGAAGACTGTGCTGTTTTGACTTCAAGTAGCTGATCTTTCCTTGGGTTTTGTGGATGGAGGGCCCCCATTCATAACAGCCTTTGTACAGTAACTTTATCTTCATGTTCTGGCCATTTCCTTTTTTCGAATTCGGCAATTTTCCTTTTCTTTAAAACATGTATAGTTTTGATTTACTTTCGCTGTCATTTCATTTCCAGCATTTACTTTGACTGATCAGGATTTTTTTCTGCAGGTATTAGCCCGAGATTGTGTGTCTTTGTTGTATTTGCTTTATATCTGATGGTATTTTCAGTTGTCATATTCATAGTTGCTGCCTTTACTCTGTTTTTCTAGCTTAATTTCTAGTTTAGTTTCTCAAGCTGTATGCTAACATATTGATGGTCTCCTTATCATAAGTTGTTCATCTTTAAGAGATCAGAATCCTAATAAATTACAGCTTGCTTTGAGTAGTTTTGGCTTATATCACTAACTCTTTCTTCACTTGTTACACATAACAATGTATGTTGGACGCAGAATGCTGGAGAAAGGCACAGTGGTGTTATAATTTGTCATTTAGAGCTTTATCACTTTTTAGACTTATCTCTAACTACTTCTTAATCGTGTTTTACATAGTACTATATGTTGGAAGCAGAGTGTTAGGAAGAGATGAACATTATCATTGGTCTTTAAAGTGGTTTTTCTTACCTTTTTATTTGCAGCAGCATGAGTAGTGACTAGTGCCATTAGAAAGTGGTTCTTTGCTTTCAGTTCATTTCAAGTTATTTCTTTCAATCTCTTTTCTTTTTGCAAAGCTTAGAAGGTAGTTAGAAACCACCAGCAACACACACTCACTCATTTAGAAATCACCTTACACACACTATCACTCATTGTTACACTAAAAAATGTCACCTTGACTACTTACAGTTAGTATGGCTCAAATCAACAGTCATGCTACCCTCTTAGGCAAGTCTCATGCCTCTGTTATCCATCTCAAACTCAAAGGAGAGAGAAAGTCTTGTAAAAACTATGTTTATCTCTGGGGTCGCAGGTTCTCTCTAGCCTTACCTGCGGGGACGCTGACCATGTTCACAAAATCTGCGTCCATGGACGCTCTGTATGTTAAGGGACAGGTGCGTCCCTCTGTAAAAGGCAAAATGCGCGAGTTTTATCTTGAAAAAGTTACTTGTGGTTACTTCTAGAACATTCTAGAGGTCGGTTTGATGAAATGGATGCGCCTCCAGTTGGTTCATGTATCTCTATTAAGGGGGAACTTATCCCATCAATAAGGGAGCTATCCCACCCATAGAGGGGGATGATCCCATTGATAGTGGACCTGAATAACCTCTTTACAGCACTATAAATAAAGGCATTGAGCCATAAGGAGAAGAGGTTGGAGCTATACATTTTCTTTGGGTAAATGCTGCAGGATTTAGGTCTTCCATTAGAGCCTTTGTGAGGAGAGATTGTCTTCACTTGATTCTACTTGGGAGAGGGTGAGCTTTGTCAAAGTAGAGGAAAACCCTTGATGGACCCTGGGAGGAACTTGCACAACACCAAGGCCAGGTTGTAAGAGTTTCTTTGTTTCGTTATTAATACAAACTGGTTTATTTTTCTCAATAGCTTGTGTTAATGAGTTATTTCATGTGTTCCTTGGTCTGCATGTTGAATATATGTTTTATTATATGAAATACAAGTGCTTGGTAATTGTTTGATTGTTTGTGGTTGCAGGAATTGACTTGAAGGAGGAGCTCATCCGGATCGTCAAGAACGAACTACAACAACAGCGTTTTGGAATAAGGTAAGCCTAAACACTTGTAGTTTTCATGTTGTAAAAGGTAGTATTTAGAGAAAGATCACTCCATTTTGTCTTGTTTGTCATTAGAATGTCTTAGACTTCTAGGAAGGTCAGTCGTGTCCGCACCCTTGACAGATTCCGTGTGACAAATTGGCGACTCCACTGGGGAATCCATTAATGAGAGAGTCTTTTCCTTTATATGAACTTTGCTTTGAGAAAATCATTTTTATTTTCTGGTTTTTGACTGTGAGAATTAGTATTTGGGTGGCTTAGCTTTAGATTTAGTTGGCTTTAGTTTTTCTTCCTTTTTCCAGAAGGACGCAGTCTCTGTGTGTTGCACAGTGCGTCCTTGGACGCGCTGTTGTCGACTGCACAGTGCGGGGCCGCACCTGTGACAACGGGTGGCCTGCGTCTTCCTGTAAAAGTTAAGAAAATTCCATTTTTGCTTTAAATTGCTTTTAGATTTTGTTTTTCCTTATTGTTTTCTGCCCAGATCCTTTAGTACCCTGTCAAGAATTCTCACCTGAACTGGTTTTGTGAGCTTTGAGTGTTTTAGTGGTTTTCAACGAAGTTTAGACCTAGGGTTTGATTTTTGGAATAGGTTTGTAGTGACTTTGAGCTTAGAAAGTTGTCCAGCCTTAGATATCTCTGGTTAGTCAACCTTCTTAGAAGTTGAGCCTGTCGTAAAGTCTCCTTGTGTGAGCAACTTGTCATTTGAGTTGTTTTGGGTCAAATTTCGAATTGCTTGTTTTTAAAGTATTGATTTCCATTTTCAAAAAGGACAAAAAGATTAGAATTTTGTTTTGACTAGTTTTTGGTTCTGCAATAAGCTAGTCCTTGATTTGATTGTGATCAAGTAAAACACCTTAGAAATAATCATTGTTAGTTTTGGCCTCGTTAAGATTGCTTAGAGTAAATTTGCTTTTAGTTTGCTTATGAGTGCATTTTCATAGATTTTAAGAGTTGTTAAGATTGATTTTTGGTTATATTAGATTTACTTGCTTTATTAAAAGAAAAATACAAAAACATCTTCTTAAAAAGTCTTGTTTCAAGTAGCTTTTTGTTTTCAAAAGAAGAAAAGAGTTTTTTTCGTGCATGTAAAGAGAAGTTATGTTTTTATGCTTGGAAAAGAAAAACGAATTGTTTCTTTGATTGTCTTCAATTAAGAAGTTGCTTTTATAAAGATTGCATTCTCTCAACTTTTTAGTTAAGCAATTCATCGAAAAAGTAAAGTAGTGGATAAATCATTTTAGGTGCATTTTGTAGTGGTTTCGAGTCGAGTCAACACACCACTAGTTTCACTTCCATCACCTTTTGACTTAAGAAACAACCTTAAAAGTAACGCTTAAATTAAAATCAATCTAGTAATCTTTATTTTTCTAGGGCTCTGAAGCACCAACATAGCTTAGGCTAGGGTCTTGGAGTAGGTGAGTACTTAACTCTCCAAGACTACAAAACCAAACAGATAGTCTATCTTGAGTAGAACAAATCCAATTGTTTCAGTTACATTCTGGGAAAGCTCCTCTTAAAGGAGAAACACGAGCTCGTGTCCGAACCAGTGAGGGGATCATTCCTCCCTCGTTGGGAACGACGCCAGGCAGTACGTATTACAAACGGTAAACCTCGGATTAACCATTGTCGAGGAGCCAGGGGTCACTTATCGGTAAACCTTGGATTGTTGTCAAGGAGCCGGTAAGGGGATTGGAGCTTGCTACTCTGCCCTTGCGTGCTGTCGGAGTTTAGACTGTTCCCCCAGGTGTAATTGTTGTGATTGGTAACCTTAGTGGCCATAATATCTAGGATTCTACCCAAGGTGACGGTGGAGGGAAGGTCCCACTGTACCTGGAGCAGACGTCGGTTATACTCACTTGGATTTTCTGGGGGGTTCGCTTCACTTCGAGACGGTTAAAGTGGAGGAACTTGGTCCAGTCTATTCATTAAGCAGGTTGCCGGGGTAACTGTTCCACCCACTATTTCTGTACTGAATCCTGCGAGGTTGGGCCTAATCACCAACTAGCGCTTTTGGTCCGGAAGACTACTGTTTGTGTGTGGTTTGACGCTCTAGATTATTTAGGCGTGTGCTTCAAATTTGTTTGGTTCTTTAGAAGACTTTAGGTGGTTTGATTTGAAATTTTTTACTTTGTTTTCGTGTGTTGTAGTTAAAATCTTTAATTGTGGCGGAATTACCGAGAAGGTCCCGTCGATTGCGGGCCAGTCTCCTGAAGTTGTATCTGTGGCCGAATTGTTGAGAAGATCCCGTGAACTTAGGGGTTCACCTCCTCGAGACGACCCCAGTTATTTAGAGGGTTTAAAGGTCCTTGTAACTCCTAGTGGCAGTAGAGTAGGTTCACCTGAAGAAGGAGAATCTTCTTTGGTAGTCCATCCAGATTACCAAAGATTAGAAACAGGTTACAATCCCGAAGCTGTTACAGTTTCCGAGCTTGCTGGTAGTTTTTCATCTGCCAGTGAAACAGGCGAAGAACCTGAAATTTCAGAACCTGTTACTCCAACTCCTAGTGTTCCTGATTCACCAAGAATAGAAAGAATTATCACCGAAAATCTTCCTGTTGGATTAATTGCTATAGAAGAACTTGTTCCAGAGGAAGAAATAGGCGTTTCTGATTCTGAAGATCTAATTACCCTTGATCTAAGGGAGCGTGAATCCATCTTTTACAGTCCTCCTAGAAGTGAATCTTGGTACCTTGCATTAACCAATTTTTTAGACAACTCAGTAGGTTTTTCTACACCTCGTACTCCGGTTCCACCTAGAGGAATTCATTCTCCTGTAAATATGTCTGGTCAGTCATCTGTGTTTTCACAAAGTCCTGAATCATTTTTACATGGCGGTCCTTCTGTTCCTACTGGGTATCAATCACTTTCTGGTACCTTTGCGGGAGCATCTCCTCAACCCATTGATCATGGGTTATTAGTTGGAAACAGTGGTAATGTACCATTGAGTATAGGTGACGTTTATATGATGTCAGGTTCAACTCCCATTAACCAACCTCAAGGTGGCCAATTACCGCCTGGGGGGCAACCTTCGTTAATGCCTGGGGGGCAACCTCAAGGTACTTCATTTGTGACTGGGGGGCAACCTCAAGGGTATCAACCCCAGCCTCAATATGTACCCCAAAGTCAACCTCAGTATCAGTATCAACCTCAAGGATGGCAACCTCAAGGATGGCAACCCCAAGGGTATCAACCCCAAGGGTATCAACCTCAAGGATACCAACCTCAAGGTCAAGGTCAACCCCAGTATTCGTATTTACCTCAAGGTTATCAACCTACGGGTCAATACCCTGGTCAAGGTTATCAACCACCTCAAGGGCAATCATATGGGACTGCACCTTACAGTTATCAACCCTATCCTCAATACGGCTATGGATCTCAGTATCCTCAACCTGTTACGAGTCAATACCCTGGAATGTTAACATGGGATCCGTCACAGGGTCAACAGATGTCGCAACCAAGTATACAGTCGGTACCTCAAGCAGGACAACCTGCAGTTCCTGGTCCACCCCAGCAACCGCAACCTGTCCAGTCAAGTGTTCAGACCCCTGTAACTTCTGTAGTTACTCAGCCGCCAATTGCACCTAGTACTCCACCTCACACGGCTGCAGCAACTACCGCTTCATCTACCATGCTTACTTCTGGAGTATCGGCAGCTCCGGTTTCTACTGTCCCTGTAACCACTCCTCAGACATCTGTACCGTTGTCTGGACCCACGGTTCAAACCACAGTCCAGATGCCTGCAGGCCAACCTGGTACAAGTACGGTTGTTACTACTCAACCTCAATTTGTTCAACCTCCGTACCAGGGACAGTATCAACCTGGGCAAGCTGCCCAACAACCGGTTTACCAGTATCAACCGTATCCTGGGTACACTTATCAACCACCTCAGCAACCCCAGTACGGTCCGGTTAATCCTGGTTTTCCAGGAGGATATAATATCCCAAATGCGACTCCTGTTCCTAGTTATCCTGGATATCCTCCTCCTGGGGCTGGTATTGTGACTCAGAGTTTTAGAGATCCTAACCGGCAGTTACCGTTTATTGCGACTTTAGATTTACCCGACTTGACGCGCCTAACGAACGATCCAATTCAATATCTTCCGTTCTGGCCGCCAATGCCAAATAAGTTGCCCAGCGATATACCCAAGTTCGAAGGTAAGTCTGGAGAGGATCCGTCTAATCACGTGATGACTTACCACCTCTGGTGTGCATCAAATTCCATCTCAGATGATTCTATCCGCTTACGTCTTTTCCAGCGTACACTCATTGGTCTCGCAGCCAAGTGGTACATTGAGTTACCACGGGCTTCTTTTTACAACTTTAGCCAGTTAGCTACTTCATTCTTAACTCATTTTCAGTTACCAGTCAGATACGATAATGGTACAGAATTATTAACTTCGCTAAAACAATCGACATCCACGTACATTTCTGATCACATCCATGAGTGGAGACGTCGAAGGAGATTAGTGAAAGTTTTTATCCCGGACCAAATCTTAGCTGAATGGTTTGTCAAATCATTATTACCAAGAATTACTGAAGATGTAGCTAAGGCCGGAGTAGTTACTGAGGAGCAAGTCATTGCTCAGGCACAATACCTTGACTTAGTTTACACTCAGTCGGGTACGTTACACGAGAAAATTCCGGATCTTCCAAAGTCAAACCAAATCGCTGCTGCTCCTTCGGGATCTCATGCCGCTGATGGTATGATCGGTATCGTGACTACGAAGAGTAAGAAGAAGTCTTCCAAGACCTCCAATACTCCAATTATCACTTTGCCTGATTCTCCGACAGGAGAGTCTTCTCCTCCTGAACTTACCGCCGACATTCACGCTGTAGAGTCATCTACGGCCAAATCCAAAAACGGTGGAAAGAAGAAAGGAAAGAAGAAGGCTAAAGCAGACAAGGCTCCAAAGGAGAAAACGGAAAAGTCGGAAACCAATGACGAAAAGCGCAAACCTCGTTATCCTTGTCTCATTTGTGAAGAAGATCATTTTACGAGAGACTGCCCTCATCGGGCCGAGGTAGTGAAAATAGTTAAAGGTTCTCCCACTCCTGCTGTGTTAAAGAATCCATTTCCCGAGCAGGAAAATAAGATGATAGGTTCTTCTTCGAATGCCAGTGAAGAACCCATTTTGATGATGTCTCATGTCAGGATTGCGACTCGATCGCAAGATTATGGTAGTAAGGCTCCTGTTGATGGTAAAGAAGCAGAATCTTCTCACTCTAACCCATCAACCTCAGCTCCTGGTTCCGATCCACTACAGATCGAAAAACCTAACCCAGACTTAGTGATTAAGCCGCCCGCCAAGGGTGTACTTCGAAGGTCTGCTTTCAATCCACATGCGAGAGCAGCCCAGAATTACAACATTGTTGAAGACTTAGCTGTTTCACCTTCAGCAATGTCGGCACTCGAAGTGCTGCAATCATGTCCAGCGCAACGAAAATTGCTTTTGTCGGCTATTGGAGCTGTCGATGTTCAGGACCCGAACCTAATGATCTTTGATCTAGAAAGTAGTACACCGCGTCTCCCCCATCAAATGGCTTTCCAAATTCCAGTGATAGTCAAAAACAGGCCTATTCATCGGACTGTGATTGATGAGGGAGCTTCTACGTGTATTATGTCGATTCAATGTTGGAGATCGCTTGGTTCTCCTTCGTTGAACCAATCCCCCACCATCCTTAAGGCCTTTGATGGCCGTGGGTTCCGTCCGTTTGGTATTCTACAAGAATTGCCTATAGGGGTCGAAGGTAAAACCGTTAGTCTGGATGTGGAAGTGGTTGATGCCCCTCTAGACTACAACCTTCTTTTGGGTCGAAGTTGGTCATATGCTATGACAGCGGTCGTTTCATCGGTCTTCAGAGTCATTAAGTTTCCACATAACGGTAAGATCGTGACTATTGATCAGCTGACATACTTTTCATCCGACCCAACCTCTTTAGAAACTATCCAGCATGTTGGTAAAACGACAATCCCTTATAGGGACATTGGTGTAGGTTTAGTTAAGGATTCCGGTTTACTGGGAACTTTTCCTCTCCCTCCACTCAATGCAGACCCTTCGTTCGCAACAATTCATATGATCACGTCAGAAAACATTATTTATGATGATCCTTGGTATGTTCCCTCTGACTCTGAGCTAGACTCACTCGGTGATGTTATGCCGTTGAGTCCGTATGAGATTGCTTATGAAGCTCTTATGTCTTTTACCGACTTTCATTCAACCGACCAAATGAATGTGGTCAGTGAAGAGTCACTTTTCACCTCACCCTTAGAACGGATAACGTTTCCCGAAGAAGTGTCATCTGACGAACAACTTCGCGAAATCCTAAGTGTAGATGATCTACCATGGGAAGATCTCCATCACAGATCTTCGTTTTTACCTAAGGATGATGCATTTGAAAATGATTTTTCATCTATCTTTACCGCTGAATATGTCAAAGACGCTCAGGATCCAACGAAACATTCTGATTCAGAGCTGAATTTAGGGAATATTTCTCGTACTATTCCCATTGATATTTCAGTGAAGCCCGGAATCGAGGAGAACATTCATATAGGTGCCGCATGTACTGAAGAAGAAATCCAAACTTACAAGGCCCTATTCCAAGAATTCCGCGACGTGTTTGCCTGGTCTTACGAGGAAATGCCGGAATTGATCCTGCCATTGTTGTTCATGAAATCAAAACCTACCCGGATGCTAAACCCATTCGGCAACGGTTGCGTCAGATTCACCCTCGAAAAGCAGCTGCGATTAAAGCAGAAGTCGAAAAGCTGTTGAAAGCAGGTTTCATTTATCCGATCCCGTTAACGGATTGGGTATCGAATATTGTTCCCGTCAATAAAAAACAAGGAACAATAAGAATCTGTATCGATTATAGGGATATCAATCGAGCTTGTCCAAAAGACAACTATCCTACGCCTTATATCGATCAAATTATTGATGATTGTGCCGGAAGTGAGATGTTTTCCTTCATGGATGGTTTCTCAGGCTATAATCAAATCAATATTCTACCTGCCGATCAACCAAAAACGGCATTCATTTGTCCATGGGGGACATTTGCTTATTGCAAATTACCTTTTGGCCTTAAGAATGCCGGTGCTACTTTTCAACGGGCCATGTCTTATGCATTTCATGACATCAAGCACATTGTGCAACCCTATCTCGATGATTTGCCTGCTCATTCTTTACAACGAGCTGATCACCTTGTCCACCTACGAGCAATCTTTATGAGGTGTAGGCATTATCGAATTCGGTTGAATCCCCACAAGTGTGTTTTCTGTATAGAAACAGGTCGATTGCTGGGATTTGTTGTTTCCAAAACCGGCATTCGCGTCGATCCCTCGAAAGTCGAGGCTATCATCCAATTGCCTCCTCCTTCGAGTTTGCGCCAACTCCAAAGTTTGCAAGGGAAAGCGAACTTTTTACGCCGATTCATCCCTAACTACGCCGAGGTCACTAAAGGTTTTACACGGTTGTTGAAACAGAACGTACAATTCTTTTGGGACGAGATTGCTCAACAATCTTTTGATGCATTAAAACACGCGTTGACCCATGCACCGTTATTGCATCCTCCCAACTACAACCAGGACTACTTCTTATACCTCGCAGCTTCGCATTCCACCATTGGAATGGTGTTAGTTCAAGAAGATGAATTCAAGCAGAGCATGTGATATATTACCTTAGCAGAACCTTAAATCCAACTGAGTTAAAATATTCGCATGTGGAGAAATTGGCCCTGGCAGCCGTTCAAGCTGTCCAGCGTTTTCGTCACTACATTCTTCTCCGCAAAACTACTGTTATTTCGGATTGCAACCCTATGATTTATATCTTGACAAAACAACTGCTAGGGGGCAAGTACTCTAAATGGATCGTCATCCTGCAAGAGTTCGACTTGGAGTTTGAGAAGTCCAAGTCTAAGAAATCTTTAGTCTTCGCGGAATTGATGTGTGATTTCCCGAGTGCTGACACAGAGACTGTGGCAGAGGAGTCCATTGCGGACGAATCTTTGTTTCTTATTAGCACTGTAGATCCGTGGTATGGGGATATAATCATCTATCTCCAAACCCAAACCTTTCGGCCTGAAGCTTCCAAGGAAAACCGTCGAAAAATTCGGTTTCAATCCCAGCAATACAGAATTATTGGAGATACACTTTATCGCCTGGGGGCAGACTTAGTTTTTCGACGTTGTTTAACTCACGATGAGGCTGAGAGAGTTTTGAATGATTGTCACTCTGGAGCATGTGGCGGTCATATGTCTGGGTATGCCACAGCTCAGAAGGTGTTGCGCGCTGGCTATTTCTGGCCGTCTATGTTTAAAGATTGTATCCTTGCCGTCAGAAAATGCCACAACTGTCAAGTGTTTGATCGCAAGATGCGCGCTCCACCTGCTCCTCTCCACCCTATAATTGCCGCTGGTCCATTCGCCAAATGGGGCATTGACTTTATTACTTGTAACCCTCACTCGGCCGGGGGGCATGCGTATATCATCCTTGCGGTTGATTATTTTACTAAGTGGGCCGAGGCGATGCCTACATTCGACGCAAGCGGCAAGACAGCTGCACTTTTCGTATTCAATCATATCATAACTAGGTTTGGTGTCCCACAAGCAATCATTACGGACCATGGAAGCCATTTTCGAAATGTCATGATGACTGAGCTTACAAGCCAGCTTGGTTTGCGCCACGATAGCTCTACTCCTTATTATCCGCAAGCCAACGGTTTGGTTGAGTCAATCAACAAAGTTCTAGTCATCATGATTCGACGGATCATTGGTATCCATCGAACGAATTGGCATAACATGTTATTTTCGGCGCTATGGGCATATCGAACTTCAGTGAAAAATTCAACAGGTTTCACCCCTTTTCAGCTAGTTTATGGCTTAGAAGCTGTGTTACCTATTGAGTGCGAAATCCCATCACTTCAAATGGCTGTCGAATTACTTCCAGCTACTTCCGAAGAGGAGAAACGGTTGTTATACTTGGCTAAATTAGATGAGACTCGACGTGACGCTACTTTAGCTATCGAGACTCACGCGAAACGAATGAAAGCTCAGTACGATAAAAATGTAACCCCTCGAAGTTTTTCGGAAGGAGACCTAGTACTATTATATGATCAAGCTAACGATAAGCTAGGTGCTGGAAAATTCGTTCCCATGTGGCATGGGCCCTACATTGTAAAGCGAAAGCTAGCAAAAGGGGCTTATGAGTTAGTTGATTTTGATGGGGACTCTTTGGGCAAACCCAGAAATGGACTTTACCTAAAGAGGTATTATGCTTAAAATGATGGATGGAGAAATTTTTAGATAGGTTAGATTTCCTTTCTAGCTAGCAAGTGTGTTAGTTTAGTCAGTGTGCTTAGCTTAGCGAGTGTGGTTTTTCGTCATTATTCTGGCTTATCTTGGTTTTACTCTTGATATTGTAGATGTCGACGCCTCTCCAAACATACATTGGATTTGCTGATGGTGCTTGTCGTAGTACACGGAATATCTCTTCCGCAGCTTGGGTTATCTATTCGCCCTCTGACGAGTTAGTTTCTATGCATGGGGTAAGCCTCGGTCAAACAACGAATAACATTGCAGAATACAGTGCAGTGGTTGAATTATTATCCGAATCTATTTCATTTGGAATTCGACGTTTGATAGTGAGGTTAGATTCTGAACTTGTTGTATTACAGCTTAATAGAGTTTATGCCATTAGAAATCCTGTGTTATTAAGGTTGTTTTTGAGAGTGCGTCTCTTGGAACGTGAATTTGATTACATTGAATATCAACATATTCCAAGGTCTTTGAATACATTAGCAGATGCAATTGCTTCTCGAGTGTTGGACAGACATTTATAATAATCATGCAAGTAAATTTAAAAGACATTTCATCATACATGTTAAACAAGATAAGCCGGTAATAGTGATATATAGATATAGATAGAAGTGTGTCCAAAAATATATACATCGTCTTCGATCATAGGTTTAACACACCTTATGATCGGCAAAATGATAGTACAAAAAGTCAAAAATGTCACATGTGACTACAAAAGTGACTAGTCAATCACTGGTGGTGCTCTCTGTACGACACCACTGCGCGGGCTACCTTACGCAAAAATCTCCTAAACGGTCCAGGGACCGCGACTACGAAGCGCTGAAGCCTCATAGGAATATCGTCCATAGTAGTCTCAGGTATATCTGCCGTGAGACGCTCTAGATCATGCTCCAAATCAGCTAGTACTTCTGCTGTCGCGTCCTGTGGGGCCGGTGCCGGTGCAGCTGGATGTCGTCTGTCGTAAGGCCGGAGATTGGCTGGACGCTGTGGTCCAACATCTGCATTTTTAAAATTTTACTGTTACTTTGAGACGATATATATGAAAAATAAAAAAATACATAATTAGAAAACTTGTGAAAATGAAAGTACCTCTGTCATCCCATTGTTCTCCCTGTGGAAGAACCATGTCCGGATCACCTCTGAAATCCATTCCGGCATATGGAAAGTCTTGTATCACAAAAAGCTGGCCCTCTAGCCAGTCGAAGTAACTGTCTGAGAATCGAACCACTGCAGCACCCTCGTCAGGATGCCGGGCCATCACCGCAACCCATCGAACAAGCTTTGGCTCCCGAGGACCCAAGTCATCAACAGTGAGTTGCTGAGGGATCAGCATAGGAACTCTCTCCAAGGCAAAGCTCACGACTATAGGCCCATATCCAAAAGTCTTTAGTCGTCCGTTCTTTGCCTTGGTCAGTTGGCTCTTCATATGAGCCGACACAGCTTCGCACCAGTTGAAGATGGTGCCTTGGTAACAGTCAACTGCCATCCGCATTTGGGATCCGGAGCAATGTGCAAGGCGGCCGCGCCACAAATCCTGGTGACCGTAAATGCAATAACTCTAAGTTCCGCCAGAGCGATGTGCTTTATCTCCACGCCTTTTTTATGGTGAGTCCCTGGTCTGCACCACTCCTCGCGGAGATCATCAAGGGATTGGCCACCCGGCCTGGTCCCCGCAAGGTTGAGTTGCTCACCTCTGTTTGGCAAGCCAGTGAGAAAGTATACATCCGAGGGCTCTATCTCGAGCTGGTGCCCTCCAATGTAAAAACATTGATCTTGAACGTTCCATCGCTCAACCAGCCATTCCAAAAATCTTACCTGGCCCCTCATGCCCGGTATGGTCCAATATTTGTACAATCCACATGTTCTTAAGGCATCCAGAGAGGGTTGGTGGTTAATCGCAGCTTCATCGTCCTCTACGTGCTCTCTCTCTCTCCAGTCTAACATGTTTAAGGCCCTGCACATCAAAAGAATCAATTAGAAATTAATTTGAGCAAATTTGGTGGTTTTTTGAGAGAGTTGGGGTTTTGAAATGCGCCCTTTGCGGAAGACGCACCCCGGCTTTGTAGCACAGGGCGTCCGGACGCAGCTCGCCTGAAGGCGGACTGCGTCCCCCGACCTTTTTCCCGTGTGAGAAAAAGTCGGGGGACGCAGGTCACCCGAAGGGCACCTGCGTCCGCCGAGGGGCGCATTTTGAACCCAAAACCCCCCCAAAAAATGAAACAGAGACCAAAAACAAAAAAACTAAACGGATAAAAATGAAGAGTGGGATGTGTAAAATACCTCGGTGAAGCGGCGTTCGATTCCGACGGTCAGATTTTCCGCAGCAACCACGGGAAGTTTCTTGTCAAAAGCTCCTTTTTCAACCTCAACAGTGAAACGGTAAAAATGACATGGTAAAAGGTCTTTTTATAGGTTTTTTGGATGAATTAGTTCATTTTTTACCATGAAAAGATGTTTTCAAATGTATTTTTGCCTATTTTAAACAGGTATGAGTAATGTGTCGCTTTTGTGCAGGACAAAGGGATTTCGAGGGAAATTGTAATTTTTCACAAACAAAATTTCAGAGTCATCTTTTAAGCCCTTTTCTGACTCCTAAAACATGAAAAGATCGCCGAGTGTTTCTTTTTCACTCGTTAAAACGGAATTAAAAGACGGTCCCCTTTTAGCTCTTTTCTGACCGCAAAATCAGGAAAAGATTGCCGGGTTTTTGTCGTTTCAAACTCGATAAGGAAATAAAACGACGTGTCTTTGATCGCTTTTTACTTTTCAGGTCAACGACACTATTATGAAAGTACTCCTTGGTCGCAAGATCAAGCGGTTCCCCCAGGTATTATTTTATACTTTTTCGGGCTTGAGGGACACAAATATACGAAAAAGTTCAACGTGGAGTTTCCTTAAGTTTTTCAGACTCTCTAAAAATGAAAAACGCCGAGTTTCTCCTATACTGGGCTCGTTAAACTTTTACAGTAAAGGACCTGTTCAATTACAAACAGGAACGAACCACTCCTTCCTAGGGTTCGAATTTAAACTAGGTTGGACTCGTCCGAAGGATGAGCTTATAATCAAGCATATGTTATCCTCCTCAAGCTTGTTAAAAATAAAGAGGTACTTGCCAGAAATGGTGGGGGAAAAAGAGAAGAATGAACCTATTTGTCACCTTTTGTCTCAGAAGAAACTTTATTACCGCTCTTGAACACGACACTTTTCATTCACCTGGGTTGGGAAATCTTTTACCTCACAGTTGACCAAATCACTTTGAAAATCTTTAACCGGGTTCAGGGATCAACTTTGAGTTATTCGTCACCAAACCATCTGTTGTGTCGTTATGTGTTCAAGAGGTCTGCAAGCAAAACTTTCATCTGCAAAATACTTGTCATCCATTTGACCATCCCTGAGTCAGTCCTTACAGCAACATTTCTTCAACTTGAACAATGATTTCGTGTTGCGGGCTTGCCTGCAACGGGTCGCTTTCTATCGACATCGACACATTATCTAGAAAGATGACTTAGGAATCGACAGTACCTTGAAGTCTGCATGCATCAATGGCAGGTTTCTCGCCTTTGACGTCAGTTTACATCATTGACTTTCGATCAAAGGATTCCGTGAAGTGTTCGACATCAAAACATCTATTCACATTTCACGGGTTGTGCTTGGTACTTTGAGGACCATTGACATTACTGGTGGTTTCTCTCACGCTTGTTAACAGTTTACATCATTGACTGGTAATCAAGTGGTTTCTACCATGTTCGACATCGAATCATTTAATCACATGGCTAGAATCGTACCAATTCGGGAAGTAGAAGTGAAGACCCTGGATCTAGTTTCTACCATCCAGGCTGCGAGGAGTTTTGTATTCATTGTCTATGTAGACTAATCATAAACAGATGGCTGCGTCCATACTGTGTCTACAAAAGTCTATAAAAATGATGTACTGCAAGATCATTCCTGTATCAGAATAGTTAGTCCATTAGTTAAAGTTTTGAATCTGAGTATGGGAATGCCTACCTCAGTGATGATATAATCTTATCCATGTATTTTGTGTTGAAAATTGCAGGTTCCAACCAGGCCATCCACAAGGCAATCCTTGAAATGATAAAGCGCTTCACCCTTCCTAGAATTACAAAACCCTATTCTATTCCAGGCTTCGCACTTTAGGGGGCAATCTGTTACACTAAAAAATGTCACCTTGACTACTTACAGTTAGTATGGCTCAAATCAACAGTCATGCTACCCTCTTAGGCAAGTCTCATGCCTCTGTTATCCATCTCAAACTCAAAGAAGAGAGAAAGTCTTGTAAAAACTATGTTTATCTCTGGGGTCGCAGGTTCTCTCTAGCCTTACCTGCGGGGACGCTGACCATGTTCACAAAATCTGCGTCCATGGACGCTCTGTATGTTAAGGGACAGGTGCGTCCCTCTGTAAAAGGCAAAATGCGCGAGTTTTATCTTGAAAAAGTTACTTGTGGTTACTTCTAGAACATTCTAGAGGTCGGTTTGATGAAATGGATGCGCCTCCAGTTGGTTCATGTATCTCTATTAAGGGGGAACTTATCCCATCAATAAGGGAGCTATCCCACCCATAGAGGGGGATGATCCCATTGATAGTGGACCTGAATAACCTCTTTACAGCACTATAAATAAAGGCATTGAGCCATAAGGAGAAGAGGTTGGAGCTATACATTTTCTTTGGGTAAATGCTGCAGGATTTAGGTCTTCCATTAGAGCCTTTGTGAGGAGAGATTGTCTTCACTTGATTCTACTTGGGAGAGGGTGAGCTTTGTCAAAGTAGAGGAAAACCCTTGATGGACCCTGGGAGGAACTTGCACAACACCAAGGCCAGGTTGTAAGAGTTTCTTTGTTTCGTTATTAATACAAACTGGTTTATTTTTCTCAATAGCTTGTGTTAATGAGTTATTTCATGTGTTCCTTGGTCTGCATGTTGAATATATGTTTTATTATATGAAATGCAAGTGCTCGGTAATTGTTTGATTGTTTGTGGTTGCAGGAATTGACTTGAAGGAGGAGCTCATCCGGATCGTCAAGAACGAACTACAACAACAGCGTTTTGGAATAAGGTAAGCCTAAACACTTGTAGTTTTCATGTTGTAAAAGGTGATTTAGAGAAAGATCACTCCATTTTGTCTTGTTTGTCATTAGAATGTCTTAGACTTCTAGGAAGGTCAGTCGTGTCCGCACCCTTGACAGATTCCGTGTGACACTCATCTGTTTATAAAACCTCCATTCCATCTTAGGAAGATAGATTGACCACAAACAACACCCCCAAATGACAAAAAGATCTAAGAGGTTGCTTAAGTACATATAGTACACCTTCACTTCAGCAGCTTACGAGCCCCTGGTTGACAATTTATGATAGCAATTTAGACAACAACTAAATTGACTAAACACATGGTAGAAACCACTTGATTACCAGTCAATGATGTAAACTGTTAACAAGTGTGAGAGAAACCACCAGTGATGTCAATGGTTCTCAAAGTACCCAGTATAATCCATGAGATGTGAATAAATGTGTTGATGTCGAAAATGTCACGGAATCCTTTGATCGAAGGTCAATGATGCAACCTGTCGTCAAAGGCGAGAAACCTGCCATTGAGGCATGCAGATTCCAAGGTACTGACGATTTCTAGATCATCTTTCTAGATAATGGGCTGAAGTCGATAGAAAGCGATTCGTCGCAAGCAAGCCCACAACACGAAATCATAGATCAAGTTGAAGAAATTTAGTTGCAAGGACTGACTCAGGGATGGTCAAGATGGATGACAGATATTTGCAGATGAATCTCTTATTGGAAGTGATCTCTTGAACACATAACGACACGATAGATGGCTTGGTGACAATTGACCCAAAGTTAATACCCAGAAACCGGCTGAAGACTTTCAATGTGGTTTGATCAACTGTTAGGCAAAGGATTTCCCGACCCAGGTAAATAAAAGTGTCGTGTTGAAGAGTAGTTACAAAGTATGACAAACAGGCTCATTTTTCTCTATTTTCCCCCACCATTTCTAGCAAGTACCTCTTTATTTTTGACAAGCTTGAGGAGGATAACATTTGCTTGATTATAAGCTCATCCTTCGGATGAGTCCAACTTAGTTTAAATTCGAACCCTAAGGAGTGGTTCGTTCCTGTTTATAATTGAACAGGTCCTTTACTGTGAAATTTTAACGAGTCCAGTATAGGAGAAACTCGGTGTTTTTCAATTTTAGAGAGTCTGAAAAAACTTAAGAAGACTCCAGGGTTGACCTTTTTCGTAAGTTTGTGTCTCCCAAGCCCGAAAAAGTATAAAATAATACTCGAGAGAACCGCTTGATCTTTACGACCAAGGAGTACTTTTCATAATTAGTGCCCTTGATCCGAAAAAGTAAAAAAGTGATCAATGACATGTCATTTTATAACCAATATCGAATTTGAAACGACAAAAATCCGGCAATCTTTTCATGTTTTTACGATCGGAAAAGAGCTGTAAGTGGACCGTCTTTTAGTTCCGTTTTAACGAGTTTAAAATAAAAACTCGGCAATCTTTTCATGTTTCAGGAGTCAGAAAAGAGCTTAAAGGTGACTCTAAATGTTTTTTTGTCGAAAATGATAGATTTCACCTGAATAATCCGTTATCCTGAACAAAAACGCAAACATTAATCATACCTGTTTGAAATGGATAAAAATGTTGCAAAAATACCTCTCCAAAGTGAAACATAAACAAATTTGCACTTTATTTACTCAAAAAACTTATAAAAAGGGCTTTCGTTAATTCATTTTTACCGTTTGAGTTTTGGGTGAGAAAATAGTGCTTTTGTTCAGAAAACTTCCCGTGAAGATTGCGGAAAATCCAACCGTTGGAATCGAACGCCGTCTTCTCCAGGTAATCCACATCATCCTACTCTTCATTTTTAACCATTTCATTTCTTGTTTTAGGCTTTCATTTCATTTTTTGGAGGGTTTTTAGGCTTAAAACCTGTGCTCGGGGGCCCGCAGGTGTACCACTGCCAGCCCGCGGACCCTGACTTTTTATCAATGGGGAAAAAGTAAGGGGTCTGCACCTTCCATGTAGGAAAGGTGCGGACCCATACACTGTGTCTAACCCGGAGGGTGTGGTCCCCATCGCAAGGGTTTTTAACCCAAAATTTCTCAAAATTGGCCCAAACAAAATAATTTCTAGCATTTTAATTTATCTTTTTACTTGATGCGGAGAGTACATCATGCTAGATTGGCGTGAACGAGAGCATGAGGACATGGATGCTGCCGCATGTAATCATCAACCTTAGCTTGATGCTTTGAAGGCGTGCGGCTTGTACAAATTATGGGCCATACTTGGCATGAGGGCCCTGGTGGATTTCTTACAGTGGCTGATTGACAGATGGAGCATACAGGACCAGTGCTTCTTCATTGGTGGCCACCAGCTCGAAATCGAGCCGGCAGACATATATTTCTTGACTGGTTTGCCTAATAGAGGCGAAGACTTGACTCTATTCGGGGCTAGGCCAGGTGGCTAGTCTGTCGATAGCCTCTGGCTAGAGTTCTGCAACAGCCAGGCTAGAGACAAAGGGATAGACATAAAAACCATATCCCTTCCTGAACTCATGGTGATTGCGTTTACTGTCACCAGACTTTACGGGAGTGCCACATTACATATTACCACTGGATCCCAGATGCGTATGGCAGTTGATTGCTGTCGAGGCACCATCTTCAACTGGTGCGATGCTGTGTTGGCCAATGTGAAAGGCCAACTGACCAGAGCCAAGAATGGAAAACTAAAGACCTTTGGTTATGGGGCTTTGGTTGTGAGCTTTGGTCTGGAGAGGGTTCCCATGTTGATCCCGCAACACCTTACTGTTGGAGCTGGGCTTCCTCGAGAGCCCAAACTGATGTGATGGGTCGCGGTTATGGCCCATCATCCAGACAAGAGGACAGAGATTTCTCGATTCAAACCTGAGTATTTCCAATGGTTGGAAAAACAAGTTTTTTCTGTTCAGGACTTCCCTTATGCTGGGGTAGATTTTCGTGGTGACCCAGACATGGCTCTTCCACTAGGAGAGCAGTGGGATGACTCAGGTAAAATCATTTTCAACATTTTTCCTTTAAAATTTTTTTTATTATTATTTTTCCATCGTCCCAAAACTGATAGCAAAAGTTTCAAATCCAGATGTGGGTCCACAACGACCAACCGCTCTCTGGCCTTACGAGAGGAAACAACCAGTTGCAACCGCGCCAGCCCCACAGGACGAATCAGCAGAGGTGTTGGCCGAGTTGGAGGGTCATCTCGAGCGCTTGACAGGAGATATTCCAGAGACCACTATAGACGACATTCCTCGTCGGCTTCAGCGCTATGTGATTGGGGTCCCAGGACCTTTTAGGAGGTTCCTTTGCAAGGTGGCTCGTGCAGTGGTTTTTTATCGAGATCATCACCAGTGATAGGATGATCGCCTATTGTGGGCACATATGACATTTTGGTTTTTTGTACTTATCATTTTTGCCAATCATAAGGTGTTTTTCAACCTATGATCGAGGACGATGTATTTTTTGACACACTCCTATATATATATATATATATATATATATATATATATATATATATATATATATATATATATATATATATATATATATATCACTATTATCGGCTTATCTTGTAAATCATGTTATGGAATGGTTTTAAATTTACATGTATGATTATTGCAAATGTCTACTTAACATTCGAGAAGAAATTGCATCTGCTAATGTATTTAAAGATCTTGGAATATGCTGATACTCAATATAATCAAATTCACATTCCAAGAGACGCACTCTCAAAAATAATCTTTAAAACACTGGATTTCTAATGGCATACACTCTATTAAGCTGTAATACAACGCGTTCAGAATCTAACCTCACTATCGAACTCCGAATCCCAAACAAAATAGATTCAGATAATAACTCAATCACTGCACTATATTCGGCAATGTTGTTCGTTGTTTGACCGAGGCTTACCCCATGCATAGATACTAACTCGTCAGAGGGCGAATAGATAACCCAAGTTACGGAAGAAATGTTCCGTGTATTACGACAAGCACCATCAGCGAAACCAATATATGTTTGGAGAGGCATCGACATCTGCAATATCAAGAGTAAAACCAAGATAAGTAGGAATAATGACGAAAAAAAAAACACTCTCTAAGCTAAGCACACTGTTTAAACTAAAACACACCAGCTAGAAAGAAAAACTATCCTAACTAAAAATCTCCATACCCATTCTTTAAGCATAATACCTCTTTAGGTAAAGACCATTTCTGGGTTTACGTAAAGAGTCCCTGTCAAAGTCTACTAATTCATAGGCCCCTTTTGCTAGCTTTCGCTTGACAACATAGGGACCATGCCACATAGGAACGAATTTTCCAGTGCCTAATTTATCATTAGCTTGATCGTAAACTAAGACTAGATCTCCTTCCGAAAAATTTCGAGGGGTCACATTTCGATCATACTGAGCTTTCATACATTTTGCGTGAGTTTCGATCGCCAATGCAGCATCACATCGATTCTCATCTAATTGAGCCAAGTATAACAAACGCTTTTCCTCTTCAGAAGTGGCTGGAAGTAACTCGATGGCCATTTGCAGTGACGGTATTTTGCATTCAATGGGTAACACAGCTTCCAGACCATAAACTAGTTGGAAAGGAGTGAGCCCTGTTGATGTTTTTACTGAAGTTCGGTATGCCCAAAGCGCTGAAAATAGCATGTTATGCCAATTCGACCGACGAATCCCAATGATTCGTCGGATCATGATGACTAAGACTTTGTTGATGGATTCAACCAGACCACTAGCTTGTGGATAATAAGGAGTTGAACTATCGTGACGCAACCCAAGCTGGCCTGTAAGTTTGGTCATTATAACGTTTCGAAAATGGCGCCCATGATCAGTGATTATCGCTTGTGGGACACCAAACCTAGCAATTATATGATTGAAAATGAAAATTGCAGCTGTCTTGCCGTCTGCCTCAAATGTAGGCATCGCCTCGGCCCACTTGGTAAAATAATCTACCGCAAGGATGATATACGCATGCCCCCCGGCCGAGTGAGGGTTACATGTAATAAAATCAATACCCCATTTGGAAAAAGGACCAACGAAAATTATAGGGTGGAGAGGAGCAGGTGGAGCGCGCATCTTTCGATAAAAAATTTGGCAGTTGTGGCATTTTCGGACCGCAGTAATACAATCTTTAAATAAAGACGGCCAGAAGTAGCCAGCGCGCAATATCTTTTGGGCTGTCGCATACCCAAACATATGACTGCCACACGCTCCAGAGCGACAGTCATTTAGAACCCTTTCAGCTTCCTCGTGTGTTAAGCAACGTCGAAAAACAGAGTCCGCCTCTCGGCGATAAAGAGTATCTCCAATAATCCTGAATTGTTGGGACTGGAATCGAATTTTCCGACGTTCTGACATTGAAATTTCTGGCCGAAAGGATTGGGTCTGGAGATAAACGATGATATCCCCATACCATGGATCTAAAGTGCTGATTAGAAACAAGGATTCGTCCGCAATGGGTTCCTCCGCCACAGTTTCCGTGTCAGCACGCGGGAAGTCACACATTAATTCCGCAAAGACTAAAGATTTCTTAGACTTAGATTTTTCAAATTCCAAGTCGAACTCCTGTAGGATAACAATCCATTTAGAGTACTTGCCCCTAGCAATTGCTTGGTCAAAATGTAGATCATAGGGTTGCAATCCGAAATTACTGTAGTTTTACGTAGTAAAATGTAGTGACGAAAACGTTGGACAGCTTGAACAGCTGCCAATGCCAATTTCTCCACATGTGAGTATTTTAGCTCAGTTGGATTTAAAGTTCGACTAAGGTAATATATCACATGTTCAGTTCCAAATTCATCTTCCTGAACTAAAACCATTCCAATGGTGGAATGAGAGGCAACGAGATACAAGAAGTAATCCCGGTTGTAGTTGGGAGGATGCAATAATGGTGCATGGGTCAACGCGTGTTTGAGTGCATCAAAAGATTTCTGAGCTATCTCATCCCTATAGAATGGAGTATTCTGTTTCAACAACTGGGTAAAACCCTTTGTAACCTTGGCGTAGTTAGGAATGAATCGTCGTAAAAAGTTTGCTTTCGAAACTACAAACCCCAGCGATCGACCCATTTCTATACAGAAGACACATTTGTGTGGGTTCAAAAGAATCTGATAATGCCTACACCTCATAAACATTGCTCGTAAATGGACGAGGTGATCATCTCGATGTAATGAATGAGCGGGAAAATCATCGAGATAGGGTTGCACAATGTGCTTGATGTCATGAAACGCATAAGACATGGCCCTTTGAAAAATTGCTCCGAAATTCTTGAGCCCAAAAGGTAACTTGCAATAAGCAAATGTCCCCCATGGACAAATGAAAGCCGTTTTTGGTTGATCGACAGGTAGAATATTGATTTGATTGTATTCGGAAAAACCATCCATGAAGGAGAATATTTTGCTGCCGGCACAATCATCAATGATTTGATCGATATAGGGAGTTGGGTAATTGTCCTTTAGACAGGCTCGATTAATGTCCCTATAATCGATGCATATTCTTATTGTTCCTTGATTTTTGTTAACTGGAACAATATTTGATACCCAATCTGTTAACGGGATCGGATAAATGAAACCTTCTTTGAGTAATTTTTCAACTTCTGCTTTAATTGCAACAGCTTTTCTTGGGTGAATCTGACGTAAATGTTGCCAGACAGGTTTAGCGTCCGGGTAAGTCTTGATATCATGAACAACAATCGCAGGATCAATTCCTGGCATTTCCTCATAGGACCAGGCAAACACGTCACAAAATTCTTGAAATAGGGCCTTATATATTTGAATTTCGTCATCTGTACACGAGGCACCTATATGAATGTTCTCAATAATTCCAGGCTTAACCGAAATGTCAATAGGAATAGTTCGAGAGATGTTTCCCAAATTTAACTCTGAATCAGGATGTTTCATTGGATTCTGAGGTTCCTTGACATATTCAGTCGTAAAAATTGATGAAAAATCATTTTCAAAATGATCATTCTCAGGTAAAAACGAAGATCTGTGATGGAGATCTTCCCATGGTAAATCATCTACACATAGGATTTCACGAATTTGCTCATCAGAGTGAACAAGTTTAGAAAACGTGATTAAATCCGAGCTTTATGTGAAAAGTGATTCCTCACGGACCACATTCATGAAGTCAATTTCGGTTGAAGATGGGTTGGTAAACGATTGCACGACCTCATACGCAATTTCATATGGACTCAAAGGCATGACATCACCAAATGAGTCTATCTCAGATTCAGAAGGAATGATCCAAGGATCATCATAAACAATGGTGTCTGATGTAATCATATGAATGGTTGCAAATGAAGACGATGCGTTGATCGGAGGAAAAGGAAAAGTTCCCAGTAAACCGACATCTTTAACTAGTCCTACTCCAACATCCTTATACGGGATAGTCGTTTTACCGACATGCTGAATACTTTCAGAAGAGGCTGGGTCGGATGAAAAGTAAGTCAGCCAGTCTATTGTTACGATCTTTCCATTATAAGGAAACTTTATAACCCGAAAGACCGATGAAACGACCGCTGTCGTAGCGTAAGACCAACTTCGACCCAAAAGAAGGTTGTAATCTAGAGGGGCATCAACCACCTCCACATCTAGATTAACAGTTTTTCCTTCAACCCCTATAGGAAAATCCTGTAGAATGCCAAAAGGATGAAACCCACGACCATCAAAGGCCTTTAGAATCGTTGGGGATTGATTTAGCGCAGGAGAACCAAGCGATCTCCAACACTGTATCGACATAATACACGTTGAAGCTCCCTCATCAATCACAGTCCGATGAATAGGCCTGTTTTTGACTATCACTGGAATCTGGAAAGCCATTTGATGAGTTAAACGCGGTGTACTATTTTCTAGATCGAAAATTATTAGGTTCGAGTCCTGAACGTCAACAGCTCCTATAGCCGACAATAGTGATTTACGCTATGCTGGACATGATTGCAGCACTTCCAAAGCCGACATTGTTGAGGGTGAAACAGCTAAATCCTCAACAATGTTATAGTTCTGAGCCGCTCTCGCTTGTGGATTGAAAGCTGACTTTCAAAGTATACCCTTGGCGGGCGGTTTGATTACCAAGTCTGGATTAGATTTCTCGATCTGTAGTGGATCAGAAACAAGAGCTGAGGTTGATGGATTAGAATGAGAAGATTCTGCTTCTTTACCATCAACATGACTTTTACTACCATAATCATGCAATCGAGTCGCCATCATAACATGGGACATCATCAGGATGGGTTCTTCATTGGCACTCGAGGAAGAACCTATCATCTTACTGTCTTGAGTTGGAAAAGGATCCTTCAAAATAGCAGGCGTTTGGAAACCTTTGACAATCTTCGCAACCTCTGCATGATGAGGGCAGTCTCTTGTAAAATGTTCATCGTCACAAATGAGACAAGGATAACGAGGTTTGCATTTTTCATCATTGGATTCCGATTTTTCAGGTTTCTCCTTTGAATTTTTGTCCGTTTTATTCTTCTTCTTTCCTTTCTTCTTCCAACCGGATTTTGATTTGGCTGTAGATGACTCTACAACGTGAATATCGGCGGAAATCTTTGTAGAAGAATCTCCTGTCGGGGAATCAGGCAAGGTTATGATAGGAGAAGAATTCTTGGAAGACTTCTTCTTACTTTTAGTGTTAACCGTATGTTGTGGCCACCAACAACCCCCCTCTTTGCTTGGTATTAGCAATAACACCAAGCAAATGGGGACCCTTAATAAAAAATCCAAAAAACATTTGATGAAAATTTTTGTATTTAACTCCGTAAAACTGTATCGCATCGCGAGAAGAGAATGAAACGTTTTCCTATGAGCATAATAAGCTGCGAAGAAGCGACGCGAAATTCATCGCATCGCATACCTTATGAAGCGCTCTTAGATGAAAAAACTAAAGGAATATCCGATGGCCGATATGCAACGTCGCATATCGCAACATCGCGTAAGCAACACACAATGATTGAATGACTAAGCACGATCTGCGATCTGCGATTTGCGATGCTGCGATCTGCGATAAATGCGATCTACGATAAATGCGATCATGAATTTCTGCGATGACACATCTTGACGACGCGATCCGCGATGCGAGTCGCAGAAATCACCCATCGCAAAATTTCCTCGACGCAGTATTCAAGGAAAGTTGTCCGTAGACCAAAATTGGGCGCGCGCCTTAAAATAAATTAATGATTGTACGCCAAAGTATTCAAAAAGGACAGTTTTGTGTTTTTCGAAGAGTCAGTTCGTTATGGGTGTCATGATTATGCATTCATAAGAGCTTAAAGCTTTCATGTCAATCTTTATTATCATTACTCTTTTCCTTTGCGTAGACTGTAAGACAGGAAATAACATAAAGCAATGTGCAGGAAACATCTAAGGAAAAGGGGAAAGCGTCAATGCTCGGAGAACAGAGAAGGGATGCCTTCACAAACGGATGCCGCATGCAACAGGACCACAGATTCTAGAGTATCACTCAACAGATGCTGATGTCAATAGGCCATCCAAAACTTAGAGTCAAAGGCGCACAAAAGCAGCATGTTTACAAAAGATCCTGAAGCTTATGCCCGGTAAAGCAAAAAGAAAAAGGTGCTAAAGAAGGAAAACGCACCAGAAAAGCCCGGAACAAAGAATGGAGGCAGTTTTCGATGCAGAAAATTGTTCAGAGAGCAAAGTCCCTAACTTGTTCAGTCATTCGCAAGGCCGGAAACCGAAATAGCAAAAGCAGAATCAGTTTGAGAGAAATTTGGGTTATTACCAAGTATACACGCAGTGAATACACCCAGCCAGAGGAAGATTCTCGAAAATATCTTCTAGTTTACCAGAAAGTGGTGCCAGCGCTTGTTATTTCTATTTTCATAGCTCAAACGAAAGTAGAAGGCGACCAGCCGACTCTTCCCAGGCGAATGTTGCATGCTTGCAGCACTAAGGAGCAAATACAGAAATGGTTAGGAATTAGATTCAATTTTTAGAAATAGTTTTGCTTTAGTAGAAGGGCGGTCATTTAAAACCGTATCCTAAATTTATGTAATTAAGTTAATTAGTTAGCAGTATTTAAAACCTTCTCAGGCATTAGGAGAAGGGTCCAGAAATTTGTCAAAAAACTTGTCCTCAGAACATGCACTTTTTCACCCTCGAAGGGGGTTTTGATGAATGGATGGATCAAGGTTTATTAATGTTTGCATTTGATATCTGCTACTGATGTTGCACTTCTGTACTCTTAGTAGATGTTAGAGCAAGGAGAGATAAATCATTGTTGCTTGAAGCTTATGAGTGGAACCAGTCATAAATGGTACTTTTATCTCTTGACCATTTATGCTTATATTCTTAAAGTGATATACAGTTTTCAGGTGTTTATATGTTACTGCATGAATGTGTGAGTTATCATTTGGCACTTTTGTACAGTGGAGTCATTTATTTGTGTTTGATATATGAATAACTTATTATGCGATATGCTGTTCACAACTGTTTTGCTTAACTTTTTATGCAAATTGGTTTATCTTAATTGATTTCTATTCTTATGATAGCTGAATGATCTTTATTACCAGTTATTGTTCGAAATCTCTTTAGATCGCATAATAGAAGAAATACACCCCGGGTTAGCGTAGATTAGATGTGTTGTTTCTCATTAGATTACAATAGCATAGAGTTAGTTTAGAAGTTTGAATTAAATTAGCTTTAAGTACTCTTAAATCAGCATCATCCAACTCTACACACACACACACCCTTAGATTGGGAAACTGGTCCCATTATCCCCAGTCGGACCCGCTATACCAAATGGATAAGGAGCTGCCAACCAAGGTCCGGACCGGGTGGGTATCCCCCTTGTTGTCGACCCGATTTTCGGGGCTTCAACATATTTGGCGCTAGAAGGAGGGCATGAACTAGGAATGGCACCTAAATCAAAATCTAAATACCATTCTGAGAGTAAATCACCCTCATCAACTCCCCCGACTTCCCCAGTACGTTTAAATCCAGAGTCAGAAGTCGCTCGAGTATTAACCGCTGCTACATACCCTAATATTTTAGACCAATCTACCATTGAACCCCCTGAAGTTCAAACTCTGATTCGCAAACTCCAGGGATTTTCTATTTTTACACAGAGGTCTGATAAATCTCAAAGCAGCGTGACTTCGCAGTACAATCCTGCTCATCCCCTGACCAGATTAAAGAGTGAAAAATTTGGCATCCAGCCAACTGAATTCCCTCTCCCCACTAGGAAAAGAGCAAGGAAAGAACCAACAGAGTCTGATAGTGAGACTCTTTCATCTACATCGTCCATTTCAACTCCCTCACCGCGAAGTCAGCCACCCGCATCTTCATTCCAAACCACTCATCCATCTTCCACAACCCCTCTTCTTCAATCATCTAAGATCATAATATCTTCATCTTCCCAGCCTCAGGAATCATCTTCTGCACTTTCAATTACTAGCAGCTCAACGATGGCCCAGTCCCCATGGAACAATCCTGGGGCAGTTTTAATGCCTCCACCCCTGAGCCAAATACCGGCCCATCCTGAGAAATGGCTACCCAAATTCAATCCAGAAGCAGGCATGCTAGCTGAAGAGCACATTAACAATTTCATGCTTTCTGTCAATCTCAACGGAGTTACCAACGAGGATGCTGTTGTCCGGCTTTTTCCCTATACAATGCAAGGAACAACTGGGTCATGGTACTTTTCATTACCCTCCGAGTCTATCACAAGTTGGGACATTTTTCAAAGTCAATTCCTTACCAAGTTTGGTGATGACAGATCAACGACAACGTTAATCAATGACCTATCCAATCTTAAAGTCGAGGCTAGAGAACCCATCAAAGATTTCAATTTACGATTCAATAAAATCCTCAACAAAATTCCCACTGCTTCCCAACCCAGCGAAGAAGTACGATGTGAATGTTATATTACGGCCTTACCATCAAACTTAGCAATCTTCGTGGATAGGGAAAATAAAACAACTTTAGTTGAAAACCTGACAGAGGCGATAGCAGTAGAGAAACGCGCAGTAGCCCTGGAAAAGAGATCTGCGATAGAGGAATGCAAATCTAAAAAAGTCACCTTCAAGGAAGACTCCAAGAAGAAACAAACGAAAGATCCTTTCGATTTGGAAGGATTGCAAAAAGTATTAAAAACCATGTCCAATGAGATGATTGACATAAAAAAACAAGTAGCAGAAACTTCTTCAAAAAAGCCCTACATAGCTTTTAAAAGAGGCCCTTCAATGGATGTGAAACCACCCAACGCTATCTCAAATGTCGAATCCGAAGAAGAGGAAGAAGAAGAGAGTACCATTGAAGGGCAGACCGATGACGAAGAAGTTGTGGAACTACAAGGAATGTGGGATTTCATCCTCCCACAAGAAGAAGATCAAGAAGCATTTCCGGTTAGCACACGAAGCAAAAATCAACTTGATCCTACCCGAACTACCCCTAAGCAGAAGGGCGCAAGCCCTGCAGCAAAAGATAAAGTCACAACAAAGAAAACGACCGCTAAAGCGACTCAATCTAGCCCAGTCCAATCAGATCATTCACCTCCATCAAGAACACTGATAGTGTCGGATGAAATGGAGTACAATATTATTGATGACATGAAAAAGACTAGGGCTAATATCACTCTTTATGAATTGAGCAAATTGAAGCATCAACAAAAGATAATGATGAAAGAATTACATACTGTGCCTACTACATCTTTGCCTACAACTGTAGCTTCCCACAACATCGGAAGACCTCCAACCAACATGATCAATAAGGTTGATCCAAATGACATCACCTTGATTGGAGGAAGATCAAGGTCTCACACTCCCCCTTTTCTTCTCACTTATGAAATTTTCAATAAAAATGTGCACAATTGTTTGGTAGATTCTGGTGCTTCAACAAATATTTTAACCAGATCAATATGTGCCAAGTTGAATAATCAACCACAAAAATCCGCAGTGCGCATAGTTCAGCTTGATCGATCTCAAGTCGAAGTGATTGGTGAACTTAATCAAGTGACCATAATATTGTCGTCTAACCCGAAGGTATGTCAGGTTATTGACATTCTAGTAGCTGATATCCCAGAATTCTATGGCTTGATTCTTAGCAGGGATTGGTCCGAAAAACTCCATGGATACTTCTCAACCGACTGGTCGCACACGTGGTTACCCTACAATGGTAAACCGAATCAAATAAAGGTTGAACGAGAGTTACACCAGAAGTACATAGTAACGGAATTGGAGGGAGAAAATGAAGCAATAGCATATAAAAGCAGTATCATAGGCAATTACTCGGTAGATTCTTTCCTCGGCAATTTCAATTCTCATACATCACCTTACTTAGAAAATTCAGTTTTGTCCCAAGTCGAAATTTTTTCCCAAACTGATAATTCAAAGTGTGTTAATTTCTTAGATAAACCTGTAAATACATCTTTGTTTTGGAAATTATATTTTGATGGCTCTAAATCTAACAAAGGAGCAGGAGCAGGATGCGTTCTGATTAGTCCAGAAGGAAATAAGACCATGCTTACATGCAGAATTGAATTCGATTGCACAAACAATACAGCGGAATATGAGACCTTGGTGCAAGGCCTATACAAAGCAATCGGGTTGAACGTCAAGTACCTTCAAGTATTCGGAGACTCTGAGATTGTCGTCAAACAGGTACGTAACACCATACATTGCCTATCAGGTCATTTGAAACACTATCAATCTTTAGTACAAGATCTGACTGAGCATTTCATAGCATTCAATATTTCGTCAATCCCAAGACTCCAAAACGCGAGCGCAGACCTTTTAGCTACATAGCCTCTAGACTTATTCCCTCTGAAGATTTTAGTCCAGATAGATTCTCAATAGAATTAATCTTTAGACCATCCATCCTTGACAACATTACAAACTGGAGAGTATTCAATGACGATCCTGATATTGTAAATTTCCTCACTTCTGAAGGATCCTACTCCAATCAAATAATTGACGAAGACCATCATGATCGACAAATACAACAAGATAGAACTGATAATGCTATACCTAAATCGATGGTTAAGTTAGAAGACTTATACGATTTGAAAAGTCGGTTTAAAAGGTCTACCAATTCTAAGCTCTACAATTCAACTCTGAACTACGAATTAGTAAACCTAGGGACCGATGATAAACCACAAAACGTTAATCTAGGCCACGACCTAGCCCCTGAAGAAAAACTAGCGTATATTCGTCTTTTGAGACAATACAAAAATGTTTTTGCCTGGAATTACGATGATCTGAAGACATACGACACTTCTATCATTCAACATACTATACCTATGATTGACAATGAAAAACCTGTCCAACAGAAACTCAGAAAAATCCACCCCAATTTAGAAAATCAGATAAAAACTGAGCTAAATAAGTTATTAAAAGCCAGAATAATTTTCCCCGTCAGACATTCCAAATGGGTCTCCAATATGGTACCCGTTAGAAAGAAAAACAGAGATATTAGAATCTGCATCGATTTTCGGAATCTCAACAAAGCCTATCAAAAAGACAATTTTCCCCTCCCACCTATGGAGCAGATATTACAGGCAGTAGCAGGCTCAGAACTAATGTCTTTTTTGGATGGATTTTCAGGATACAATCAAGTGCTGGTACATCCCGATGATCTGTTAAAAACCACATTCCGAACTAAATGGGGCACATACGCATATCGGAAGATGCCATTTGGTTTGATCAATGCCGGCGCTACATTTCAGAGAGCCATGGACATCGCATTCAAGGGTTTAGTCAATAAATCTGTAGTAATTTATTTGGATGATATAACAGTGTACTCCAAAAAGCGAAGCGACCATCTCAAAGACTTGAAACAAATCTTTCAACGATGTTTAAGGTATGGGATTTCACTTAACTCAAAGAAATCTTTTTTCGCATTAAGTGAAGGAAAACTTCTAGGATTCATAGTATCAAAATTTGGTATTCACATTGAGCCTGACAGAATCAAAGAAATTTCTGAAATATCCCTACCTCATAACAAAAAAGCCATGCAATCTTTCCTTGGTCAAATCAATTTTGTGAAGAGATTTGTCCCAGATTTTTCATGAATTGTTTCTCCTTTGCAAACCATGATTAAAAAGAATTCAAATTTTAAATGGGGTCAAGATGAGCATGAAGCATTCAACCTGATCAAACAAGCTATCATTAACGCTCCATCTTTAGCAACCCCGAATTTTTCAAAATCTTTTATCTTATACACATTTTCCTTAGAGAAATCATATGCCGCGATTCTAACTCAAGCAAATCAAGAGAAAGCGGAAGCTCCAATCGCATTTTTTAGCTCGAATTTACAAGGTGTTGAACTCAACTATTTAGACGTAGAGAAACAGGCATATGCTGTTTTCAAAGCGATCAAATATTTCAGACCTTTCTTACTTAAAACCCATACTAAGGTCATAGTACCGTTTCCAGCGGTAAGAAATCTTCTAATACAGAAGGATGTGGGTGAAAAAAGAGCAAATTGGATCACCGCTTTACAAGAATACGACCTTGAGATCAAACCAGTAAGCATTGTGAGAGGTCAAGGCTTCTGCAAAATGTTGGCTGGAGCATCGTAAATTCCTGAAAATTCATCTGAAGAGGTACAAACGTATGAGGTAAGCCTAAACAATGCAGAATCATTATATGCTGACACCATTTATTATCTTAAGAACGAGTATGCTCCATCACACCTGGATCACACCAAGAAAAGAGCTCTGAGATTGAAAGCTAAACAATATCAACTCATAAATGATGTTCTATTTAAAAGGAATTACGATTCTGTCCTTATTAGATGTCTTGAGAAAACTGAAGCCGAAAAGGTTTTGCAGGAACTCCACGATGGACCAGCAGGCGAACACTATGTTGGAGATGCTACTGCACATAAAATCTTACGTGCAGGATATTATTGGCCCACGCTGTTCAAAGACTCACACAGTTACGTGAGGAAATGCCAAGTCTGCCAAACTACTGCAGGGAGACAAAAGAAACCTTCCATGCCACTACAGTCGGTAAACATCGAGCAACCATTCAGTCAGTGGGGCTTGGACATAATAGGTGAGATCGTTCCTCACTCTTCTAAGTAGCATAGATACATCCTCACGGCAACAGATTATTTTACTAAATGGGTAGAAGCAGTTCCTCTCAAGACAACTAATTCTGAAAACATCATTGAATTCATAGATCAATTTATAATCACTAGGTTTGGATTGCCAACGGCTTTAATGTTTGATAATGCCTCATACTTTTCTGGGAATGCAATGACTGAGTTTGCACTTAAAAGAGGGTTCAAACTGAAATATTCGGCCAACTACTATCCGCAAGGTAATGGATTGGCTGAGTCAAAAAATAAAAACCTAATCAGGATTATTAAAAGAACAGTTGACCAGAACCAAAAGAATTGGCACAAAGCTTTGGTAAATGCTTTATGGGCAGATAGAATAACGAAGAAAGATTCAATCGGCACTTCTCCCTTTAATTTAGTTTATGGGAAAGAAGTGGTTCTTCCAACTCACTTAGTCATCCCCTCTTTGTCTTTAGTACAATACATCAATGAAGTATCTACTTCCTCCTTACAATTAAGACAAATGGAAATAATCAAATTGGAAGAACGGCGAGAACAAGCTAAGAAAACCCATGCTCATCACCAAGCGCTAATAAAATCCTCTTTTGACTTGAGCATAATGACCAGAAAATTTTTTCAGCTAGGAGATTTAGTTTTGAAATGGGATAAGACTCACAAAGAAAAGGGCAAAGATACAAAATTTCAGAAGATGTGGCTTGGTCCTTTTCAGATTGTAGAAGTCATAGGCCCATCAACGTTTGTGTTGTAGGATTTAGTAGGTAGAAGGGATTCTTTGCCTGTTAATGGATAGATCCTTAAAATATATTTTCCATAGAATATTATTCTTCTATTTTGTAGGATAGTTTTAGTTTTTTTCTTTTTCTTTCTTATAAATAAAACCAGTTGTAGATGGTTACTACAGGGGTTCACGAAAAAGACACCAATTCTCTATCAGATTTTGATTTTTGTTTCGCTTTTACAAATAGTAAAATTTTTCGAAAAATTTGATCTTTATTATTGACAGATAGAGTTAACTTTAGCCTAGATATGATACTAGTTTCAACTTCAAAAAATTTGATGAAAGCAACCTTTGGTAAAAAATTGTTTTATATCATCACAATGAAAGGTATCAATAATAAAATAAATATTCTCTGTAAAACTGCTGTTTTCAAACTCTATTATTGTCGTCCAGAGCTTTCTTACGGAAAAACAATGATTTCCTCCCTGCTAAAGAAAATCGCAGCATCCAGAGGAACAATCCGAGAAAACACTATATCTCAGAGAATAAGAGGTCTCATCACGAGCCGGCTTATCATGATCACAGATATTATAACTTGTTGACTTTGCCAATACTGTCCACCAAAACAGGGCAATGACTCAAGACTGTTGCAATCAAAAGACAAGGGGTCTCATCACAAGCCAGCTTGTTCAGCAAAAGTGTAAATCAAGTGAATGACTGTGTCATAATTTGGCCACCAAACCAAGACATTGTTCTTTAGAGAATAAAAAAGGAAAAAGTGTCAAAATGGGTTTTTCTCTGAAAAGTTGTAAATAGCCTTAAGCAGGATAAAGGATCATTGCTGGGTAACAAGTAACCCTGTCGAGGCTATGGATGCCTGCTGGCAGCAGAGGCTTTACCTATGACAAATGAGCATATTTTAAAAGCCAGCACACAGAGAAGACCTTATTTTATCTTTAAAAGACCAAGTAATGGATGATGTAAATGCAAGGACAAAGCCTGAGTGTTATAGACATTTTTGTGCCTTACAGCATGAAGCATGAAATGTCCATAATCTAAGGGATCCAAAGTCCCTAAACATGTTGTTCCTACCCCTAGAGGAACAAGGCCAGCAAACCACAACACTTAATAAAAGTTCTCCACCTGAAAACACTCAAAAACAAGGCAATTCTGGATCATGTCAACTGCTCCACTGTCTACCTGCGTTGAATGTCAACTGCAAAGAAGGCTACCTGCGCTGGGCGAGTTTGGACATGTGGCACAGTCATTCCTCAAGGTGTCAATGCCCAGGAAGCTTCCAAAATGACACTTGGATCAGGGAATTCGATTGGTGATGAGTAAGAGGTTCTAGATCTCCAATTGGAAGCAAGAACCTCCAAGTGGACTCAAGAACTGAAGAAGAACTGGAGTGGGAGAGGACACTATTCACATCTCAGGCTGACTCATCCTCTCTCCAAACTCCTATATATGGATCTCTCTCCCATGAGATCCAGGGGCTGGAATCTCGTGAATGTAAAGAATTGTTGTTGGTTTGAGTTTAGAACTATTGGGTGATTTTCTTTGAAGGAGGTGAAGAGGAGATTTCTTTCTGCTGGGAAGGTGATGCTGGATTGGGCCTCTTATGGTTGTATCACTTCCTGAACCTTACTTCCTCCATTAATAAAGCATTTGAGGTTCTTCTATATGCATGTGTCTCAATGGTGTATTGTTATACTTGTGTATTTGATTTATTCTAATCCTTGAATCAATTATGAATGTATGCTTCTTGTAGTTTCCCTCTCTTGTCATTTTGCAGGATCTTGGTGTAGCTGGGCCAGTGAAAGAGCAAGGAGCTAGGGGCAAGCAGCAAGGAGAGAAGATTGGATCAATCATTAGCGAAAGACATCGGTTAGTGGATCTCTTTCTCCCCTCTTTTACATCTCATAAAGAAGTAATCTTAGATAGCTTTGCTTTGATTGTTGCTAAGGAACTATCACCCTTAGAGTGGGATAGGGTCATTCCGTATTGGATACTTTTCCCAACAACAAATTGGCGACTCCACTGGGGAACGTATCTTGTTGGTTGTTTGTGTTTTTGCTATTCATTTCCTAAAGACAGGGAGTACCGAATCGAACTGCATTTGGATCTTTCAAATGCAAAGTAGAGGGCAGCTACTCTAGCTCAGTTTCTGGGCATGTTTATGATTTGAAGAGCTGATCCACAAGGACTCTGAACAGCTCTTAGTGATAGCTTTTCATCCTCCTTTTCATCCTTTAGTGTGTACTTGATTGGTAGCTTTGATTTGGCCAAAAACTGTTGATTTTTGAGCAATCTGTGACCCAGAACCCAAGAGAAACGAGAGTCTCTCTCTTCATTGCAGGCACTGTGAAGGCAGTCTGCATTTCATCGCAGGTCCCGAAGGGGCTACCTGCACTGAATGTCAAACTGACAGTGTTCTACCTGCGCTGAACCAGTGTGGCCTTGTGCAACTGGGGTTCTCTGCTTTCTGTTGCCCTGTTTTCATGCCTGTTTTTGCAGCCTGTTATCAGTCAATGTACCTATCTGAAACCACCTTTCTTTGCCACTATTCCGCCTCGGTTGTATAAAGAAACTGTATTTGTTCTTTGTGTATCTCTTACATCATTTGCAGTTTCCCATAATGAAAGTGAACTAGTCTTGCTGTGGCCTCTTAGATCTAGACCTGTGATAAGTGTCGTTCTGATCTTAAGAGTTAGTTTGTTTACTGTTCATAGCTGATTGAGCTTTTGCTTTCGTCATATGGTTTGAATTTATGTATTTCTAGTGTTGAAACAAGTAAATCTTAAGGTGTCTTTTGGATTTTGGACAAAAGCTTGTTTGCTTTCACTTGAAATTGAATTCAAAGTTATACAACAGCTTTCTTTTTGTAGTACATCAACATTAAGAAAGAGAAAAGAAATACCTGCATTGTGCATATGCATTTTGACAGCTTGCATATTGATTTAGGGAAAAGTGCATTAGTGTGTGCTCTATGATCTGTGTGAAAAGATGATGTCTTTTCCCTCAGTAGTTAAGATTTTCATAAGTTGAAAAGATTGAAAAAGCTTGCTTCTCATCTTTAGACTGCATTTAGGAGTTGTACCAATACATCTCGTGGTGATCCATAAAGGCAAACTGCTAAACAAGATCAACCTAAAATAAATTGAATTTACATAACAACGCTTTGAAACATAACGCAAACACATAGAGGTCTAAGCTAGAGACGTGTTCCGGCGTCGTTAAACGTGATATCTTAGCATTGAGTGGTTGGGTGATTCCTCCACGGTGAAGCGATAAGTATCAATACGGACTTGTGCTCCCACGTACCGTCGCGTATATATTGGGAGACCCCTATAGGAACAAAGCCTTTATCCATAGGAAGCCGTGTCGGCCGCCCTACTGATCGCAATGCAATGAACACAGCATTCACGAAGATCAACCACCCGTACCGTAAAACGTATTTTGTGGTTTTGCGAAAAGTTTGGCACACCCTCTGCCTAGAACTCCAGAGTAGTTTCTTTTGGCCTTTTTCAAACTCTATAACTGAAAAAGTCCACCCGAGCATTTGTCACTTTGGGCTCATTAAAACATCGAAGGAGACTAGAGTCATCTTTAGCTTTTTCTCGACTCTTAAAAAGTGAAAAAGCAAGTTGTGTCTAAAAGCGTCTAAAATTCATTCAATTCGGAAACACATTTTCCCCTTTGTATTTTGGTTGATCGAGTAATCCGCAATCGTGGAAGAAAGTCAATTGAAACCCCGTCGTTCGCGGAGGCTTACGAGTCAACCGTCTTTGTCTCCGGAATCGAAAACAGTACGGACAAAGCGAACTCGTTTAACCGGTTCAAAATCTCCTATCAAAGTTAGAACAATTGTTCCAACGACATCTGAGGTTCCGGTTACTCCAAACATTTCTGGGAACCCTGCCTCTATTGAAGAAGTTCAACAGCCCCAGAGGGACAGTAACACTGATCCTGGTCTGAGAGCAAATACTTGCGTTACTGAATCAGTTCCTTCTGTAACCGGTTCAGAGAGTCTTGCTCCTCAAACAACTGTCGCTGTCGAATCAACCCCTTCTTCGGCACCAGAAATATTTTACGGACCTGATGGTCTTCCTCTTCCACCTGGTCTGATTGCGATAGAGGAAATTGTAGAAGATCCGCAAGCAACCACTCCAACCCATTTTGGAGTAGGGGTCACTCTATATCCCTCTACATCAGAAGTTAGCCTATCACCAGGAGAAGTTCCTGTAGAATCGCTAGGCAATCTATTGGATAGACTCAAAATGTCTGAACAACCGTCAACATCTAGGACCGTGTCAAATGACACAGCGACAACAGAACCTCCTGCTGTCACTCCAACAATGTTTGCCGGCATACCATCTGTCCCAACTAGCTCTCAACAGCTGGAAGGAACCCCTTCAGGGGCTATAACGACAATGTGGTCTGTTCCTGTTTGTTCTTCCGGGATAATACCCGGTAACTCTTATGTTGGAACTCAACAAATTGATCCATTTGGAGGTCAGTTTGGGCAATCCGGTCCTCAAGGTTTAACAATTCCTTTCAGTACCGGATCACCACCGTATGGGGGGCAGTATGCCCTTTCATTACCCCCTCCGGGAGGTTACCCATACGGGAGTTCACAACAGTATTCAGGTTATACTGGAATTACGACAGGTGGTTGGGTACCTATGCTACCCTAGCAACCAAGAGTTGTGTATTCTATGCAACAATGTGTACCTGTGACGAACATCCCGACAACACCAGCGATCGTAACCGTGTCGCAAGTTCAAACGATGCCTGTTGTATGTCAACCTCAGATTTCTCAGGTTGGAATGCAACAGCCCCTTGACCCTGTGACTCAACCACAATCGCCAATTGGCGGGGCGACACAAGTAAAAACGGGTACCATTACCCCACATCTTGGTCCAACGGTTAGTATAGCACAACAGCATATGGCTTCACAACCATGGCTGGTGCAATACCAACAACCACAATTCCAGCAAGTGTACCAAGGTTCTGAACAGCAGATCTTTGCGAACAGTGGACAACCGTATATCTAAAACGGTCAAAATCAACCACTTTACAGTGGTGTAGTCCATCAACCGTATCAATCATACCAACATCAATTACATTATGCTGGTATGCAAAGACCAACTGCTCAGGCAATTCCATCGTATCCTGGGTATGCTTCGCCTAATCTGAGTCAACAGTTACCATTCGTGGCAACTCTAGAGTTACCCGATTTACATCGGTTGATGAACGATCCGATTGCTTATGCCCCTTGGTGGCCAGCGATTCCTCACAAACTTCCTTCGGACATTCCTAAATTCAATGGAAATCCAGGTGAAGACCCATCGAATCACGTGATGACCTTCCATCTATGGTGTTCATCGAACACTCTAAACGATGATTCGATAAGGCTTCGCCTCTTTCAGAGGACATTGACAGGTCCAGCGGCTAAATGGTATATTGAATTGCCAAGAGCCTCTTTCGAAAATTTCAGCTCCTTAGCCACGACTTTCTTAACCCATTTTCAATTACCAATAAGGTATGAAACAAGAACCGAAATATTAACCAACTTCAAACAGACAACAGCTACTCACATATCTGATCATATACATGAGTGGCGTCGTCGTCGAAGGATGGTAAAAACGTACGTTCCCGATCAGCTATTAGCTGAATGGTTTATCAAGTCGTTACTTCCGGCTATAACGGAAGATGTGGCCAAGGGGGGAGTCGTAACAGAGGAGCAAGTCATTGCTCGTGCTCAATATCTAGACTTAGTATATACTCAGTCTGGCACGCTCTACGACAAAATACCCGACGCCCCTAGACCAGAATTCTCAATTCCTCCTCCTCCTAAATCGAATATTGACTCTCATACCGGCGATGGTGTGATTGGCACTACAAGCACGAAATCGAAAAAGGCCTCGTCTCAGAAAGCCCGTAAGATTTCAGATCAAAATGCGAATGAGGAAGTTCTTGCTTCGGAAGTAAATGCCATATCAGCAGATAAAGGCAAAGAAACCAATCAACCAGGAAGCAAGAAAAAACAAAACAAAGGGAAGAAGAAGAAACAGGGTGAGTCATCTCCTGGAAAAAATTCTTCAAACCCTCCTGGGAAAGGGAAACCAAAAAGTCCATGTATGATATGTGACGAAGAGGATCACTGGACAAGGGATTGTCCATACAAAGCTGAGCTTAGAAGGTTCTTTAAAAGTTCACAAACCTCGGCTGTGTTGACTGATCCATTTCCCAACCAAGGTCAAAATCTGGTTGAAAATGGAAATGCTTCCCCGTCACAAGTGCTAATGTTGTCAATCTCCAAGCAGCAAAATGATGCTTTGATTTCGATAAGGAACAAAGATTACGGGAATCCGCAACTGTCGAACGACAAAGGTAAAGATCAACCAAGTAGTTCGACAACAACTTCAACCGAAGTTGTCCCACCCACAATTCCTGAATTAACAATCAAACCGCCAAAGGGTGTAGTACACAAGTCGACATTTAATCCTCGCGCCAGAGCGGCGCAGCATTATAACATAGTGGAAGATTTGGCATAATCGCCATCCGCTATGTCGACTCTTGAGGTACTACAAAATTATCCATCCCAAAGGCAGGCGTTGTTATCAGCAATTGGTGGGGTTGATCCTAAGGATTCCAGTCTTGTATCCTTTGATCACAAAGGATATGATCCTCAGTTACCAGCTCAACTAGGTTTCCTTATTCAAGTGAAAGCCCTCAATAAAACTGTTCACAGAACAATTATTGATGAGGGAGCATCTACATGTATTATGTCGATGAGTTGCTGGAAAACATTAGGATCTCCAACCTTGTCGCGATCTTCGACGACGTTAAAAGCTTTCGACGGAAGGACTTATACCCTGTACGGTATCCTTAATAACTTGAAGGTTGAACTAGGAGGAAAAACAGTAGAAATTGATGTTGAGGTCATCGATGGAAATCTTGACTACAGCATCCTACTGGGTAGACCATGGATCTATGCCATGGCAGCTGTTGTGTCGACTTATTTTAGGAAGATTGCATTCCCGTTTGAAGGAGGGATTACGGTCGTCGACCAACAGAACTTCCTCCCCAATGGTTCACAAGTTACAGGAAGCATTCCCATGATCCATGAGAGCAACCATTCACTTCAAGATATCGGAGTAGGATTATTGAAAGACCCCACATTGATGGGAACTTTCGCGCTACCACGTCCTATTTACATAGGAAATATACCATTTGTAGCAACCTGCAACATGATATCTTCCACGAAGGTCGCAAAAGACAAGGTCGACATGGATCATGCAATGGTTTTGCCCCCAAGCCCTTTAGAAATATTGTAGCAATCATTGTTTCAAGCATGGGAGGCGAACCCAAATCAACACTCATCAAGCGTTTGGGTAGATAGGTCTAGAGAATATGGTACCCAATTAGATCCTTGGTCGAAAGTACATGGGACTGACGAAGGAATCTTACAATCAATGTTAATTGAGGGGGCACCATGGAATGATCACCACCATTGTTCCCTTCTTCCTGAATATGAAGAAGATACTCAACGTGACCTTTATCACCCTTCAGTTTTTGAATTCCTAACAAATACTGTAAATACGGTGGATTCCGAGCGAAACTTATCCAATATTGAAGAGACTATAGCCATAAATATCTCGACTAAAACAAATGTTGTAGAGAATATTTATGTCGGCAAAGGTCGTTCCCCTTCAGAACTGGAAATATATGACGCTCTTTTTCGCGAATTCAAAGATGTCTTTGCTTGGTCATATGATGAAATGCCAGGCATTGACTCGAGTATCGTTGAACATGAAATTAAAATGTATCCTGAGGTCAAACCAGTAAGACAACGGCTTCGGCAGGTGCACCCCAAGAAAGCCGCTGCCATTAAGGCGGAAGTCGAAAAACTTCTCCATGCTGGATTCATCTACCCGGTTCCTCTAACCGATTGGGTATCGAATATTGTCCCTGTTATGAAGAAACAAGGGACGATTAGAGTGTGTGTCGATTATAGGGATGTAAACCAAGCTTGTCCGAAGGACAACTATCCTACACCCTTCATCGACCAGATAATTGATGAATGCGCCGGATGTGAAATCTTTTCATTTATGGATGGATTTTCCGGGTATAATCAAATAAATATCCGCCCACAGGACCAGTCAAAGACTGCATTTATTTGTCCGTGGGGCACATTCGCTTATTGAAAATTACCCTTTGGTTTAAAGAATGCAGGGGCGACGTTTCAGAGGGCAATGAATTATGCCTTCCATGACATCAAGAACATTGTTCAACCTTATCTCGACGACCTTCCGGCTCATTCGCGAAAGCGGACTGATCATCCGCAGCATTTAAGAGCGATATTTCTACGTTGCCGACACTACAAGATAAGACTCAATCCACACAAATGTGTGTTTTGCGTCGGTTCTGGTCGTTTAATTGGCTTTGTAGTCTCTAAGGATGGGATTCGTCTCGACCCCTGCAAGGTTCAGGCAATCATTAATTTTCCTCCACCTTCAAATTTGCTTCAGATTCAGAAACTCCAAGGGAAAGCGAACTTTCTGAGGAGGTTCATTCCAAATTACGCAGAACTTGCTAAAGGTTATACTCGTCTTTTGAAAAAGGATGTACCTTTCGTCTGGGACCAGGTGGCGCAAGCTTCCTTTGATGCTCTGAAATATTGTCTAGTGAAAGCATCATTAATGTATGCCCCGGACTATCAAAGAGATTTTAACCTGTATCTAGTTGCAGCGGATACGACCATTGCGATGGTTTTAGTTCAAGAAGTCGATGGAATTGAACATCCTATATATTATTTAAGTAAAAACTTAAATGATACAGAAATTAAATATTCTTATGTTGAAAAACTAGCGCTTGCAGCTGTTCAAGCGATTCAAAGATTTCGACATTATGTCCTCTTTCGGAAAACTACCATTTTGTCAGATTGCAACCCCATGACTTATATACTGTCGCGACAGTTGCTGGGGGGAAAATATTCGAAATGGATAGCCATCCTTCAAGAGTTTGATCTGGAATTTGTAAAATCCAAATCAAAGAAAGCTCTAGTTTTCGCAGAATTGTTATGTGATCTCCCATCGTCGTCCAACGATGAAACATCAGAAGAGTCAATCGTGGACGAAAGTTTGTTTCTGATATCTAAAAGCGATGAGTGGTACGGAGATATCATAGTTTATCTCCAAACCCAAAAATTCAGGGCTAACACCTCTCACTCAGAACATAAATGTATACGATACCAAGCAAAAGACTACATGATCGTCGGTGAAACACTTTACCGTCGTGGTATCGATACAGTCCTGAGGAGGTGCCTTACCCATGAGGAGGCCGAAAAAGCCCTGAATGAATGTCATTCAGGCGCGTGTGGGGGGCATCAATCTGGATATGCAACAACACAAAAAATCTTACGAGCAGGATACTTCTGGCCAACCATGTTCAAAGATTGCATAATCGCAGTCAGAAGTTGCCACGCTTGTCAAATTTTTGATAGCAAAACCAGAAGACCACCCGCACCTTTACAGCCGATAGTTGCTGTTGGGCCTTTCGCCAAGTGGGGCATCGATTTCATGCAATGTAACCCCACCTTGACTGGGGGGCATGGGTATATTATAGTCGCTGTTGACTATTTTACCAAATGGGCCGAGGCGATTCCTACATTGGATAACACTGGTGAAACAACTACCCTTTTCTTTTTCAATCATGTAGTCGCCAGGTTCGGCATACCACAGGCTATAGTGACAGATCATGGGTCGCATTTTCGCAATCACATGATGGTCGAATTAGCTGCCAAGCTAGGGCTATCTCACGACAGCTCTACCCCGTATTATCCGCAAGCCAACGGACAAGTTGAAGCAATCAACAAGGTCCTGAAGCGTATGTTGCAAAGGATGATCGGGGTTCATAAAAGAAGGTGGCACCTAATCCTGTACTCAGCCTTGTGGGCTTACCGAACGTCGGTAAAGAACGCAACTGGGTTCACACCTTTTCAACTGGTGTATGGCCTGGAAGCAGTCTTGCCAATCCAGTGCGAAATTTTGTCGCTTAAACTCGCAATTAATCTCCTCCCCGGAACTTCAGAAGAAGAGGCTCGTTTCTTGGAATTAATGTTTAGTCAATTTAGTGTTTCTAAATTGATGTCATTAATTGTCAACCCGGGGCTCGTAAGCTGATGAAGTGAAGGTGTACTATATGTACTTAAGCAACCTCTTAGATCTTTTTGTCGTTTGGGGGTGTTGTTTGTGGTCAATTTATCTTCCTAAGATGGAATGGAGTTTTTATAAACAGATGAGTGAGTGTGTGTGTAAGGTGATTTCTAGATGAGTGAGTGTGTGTTACAGGTGATTTGTAACTACCTTCTAAACTTGCAAAGAAAAAGCTTGAAAGAAATAAATAACTTGAAATGAACTGAAAGCAAAGAACCACTTTCTAATGGCACTAGACACCATTCATGCCGCTGCAAATAAAAAGGTAAGAAAATCACTTTAAAAACCAATGATAATGTTTATCTCTTCCTAACTCTCTGCTTCCAACATATGTTACTATGTAAAACACGATTAGGAAGTAGTTAGAGATGAGTTTAAAAAGTGATCAAAAATAAGAAAAATCTACTTTAAAGACTAGTTATAATGTTCGACTCTTCCTAATCTCTGCTTTCAGCACATGGAATTATGTGAAGCACGATTGGAAAGTAGTTAAAGATTAGTCTAAAAAGTACTCAAAGCCAGCTGTAATTTATTAGTAATCTGATCTCTTAAAGATGAACAATTTATGATAAAGAGACCATCCATATGTTAACATACAACCTTGAGAAACTAAACTAGAAATCAGCTATGAAAATAGAGTAAAGGCAGCAACTTTGAATCTGTCAACTGAAAATACCATCAGATATAAAGCAAATACACAAAGACAAAAACAATCCCGGGTTAAAAACCTGCAAACGAACAATACTGATCAGTTTAAAATAAAGGCTGGAAATGAAATGACATAAGATCAAATGGTACACTATCATACATGATGAAAGAAATAAAGATTGCTGAAAGCATGAAAATGAAACCAAACATTATGTACACGGGCTGTCATAGATGGGGGCCCTCCATCCACGCAACCAACTTAAAAGATCAGCTACGAAAAGGTGAACAGAACAGTCTTCTTTTTATAAAACCAGCATGTCAAAATACAGTGAAAAGTGCTGTAGGAACAGCCTTCTAAAACAGAGTTTTTATAACAGAATCAGCGCAGCAATTACAATACTCAAAAAGCTAATCTACAAGCGTTGGTACACGCTTATTTATAAGCACAGAGGCAACTACTCTCTGCGTGAATTAAGCAACTACAGCCTAACCTATTAACTATGCAGCAACACGCAGTCTTAGCTAATTAGCTTGTGCAGCAAACACGTAGGTAACTCCGTGCACTTTTAAGGGAAACGGTCATCATGGGAGACAAATCTATGCTTGGATCCTGTCTTTAGCTGTCCTCGTGGCATGGAGGAGGTGCCAGCTACGGTTCCGTGTCCCAACTGTTCACGGCTCTCATGCCACCGTTTAGAACTTGACCGTTTGATCGAGGGAGTACCTGCGTTGACCAAGGGCATACGTGACTGGTTTGGCTCAACCAATAGCATACGATCCATGTGTACATCCAACCCAACATGCCCATGTGGCTCGTTCCTTGAGAAGACACGTGGAGCATATCAAACAACAAAAAGGCTGCGGAATCTCTGAACAGCTGCGGAATTGCTGAACAGCTGCGGAATTGCTTGAACAACTGCGGAAACTCTGTTTATATGTCAAAAATCTAAACCAACAGTAAAACATAAGAAAATTTAACTAATTATGCTTAGAGACATCAAATGTAATGATCTGGGCGGAAAATAGAGCAAAAGAGAGGGATAAGTGAAGAAAAGCTGTAGGTAATGATGGATAATCAAGTGCAAGTTTGAGGCTCTACATACCCCCACTACGAGGGTGTTGCATGTCCTCATGCAACGAAAACATTGTTCAATCCACCTGCTGAGATGCCTCTGCTAAGACATCTAGTCTTCTCTTCTTCCTCTGTGTGGCCACATTAACTCTTGGTCTTTTCATCAAACACCTGAATTTTAAATTGATCAAAGCTCTGTTCAACTTCCTGCATCTCTTCTTGAGCTTTTTGTTTTCCTTTTGCCAAAGGCCCATATGAAGCATGGTATTGTCTTGGACCATCTTGTCCACATTGCTCTGTTCCTTCAGTCTTTCATTTTCTTGTTTGATGTGGCGATTTAGTACCTCTAGCTCAAATACTTCTTGCTTTAGTGATTGAACTTGCTGTTCAAGAGGTAGAACAGTGCTTGGACCAGCAACAACTTGTTCTAATGTTTCCAAGTAGTTATATACTCTCTGCTGGTCTGGGTCAATCTCTGGTGACCTCTTTGGACTAGGCTCATGCTCAAATTCAGGTTCATGTTCAAATTCAGGCTCATGCTCAAAAGGACTTTCCTCACGTGGAGGGCTAGTCTCAACCTGCTCAACATGTGGAGAGATTTTCTCAAAGTCAAGTCTTGTAGCAACCTTTGTAGGTGTGCTCAAGTCAATAAAGAATGACTCTTTGTTCCCCATTTTGCTTTGTAACCTGCTGCTCCTTCTCACGGTGGTGATGCTCTGTTTTCCTTTTTGTTGCTTCTGTTTTTGTTTTTGCATCTTCTTGGAAAGGGAAACTTCATGAAGTTGGGCCAACCTATGTGCCAATGGCTGAGTGTCCTCTTCACTGGAATTCTTAGGAGTAAGGTAGGTTTCTTGGGCTATGGCTTTTCCTTTATCTTTCTTTTGTTTCTTCCTACTCTCCTTTTTCTTTTGAGCAGCTTCTTGTACAATTTCTTGAAGGGTTTCTGTAATGATTCCTTGGGCTGTTTGATCAATGTCTACAGCAGGTTCAGGGTCAATTTCATGTTCAGAATGATGGCCAACATTTTCTTCTTCAACAAGGTCTTGGACAGTTTCTTCTTGCACAGCAGTTTCAGGGGTAACCTCTTCTCTTTTTCTTCTACTCTTTCTAGGCATAGAGGCTTCTCCTGCCTCTTCGAAGTGGTTTCTCACAAGAAATCTTTCCCAGGTATCCCTTTTGGCCCTTAACTGTTCTTCAACTAGTATTTTGACAAGCCCATGATGGTATAAATGTGGCTCAATGTTTCTTGGGTTTCTTTGGACTATTGAGCACATTTTTCTAAGGCTTGAGAGTAAAAAGTATGGAAGGTTAATGTCATGCTCTCCTAAGAAATGCATCATAATTTTGGCATGATAAACATATAGAACTCCAAACCTTCCCTCACATGTAAAGAATTTTTGTACTAGTAGAAGCAGAGCTGTCCATTCTTCTTTGACAAGATTAACAGGGATTCCTTTTGTAAAGATGCTAGTGTCCATACCTGGATTCTTCAGAATTTGCTTCCATTGCTGGTCTTGTACTGATCGGTTTTTGAACCATCTCTCTCCAGTTTGTGGTAGTGAAGTGGCCTGTGCCAAACTGCTCTCGGTGACTGTGAATTTCAGATCTCCTATCTCCACTTGGTTGTCTTTCTCTTTGAAAGAATGTGCAAAAGTCTTTGTGACCTCTCTATGATAACCCTTGAATTTTTGAATGCACTGGAGCCAGTTTGCCTTTTGCAAAGGGTCTTTGACTTGGGGATATCCTTCCAGAAATTTGGAGCCCTCTGGCTCTGCCCTCAGAAGTTTACCCATTGATTCTTTGGCTCTGTTTTAATACTCTTGAGGAAGGGTTATACGGTTTCAACAGTGGCTTTAACTCAACAACTTTACGGCTTCAACAGTGGTTTCCACACAGTAGACTTACGGCTTCAACACAACAGCCGTAATACATTCACAACAGTGGTCAAAGTTTAGCAGAGGAGAGAAACGAAACAGAGTATGGTTACGATGACAAAATGGTGAATAAGGCAGAGCAGTGGAAAGCAAGGAAAATGCGGAAGTGAAACAACTGCGTGAGTGAGATACTACATGCGTAGGAGGGTTATGAATGATGGAAAGAAACGGTTAAGTCCTTCAACTTCGGTCATGAGTGTACATTTGGCTGCGGAATCATAACGCAGAGAGTCGTAGTACAATTGTCTACGTCACTTAGGTATGAAAATTTAAATGGAAACGCAGCCATGTGTGGGCTTTTAAATCGTGATGAATGGTGGCTGTTAAGGTTGAGAGATACGGGGATTCTGGTCGAGTAATGGAGAGGAATTGGCAATCATTACATTGAATGGCAAAAAACACAACCCGTAAACTATGCAAAATGTTATAACCGTAGGTTTAGAAATTAAATCATACCTTAGGTGTCCGCGTTTTGATTCCTTTTGCTTATCTGAAATCAACCTTTCATTGTTTGTTGCTGCTACATGACCTTTCAATTTTTGCTGATGACCTTTGGACTGCAGATTCCTTCTTTAAACAAACTGTGTTTTTTTTATGCAGGTGCAGAAAGTGTATTGGCTGCGGAATTGGTATATTGGCTGCGGAATTGCTCCTCAGCTACAGAAACTGCAGAAATACCCTTCTGACTGCACAAAACAACTTTAGCTGTGTAAAAATAAATCTGACAATGACTTTATTGGTGGAATGGAATGTAATGGATGGATGAATGAAAAGAAATGAGGTGGAGTGAGAGTGATTGAATGAATGAGATGGTGAATGAAGTGGATGAAATGGCGAAATGAGATGGAAGAGAGAGATATTTTTTGGAAAACATGAGGTGTCAGGTGACCTTGATTTTCACCTCAGGTTTTCTGCATAAGACTGCCAATCAGAGATTGGTTTTCAGGCTTATACATTTATTCTTTTTTTTTTTTCTTTTTTTTTTCTCTTTTTTTTTTTTTTTTTCAAAAACCAAAGATTAGGCTGATGGAGGAGAAGAATCCTTCTCCACCAACCTGATTGCAGAATCTTCTTTAAACAACTTGACAAATTCCTCTTTTGAGAGTGGCCTCTGGTAGACTTTCAATCTATGGCCATTCACAATAAGAGGAGTATGAAATTCATCAATAGTTTTCACTCGAACTGCTCCATTACTAAAGACTTCATCAACCTCATATGGCCCAAGCCAATGAGTTTGAAATTTTCCTTTGAAGTCCTTAAACTTTGAATCAAACAATAGTGCCCAATCTCCTTTCTGAAACTTTCTTTCTTTGATATGACAATCATGCCATTTAGATCTTTGGTGCTGAACTAGATCGGTCCTTAGAATTGCATCTTGTCTTATTTCATCTAGCTCATTTAGCTGGTCCATTCTGTGTCTTTGGGCTTCTGAGAGGCTCATCCCCAATTGGACTGCCATCTTGAAGGTCTTGATTTGGAACTCAACGGGGAGCAGGACTTCCTTCCCATAAACAAGTTCATAGGGAGAATGTCCTGTTGTGTTCCTCCATGTAGTTCTATAGGTCCATAAGGCTTCAGGAAGCCTTTCCGCCCAATCTCTTCTATGAAGATGAACAGTCTTGGTGATAATGCCTTCAAGAACTTTATTGGTAGATTCCACTTGGCCATTGGATTGCGGATGGTAGGGAGTAGATGTTCTGTGCTTGATCTTATATTCCTCCATCAGCTTCTCCATCAATTTAGATGTAAATTGGCTGCCCTAATCTGTTACAATTTCCCTTGGGACACCAAAACGAGTGAAAATATCCTCAAAAAGAAATTGAACAACTGAATTTTCAGTGGCAGAAGGCAATGCCTTGGCTTCTACCCACTTAGTAACATAATCAGTACAAACCAGTATATACTTCTTTTGCTTTGATGGTGGATTAATTGGTCCAACGAAATCTAGAGCCCATTTCTCAAAGGGTTCGATGCATACCTGAGGCTGTAGTGGCATTTCATTTGAAGGAGTTGGTCTCCCAACTCTTTGGCAGCTGTCACACCTTCTAACATACTGCTTTGCATCTTTAAAGAGAGAAGGCCAATAATATCCTAGAGAAAGGATTTTATAGGCTGTCCTCTTGTCAGCAAAGTGCCCGCCGCATGGTTCATCATGACATGCCTTAAGGATGTCAGGCATTTCATCTTCCCGAACACACCTTCTGATTATACAATCTGGCCCTGTTTTGAACAATTCATTAGAAATCCAAGAATAATGTGAACTCTCCTGAATGATTTTCCTTTTCTAATTAGGAAATAAGTGTAGAGGTAGCTTCCCTGTAACTAGATAATTGGCCATATCTGCATACCAAGGAGTCTTGGTAGTTACTGCAAACAAGTATTCATCTGGAAACTTATCTTCTACTGGAGAATCCTCATTAGTGTTTTGGATTCTAGACAAGAAATCAGCTACTGTATTTTGTTTTCCAGGTCTATCTAACACAGTAATGTTGAATTCTTGTAAGAGTAAAAGCCATCTTGTAACTCTACCATTGGTAACAGGTTTGTTCATTAAATATCTTATGGCAGAGTGATCAGTATGGACAAAGGTTTCATAGCCGGTTATGTAGTGTCTAAACTTATTGATCGCATGTACCACAGCTAAGAACTCTTTTTCTGTAACAGTATAATTTAACTCAGTGGGAGTCAAATTCTTACTTGTGTAATAAATGGCATAAGGGATCAAATCCTTTTGTCCCAAAATAGCTCCTAGAGCTGTATCTGAAGCATCAGTAGAAATGTGGAAAGGGAGTTTCCAATTTGGCCCCCTTAAGATGGGTGCTTCAGATATTCTAGTCTTTAAAGCTTCAAAGGCAGATTGACATTCAGGATCCCATTTGAACTCACAATCTTTGGTAAGTAATTTAAAAAGAGGAGATGCTATCTTAGTGAAGTTTTCAATAAATCTTCTGTAGTATCCAGTAAACCCAAGAAAACTTCTAACATCTTTCTGGCAATTTGGAACAGGTAACTTAGAGATGACTTCAACTTTAGATCTATCAACCTTAATCCCATCTCCTGAAATATGATGTCCTAAAACAATCCCTTCAGTAAACATCATAAAACACTTTTCATGACTTAAAGAAAGATTTGTTTCCTTACATCTTATCAGTACTTTTTCCAAATTTTCCAAAGCTTCTTCAAATGTATTACCATAAACTGTGAAATCGTCCATGTATACCTCTACACAATCATGAATCAGATCTGAAAAGATTCCTAGTACAGCCCTTTGAAATGTAGCGGGTGCATTGCACAATCCAAAAGGGAGTACTCGGTAGGCAAAAGTTCCCCAAGGACAAGTAAATGTGGTTTTGTCTTGATCTTCAGGTGCTACCTGAATTTGATTATACCCACTAAAACCATCCAAGAATGAGAAATACTTTTTACCTGCTAAAGTGTCTAGTACCTGATCAATAAAAGGTAGAGGGAAATGATCCTTTAAGGTTGCCTTGTTCAATTCTCGGTAATCAATGCAAACTCTCCATTTACCATTCTTTTTGGGCACTATAACCAAGGGAGAAACCCATTGGCTATCTGAAATGGGGTAAATGAAGTTTACCTTGAGCAATTTCTGGAGTTCTTCTTTCACGATTTCCCTAAGGTTTGGATTCATCCTTCTTTGTGGTTGCCTAATAGGTCTGCTATTTTCTTCAATATAGATGTGATGAATACAAGTCTTAGGATCGATTCCTTTCATGTCAGTGTATTCCCATGCAAATGTAGTGGAATGTTTTTGCAAAAGTTTAGTTAATTCTTCTTGTTGTGGTCTTTCCAAGTTTTTGTTAATGTTCAATGTTTTTCCTGGAAGGATTTCAACTGTAGAACTACCAAACTCTTCCATTGAGAAGAGAGACATCTGTCTAGAGGAGAGATATTCAATGTCTGCATCTAACTGAAACTGTGTAGAGTCATATTCTAAAGGTATTTCAAAATTTTCTAATGTATTTAGAATTTGACTATCCTCACTGATCTCAGAGATGGTTAGAACAGGTTGAATAGTATCCTCATCATCAACCCACTCATCTTCTCCTATTTCTGTTATTGCCTTTGCTGGAGGATACAAGTTGAATTTCTTGGTGGAATTACCATCTGATATATACATGTCCCCAGACCTACAACTGATAAAAGCATCAGCTTTTGCTAACCAAGGTCTTCCTAAGATAAGAGGATGTCCTCCTAGATTGTTCTTGGGAGTTAAAATCATAAAATCAACTGGATATTCCCAAGAGTCTAGGGAGACTGGAATGTCTTCCAATACACCATCAGGTTTAATGATTGATCTATCTGCAAGCTGCAGTAAAGTAGGTGTAAAGAGAAGGTTAGGAAGCTTTAACTGATCCATGGTCTGTCTACTCATGATGTTGATCGCGGCTCCTAAGTCAATCAAAGTATTTGGGATTTCAACCCCATTAATATGAGTTTTGACAATAGGGCTACCGGGATCCACATACTTTTGCATGGTAATCTTACCCATCATAATGTCTGCAATTTTTCCAACTAGATGTATCCTTTTGGTATCTCTGGTTCTCTTTCCTGTTTTCTTCAAACTCAACTCCTTTATTGTCTTCGCTAGAATGGGAATTTCCTTAATGGCTTGTAACAAGGGGATCTTGATACAGACATTCTTCAATTCATCTAGAAAACTATAGTCAGGCACCCATATTTGCTTTTCCACTCCTTTGTCAATTTGTAATCTTTCAGGAAAAGGAGGTGTAGCTAAAGGTGTAGGTTGCTCAACTATGGGAGTTGTAGAGGTTGATTCTTTTTCTTTTTCTTTTTGGATATTTTGGTTTTGAAGTGATACTTCAGAACCCTTATTGACTTTGAGAGATTCTTCCTCAGAAATGCTTGGTTGTTGAACACTTGTAGAAGGTTGATCTAAGATTCTACCTGATCTGAGTTGTACTTCATTGAGAGGAACAACCATATAGGTAGGGAATGGTTGACCTTCCATCATGTAAGCATTTTGAGGGTTCCTATTATTTGGATTTGGTAATGGCTGAGAGGGAAGTTGATTTGATTTCTGCTGGGATTGAAGTGATAGTTGAGAATTTTGATTTTGTGGAGGAGGTTGTTGTTGTTGAGGGTATGGCAATGATAGTTGTTGAGCTTGATTTGGAAGTTGTGGAGCCTGCTGATTCTGAAATGATGGAGGATATTGATAGAATTGAGCAAATCTCCCATAAGGATTTTGCATGCTTTGCATCCATACTTTAAAAGCATTTTGAGGTTGAGGCCAAGGTTGTTGCCAAGGATTCCAATTTGGTTGGGATTGAGAATTCATAGAGTTGTTAAACCCTTGATTCTGTTGCCCTTGCCAAGGTCTCCTTGCAATAAAACAGAGAGATTCAAGTGTATCTGGATCCTCTTGAAAGACTGCTTTGAGGCCAGGTATTGAAGGACAATCCTTAGTCTCATGAGTTTCTGAGCAAATTACACATGTTTCTACAACGTGTGTGTCCAAGGGACATTCCCTTAAAGCATGTTTCTTTCTACATTTCGGGCAAAAAATGGCCAAAGCCTCAGCTTCTGCTTTTTGTTTATTGTGAATCTTAAGGGTATCTAGTTGTTCACTAAGACTCCCTAAGATGTCAGTTTTGAATTCATCAAGAATATTGCCGATTTCAGCCCTACTTACTGATCCTGTTGCAGATTTATTTGCTCTAAGGAGAGAAGGATCTCTAGGCCCTTTTTGAGTTTTTGATTTGCCTCTTGAGAGATGGATACAAAGTTCTGCTATATCATTGAGTGAAAGTTGAGAAATATCCCCTTTCCCCATCATGTTTAAGATATCTATCCATTCATCCCTAATGGCTTTTAATAAGAGGGATTTTAAGGTCTCTTCATCCAACCTACTCATTTTTGCTCTTTTCAAGTTATATTGAAATCTTTCAAGTAAATCTTCTAAGCTCTCATCTTCTCTTTGTATCACTTTAAAAACCTCGTCCTTGTGATTAGTAGGCATACAATAGTCCAAATACCTATCCAAAAATGTCTGTTTCATTTCATCCCAAGACCTAATGGATTGAGTGAGTAACCCCATGAACCATTTCAAGGCTTGATCCTTTAGTGTTGAAGGGAACAATTTGAGTTTCTGAGAGTCATCCAGGTAGTCATAAGTTCGACACACCACTTCAAACTCAAATAAAAATGTTTCAGGGTCCTCAATCCTTAACCCATGGAAATTTGGGAGGACAGATGGTGATATGTTTTTCATAGTGGCTCGGGAATCCTCATTAACAATGGGAAACCCAAATGAATTATCCCCATCTCTATTTCCTCCTCCAAGGGGACCTCTACCTCCATTATTGTTGTTGTTGTTTCCTCCTCCTCCTCCTCTACCTCTACCTCTACCTCTACCACCTCCTTCTTCCTCTGCCATGATGGTTCTCCTAGGGATTTCAAAATCTTCTGGTTCCTCTACAAAAGGTGAATGCGAAGAGATTTCTCCTTCTTCTTCAGATGATTCCACTTCCTCAATTACAATTGGTCTTTCTTTAGGAGAAAGAGAAGAATCTCTTCCTGGTTCAAATTCAATAGAAGGTGTAGGAGAGTCAACTCTTGGCTCTTGAATTCCAGGAATTCTAGGACTAGGAGTGTCGGTTGGAGATAAGGGAGGTGTCTCTTGTCTATCCCTTGAAGCAGATGGACTTGTAAAAATTGAACTTCGAGCTCTAGCTAAAAACCTTCCCCTAGAATCTCTAGCTCTATGCATGTCATTTTTTTATTATTTTTTCTTCAAGTCAAGTTAATAGTTCTTTTTCTGATCTTCCAGTGCACTCTAGGTGCAAGAAGAGAGCATACTCAAGAAACTACCAAATCAATAACTTTCTCTTTTCTGATCCTCCAGATCACCTTGAAGTGCAAGAGGAGAGCATACTTAGAGAGGTTATCAACTTATTTCCTTGAAATTTTTATGTTTTTTTTTTTCTAAGAATATGGCTACTTAATTTCACTTCCCCGGCAACGGCGCCAAAATGTTTAGTCAATTTAGTGTTTCTAAATTGATGTCATTAATTGTCAACCCGGGGCTCGTAAGCTGATGAAGTGAAGGTGTACTATATGTACTTAAGCAACCTCTTAGATCTTTTTGTCGTTTGGGGGTGTTGTTTGTGGTCAATTTATCTTCCTAAGATGGAATGGAGTTTTTATAAACAGATGAGTGAGTGTGTGTGTAAGGTGATTTCTAGATGAGTGAGTGTGTGTTACAGGTGATTTGTAACTACCTTCTAAACTTGCAAAGAAAAAGCTTGAAAGAAATAAATAACTTGAAATGAACTGAAAGAAAAGAACCACTTTCTAATGGCACTAGACACCATTCATGCTGCTGCAAATAAAAAGGTAAGAAAATCACTTTAAAAACCAATGATAATGTTTATCTCTTCCTAACTCTCTGCTTCCAACATATGGTACTATGTAAAACACGATTAGGAAGTAGTTAGAGATGAGTTTAAAAAGTGATCAAAAATAAGAAAAATCTACTTTAAAGACTAGTTATAATGTTCGACTCTTCCTAACTCTCTGCTTTCAGCACATGGAATTATGTGAAGCACGATTAGAAAGTAGTTAAAGATTAGTCTAAAAAGTACTCAAAGCCAGCTGTAATTTATTAGTAATCTGATCTCTTAAAGATGAATAATTTATGATAAAGAGACCATCCATATGTTAACATACAACCTTGAGAAACTAAACTAGAAATCAGATATGAAAATAGAGTAAAGGCAGCAACTTTGAATCTGTCAACTGAAAATACCATCAGATATAAAGCAAATACACAAAGACAAAAACAATCCCGGGTTAAAAACCTGCAAAAGAACAATACTGATCAGTTTAAAATAAAGGCTGGAAATGAAATGACATAAGATCAAATGGTACACTATCATACATGATGAAAGAAATAAAGATTGCTGAAAGCATGAAAATGAAACCAAACATTATGTACACGGGCTGTCATAGATGGGGGCCCTCCATCCACGCAACCAACTTAAAAGATCAGCTACGAAAAGGTGAACAGAACAGTCTTCTTTTTATAAAACCAGCATGTCAAAATACAGTGAAAAGTGTTGTAGGAACAACCTTCTAAAACAGAGTTTTTATAACAGAATCAACGCAACAATTACAATACTCAAAAAGCTAATCTACAAGCGTTGGCACACGCTTATTTATAAGCACAGAGGCAACTACTCTCTGCGTGAATTAAGCAACTACAGCCTAACCTATTAACTACGCAGCAACACGCAGTCTTAGCTAATTAGCTTGTGCAGCAAACACGTAGGTAACTCCGTGCACTTTTAAGGGAAACGGTCATCATGGGAGACAAATCTATGCTTGGATCTTGTCTTTAGCTGTCCTCGTGGCATGGAGGAGGTGCCAGCTACGGTTCCGTGTCCCAACTGTTCACGGCTCTCATGCCACCGTTTAGAACTTGACCGTTTGACCGAGGGAGTACCTGCGTTGACCAAGGGCATACATGACTGGTTTGGCTCAACCAATAGAATACGATCCATGTGTACATCCAACCCAACATGCCCATGTGGCTCGTTCCTTGAGAAGACACGTGGAGCATATCAAACAACAAAAAGGCTGCGGAATCTCTGAACAACTGCGGAATTGCTGAACAGCTGCGGAATTGCTTGAACACCTGCGGAAACTCTGTTTATATGTCAAAAATCTAAACCAACAGTAAAACATAAGCAAAGTTAACTAATTATGCTTAGAGACATCAAATGTAATGATCTGGGTGGAAAATAGAGCAAAAGAGAGGGATAAGTGAAGAAAAGCTGTAGGTAATGATGGATAATCAAGTGCAAGTTTGAGGCTCTACAATTAATCCAATTGGATGAAACCCGTCATGATGCCGCTTTGGCTAACGAACCCCATAAGAAACGAGTCAAGGCTCAGTTCGACAAAAGTGTCAAACCCCGTGTCTTCTCAGAAGGTGATTTGGTCTTGCTTTATGACCAAGAATCCGATAAATTGGGAGCAGGTAAATTCAAATCCTTATGGATGGGCCCCTATATTGTTAAAAGGGTGTTAGCAAAAGGAGCCTACGAGTTAATGGATTATGACGGAATTCCACTGGCGCAACCCCATAACGGGCTGTACCTCAAGAGTTACTATGCTTAAATAGTAACCTGCATGCTTTTGTTGTATTTTGTTTTCGCTAAAGTATTTGTTCTGGTCGAGTGATCCACCTTTTTCATTTGTTGCAGATGTCGAACCTTCTGGAGACATGTGTTGGATATGCCAACGGAGCGAGTCGTAGTTCGCGGAACCTATCCTCCGCAGCCTGGGCCATTTTTAATCCAATCGACGAGTTAGTAAGTTTCAGAGGTGTGTGTATTGGGCAATCAACGAATAACATCGCTGAGTATAGCGCGTTGATAGAACTACTCTCTGATGCCATCACACGTGGCATATGCCGACTAATTGTCAGGCTAGACTCACAGCTCGTAATACTACAACTCAATGGTATATATTCCGTTCGCAATCCAGCTATTTATCGCATGTTCCTAAGGGTTAAGATTTTGGAAAGACAATTTGATTCAATTCAATATCAACATATTTCCATAAACTTAAACACATTAACCGACTCATTAGCAAATTATGTGTTAGATAGACATTTGCGACATTTATAAAAGAGACACATCATCAATGATTGTACATATGGATCATATAACTCAACCAGAATAAAACTCGAAAATCAAAATATATATAAGCTGTTTATCGTTCATACATAATGTTCTGTAACCAAGACAAAATCGGTCATATGACCCAAAAACTCAAAAGTGCTAGGGGGCACCCTAGCCTAGTGGTGCTCATGATAGCACGTCACGGCCTGTGCAATCATGCGCAAGAGACGAGTCCATCGTCTAGGCACACCAGTAGTATGTCGCTGCAGCTGTAAAGGTAACTCATCAATCCTCACATCGGGAATGCCGAGAGTAAGGCTCTCAACCTGCTCCTGCACAGCTGTAAGGGTCTCAGCATCGTCAAGGTCGCGGAGAATAACTCTCCCAGCAGGCTCCACTGCCGGGGCAGCAACTGGCGGTCTCGGACGAACTGCTGGACGGACAGGACCAACATCTGCATGCATCCAAGAGTATGATTAAAAGTCTTGATAGAATAAAGCACAGAAACATTATGAATAAAAACAGTAAACAGTGATATGGTCAAAGAGTTTACCAATAGCGCCCCACTGTTCGCCATCCGGTAGCACCAAATCCGGATCACCTCGGAAATCCATACCCACATATGGATACTCAAAAAAGACCATCTCCTGGTGCTCGAACCACCTGAAGAAGGCATTAGTAAAAGTAATCTGAGGTTGACCAGCATGCCTAGACATGTGATCGACCCACCTCTGCATGCGTGGCTCGGTCGGAGAAGGCAAGTCGAGTATAATATACTGAGGCTGCATCAGTGGGATTTTCTCCAAGGCGAAGGCAGTCAGAATAGAACCAAATCCAAAGTTCTTCAGCTTCCCGTCCTTCACCTTGGTCAACTGACTTTTCATCTGAACAAGTACTGCATCACACCAGTTGAATACTTTCGGTTGGAGACACTCCAAGGCGTGTTACACATAAGATCTGTTGGCAACATGTAGAGCTGCGCTACCGGCCATCCTACCAATGGTATACAGAATGGACCTGAGAGACCTGTCAGTAATCTCACGGATAACAACCTTGCCGTCTCTGCTCGGCTGGGAACCTTCCCTGCAATACTGGCGGACATAATCTCTCACGGAGTCAGTCCCCCGGGCCGAACCTGACAAAGAAATGGGGGCACCTCGCCTTGATAATCCAGTCAAGAAGTAAATGTCCTCTATGGTCAAGGGGATGGATTTTCCCCTGATCTGGAATACTTGGTTAATGGGATCCCAAGCATCAAGCATATACTGCAGCAAAGTGATCTGTGCTCTCATGCTAGAGATACGGAAAAACTTCAGCAGGCCACAGTTCCGCAGTGCGTTCACCGTGACAGGGTCATGGAGGGCAATCATGTCCTCCTCTTCATGTTCTCGTTCTCACCATGTAAGGGACATTTTGTTCAAAGATCCCTGCAAAACAAACAAGAGAAGGAGCAAGTTCCTGAGTTTGATGAAAAACTGGCGAAAATTCATCAAAAAAAAATTGTGCTAAAAACTCAGTTTTCTGAGCCCAACGCAGGCAGAGAGTGTCCTACCTGTGTTGAAGGTCAGGCTGCCTTAAGGCAGCTTGACATTCAATGCAGGTTTCGAATGGGAAACCTACGCTGAAGTTAGGGCACCCTGGCAAAACCACTTAGGCTCAGAAAAGGTGAAAAACAGGCACAAAACTGAAAAAGGAAACCATGAAAAGAAAGAGCTAGGGTTTAGCTCCTACCTGGTCCAGACGGCGCTGAAAATCGTCCGCAGAATCTCCGGAATCAGCTGGCGAAAATCAAGGGGGAAGAGGCACCTCCAGAGCTCCAACAAACCAAATGCAAATGAAATGGTAAAATGAGAGGTAAAAACACTTTTTAATAGCTTTTTACGTAGTTCAAAGCAAAATATTAGGGTTTTCATCTCATAATTATGTATTTCTAACTAAGTTTGATGCAGCAATTGAAAATACAGTACTATTCTTGGAAAGAGAAAAACTAGTAATGGTAAAAAATCAAAATTTGACCATATAATTGAGCAGTTTTAGCAAGAGTTCATGCTCGTTAAAAAATAAATGCACCTGTGAGCAAGCTTCCCCCCAGAGTTCAAGCTCATCCAGAAAAAATGAACCGGTAAATAACCATTTGAGACCGTAAATTCATCAGCCATAAAAGCCTTGGTCGTGTTTGCACCGTCACCTCCACTTTTCATTTGGCCGATCATTCACCTCCACTTGATTGTTTACCTATTTTGAGGAACAGCTGCGAAGAGTGATTTCACCTAGCCATCCTTGTGACACTGCCGCGATTGGAAAATTCCAACCTGTACCTAGAATCTGCTGCTATCCCTGTTTATCACTCGTTCCTCAAAATACGAGTCTTCTTTGAGCTCTTTTCTTCTGACTCATAAAATATGAAAAGTTTGCCGAGTTTTGGCCTTCCAGCTCGTTAAAATGACCGGAAGAGCTATCCCTCCTCTAGATTTTAATCTTTTTGGACCAGAGGGATTATTGCACAAAAAGATCGAGCTCTTGTCTGGTTCGGCTCGATAAAACTATCGAACATTCATCCCTTCTGTAATGTTTTATACTTTTTCGGACTTGAGGGATTAGATGACGAAAAAGGACCTTTGGAGTTAACTTTACGTACCTTTTCAGACTCTCTAAAAATGAAAAGGACCGAGTTGTCTTTGTCGCTAGACTCGTTAAAATGCATTAAATAGCGACAAACTTGTCTTTAGACGAGAACGAGTTTCCCTATCGCTAGGCTCGTTAAAACATAGCGATGGGCTTGCCCGAAGGGCAGGTTATAGAACAAGCATATGTTATCCTCCTCAAGCCTGACAAAAATAAAGAGGTACTGGTCAGAAGTGACTGGGGAAAAATTGGGAGAACCTCAAAGCTTTAATGGTAGCAAGTCGCTCTTGAACATGACACTTTTCCTCCGTACCACATCGGGTTGGGTTGTTTCATTCACCGGTCTCATCACCATGGTCTCGCCAAACCATCCACATTTGGGGTAATGCTACCAATCCATCGCATCAGTGTCGTTATATGTTCAAGAGATGTTGTTCAGAAAGAGTCAACCGTGTCCCATCCACTACCATACATCATCTTTCATCCTTTCATGACTGCCACCCTGAATCATATTTCACAGATCGTTTTCACCTTCATCACAATCATTAGCTCTGTTCCGTGTCACTGATGTGGGATTCATTAAGGCCCTCCTTTGACGGATCGCTTCTTGTCGACTTCACCTCATTATCCAAGAAGTTGATCTAGGAACAACCCCCTCAGTACTTTGAAGCTTGCATGCCTCAATGGCAAGTTTCTCACTTCCGGCGCCAGGTATACATCAATGACCTTCGACCAAAAGATTTTACGTGGTGTTCAACGCCAAGTCCTTTATTCACACCACGTGGATTGTACTGCCGTACCTTGAGGGTCATCATCATTATCGGTGATTCCTCTCGCGCTTGTTAACAGTTTACATCATTGACTGGTAATCAAGCGATGTCTTTCCATATTCGACTCCAAGAAATTCTCACATGGATCGACTTGTACTTAGAGTGAAGATCGGACGAGTTTGAAGACCCGGATCTAGTTTCATCCATCCGGGCTGCGATATATATTCAGGAAATAAAGACATTGACATGTGCAGCAGATGATCATCCTACTCAAAGGATGATAATTTCAACAGAGAATTATCAGTCTACCATCAGATGATTGTCTGTTCTATGTACAGAAAAATGTATTTATAAAGCTGAGCATGGGAATGCCCGCCTCAGCTGGATCATGAAAGCAGTATGAAAAATAATGTATTGTATTGTATCTTATTACAGGTCATCTCTCAGCGATTGAATGAACTTCAGATCCTCCTGATAAAGCATTTCACCCGATAAACGACCTCATACTTTAGGGGGCAACTGTTATAGACATTTTTGTGCCTTACAGCATGAAGCATGAAATGTCCATAATCTAAGGGATCCAAAGTCCCTAAACATGTTGTTCCTACCCCTAGAGGAACAAGGCCAGCAAACCACAACACTTAATAAAAGTTCTCCACCTGAAAACACTCAAAAACAAGGCAATTCTGGATCATGTCAACTGCTCCACTGAGCATCTGCGCTGAATGTCAACTGCTCCACTGTCTACCTGCGTTGAATGTCAACTGCAAAGAAGGCTACCTGCGCTAGGCGAGTTTGGATATGTGGCACAGTCATTCCTCAAGGTGTCAATGCCTAGGAAGCTTCCAAAATGACACTTGGATCAGGGAATTCGACTGGTGATGAGTAAGAGGTTCTAGATCTCCAAGTGGAAGCAAGAACCTCCAAGTGGACTCAAGAACTGAAGAAGAACTGGAGTGGGAGAGGACACTAGTCACATCTCAGGCTGACTCATCCTCTCTCCAAACTCCTATATATGGATCTCTCTCCCATGAGATCCAGGGGCTGGAATCTTGTGAATGTAAAGAATTGTTGTTGGTTTGAGTTTAGAACTATTGGGTGATTTGCTTTGAAGGAGGTGAAGAGGAGATTTCTTTCTGCTGGGAAGGTGATGCTGGATTGGGCCTCTTATGGTTGTATCACTTCCTGAACCTTACTTCCTCCATTAATAAAGCATTTGAGGTTCTTCTATATGCATGTGTCTCAATGGTGTATTGTTATACTTGTGTATTTGATTTATTCTAATCCTTGAATCAATTATGAATGTATGCTTCTTGTAGTTTCCCTCTCTTTCCATTTTGCAGGATCTTGGTGTAGCTGGGCCAGTGAAAGAGCAAGGAGCTGGGGGCAAGCAGCAAGGAGAGAAGATTGGATCAATCATTAGCGAAAGACATCGGTTAGTGGATCTCTTTCTCCCCTCTTTTACATCTCATAAAGAAGTAATCTTAGATAGCTTTGCTTTGATTGTTGCTAAGGAACTATCACCCTTAGAGTGGGATAGGGTCATTCTGTATTGGATACTTTTCCCAACAACACTAAGGAAGCAAACAATTGGAATAGAAAAAGGTTGAAACAAAATATCATTGATAGGATAAGGCATAATGTACTCTATCTGTCCATAACAAAATTTAGACTTATGAAAATTTTTCTGCTTTGGAAGTTAAAATTCAATAGAAAAGCAAAGATAACTGGTTCTTCCCAGTGAATCGCCATTGTTGTGGCCACCAACAACCCCCCTCTTTGTTTGGTATTAGAAATAACACCAATCAAATGGGGACCCTTAATAAAAAATCCAAAAAACATTTTATGAAAATTTTTGTATTTAACTCCCTAAAACTGTATCGCATCGCGAGAAGAGAATGAAACGTTTTCCTATGAGCATAATAAGCTGCGAAGAAGCGACGCGAAATTCATCGCATCGCATACATTATGAAGCGCTCTTAAATGAAAAAACTTAAGGAATCTCCGATGGCCGATATGCGACGTCGCATATCGCAACATCGTGTAAGCAACACACAATGATTGAATGACTAAGCGCGATCTGCGATGCTGCGATCTGCGATAAATGCAATCTGCGATAAATGCGATCATGAATTTCTGCGATGACACATCTTGACGACGCGATCTGCGATGCTGCGATGTGAGTCGCAGAAATCACCCATCGCAAAATTTCCTCGGCGCAGTATTCAAGGAAAGTTGTCCGTAGACCAAAATTGGGCGCGCGCCTTAAAAGAAATTAATGATTGTACGCCAAAGTATTCAAGAAGGACAGTTTTGTGTTTTTCGAAGAGTCAGTTCGTTATGGGTGTCATGATTATGCATTCATAAGAGCTTAAAGCTTTCATGTCAATCTTTATTATCATTACTCTTTTCCTTTGCGTAAACTGTAAGACAGGAAATAACATAAAGCAATGTGCAGGAAACATCTAAGGAAAATGGGAAAGCATCAATGCTCGGAGAACAGAGAAGAGATGCCTTCACAAACTGATGCCGCATGCAACAGGACCACAGATTCCAGAGTATCACTCAACAGATGCTGATGTCAATAGGCCATCCAAAACTCAGAGTCAAAGGCGCACAAAAGCAGCATGTTTACAAAAGATCCTGAAGCTTATGCCTGGTAAAGCAAAAAGAAAAAGGCGCTAAAGAAGGAAAACGCACCAGAAAAGCCCGGAACAAAGAACGGAGGCAGTTTTCGATGCAGAAAATTGTTCAGAGAGAAAAGTCCCTAACCTTTTCAGTCATTCGCAAGGCTGGAAACCGAAATAGCAAAAGCAGAATCAGTTTGAGAGAAATTTGGGTTATTACCAAGTATACACGCAGTGGATACACCCAGCCAGAGGAAGATTCTCGAAAATATCTTCTAGTTTACCACAAAGTGGTGCCAGTGCTTGTTATTTCTATTTTCATAGCTCAAACGAAAGAAGAAGGTGACCAACCAACTCTTCCCAGGCGAATGTTGCATGCTTGCAGCACTAAGGAGCAAATACATAAATGGTTAGGAATTAGATTCAATTTTTAGAAATAGTTTTGCTTTAGCAGAAGGGCGGTCATTTAAAACCGTATCCTAAATTTATGTAATTAAGTTAATTAGTTAGCAGTATTTAAACCCTTCTCAGGCATTAGGAGAAGGGTCCAGAAATTTGTCAAAAAACTTGTCCTCAGAACATGCACTTTTGCACCCTCGGAGGGGGTTTTGATGAATGGATGGATCAAGGTTTATTAATGTTTGCATTTGATATCTGCTACTGATGTTGCACTTCTGTACTCTTAGTAGATGTTAGAGCAAGGAGAGATAAATCATTGTTGCTTGAAGCTTATGAGTGGAACCAGTCATAAATGGTACTTTTATCTCTTGACCATTTCTGCTTATATTCTTAAAGTGATATACAGTTTTCAGTTGTTTATATGTTACTGCATGAATGTGTGAGTTACCATTTGGCACTTTTGTACGGTGGAGTCATTTATTTGTGTTTGATATATGAATAACTTATTATGCGATATGCTGTTCACAACTGTTTTGCTTAACTTTTTATGCAAATTGGTTTATCTTAATTGATTTCTATTCTTATGATAGCTGAATGATCTTTATTACCAGTTATTGTTCGAAATCTCTTTAGATCGCATAATAGAAGAAATACACCTCGGGTTAGCGTAGATTAGATGTGTTGTTTCTCATTAGATTACAATAGCATAGAGTTAGTTTATAAGTTTGAATTAAATTAGCTTTAAGTACTCTTAGATCAACATCATCCAACTCTACACACACACACACCCCTAGATTGGGAAACTGGTCCCATTATCCCCAGTCGGACCCGCTATACCAAACGGATAAGGAGCTGCCAACCAAGGTCCGGACCGGGTGGGTATCCCCCTTGTTGTCGACCCGATTTTCGGGGCTTCAACACCGTACCAATCATACCATCAGTGGCATGAGATCCCGAAGGAGATGCAGCGATTTGATTTTGCTTGGGAAGATCGGGGATTTTCTCGTGTAACGTACCTGACTAAGTATAGACCAAGTCAAGGTACTGTGCTTGAGCAATTACTTGTCCCTCAGTAACAACTCCGGCTTTAGCTACATCTTCAGTGATCTTTGGCAACAAATATTTTACGAACCATTCAGCCAAAATCTGATCCGGAATAAAAAACTTCACTAAACGCCGTCGACGTCTCCACTTATGAATATGATCTGAAATGTAAGTGGACGTCGATTGCTTTAAAAAAGTTAACAATTCCGTGCCATTGTCATATCGGACTGGCAACTGAAAATGAGTTAAAAATGAGGTAGCTAACTGACTAAAATTATAAAAAGTGCCTCGCGGTAACTCAATGTACCACTTGGCCGCAAGACCAATTAGAGTGCGCTGGAAAAGACTTAGATGGATTGAATCATCTGAAATGGAGTTAGACGCACACCAGAGGTGATAAGTCATCACATGGTTCAACGGGTCCTGTCCCGATTTGACTTCGAACTTAGGAATATCACTAGGCAACTTATTCGGCATTGGCGGCCAAAACGGAAGATAATTAATGGGATCGTTCGTTAGGCGCGACAAGTCAGGCAAGTCTAAAGTTGCAATAAATGGTAACTGATGATTAGAGTCCCTAAAACTCTGGGTCATGAGACTAGCCCTAGGAGGAGGATATCCAGGATAACTAGGAATTGGAATTGCATTTGGGATATTGTATCCTCCCGGAAAACCAGGATTAACCGGACCGTACTGGGGTTGCTGAGGTTGTTGATATGTGTACCCAGGGTACGGTTGATACTGATAGACTGGCTACTGCACAACAGGACCGAATTGTTACTGTCCCTGGTACGATTGATAAGTAAATTGTGGTTGACTTGTGACAACCATACTTGAACCAGGTTGTCCTACAGGCATCTAAACTGAAGTTTGAATCGTGGATCCAGACGGTGGTAAAGATGTCTGAGGAGTAAATATAGGAACAGTAGAAACCGGAGCTGTCAATACTCCAGATGTAGGTGGGGTAGATTGAACAGATGTTACGGCAGTTGCAGCAGTCGTTTGAGGCGGAGTACGAGGCGTACTAGGCCCAGGCCGAGAAACTACCGAAGGTACAGAAGATTGAATATTAGACTGGACTGGTTGCTGGGGTGTACCAGAAACTAAGGGTTGTCCAATTTGAGATGACAACTGTACATTTGGCTGCAACACCTGTTGAGTTTGCGATGGATCCCACACTATATTCATTCCGGGGTACAGACCCATAACAGGTTGAGAATATTGAGGACCATAACCGGGTTGAGGGTAAGATTGATAATTCAAAGGTACATTTCCCATTCCTTGAACATATGATTGACCGGAGGGTGGTTGGAAACCTTGGTTCGAGTACTGACCTTGGGGTTGATACCCTTGAGGCATGTACTGATACTAGGGTTGACCTTGAGGTATAAATTGATACTGGGGTTGACCTTGGGGTACATATTGAGTCTAGGGTTTGACCTTGAGGAAGGTACCATCCCGTAGGTATGTACTGTCCTTGAGGTTTCCCTCCAGATGCAAATTGGGTACCTTGAGGTTGCCCCCCAGGCGATAATTGAGGCTGCCCCCCAGGCGGTAACTGGCCACCTTGAGGTTGAGGATTGGGAATAGAACCTGACATCATGAGAATATCTTCTACGCTCAACGACTTAGTACCATTGCTTCCAGTTAATAACCCTTGCTCAATGGGTTGAGGAGACGCTCCTGAAAAAGCACCAGAAAGTGACTGATACCTAGAGGGAACAGAAGGACCGCCATACAAAAAGGATTCAGGCGATTGAGTAAACATGGACGACTGTCTTGACATATTTAACAGAGGATAATAACCTCTAGGTGTTGGGTGATAAGGAACACAAGGTGGTGAAAAACTTAACCTTGGGTTTTCTAAGAAATTAGTCAAAGAAAGATACCAAGTACTGCTCCTAGGTGGACTGTAAAAGATTGATTCATGCTCCCTTAGCTCAATAACAGGTTGATTTTCAGGGATAGGGATGCCTACTTCTTCTTCCGGAGTAGCAAGTTCTTCAATAGCTATAAGTCCAGAAGGAAGATCTTGGGTGATTACTCTTTCTACCCTAGGTGAACCAGGACCACTAGAAGCTGGAGAGGCAAACCTCGATGTTAGAGTAGCAGCAAATTCACTTTCAGGTTCAGATATTTCAGGTTCCTCACCTATATCACTAGTAGATGAAAAGCTACCAGTAACTTCGGATACAGACACTGATCGTGGATAATAATCTGCTACTAAAGCTTGAAAATCAGGATGTACCACCAAAGAAGACTCTCCTTCTTCAGGTGACCCAACTCTACTGTCTCTAGGAGTTACGAGGACTTTCAAACCTTCAAGCTGGCTCGGTGAAACTCAGGAGGTTGGCCCCGAAGTCTACGGGACTTCCTCGGTAATTCAGCCACGGTTAAAAAACTTTTAACTACTTCACACGCAAACAAAGTAAAATCTCAATGAAAACCACCTAAAGCCTCTAAAGAACCAAACAAATTTGAATCACACGCCTAAAGAATCTAGGAGATCAAACACACACAAACAGTAATTTTCCGTACTGAAAACACTAGTTGGTGATGAAATCCAACGTCGCAGAGTTCAATACAAAAATGGCGGTTGGAACAGTTACCCCGACAACCTGCTTAATGAATAGATTGGCACAAGTTCCTCCACTTAACCATCTCGAGTGAAGAGAACCCCCCAGAAAATCCAAGTGAGTCTAGCCGACGTCTGTTCCAGGTACAGTGGGATCTTCCCACGACTGTCACCTTAGGAAGAATCCTAAATAATATGGCCACTAAGGTTGCCAACTGAAACAAATATACCTGGGGGAACAGTCTACGATCCGATACGCACGCAAGGGAAAAGTAGCAAGCTCAATCCCCTTGAAGGCTCCTTGACATAATCCAAGGTTTACCAACAAGTGACCCTAGGCTCCTCGACAATGGTTAATCCGAGGTTTACCGTTTTTAATACGTGAATATTTGGCGTCGTTCCCAATGAGGAAGGATTGATTCCCACACTGGTTCGGACACGATCTCGTGCTTCTCCTTTAAGAGGAGCTTTCCCAGAGCATAAATGCAACAATTTGATTTCTTCCCTACCACAAGATACAACTACTTGTTTGTTTTTACTATCTTGGAGAGTTAATTACTCTCCTACTCCAAGACACTAGCCTAAGCTAAGTTGGTGTATCAGAGCCCTAGAAATAAAAATGTTGGTAGATGAATTTTACTTTAAGCGTTATTTTTATTGGTCTTTGTTTAAGTAAAAAGGTGCGGAGATGGAACTCGTGGTATGAAGACCCGACTCAAAATCACTAAAAATGCACCTAAGATGATTTAAACAATCTTTTCTCTTCAATGAACTTCTAGCTAGGAAAGAGTTTGAGAATGCAAAATACTTTGTAAACACAAATCTTTCTTAACACACAAATTAAAAGAAGAGCTTTTGTCCTTTCAAATGCACTCAAAATGAGACAACTAGTTATTTCACAAAAATTTCCCTTTTCTTTTCAAAGCAGTCAACCACTACAAAAAACAAACTTTTTCTAGGAGATATTTTTTTTTATTTTTTATAAAACACTCAAAACTATGCAAACAACTAACTTTGAGATCTATAAACTATAAAAACCTATTTGAAGTCAAAGCCTACAAGATGTATTTTTAAGGATGTTTTACTTAGCTAGATGTAAGCTAAGGACCAATTTATGCAGAATCACAAATCAGTCAAAAAACAACCAATTTTGCTTCTTCTTTTTTTTAAATGAAAATCCAAACTTTTAAACACAAGCTTTTCGAAGCTTTGTAAAGAGAAAACACAAAGCGGATTCCTCAACAAGGGTAGATTTCATAAATGGTCAGACTCATAAGAAGGTTGGTAGACACCAAGGTGATCTGAGGTCCCTACAACTTCTAAGCTCAGAGCTACTACAAGACCAAAATGAAAAACAAACCCAACAAGCAAAACTCCTAGGAATTTCACCTAAAACCCTAACACTAATGAAATCAACCTAAGGAAAGCTTCTGACAGGTTATATGCAGGTCTGGGAAGTAGACAATAACTTCTAAACAAAAACTAAGCTGACTAACAGAGGAAATCTTAGGTTTTTCAAAATTTTGACAGGGTCCGCAGGCCCAAAGTTAACACAGGGGCAGTCCCGCTCTGTGCTAAAAGCAAAAGCGCAGATAAGTACGCACTGTGTTAAAAGGCTAGGGTGCGGTCCTCTCCCAAAGCTATGAAAAACGAAAAATAATCCTGGATCTACAAACTCTACCCAATTCCACACACAACAAGCCAAAAATATAAACAAAAACACAGTTTCTCAGGTCAAAGTGAAAACAAGGAAAAAATCGAGTCCCCAGTATGGTCGCCATTTTGTCACATGGAATAAGTCGATCTTGCGGACAAGATAGACCTTCCTAGGATCTAAAGAAGACCTAATGACAAGCAAACCAATCACACACTATCTTTCTCTAAATATGCTTTTGTAAACAAAGGCAAACAAGTGTTTTAGGCCTACCTTAGGTCCAACGCAAGTTTGTTGAAGCCCTCACTCCTTCGATCCAAATGAGCTCCCTTGTCACGAATCTGCAAACACAAACAAGCAAACAAATTAAATAGCACCTGAAAAGCCAATATCATAAAACATATTTAACATGAAAGTCAAGGAATTCATGAAACAAATTACATGAGACACTTGTTGAGAAAAATGAGTTTGATTGTATTAATCCAAATAAAGAAGAACTTTACAACCTGTGCCTTGACGCTGTACAAGCTCCTCCCAGGGTCCAGCAAGAAGTCTCCTCTACTTTGACAAGTTTCACTCTCTTCCCAATGAAGCCAAAAAGGTATGTGATCTCTCCTCTTAAGCTCAACTAGGAAGTCTTAATTTCACCAGCATTTACCCTAAAAAATGTTCAGCTTCTAACCTCCCCAGTAACCAGCCCGATGCCTGAATTTATAGTGCAATGGAGGGAAGTTACTAGGTCCTCCTTCAAAGGGATAAAGCCCTCCTTCAAAGGGATAGCTCCTCTCATCAAGGGATTAGCTCCTTCTCTTTTGGGATGCATGAACCACCTAAGAGCGGCAAATCCACGTCAAAATTCCTTCTAGAATCATCTAGAATTAACCCAAAGTGAGTTTTTTAGAATAAACTTGCGCCTTTTTGACTTTCACAGGGGTCCACACCCACACCTTTAGGGATAGAGCGGGCAGGTCCGCAGTTTTTGTAAACAGAAGGTGCGGGACCGCAGGTAACAGTGAGAGAAAGTGCGGAACCAGAGTTTCATTGATTTTCAATGTCTTTCTCTTATTTTCAAAGCTTGACTTGAAGAGCTGAGGTCTGAGACTTGCTTAGGAGGATAGTACAAGTGATGATAGACCCATATTGACTGCAAATAATCATGGTGACAATATTTTTGTGTAACACAATGTTGAATATCTATCATCACATAAAATGAATTTACATTCTATGGAAAAAATTGGCAATTCTTTAATATAAATATTTATAGGGAAATCTTTGAACATTAATGATGATTTGGAACAATCCCAAAAGAAAGAATTGATAAAGATGTTACAAGAGAATTCCTCTACTTATGCACAAGAATACACTGATATGAAAGGAATTGATCTTAACGCTTGTATACATCATATCTATATTGAATAAAATGATAGGGGAGTTTGACAACCCCAAAAGAAGATGAATCCAAAATTAAGGGAAATTGTTAAAGAATAGTTACAAAAACTGTTGAATGTGAAGTTCATTTACCCAATATCAGATAGTTAATGATTATCACCATTAGTGAATGTTCTAAAGACAAATGGAAAATGGAGAGTATGCATTGATTACAGGGAATTGAATAAAGCTACCTTGAAAGACCATTTTCCGCCTCCCTTTATAGATTAAGTCCTTAATACATTGACAGGGAAAAGGTATTTTTCATTCTTGGTTGGTTTTATTGGATATAACCAAATCCAAGTAGCTCCGGAAGATCAAGACAAAACAAATTTTACTTGTCCATGGGGAACCTATGCTTATTGGGTACTTCCTTTTGGATTATGTAATGCACCTGAAACATTCCAAAGGGAAGTTCTAGGATTTTGTTTCTAATCTAATTCATGATTGTGTGGAAGTTTCCATGGATGATTTTACTGTCTATGCTAATTCTTTTGAGGAAACTCTTGAAAATTTAGAAAAATTTCTCATTAGATGTAAGAAACAAATCTCTCATTAAGCCATAATTTTATTTTATGATCAATGAGGGAATTGTCTTAGGCCACCACATTTCAGGAGATGGAATTAAGGTGGATGCATCTAAAGTAGAAGTTGTTTCCAAATTATCAGTTCTTGTTTGTCAAAGAGATGTTAGAAGTTTTCTTGGTTTTACTGGTTATTATAGAAGATTCATAAAAAACTTCAAAAAGATAGCCTCTCCACTTTTCAAATTACTTAGAAAAGACTGTGAATTCATTTGGAATTCTGATTGCCAAAAAGCTTTTGAAAAATTGAAAGAAAATATTTCTGAAGCACCCATCTTAAGAGGACCAAATTGGAGTCTTCATTTTCATATTTCAATTGATGCTTCAAATACAAATTTAGGAGTTGTATTGGGACAAAATGATTTGACTCCTTATGCAATTTATTACACAAGTAAAAATTCGACTCCTACAGAGTTAAATTACACTATAAGAGAAAATGAATTTTTAGTTGTTGTACATGCCATTAATAAGTTTTGACATTATATCATTGGTTATGAAACTTTTGTTCACAAATATTACTCTGCAATTATATATTTAATGAATAAATCAATTACTAAAGGAAGAGTTACAATATGGTTATTGTTATTACAAGAATTCAATATTACTAATTTGGATAAGCCTGGAAAGGAGAATACAGTTGCTGGTTTTCTATCTAGAATCCAAAATGATAATAAGGATGTTCCTATCAAAAATCATTTTCCTTATGAATATATTTTTTTGGTATCTATTAAATCTCCTTGGTTTGCAAATATTGTTAATTATTTGGCCACAAGAATGTTACCTTCATACTTGTCTTCCTGAGAGAAAAGGAAATTTATTCAAACTAGTGCATTTTATTCATGGATAAATGGAGAATTGTACAAAACAATGTCTGATCTAATCATTCGAAGATGTGTCAGAGAAGATGAAGTAGCAGAAATATTAAAGGATTGTCATGATGAACCATGTGGAGGAAACTTTGCTGATAAAAGGCCTACCTATAAAATCCTTCTCCTAGGATATTATTTCCCTGCTCTTTATAAAGATACCAAAGAATATGCTAAGAGACGTGATAGTTTCGAGAGAATGGGAAATCATGTTCCTTCATATGAGATGCCTCTACAACCTCAGGTACTTATTGAACCCTTTGAAAGTTGTCTCTAGATTTTGTTGGACCAATCAATCCACCATAAAGGAAAAAAAGGTACATTCTTGTTTGTATAGATTATGTCACAAAATTAGTAGAAGCTAAAGAACTTCCTTTTGCTACTAAAAATATTGTAGTTTCATTTCCTTTTGACGATATTTTCACTTGTTTTGGTGTCCCAAGGGAAATTGTGATAGATCAAGGTACTCAATTTACATCCAAGTTAGTGCAAAAGATAATGGAGGAATACAAGATCAAACATTAGAAGTCCACTCCATATCATCCACAAGAAAACAAACAAGTTGAAGCTACTAATAAAGTACTTGAAGCAATTCTTACCAAGACTATACATTTTCATAGAAGGGATTGGGCAGAAAAGCTTCCAGAAGCTTTATGGGCATATTGTACCACATGGAGAAACACAATGGGACATACTCCTTATGAACTTGTTTATGGGAAGCAAGTCTTGTTTCCTATTGAGTTCCAAATAAAGACCTTCAAAACAATAGTCAAATGGGTCTTGATGTATCAAAAGCCCCAAGATAAAAAACAAGGCAATTGAATGAACTTGATCAGATACGACAAGATTCTATTCACAGAACCAATATAGTTCAATAGCAAAGATCCAGATGGCATGATAAGTTTATCAAAGATAGGAAGTTCAAGTTGAGTGATTGGGCATTGCTTTTTGATTCTAAATTTAAATATTTTCAAGGAAAATTTCAAACTCATTGGCTTGATCCTTATGAGATTGAAACTATCTTTGATAATGGAACAATCAAAATTAAAACCATTGATGAAGAAAAAGTAACTTTCCTTGTAAATGTTCATATATTATGAATATATCATAAACCATTAACAAAGGAATACATCATAGGAAATATGCAAGATAATCTTGATTTGAAGTTGGTCAAGAAATATTATTCTTGATCTCCAACTTAGCCTTCTACTTTCTTTTTCAAAAAAAAAATTATTAAACCAAAAAAAAAAATTGTATAAACATGAAAACCAACATTGATGGCATGTTTATATAGAAAATCTAAGTTGAAAACCAAGAATTCTTGGCAACTTAGATTTTATTTTAATTCCCTATTCTTGTCCCATTTCTTTTATTCCTTTTTGCAGAAATAAAACAATTGCAAAATTGTCAATAATTTGTAGCTCTCATGAAATTCTACAACTAACTTGACAAGATACAGCCAAAGAAAATGAAGATCATGGCCAAAGCAACCTGAATGGAGATCACAGTTAAAGCAACCTGGGAAACCTACAAAAAGAGAAAATTAGTAAGGTAGAATGAAAGGTATGTAAATATTAGTTAAATAATAAAGGAAAAACATTGATTTATGATATAAATAGATGATTATGACCATTTCCTCCACCATAGTATGTAATTATTACCTTTGTCATGACATAATATTGGTTTTTTCCATTTAGTGGATGAATTTTTTGGAATCATCACAAAATGTGAATGACATTACAACCTTGCTATTGTTTAAATTAATTCACCTTTATCCGTTTATCATCCCATTTCTCCCGTACACTATCCCATTTCCTTCGCATTATATCCCACTTCTTTTGACTTTGTTTCATTCTTCTTTGTTGAAAACACCTCAATTGCTACCTAAATTATGTTCCCATCCTTTCTATACTCGATAATGTCAAAAAGGGAAATTGGGGACTAAAGCTTCCTCACCATGGAAGTTATTGTGCATTTTGGGCTGAATGGAACCAATTTTCTTGAATCCTATCCATAGGTGAAGCAACAATTACAATAGGCATGATGATTACATTTATTTGAAAAGTTTGATGGGCACGACAAGGAGGTTACACAGTTGTTTTCATGGGCCTATGATGGGATATAAGCATAAATTGGAGATATCAAGTTGGTCTTGATAGAGCCACTCATGGAAAAAGCTACAGGATTCCAAGAAATGGGTAAAATCGGTTTAAAAACCAGAAAATCAAAGAGAAAGATTGATAAATATTCTTGAAAAAACGAGGCATGGAGTTCTAGTAACAACTTTAAAAAGTAAATGGAGAAATTTATTATTAATCATTCAGAAGTTCATAGCCTGTGAGGGTAGGTTTGGGAATATTTTCTTTTACCATGCTCGCTTAATGATGCATTTTATTGATGGCAACAAAATCAATTTTCCATATTTTATGCTTTGTAGTTTAATAAAAATGGCCGCTAATATCCAAAGAAAAATATAGTCTATTGATAGTGCTCTGTATCATCACGGGTTAGTAAATTTTTTAATTAAAGCCCATTTGAGGAGTAAAGGGGATAATTGGGAGGATTTTCTAGTTCGAAATCATTTTAAGGAAGCTGAGCAAGATGAGTCCAGTTCTAAGATAAGAAGAAGCCGCCAGAAATTCCCTCAAACCCTAAGCTTCAAAACAAAATACCTACACAATCAATTCAACAAGATGAGCAGACACAAATAGATTCTGATGATGAAACCCCTCTTACAAATGCTTTAGAGAGTCTTAGAAATAAGAAATCTGTCAGTACATATGAAGGTCCATTAAAGGAGGAAACAGAGAAAAACAAAAGTAGCAAGAGAAAGCGAGGTCTCACTGCTAAAAAATGATCAAGAAGAAGTGCACGGCTTATGAAATTGGCCATTAAAAAGTCTCCAGGTTTTGTTGATTTAGAAGAAGAAGAAGATGAGAAAATACCATCACCAATTGCAAGTTCAACAAGAAAAACCCCAGAAATTGACCCTGTTCAATAAGAAATATATGACTATATAGAATCTCTTGAATAGAAATCCTAAGGAAAATTTGTTGATTTATCCTTAAATCAAGAAGAAATTATGAGTGAAGAAGTACATTTCATTCCTCTAGAAGAATCTAGAATTGAACATGTTCTTAAACATGAAATTTATGAACTAGAAGTGTTAAACAAGTTTCTGAAGCAAGAACATGAAGTAATGAAGGTACAAAATGACATTCAAATGACTCAAAATGATAATATTCTCTTACATATTTTCCACTGGTACAAGAAAAAAAAGGTTAAAGGCTAAAATTAAATTTCTCAAAAGTAAAATCAGGGGTTTACAATGCAAGATTTTAATGAAGAAACCAAGGATGGCAACCATAACTAGAATAAAAAAACAGAGAATACTAATTTATATGTTCCTTATCAAGCCTCAGAGGTAGGTCATTGACATAGTCGGTCACAAAATTTTGAAATTTTGTCCATGAGAACATGCAATATCTTTTGTGTGGGGGAATGTTGAAGACCAAAATTGTTCCTTTTTGACACCTTCCCTAAACTCCATTCACTTCATTCTCTTCCTTTTTTACCATAATAATCTCAATAAGGTGTCAGCTTGCAAGGTTATTGGAAAATGAAGGTACCTAATCATCTTTTATTCATATTTTCATTGTTTCCTTATTATTGGATTTTATATTTGCATAAGTTACTGAATTCCATCAATTTTGCAGCTAATGATTGATTCTGCAACTTACTTGAAGAATATGTAGGTTCTGAAACACCAAATGAGAAAAAAATGTATGTACAGGTAGCTGACAACTAGCATAACGATATCCACCTATCTTCATGATCCAACAAGATAATAAGGATTTCGTATGAGTAGGTCAATGTGGAAGTCAACCTAGAGGACAAGGATCCAAAGACGAATCAAGCGAGCGAGATGATTGATGATAAGGATGAAGTTGATATTTTGCCTCATGATTTTCTTCTATGATAGAAAATCATCAAGAATCACTATTTCATGTTATCTTATGCTATTTTTAGAGTTTCTGTTGAGTATGATGGGCTTAAAAATATCCAAACAATTTATTGAAGGAGGTTATAAAACCCGCCTCTCGGCACGACGCTGACACACAGACTGGTTATTATTTTGAAATACTCTTTGTAATTATTAAAGAGAGATTTTATTCCTCTGTGCGTTGCATTTAAATGCGTATTTAATGTTGAAATATGAACAAGAAATGTTAAAAATAACATCTAGAAATTCTAATTTAATTTGTCTTTGAATTAAATTGTAATTCTTTTCTCATAGAAACTTGTAATAGTTAACTAAGTTAAGTTGACTTACTTAGCTTAGGAAATTCGAGTTGGAAGTCTATCTAGAGTCACGTAAGTGTGATCCATAAGTCTTAGAGGTCCAGATTGAGTTTATTGGAGTTGTAATTACATAACTCAGTTTAACAAAGTTATAAGTAGTTAAACTAGTTCTAACTATTGGAGGAACTAGTAGAGGCCTTGTAGTGAGTTGGTACATTGGTGAATCCTCAGTGCTAATCTCGAAAACTAAAGATTCACTCAAGAATAACACGTGCATTTTAGTTCAGAGGAAGACCCCGTTGAGACTATAGTGCAAGGATAATGTACTATCAGTTGTATAATTTTCCGAGATGTACAAATGGTGCATGCAATCAGTTGAAGACCTAAGACTGGATTGCACAGTTATGGAAGAGGGATTTCCTCATTAAATAGAGGCTAATTTGTCTATAAATTGTGCAAGGAAATAGGGGCTTGGAAGGCACCAAAAATTAGCTAAGTGTTGTCTAAGAGTAGGCTTATGAGGCAGAGAGTTGAGCATACTTATGTGGAATTGTTCTAGTGAGAAAAAGCTTTGTATTTTCACTCATATTTTTATTATTGCAATATAGATAGGCAGGGTTTTGAGTAATGAATTTCCCCAGAGAAACTTATTTGTGTTATGTGCCATTGATTTGTCTTCCTCTTTCTATTATTGTTTTCATCGATCTATTGGCTTCCACTAGTTGAAAGTAGAAGTAGATTTGTCTTGTGTTTTAGTACATTACATGAGTCGTGAATCTACAGGAAAATCTACATGGTATCAAAGCTAGATTTGTAGAATTTTTCTACAAGGTATCAGAGTTAAAGATAATATAGAAGAGAATAATTCAAATTTTTCCTTGTAGATTGATGGAGCTCTAATTCAGGGTAGATCTAGAAGACCCTATGTGTATACTTCTTAATGGAACTGGAAGGCTAGTAGTGGGTAGATTGAGGAGTAGGAATTTTTTGGGCGCCCAATTTGCAGAGCAGATATGATTTTTGTGTTTGAAATTAAAAAAAAAGAAAAGAATATATGGATTCCTTGTGAAAAAATAACCAAATTAAAGAAAAAAACATCATCCAAATTAGAGTTCAGATGAGGGAGATATCGCCGATTTAAAAACAATTTTTTTTTTCAAAAAAAATCGTGACGAAGGGATAGATGAAATAGATTGGTGTGCAACCCAAGAACCAAACTTATGTTCTTGAGGTAAAATATGTGTTACACAGTAATTTGTCACCATCCCTGTTACTCCTCTTGTCGTACCTTGGAGGACTCATCCCGAGAGTTATAAGAAGTGACAAAGTCTAAAAACACTTGCATTATGTTCCCCTGAGTATGTACTTCATGTTCCCTGAAGACACCTTCTGCAGATTATCCCTGAAAAGTGATCTTTTTCCATTGGCGCAAGTCCACAGTATCTTACCCGCGCCAATCATGGAAATCCTCAAAAGAGGGCGCGACCATTGGCGCTCTGTCTTAGAGCAACAGTCGCGCCAACCAAGTTTAGTCATGCTTTTTGCCTTAACGCACGTCTGACTGTTGTTTCCTTCATTACATGGAGCTATTCTGGGGATAAAAAATCAGCTTTATGTCGAGCTCTATCCTATCTCCATATTTAATGGCTTTTGGGGATAATGTTAATCCACAAAAGGTGTCCCGGTTCATCATATCCTCCTCCTTTCTTCATCTATATAAGCTTGTCATTATGCATTGGACAAGCTAGTGATAGTAGTGATAATCGTTAGTCATGGAGTGTTAGATGTTGAGTTCTTGAGTTCTTGGAGGAATGCTAGTGAGTGCTAGAGAGGTTATGCTGCCGGAGAGGAGATGCATTGCAAGACACATATAGTTACTCGCCCAGCCAGGAGAAGGGTCAACGTCAGAACAATGGTTGTAACTTTTCCTGTTTATTATTAATTGATGAGCGACTGCTATTATAGTTCCAATCTCATTGTCTATTATGGTGATGTGTTGATTTATTTCCTTTCTAACTGAAATATAGTTGTGCCTTGGTAGTTTTTATGTTGGTATCTGTTTCTTCCTTTGCATGTGCAGGTGATCGTTTATGATCTGTTGGAGCGAGGGAGCGGGGATATCAACTCTGCTTCAATCATAGCGTTGGACTCCAGGTTGGTCTTCTTGATTCACCTTTGATGCATAACTAGGAACTTGCGTAGCAGCGTGGTTTGATTGTGGCTAGTTCTGTTATAGGCTAGTGGGATCGCCTCTGTCCGCAGAGGGGATTTACCTGACCAACAATTTGGCGACTCCACTGGGGAGAAGCTAGTTGGTTTTTGTCTTGCATGTTAATTTTCTTCTGCTTGCTTGAGTGAATGAGCTTCCTGAGTCAGTTTTGAGTTTATTCTTTACTATTTGACCCATCTGAGCACTGTCAACCCGACCTGAGGTCGTATCATTTATTTTTCTAGTTGGCAAGCTTAATTGGCACGGTTATTTCTCTGACAGTCACGCCAGTTGGCGCATGTTGCTCAAAAGCAACTCGCGCCAATCCTGTGGTAGCGCAAGTTGCAAGTTGACAGTCGCGCCAGCTCTGTAAATTTTGCCTCTGTGTGTGTGGAAAGCTCTTTCAGTCTCTTTTTATATCTCTTACAGCCTCTGGAACTGTGTTGAACCTCTTCTTGACTGGTCTTAGCCTTTATCCCTCAGCTGTTTGCTTATTTCTATTGATTTTCGTCTCAGCCCTAGGATATCTAGTGACTTTGCATGTCTAGCCTTCTGTGGGAAGTTTCGGTCTCTTGATTATCCAGTCAGCTTGTTGGTTGTGTTCTGCACTTATCCAGTGATTTGTTAAAGCTTGATCTTCTATACTCTGAGTGCTTCACTTCTAGCCTCTTGGGATTTCACTCGATTTCATTCGAACTAAGATTACATGGTTCAGTGAAAGTCTTTTGTGTTTTTCCTTGCTTGCATGGTTCATTTTGGTGTTTCAGAATTGGTTCTATTTCATTGAGTGAACTTGGATTGTGCATATCTCTTAAAATTTGTTTACATGCATCATGCCATCTTAAAGGAGAGAAAAACAAAAAATCTTTTGCATCATAGTAGTTAGCATTTATTGTTATTTGTTGCTATTAAAAGGAAAAAGAAAAAATTTCATTTCTTGTTATTAGCTGCATTAGGATCTTTGTTGTTTGTTGAGTGATCACTTCGTTTGTGTAAAAATCTCAACCCTCCTGTAGATAGAATTCATCGAATCAAATGATATAATTTTGGCATGTAGTTTGCATTTAAGAAGTTTTTGAGATATCACATACGGTAGGACCAAAAACTGAAACATAATCGAAGATAAACTTTAAAATGAACTCAATGAACATAACAACGCATTGGAACATAACGCAAATACTCTAGAGGTCTAGGTTAGAGACGTGTTCCGGCGTCTTTAAACCTGGTAGTTTATCGTCGAGTGGTTGGGTGATTCCTCCACGGTGAAACGATAGGTGCCAATACGGACTGTGCTCCCACGTACCGTCGAGTATATATTGGGAGACCCCTATAGGAATAAAGCCTTTATCCATAGGAAGCTGTGTCAGCCGCCCTACGATTCGCAATGCAGTGAACACAGCATTCACGAATATTGACCACCCGTACCCTAAAAAGTATTCTGTGGTTTTGCGAAAAGTTTGGCACACCTTCTACCTAGAATTCCAGAGCAGTCACTTTTGATCCTTTTCGGACTCCCTATACGAAAAGGTGCCTGTGAGCGTCTTGTCACTTCTTGCTCATTAAATATTCGAAGGAGACTAGAGTCATCTTTATCCTTTTCTCGACTCTTAAAAAATGAAAAGGTTAAGTTCAGTGTCTTAAAATTTATTGGCCACGATAACATCTACCCAATTAGCTTTCATTTCTGTTAGTTCGAAGTAGGAGTTATCTCGATAGACTTCTCAAGTTTCATCCTGGCAGAATTACCAGTTTCATCTTCTACCGAAACACCGGTGGTGAGTCTTCCTATGGTTCTAAGTATACAACCACTTAGTTCTCGTGCCCCAGGTGACGAGACTTACCAGTTTCATTGGAACCCTACGTGGGAACCTTTTGAGGACGGTATCCCTTTTTGGGACCATCCTTCTCCTCGTGGGTCAGTCCCACCAGTTTCGTCCGACATGGATGATTTGTCCCCGACAACGACCGATGAGTCTGTTGCAACGAGCGGTGAAATTCCCATCTCAACAGACCCTATACATGTTAGTAGTACGCCTACTACTACAAATTTACCACCGGGCTATAAAGCTTTAAGAGATGCTACGCCTTCTGGAACGCCGTTCGCAGGTCCCATTTGGTCATCACACACTTTTCCTACTACGGAGCCTTTTACTCCACCAAGTCGCAGTCTATCTGTTACCTCCGTCACAACCGCTCCAATGGTGTGTGTAGCCTCTTCGACTCCTATTTCCAGTCGTCCCTCAGCTTCTTTGTTTGGAGTCTTTGACCCCATGACAAATGTCCCAATACAGGAGCCATATGATCTATATTTGTCATCTCAACCAGTTGTTGAGGTATCGGTCCCATTGTCAATTGATTGGACCTCCACCTCTTTCCATGGTGGTCAAGTTTTATCTGCGCAATCTCCAGTACAACCCCCTCAAGACCAACCAGGGCAATCCTTTCATGGAAACCCTTTCGTTACTGCTGCTCCTTTTTCCTCTTCTTATATGCAACCTTCTGGTAACTCAGGTCAGTCGTCTTTTCAACAAGTCCAACCTGGTATCCAGCAGGGCTATCCCGTTGGACAAAGTGGTCAACAAACTATTAACCCAAACCAATCCAATGTCCAGTATAGTCCAATGTCTGGACAAGTTACTCAACCACTTGGTCAACCTACTGTCCAGTATTCACAACCCTCTGGGCAGGCTGGTCAGCCTCAAACACAGTTGGGCCAACCAACTGCCCAGTCTCCTCAACCATCTAGTCTGTTAGGACAACCTTCAACTGCGCAACAACAGTTCCAACAGGTAGGCCAACCTCAGTATCAGCAGGTACAACCTTCTGGACAGATCGGCCAACCTCACTATCAACAAGGTTTTCCTTCTGGCCAGATAGCCCAACCTATAGGACAGTCTATTGGCATTGCTCAATCCGGTCCGTGGCCCCAAATGGGACCCCAATACCCATCTGGTCTTCAAATGCAGGCTGGGTCTCAATCACAAACTTTTTATCCAACCCAGCCTGGTCCTCCAACTCAATTTGGAGCCCCACCACCGTATGGCTACCAACAACCTCAAGGGCAATTTTCATTTGCCCCGTACCAGAACTACCAGCAACCGTAAGTGAATCCCTCGCAAACTTATCAACAGCGATATGGCACACCTGCAGCATCATTTGGTAATCCTTATGCTGGGGGGCACTATACAAATCCCTATGGCCCATCCACTATGGGGCCAAATCCTTCCGGCCAAACTCTATGGGTGCAACCACCACCTGGTTGGAACCCTGGTGCTCCACCCTACCAACAGCCCCAGATGCCTTTCAATCCTCAATTACCATTCTTAGCGACTTTAGAATTACCGGATGTATCCAAATTAACCAATGATCCTATTCTTCATAATTCTTATTGGCCTCCAGTTCCAACTAAAATACCTGGTGACTGTCCAAAATTCGATGGTAAAGCCAACGAAGACCCACAAGCCCATGTTATGACCTATCATTTGTGGTGTTCATCTAATTCATGGCTTGACGATTCAATTCGGCTTCGCCTTTTTCAAAGGACTCTCACTGGCTCTGCCGCTAAGTGGTATATCGAACTTCATCGCGGGTCCTTTCAAGATTTCAATTCTTTGGCTATGGCATTTCTCACTCACTTCCAGTTACCCATTCGATACGAAACGGGTACGCACCTCCTCACTTCCTTAAGACAAACGACGGCTACGCATATCTCTGATCATATCCACGAATGGAGACGGCGTAGACGTATGATCAAATTTTGGATTCCCGACCAGCTTCTTACCGATTGGTTTACGACTTCGTTCATGCCTCCGATAGCTCGGGATATCGCCATGGGGGCGTGTGTCACTGAAGAGCAAGCTATTGCTCGCGCTCAGTACCTTGACTTGGTTTATTCTCAGTCAGGTACATTATATGATTATCTGCCTGATGTCCCAAGACAAGGAACATCTAAAGCCCCGCCAACACCCACTGTTGACGGTATCATTGGTTCGGTTAATTCATCCTCAAAGAAAAATTCGACGAACCCCGCAAAGCAAAAAACATCTGCTTCGAATGGACAACCTTCCCAGGCATCGCCTGGTTCGAATGTTACTTCTGAGGTTAATGCCGTCCAATCTAATACGGAAAACAAGGCTTCGAAAGAGAAGAAAAAAGGGAAAGCGAAAAATAAGCCGGAACAACCTAAGCAGGAAACCCCAAAACCTCAACCTGAGGACGGCACTAAACGCAAACCCAAATATCCTTGTCTTATTTGCGATGAAGATCACTTTACCAAGGATTGCCTGAGGCGGTCTGAAGTTAGTCGCTTGTTAAAAGGCACCTCTGGGACTTCGGCGGTGCTCAAAGAGCCCTTTCCCATCCAACACACTCAAAAAACTCAAATGGTGGCTGACCCTACTCAGCCTCCCTCTTCCTTTGGTTCTCAAGTTTTTATGGCTGGTACAATACCCATTAATATCAGTACTCGAACGAAAGACTATCCATCATCTACCGGGAAGGAGCCTGAGGTTCCCCCAAGTGCTCCCCCGTTCAGTTCAGGTCCGCTCCACATCAAGAGACCTACCACTGAAACGCCTCTTCGACCCCCTCCAAAAGGAGAACTCCGGAAATCCTCGTATAATCCGAATGCTCGTGCTGCACAGCACTACAACATCGTTGAGGACTTAGCACAGACTCTGTCGGCTATGTCCGCTTTAGAGGTTCTCCAGAGCTGCCCTTCTCAGAGAAAGTCCATGCTATCTGTCATTGGTGGCATAGACCCGGCCGACTCGGATTTAATAACTTTTGACTTAGAACGCCACACTCAAAGACTGCCTCCCCAAATCAACTTCCTCATACAGGTAATTATTGATTCCAAGACGATTCATCGTACAGTTATTGATGAAGGTGCCTCAACTTGCATCATGTCTGTTGCATGTTGGAAAGCTATTGGATCTCCGACGTTGAGCCAATCTCCCACTACCTTGGAAGCTTTTGATGGAAGAGCGTCCCGTCCTTACGGTATACTCCAACGTTTACCAATCTCTTTGGAAGGGAAAACAGTCGAGATGGAATTTGAAGTCGTTGATGCTACTCTAACCTACAACCTCCTTCTCGGACGTAGCTGGATATACGCAATGCAAGCTGTTGCTTCATCTTTCTTCCGAATCATCCGTTTCCCTCATCAAGGGAAGATCGTTACCATTGACCAGCTCTCCTTTTTTGCTTCTTCTTCCGAAGGCACTATCCCGTTCGTGGACCATACCTCCAAATTACCTAAGACTCTAGGAGCTAGACTTTTCAAAGATCCTGATCTTATGGGTGTTTTTCCACTCCCTCCTCTAAATGTCGCCTCTGTCAATATGATCGCTACTGGCTCTGATCCGTGGCTCGTACCCCCCACAGACCAAGTAGATTCCTGGGGCGACCAGATGCCATTGAGTCCTGCCGAGTTTAATTATGTTGAAATCATTGCTGCCTCGGCTCCCTCTTCTGCGCTTACTCCATCCTCAGGACTTCTAGATGAGGCTTCTTCGGATTCTCTAGGAGAAATATTCCTCTCCGACGAAGCTATTATTGAGACTATGTCTCTGGAGGAACCTCCCTGGTATAGTTCTCACCATCGTTCCTCATTTCTCCCTGCCTCGCAGCATTTTCTGACATGCCTCGAGCGGTTTGCTCCTTGTCTCCCATCACAAATCCTTCAAACGCCTATTCAAATTGATCAGGTTTTTTCTGAAGGAAATATGGCAAACATTACACGAACTCAACCCCTCGACATCTCTGTTAAACCCGGGATAGTCGAGCATCTTCACATCGGAATCACTTGTACTCCAGAGGAGATTCAACTTTATTCCGAACTTTTTCGCGAATTTCGTGATGTTTTCGCATGGTCCTATGAAGAAATGCCTGGCATTGATTCTAGTATCGTGATGCATGAAATAATCACGTACCCAGATGCTAAGCCTGTTCGTCAACGTCTACACCCCGTACACCCTCAGAAGGCTGCGGCGATTAAGGCCGAAGTAGAAAAGCTTCTTAACGCTGGTTTTATTTACCCTATTCCTCTTACCGATTAGGTTTCTAACATTGTCCCTGTAACTAAAAAACAAGGTACAATCCGGGTTTGTGTCGATTACCGTGATATAAACAAAGCCTGTCCTAAAGATAATTTTCCCACACCATTCATTGATCAGATCATTGACGAGTGTGCCGGTAGTGAAATCTATTCTTTTATGGACGGTTTCTCCAGTTATAACCAGATCAATATTGCTCCCGTTGATCAACACAAAACGGCCTTTATTTGCCCATGGGGGACTTTTGCCTATAAGAAGCTCCCTTTCGGTCTTAAAAATGCCGGTGCTACCTTCCAGCGCGCAATGTCTTATGCATTTCATGACATTCGGCATATTGTGCAACCTTATTTGGATGATCTTCCTGCTCATTCAGCTAAACGTCAGGACCACCCTAAACACCTTCACAAAATCTTTCTTCGCTGTCGGTACTACCGAATCCGGCTAAATCCCCACAAATGTGTCTTCTGCGTTGAATCTGGCAGACTTGTCGGTTTTATCGTTTCTAGAGAAGGCATCCGTTTGGATCCCCTTAAAGTCGAAGCTATCGTCAATCTCCCTCCCCCAACTTCTTTGCATCAGTTGCAGAGTTTGCAGGGGAAAGCCAATTTTTTACGCCGTTTTGTTCCCAACTATGCCGAGGTGGCTAAAGGTTTTACGCGATTACTGAAGCGTGATACCCCTTTCCATTGGGATGCTACAGCTCAGGAATCTTTTGAACGTCTCAAGAGTCTACTTGTTTCTGCTCCATTGCTTCGTCCTCCGAATTATTATCGCGACTACACATTGTATTTAGCCGCCGCCGATACCACTATCGGCATGGTTCTTGTTCAAACTGATGATGATAACACTGAACATGTTATTTATTATCTCAGCCACAACCTGCTAGACATGGAAACTCGATATGCTTATATCGAAAAGTTGGCACTAGCCGCAGTTTGTGCTGTACAACGCTTCCGTCATTATATTCTTTTGCGTACTACTACCGTGATTTCTGATTGCAACCCCATGACGTATATATTGTCACGCCATTTACTAGGGGGCAAATACTCAAAGTGGATTGTTATCCTCCAAGAGTTTGACTTGGAATTTACCACTGCCAAGTCTAAGAAATCCCTTGTGTTTGCTGAGTTAATTTGCTCTTTGCCATCTTCTTCCTCGACCTTTAGGAATTCTTCCCAATGTACCTATTACATTAGAAGGGAATACTATTCAAATGGGTGTCATGGTAGTCCAAGGTCCATTAGATTACAATTTACTCCTTGGACGAGACTATATTTATCGCATACGTGCTATTGTGTCCTCACTCTTCAGAGTGATGTGTTTTCCACATGAAGGAAGAACGATCAAAGTCGTAGACCAACTTTCCTTCCCCGGTTCACACTTCACATATAGTCATCTACCATTCCTAAATGGTCTTATTTCCACAGGAAATGCCCCAGCACCCACCCCGTCATTCTGATGACGGTAGCTCACCTGGGCGCATGACTGAAGCCCGGGGGGCATGCATCCTGCTTCAAAATCGAGTCTTTCCAAGTAAACCTTCATTCCATCCACTCCGTGAATGCCATGAAGCTTGGGGGGCATGTACCTCGATTTGTATGATCATGCTGGGGGCATGCAACAAAAAAAAAAATTTAACAAGCAAAGTTCTCCATGGTTCAAGCTTGTGTAAAAATGAACCTATACCTGATTTACATCCCGTGATTGCCTTTTATCCGCTAAATTCTGCTAGATGAGCCTTGGTTGTTTCATTCCATCGCCACCATCTTTTTGGCCGATCATATGCTTTCACTTCGTTGTTTTTCCTTTCCTGAGGAACCGCAACGATGAGTGGTTTTATTAGCCAGCCTCTTAACCTTTACATGTTTCGAGTAAGTTCCACCATTACCGGAACCAGTTGCTATCCTTTATACCACTCGTTCCTTCAGGACGAGTCGCCTTTACGCTCTTTTCTGACTCGTAAAATATGAAAAGATTGCCGAGTATTTTTCCTTTTTGACTCGTTAAAGAGAATAAAATTGGGGGTCCGCTTTCAGCTCTTTTCTGACCATTTAAAGAAGAAAAGATTGCCGAGTCGCTCCTCTTGACTCGTTAAATGGTAATAAGGGGCGGTCATTTTAAGTTCTTTTTGACGACCGTTAAAACATAAAAAGATTACCGGGTTTTTGTTGTTTCAAACTCGTTAATGGTTACGAAACGACGTGGTTTTGACCGCTTTTTTACTTTTTCGGGTCGAAATCACTAATTATGAAAAGTACTCCTCGGTCGTAAAAGATCGGGCGGTTCTTTCGGGTATTATTTTATACTTTTTCGGGCCCGAGAGACACAACTTTACGAAAAAGGACATCCCTGGAGTTTCCTTTTCTGCTGTCTTTTCAAACTCTCTAAACATGAAAAGACGCCGAGTTCTTCCTTTGTCAAACTCGTTAAAACTTAATGACATCGGATTTTGTCACAACACAAGCATATGCTATCCCCATCAAGCTTGTTAAAAATAACTGGGGTACTCGCCAGAAATGGCAGGGGGGAAAAGAAAATTTTTGAACCATAATTATTACCGTAACGGCAGTATGTCGCTCTTGAACATGGCACTTTTTGCTTTCGTGTCCGGGGTGGGGATATTTCATTTCATATCTTTCACTTGCTTCCATGGACTTGGGTACCCTATTTGACCTCTCATCCACTCATTGCCTCGTCATCATGACCTTTGATACATTGATGTCAAATACTGCCAATTCCGTTAATGTGCCGCCGATATGTTCAAGAGAAGTTGACCTCTGCAAAGAAACAACCTCCCTCTGATAGTTCGCACAATCTTGATTCACAACATTATCTCTCCGTCTCGTGTCGATGATGTGGAAAACATTATGGCCCACCTTCGATCAAGGTCACTTCCTGTCGACTTCAACTCATTATCCAGGAAGTTGATCTAGAGACTCCTTTCCGGTGCCTTGGAGCCTGCATGCCTCAATGGCAGGTTCTTCATGTTCGACGTGAGGTTTTCATCATTGGCCTCCGATCGAATGATTCTATAGGTGTTCGACTTTAGATCATTGATTCACACGCCGTAGATTGTACCTATAGTACCTTGAGGGCCATTGTCATTATGGGTGGTACCTCTCGCGTCTGTTAACAGTTTCCACTATTGACTGGTAATCAGACGATGTTCATGCATGTTCGACTTCAGCTCATATATTCACATGCTTGAACTTGTACTCTTGTTCGGGTCGAGAGGGAGTGCAAGACCCTGGATTGTGTCTGTTGTAATCCAGGCGTGATTCTTGATACTTGACTCATTCGCTGGATGGCTGCGACCATACCTGAGTCAATTCATTGATCCTAACCAGATGGCTGCGTCCATACTATGGGTCCAGATTATTTATGTACTCTCTTATGGATGGCTGCGACCATACCACGTACATCATGTAATTGAACTATCAGTCATTTCTCTTAATACAGATCCTCGGCGGCAGTAACTATATGTGCTCTTATGTGTTCTTATGTGTGTTCTTGTAAAGCATTTCACCCCTCTCCACCTCTCGGACTTCATGCTTTAGGGGGCATCTGTTACACAGTAATTTGTCACCATCCCTGTTACTCCTCTTGTCGTACCTTGGAGGACTCATCCCGAGAGTTATAAGAAGTGACAAAGTCTAAAAACACTTGCATTATGTTCCCCTGAGTATGTACTTCATGTTCCCTGAAGACACCTTCTGCAGATTATCCCTGAAAAGTGATCTTTTTCCATTGGCACAAGTCCACAGTATCTTACCTGCGCCAATCATGGAAATCCTCAAAAGAGGGCGCGACCATTGGCGCTCTGTCTTAGAGCAACATTCACACCAACCAAGTTTAGTCATGCTTTTTGCCTTAACACACGTCCGACTGTTGTTTCCTTCATTACATGGAGCTTTTCTGAGGATAAAAAATCAGCTTTATGTTGAGCTCTATCCTATCTCCATCTTTAATGGCTTTTGGGGATAATGTTAATCCACAAAAGGTGTTCCGGTTCATCGTATCCTCCTCCTTTCTTCATCTATATAAGCTTGTCATTATGCATTGGACAAGCTAGTGATAGTAGTGATAATCGTTAGTCATGGAGTGTTAGATGTTGAGTTCTTGAGTTCTTGGAGGAATGCTAGTGAGTGCTAGAGAGGTTATGCTGCCAGAGAGGAGATGCATTGCAAGACACATATAGTTACTCGCCCAGCCAGGAGAAGGGTCAACGTCAGAACAATGGTTGTAACTTTTCCTGTTTATTATTAATTGATGAGCGACTGCTATTATAGTTCCATTCTCATTGTCTATTATGGTGATGTGTTGATTTATTTCCTTTCTGACTGAAATATAGTTGTGCCTTGGTAGTTTTTATGTTGGTATCTGTTTCTTCCTTTGCATGTGCAGGTGATCGTTTATGATATGTTGGAGCGAGGGAGCGGGGATATCAACTCTGCTTCAATCATAGCGTTGGACTCCAGGTTGGTCTTCTTGATTCACCTTTGATGCATAACTATGAACTTGCGTAGCAGCGTGGTTTGATTGTGGCTAGTTCTGTTATAGGCTAGTGGGATCGCCTCTGTCCGCAGAGGGGATTTACCTGACCAACAATATGCATGCAAAGCCTTGAGGAGCCAGGAAAAGGTTAGAGACTTTGTGGTTGAGAGGGAGAGTGAATTACATCTCAACATGCAGCCCCAAAAGAAGCCTCAGAAGCAGTATCAGAAAGTTGTGGAGCAACCACAACTGGAGAAGCAGAGAGGCGACTGAGTGGAGGCAACCACTCAGGTAGAGACCTTCAATAGGGGGAATTTTGAGCCAAGTGGGCAGAGGGAGCACATACATCCATACCTCCTGATGAGAGGTGGGGCAATGTGAAGTGATAGTACCAAGAGGACAGAAACTGGGAAGGATCCATTGAGATGTTTTATCTCATGGATTGTACCTTGCTACGAGAACCCAAAGTACATAGTAGTAGGAGGAATCAATAATGAATGATGCAGTCAAAGATTAGAGTGACAAAGGCTAGAGCAGTCAGATACTAAAGAGAACAGGAGAAGGGTTGACTATAGTGTAGAAAGGTAGAGTTAGCAGAAGTGTAGAGTTTTCAATCAATGGAGGAAATAGCAGTCAGAGACTTTGGTGCTAGATGCATCATACTGATTTATGTTGGATGTTTTTTCAGTTTCAAGGGTTGTTGTAGCGACAACATTAGAGAGAAGTGTTGCATGCAGAACATTCCAAAGTTTTAGGATTGAGATACAATTGAATTCATTTCTTGTTGAGAGGGAGTGATAAAAATATCAACAAGAAATGTTAAAAATAACATCTATAAATTCTAATTTAATTTGTCCTTGAATTAAATTGTAATTCTTTTCTCGTAGAAATTTGTAATAGTTAACTAAGTTAAGTTTACTTAGTTAGCTTAGGAAATTTGAGTTGGAAGTCTATCTGGAGTCATGTAAGTGTGATCCCTAAGTTTTAGAAGTCCAGATTGAGTTTATTGTAGTTGTAATTAAATAACTCAATTTCACTGAGTTATAGGAAGTTAAACTAGTTCTAACTATACTAGTAGAGGACTAGTAATGAGTTGGTGCATCCTCAGTGCTACTCCAACTAACTAAAGATTCTCTCAAGAATAACTCACGCATGTCATTTTAGAGGAAGACCCAATTGAGACTAGAGTGCAGGGACAATGTACTATCAATTGTATAATTTTCTAAGTTGTACAGATGGTGCATGCAATTAGTTGAAGACCTAAGACTAGATTGCGTAGTTATGGAAGAAGGATTTCCTCATTAAATAGAGGCTAATTATTCTAGGATTTGTGCAAGGAAACAGGGGATTGGAAGGTAGCATAAATTGGCTAAGTGTTGGCTAAGAGAGGGTTTGTGAGACAGAGAGTTGAGCATACTTGTGCGGTAATTGTTCTAGTGAGAACAAGATTTGTATTTTCACTCATATTTCTGATTAATGCAATACAGATAGGCTAGGTTTTGAGTAGTGGATTTCCCCAGAGAACTTATTTGTGTTATGTGCCAATGATTTGTCTTCCTCTTTCTTTATTGTTTTCATCGATCTATTGGCTTCCGTTGGTTGAAAGTAGAAGTAGATTTGTCTTGTGTTTTAGTACATTACATGAGTTGTGAATCTACAAGAAAATCTACATGGTATCAATCCTAGATTTGTAGAAATTTTCTACATTCAATCTTTGTTGATCACTGCATACCTACAACTCATAGGAGGGCCCCCTGGGAGTTGTAAGATTTCATTTTCATTTCTAGTTAATATTTCATTTTTTTATTTCAGTTTTGTAGTATTATATTGTCACAACTAATATTTTAGTTTTGATTTTCAGTGAATGCTTATGACAGTGAGAACAAAGTTTGTAACAAGGTTTGTTGAGGATTTCTTTCATAGGTTTAATCATTTCATTGTGTGGAGGATGAAGAAAATAAATCAAAAGGAATCTATTATGCACATGTAATTTTCGATCAATTAGAAGTATAATTTCTTTCAAGGCTTTATTATTGTGATTTAGATTTTCTAGTGTGATATTTTAATTCTGCACTTAAGATTTAATTTCATTTCTTTCAGTGAGAAGTAGATCTAGATTTGCTGGTGTGATATTTATTTATGAAATTTTAAATTAGCTTTCTTTTCTACAAGCGTAAAGAGAATTTGGATTTTACTTATGCAGTTCAATTTAACTTTATTTTTGTCAGTGTGATATTTTTCTTTCTTGCAAGAGTGACAATTTCTTAGATAAAACATGTGCATGAAAACATCATAATTTCAATTACAAAATTTACCCACATAATAAAGAATCCTAGCATAATTGGTGCACATACATTTCATCAATTTCCAAGCCCTGGTTGATAATTTATGCATTAGTTTAAACTCAATTAAATTACCAAACAATGACACTATGACAAAGAGAGAGACCAAAGAGAGAAGGACATCTGGTAGGGGATGGAGAATGGGCCACCCACACAACACACATCCTTAAAGAATTATGTACAATGTACAAATGATATGAACATGTCCCATGCTCACGATCAACATGGTAGCTCATGCATGGGGAAGTAAAAATCTACATCACTCACAATAGAAAAAATGTTCTTAAAGTAGCATGCCCTTCGAAATTGATAGGACTAATGGTGGTTATTATTGATTTTCCATGGAATAACAACCAATCTTAGTGTCCTTCCATGAAAATAGGAAAATGCAATGGTCGTGAGGTGGCACCTACTTGTTGATGGGGTTAAATGCACCACTTATAGTCTTAAAGGGATCTCTTCGGTATGATGCCCCAACTAAGTTTCACATTGTTTGGGATGAGAGTCCCATTTGGTTTATTGACCCACATACCAACTTATCTTTTGTGAGTGATAAATTTTGGATGAATGAGATATGAAAGAGAAACCCAAATTAATCCCTTGATGGAATGCAAGTAAACACAACTTTAATGAAAATAATTTAAAGGAATTTGTACACAAAATGTTACAATAGATTCATAATAGGCATGAATCTTAAAGAAAGAGTGACAACAATCTCTAATTAAGATCCATAATGGCTAATGCATACTAGTTATCAATTGTGAAACAACTTAAAATCAACAGCCAACATAAACACGTGATATCATCAACAACAAATTCTTAGAAGGATAAGAGTTTTTAATTAAAAAAATAGTTCATTAACATGCCACAAATGTACATAAATCATATACTAATGAACAACAATAAAGAATAGTCTTACAACAGTTGATAACATATGACAGAAAATCCTTATTGTGGCCCTTCAGACTTCTAAGTATTAGAGCTAAAAATCTAATGCAAAATCACAAAGTATCTTCAAGAATCCTGTTGTGGGGAAAAGTATCCGACTCGGATGACCCTATCCCTACTCTAAGGGTGACAGTCCTTAGCAACAACTGAAAGTAAAGCTTTAATGTTTTCCTTTATGAAAGTACAGAGAGAAGGAAGAAAAGATTAACCAACCGGTGTCTTTCGCTTTTGTCGATCCTTATCCTCTCTCTTTGTCTCTTGTTCCCAGCTCCTTGCTCCCTTTGCCGGTCCAGCTACACACAGATCCTGCACAACAGAGAGAAGAAGACTACAAGATACATGTACTCATAACTGATGCATGGATTAGAATGAATCAAATATACAAGTAAATACAATACATCAATGCAATACAAGTATATAGGAGAACATTCAAAGCTTTATTGATAAAAGTAACAGGGTTCTGAGAAGGTTACAACCATCAATGGCTCCAATCCAGCAGCACCTCCCCAGCAGCAAGAAATCTCCTCTTCACCTCTATAAAAGCAATCACCCAATAGCTCTAACTGTAAACCAACAACACTTCCTTGCTTTGCACAAAATTCCCTCCTCCTTAGACCTCATAGAAGAGCTCTATATATAGGAGAGAAGAAGAAAGGATGAGTCAGCTTGAGACTGACATAAAGCTGCCTTGTGTCCTCTCCCTCTTCAGTTAAACTTCAGTTCTTGAGTCCACTTGGAGATCCTTGCTTACACATGGAGATCAAGTACCTCTTACTCATCACAGGGCGAATCCCTTGAACCAAGTGTCAGTTTGGAAGCTTCCTGGGCAATTGACACCTTGCAGAATGACTGTGCCACTTGGCCAATCTCGCCCAGCGCAGGTAGCCTTCATTAGATTTGACTTTCAGCGCAGGTACAAGGAGGAGCAGTTGCATTCCAGCGCAGATGCTCAGTGGAGCAGCTGACATGATCCAAAAATAGCCTGTTTTTGAGTGTTTTCAGGTGGAGAACTGATGGGAAGTGCTGTGGTTTGCTGACCTTGTTCTTCTAGGGGTAAGAACAACATGTTTAGGGACTGAGGATCCCTGTAATTATTGACATTTCATGCTCCATGTTACGAGGCACAAAAATGTCTATAACAGTTGCCCCCTAAAGTATGAGGCTGTTTATCGGGTGAAATGCTTTATCCAGAGGGTCCGAAGTTCATTCAAGTGCTGAGAGGTGCCCTGTAATACAATACAATACAATACATTATTTTTCATTCTGTTTTCATGATCTAGCTGAGGCGGGCATTCCCATGCTCAGCTTTATAAATACATTTTGGTACATAGAACAGACGATCGTCTGATGGTAGACTGATAATTTTCTGCTGAAATTATCATCCTTTGAGTAGGATGATCATCTGCTGCAATGATGTACATGACAAATGCTTTTATATTTCCTGAATATGTATCGCAGCCCGGATGGATGAAACTAGATCCGGGGTCTTCAAACTCGTTCGATCTTCACTTTAAGTACAAGTCGATCCATGTGAGAATTTCGCTGAAGTCGAACATGGAAAGACATCGCTTGATTACCGGTCAATGATGAAAACCGTTAACAAGCGCGAGAGGAATCACCGATAATGATAATGACCCTCAAGGTACTGCAGTACAATTTACGTGGCGTGAATAAAGGACTTGGCGTCGAACGCCACGCAAAATCTTCTGGTCGAAGGTCATTGATGTATACCTGTCGCCGGAAGTGAGAAACTTGCCGTTGAGGCATGCAAGCTTCAAAGTACTGATGGGGTTGTTCCTAGATCAACTTCTTGGATAATGAGCTGAAGTCGACAAGAAGCGATCCGTCAAAGGAGGGCCTTAATGAATCCCACATCAATGACACGGAACGGAGCTAATGATTTTAGTGGAGGTGAAAACAAACTGTGACATATGATTCAGGGTGGCGATCATGAATGGATGAAGGATAATGTATGGCAGTGGATGGGACACGGTTGACACTTTCAGAATGACCTCTCTTGAACATATAACGACACTGATGTGATGGATCGGTAGCATTACCCCAAAATGTGGATGGTTTGGCGAAGACCATGGTGATGAGACCGGTGAATGAAACAACCCAACCCGATGTGATACGGAAGAAAAGTGTCATGTTCAAGAGCGACTTGCTACCATTAAGCTTTGATGTTCTCCCAATTTTTCCCCAGTCATTTCTGACCAGTACCTCTTTATTTTTGTCAAGCTTGAGGAGGATAACATATGCTTGTTCTATAACCTGCCCTTCGGGCAAGCCCATCGCTATGATTTAACGAGCTTAGCGATAGGGAAACTCATTCTCGTCTAAAGACAAGTTTGTCGCTATTTAATGAATTTAACGAGTCTAACGACAAGGATAACTCGGTCCTTTTCATTTTTAGAGAGTCTGAAAAGGTACATAAAGTCAACTCCAAAATTCCTTTTTCTAATCCCTTAAGTCCGAAAAAGTATAAAACAATACAGAAGGGATGGGTGTTCGGTACTTTTAACGAGCCGAACAAAACAAGCGCTCGATCTTTTTGTGCAATAATCCCTCAGGTCCAAAAAGATTAAAATCTAGAGGAGGGATAGCTCTTCCGGTCGCTTTAACGAGCTGGAAGGCCAAAACTCGGCAAACTTTTCATATTTTATGAGTCAGTGAAAAGAGCTCAAAGAAGACTCATCTTTTGAGGAACGAGTGATAAACAGGGATAGCAACTTATTCCAGGTACAAGTTGGAATTTTCCAATCACGGTAGTGTCACAAGGATGGCTAGGTGAAATCACTCTTTGCAGCTGTTCCTCAAAATGGGTAAACACACATATGGGGGTGAACGACCGGCCAAATGAGATGGAGGTGATGGATGAAAACACGACCAAGGCTTTTAAGGCTGATAAATTTACGATCGCAATGGTTATTTACCGAGATAGGTTCATTTTTTAATGAGCTTGAACTCTGGTGGAAACTTTTGCTCACACTTTTCTATTTTTTAACGAGCATAAATTCCGTGGTAAAACTGCTCGATTCATGGTCAAATTTGATTTTTTACTTTTACTAGCTTTTCTCTTTTCAAATGTAGTACTTCACATTCAATTGCTGCAACAAACTTTGTTAGAAATGGACAATATTTGCATGAAAAGGAGATTATAACCCTAATATTTAACTTTAAACTGTGTAAAAAGTCATAAAAAGGTGTTTTTACCTCTCATTTACCATTTCATTTGCATTTTTTCTTGTTGGAGCTCTGGAGGTGCCTCTTCTTCCTTGATTTTCACCAGCTGATTCCGGGAGATTCTGTGGACGATTTTCGGTGCCGTTTGGACCAGGTAGGAGCTAAACCTTAGCCCTTCACTTTCATGGTTTCCTTTTTCAGTTTCATGCACATTTTTCAGGGTTTCAGAGCCCCAGGGGTTTCATCAGGGCGCCCTGGCATCAGCGCAGGTTCTCCTTTCGAAACTTGCGCTGTATTTCAGGTGGTCTTAAGGCAGACTGCCTCTCAGCGCAAGGGGGAGACTCTCTGCCTGCGCTGGGCCTAGAAAACTGATCCTACATGCGTTTTTTGATGATTTTTCACCAGTTTTTCATCAAAATTAGGAACTTACTCCTTCTCTTGTTTGCTTGCAGGGAACTTTGAACAAAATGTCACTTACATGGCGAGAACGAGAACATGAAGCAGAGGACATGGTTGCACTCCATGACCCGGTCACGGTGAGCGCGCTTCGGAACTGTGGCCTACTGAAGTTCTTCCGTATCTCTAGCATGAGAGCACAGATTTCTTTACTGCAGTATATGCTTGATGCTTGGGATCCTGTTAACCAAGTATTCCAGATTAGGGGGAAAACTATCCCCTTGACCATAGAGGACATGTACTTCTTGACTGGGTTGTCAAGGCGGGGTGCCCCCATTTCTTTGTCAGGTACGGCTCGAGGGACTACTTCCACCAGAGACTATATCCGTCAGTATTGCCGGGAAGGTTCACAGCCGAGCAAAGACGGCAAGATCAATATCCGTGACATCACTGACAGGTCTCTTAGGTCCATTCTGTTTACTATTGGTAGGATGGCCGGTAGCGCAGCTTTACATGTTGCCAACAGATCTTACATGCAGTACGCTTTGGAGTGTCTCCAACCGAAAGTGTTTAACTGGTGTGATGCAGTACTTGTTCAGATGAAAGGTCAATTGACCAAGGTAAAGGACGGGAGGCTCAAGAACTTTGGTTTTGGTTCTATTCTGACTGCCTTTGCCTTGGAGAAAATCCCATTGATGCAGCCTCAGTACATCATACTTGAATTGCCTTCTCCGACCGAGCCACGCATGCAGAGGTGGGTTGACCACATGTCCCGACATGCTGGTCAACCTCAGATTACTTTCACTGAGGCCTTCTTTAGGTGGTTCGAGCGTCAGGAGATGGCGTTTTCTGAGTATCCATATGTGGGTATGGACTACCGAGGTGATCCGGACTTGGTGCTACCGGATGGCGAGCAATGGGGCACTATTGGTAAAATCTCTGACCATGTTACTGTTTATTGTTTTTACTCATGATGTTACTGTGAAAAACTGATCAAACTCTTGGGTGCATGCAGATGTTGGTCCTGTTCATCCAGTAGCTCATCCACGATCGCCAGTTGCTGCCCCAGCAGTAGAGCCTGCTAGGCGAGTTGTTATTCGCGACCTTGGTGATACTGAGATACTTGCAGCTGTGCAGGAGCAGGTTGAGAGCCTTACTCGTGGTCTTCCGGATGTACAGATTGACGAGTTACCTTTACAGTTGCAGCGGCACACTATTGGCGTGCCTAGACGATGGACTCGTCTCTTGCGCATGATAGCACAGACCGTGACGTACTTTCATGAGCACCACTAGGCTAGGGTGCCCCCTAGCATCTTTTTGAGTTCTAGGTCATACGACCAATTTTGTTTTGATTACAGCACATCATGTACAAACTATAAACAGCTTTATATATTTTGATTTTCGGGGTTTATTCTGGTTTATTTGCGATCCACTTGCATAGCACCGATGCATCTCTTTTTATATATGTCGTAAATGTCTATCTAATACATAGTTTGCTAATGAATCTGTTAATGTGTTCAAGTTTCTGGAAATATGTTGGTATTGAATTGAATCAAACTCTCTTTCCAAAATCTTAACCCTCAGAAACATTCGATAAATAGCTGGATTGCGGACTAAATATATACCAGTGAGTTGTAGTATCACAAGCTGTGAGTCTAGCCTAACAATTAGTCGGCGTATACCATGAGCGATGGTATCAGAGAGGAGTTCAATCAACGCGCTATACTCAGCGATGTTCTTCGTTGACTGCCCAATACACACCCCTCTGAGACTCACTAACTCGCTGCTTGGATCAAAAATGGCCCAGGCTACGGAGGACAAATTCCACGTACTACGACTCGCTCCGTCGGCATATCCTACATATGTCTCAGAAAAATTCAACATCTGCAACAAACGAGAAGGGTGGATTACTAAACCGAAACAAACACTTTAGCGAAAACAAAATACAATAAAAGCACTCAGGTTACTATTCAGGCATAGTAACGCTTGAGGTACAACCCGTTGCGGGGTTGCGCCAGTGGTATCCCGTCATAATCCATTAACTCGTAGGCTCCTTTTGCTAACACCCTTTTAAAAATATAGGGACCCATCCATAAGGACTTAAATTTTCCTGCTCCTAATTTGTCGGATTCTTGGTCGTAAAGCAAAACCAAGTCACCTTCAGAGAAGATACGAGGTTTGACATTCTTGTCGAACTGCGCCTTGACTCGTTTCTTATGGGCTTCGTTTTCCAAATCGGCGTCACGACGGTTTTCATCCAACTGGATCAATTCCAAGAAACGAGCCTCTTCTTCTGAGGTTCCGGGGAGGAGGTCAATTGCGAGTTTAAGAGACGAAATTTCGCACTGGATCGGTAAGACTGCCTCCAGGCCATACACCAATTGGAATGGTGTGAACCCAGTGGCGTTTTTTACCGAGGTTCGGTAAGCCCACAATGCTGAGTACAGGAGTAGGTGCCATCTTCTTTTGTGAACCCCGATCATCCTTTGCAACATACGCTTCAGGACTTTGTTGATTGCCTCAACTTGTCCGTTGGCTTGTGGATAATATGGGGTAGAGCTGTCGTGCGATAGCCCTAATTTGGCAGCTAACTCTACCATCATGTGATTGCGAAAATGCGATCCATGATCTGTCACTATAGCCTGCGGAACGCCGAACCTGGCGACTACATGATTAAAAAAGAAAAGGGCAGCTGTTTCACCAGTGTTATCCAATGTAGGCATCGCCTCGGCCCATTTGGTAAAATAGTCAACAGTGACTATAATATACCCATGCCCCCCGGTCGAGGTGGGGTTACATTGCATGAAATCGATGCCCCACTTGGCGAAAGGCCCAACAGCAACTATAGGCTGCAACGGTGCGGGCGGTCTCCTGGTTTTGCTATCAAAGATCTGACACGCATGACAACTTCTGACAGCTATTATGCAATCTTTAAACATAGTTGGCCAGAAATATCCTGCTCGTAAGATTCTTTGTGCTGTTGCATATCCAGATTGATGCCCCCCGCACGCGCCTGAATGACAATCATTCAGGGCTTTCTCGGCCTCCTCATGGGTAAGGCACCTTCTCAGAACTGTATCGACACCACGACGGTAAAGTGTATCACCGACGATCATGTAGTCTTTAGATTGGTATCGTATACGCTTCTGTTCCGAGTGTGAGGTATTAGGCCTAAATTTTTGGGTTTGGAGATAAACAATGATGTCTCCATACCACTCATCGCTTACTGATATCAGAAACAAATTTTCATCCACGATTGACTCTTCTGATGTTTCATCGTTGGACGACGATGGGAGATCGCATAATAATTCCGCGAAAACTAGAGCTTTCTTCGATTTGGATTTTACAAAATCCAGAACAAACTCTTGAAGGATCGCTATCCATTTTGAATATTTGCCCCCAAGCAACTGTCGCGACAGTATATACGTCATGGGGTTGCAATCTGACAGAATAGTAGTTTTCCTAAAAAGGACATAATGTCGAAACCTTTGAATCGCTTGAACAGCAGCAAGCGCTAGTTTTTCAACATAGCAATATTTACTTTTTGTGTCATTTAAGTTTTTACTTAAATAATAAATAGGATGTTCAATTCCATCGACTTCTTGCACTAAGACCATCGCAATGGTCGTATCTGCTGCAGCTAGATACAGGTTAAAATCTCTTTGATAGTCTGGGGCGTACATTAATGATGCTCTTACTAGGGAATCTTTCAGAGCGTCAAAGGAAGCTTGCGCAACCTGGTCCCAGACAAAAGGTACATCTTTTTTCAAAAGATGAGTATAACCTTTGGCAAGTTCTGCGTAATTTGGAATGAACCTCCTCAGAAAGTTTGCTTTCCCTTGGAGTTTCTGAATCTGAAGCAAATTTGAAGGTGGAGGCAAATTAATGATTGCCTGAACCTTACAGGGGTCGAGACGAATCCCATCCTTAGAGACTACAAAGCCAAGTAAACGACCAGAACCGACGCAAAACACACACTTGTGCGGATTGAGTCTTATCTTGTAGTGTCGGCAACGTAGAAATATCGCTCTCAAATGCCGCGGATGATCAGTCCGCTTCCGCGAATGAGCCGGAAGATCGTCGAGGTAAGGTTGAACGATGTTCTTGATGTCATGGAAGGCATAATTCATTGCCCTCTGAAACGTCGCCCCTGCGTTCTTCAAACCAAAGGGTAATTTTCGATAAGCGAATGTGCCCCACGGACAAATAAATGCAGTCTTAGACTGGTCCTGTGGGCGGATATTTATTTGATTATACCCGGAAAATCCATCCATAAAGGAAAAGATTTCACATCCGGCGCATTCATCAATTATCTGGTCGATGAAGGGTGTAGGGTAGTTGTCCTTTGGACAAGCTTGGTTTACATCCCTATAGTCGACGCACACTCTTATCGTCCCTTGTTTTTTCATAACAGGGACAATATTCGATACCCAATCGGTTAGAGGAACCGGGTAGATGAATCCAGCATGGAGAAGTTTTTCAACTTCTGCCTTAATGGCAGCGGCTTTCTTGGGGTGCACCTGCCGAAGCCGTTGTCTTACTGGTTTGACATCAGGATACATTTTAATCTCATGTTCAACTATGCTCGAGTCAATGCCTGGCATTTCATCATATGACCATGCAAAGACATCTCTAAATTCGCGAAAGAGAGCACCATATATTTCCAGTTCTGAAGGGGAACAACTTTTGCCGACATGAATATTCTCTACAACATCAGGTTTTGTCGAGATGTTTATGGCTACGGTCTCTTCAATATTGGATAGGTTTCGCTCTGAATCCACCGTATTTACAGTATTTATTAGGAATTCAAACACTGAAGGGTGATATAGGTCGTGTTGAGTTTCTTCTTCACACTCTGGAAGAAGGGAACGATGGTGGTGATCATTCCATGGTGCCCCCTCAATCATCATTGATTGTAAGATTCCTTCGTCAGTCCCATGAACTTTTGACCATGGATCTAATGGGGTACCATATTCTCCAAACCTATCTACCCAAACGCTTGACGAGCGTTGATTTGAGCTCGCCTCCCATGCCTGAAACATTGATTGCTACAATATTTCTATAGGGCTAGGTGGCAAAACCACTTGATAATCCATGACGACTTTGTCTCCTGCGACCTTCGAAGAAGATACCATGTTGCATGTTGCTACAAACGGGATATCCCCTACATGAGAAGGAGGTGGCAACGCGAAAGTTCCCATCATTGTGGGATCTTTTAGCAAGCCTACTCCGATATCTTGCACTGAATGGTCGCTCCCATGGATCATGGGAATGCTTCCAGTAACTTGTGAACCATTAGGGAGGAAATTCTGTTGGTCGACGATCGTAATCCCTCCTTCAAACGGGAATGCGATCTTCCTAAAATATGTCGACACTACAGCTACCATGGCATATATCCATGGTCTTCCCAGTAGGATGTTATAGTCAAGATTGCCATCAATGACTTCAACATCAATTTCCACTGTTTTTCCTCCTAGTTCAACCTTAAAGTTATTTAGGATACCGTACGGAGTGTACGTCCTACCGTCAAATGCTTTCAATGTCGTCGAAGATCGCGACAAGGTTGGAGATCCAAGAGTTTTCCAGCAACTCATCGACATGATACATGTCGATGCTCCCTCATCAATAATCGTTCTATGAACTGTTTTGTTGAGTGCTTTCACTTGAATAAGGAAAGCTAGTTGCACTGGTAACCGAGGATCATATCCTCTGTGATCAAAGGATACAAGATTGGAATCTTTAGGATCCACTCCACCAATTGCTGATAACAATGCCTGCCTTTGGGATGGACAATTTTGCAGTACCTCAAGAGTCGACATAGCAGATGGCGATTGGGCCAAATCTTCCACTATGTTATAATGCTGCGCCGCTCTGGCGCGAGGATTAAATGTCGACTTGTGTACTACTCCCTTAGGTGGCTTTATTGTTAATTCATGCGTGAGGGGGGGTACAGCTTCTGCCGAAGTTGTTGTCGAACTACTGGGTTGATCTTTCCCTTTGTCGTTCGACACCGGCGGATTCCCATAATCTTTATTCCTGGTCGAGATCAAAGCATCATTCTGCTTAGAAACCGACAACATAAGCACTTGTGACGGGGAAGCATTTCCACTATCAACCATATTTTGACCTGGGGTGGGAAATGGATCAGTCAACACAGCTGAAGTCTGGGAACTTTTAAAGAACCTCTTTAACTCAGCTTTGAACGGACAGTTGTTTGTCGAATGATCCTCATCGCATATATGACATGGATAATTTTGTTTCCCTTGCCCAGGAGGGTTCGAAGAAGTTTTTTGAGGGGATGAGTCACCCTGTTTCTTCTTCTTCCCTTTGTTTTGTTTCTTCTTGCTTCCTGGTTGATTGGAGTTTTTGCCTTTATCCATAGATACAGCATTCACCTCCGAAGCAAGAATCTCTTGATTTGCTTTTTGATTCGAAGTCTTACGGGCTTTCTTATTTGAATCCTTTGTCGACTTAGCGTTTGCAGTTCCAATCACGCCATCACCGGCATGAGAGTCACTATTCGATCCGGGAGGAGGAGGGATTGAAAATTCCGGTCTGGGGGCGTCAGGTATCTTATCATAGAGCGTGCCCGACTGAGTATATACTAAGTCCAAATATTGAGCACGAGCAATAACCTGCTCCTCTGTTACGACGCTTCCCTTGGCCACATCTTCTGTTATAGCAGGAAGGAGCGACTTTATAAACCACTCAGCTAATAGCTGATCTGGAACATAGGTCTTTACCATTCTGCGACGACGACGCCACTCATGTATATGATCTGATATATGTGTGGCCGTTGTCTGCTTGAAATTGGTCAAGATCTCTGTTCCAGTTTCGTACCTTATAGGTAACTGAAAGTGTGTTAAGAAAGTCGTGGCTAGGGAACTAAAATTGTCGAAAGAGGCTCTAGGTAATTCAATATACCATTTAGCCGCCGGACCAGTCAATGTCCTCTGGAAAAGGCGAAGCCTTATCGAATCATCATTCAAGGTATTCGACGAACACCACAGATGGAATGTCATCACATGATTCGACGGGTCTTCGCCAGGATTTCCATTGAATTTAGGAATGTCCGAAGGAAGCTTGTGAGGAATCGCTGGCCACCAATGGGCATAGGCGATTGGATCGTTCATCAATCGATGTAAATCTGGTAATTCTAGAGTTGCCACGAATGGCAACTGCTGACTCAGGTTTGGCGAGGCGTACCCAGGATACGATGGAATCGCCTGAGCAGTAGGCCTTTGCATACCAGCATAATGCAACTGATGTTGATATGACTGATAGGGCTGGTGGGCTTGGCCACTGTAAAGTGGTTGATTTAACCCGTTCTGAATATAGGGTTGCCCACTATTCGCAAAGATCTGTTGTTCAGATCCCTGGTACACCTGTTGAAACTGAGGTTGTTGGTATTGCACCATCCATGGTTGCGAAGCCATGTTTTGCTGTGCGATACTAACCGACGGACCAAGATGCGGGGTTATGGTTCCCGTTTGTGTCTGTGTCGTCCCGACAGTTGGCGATTGTGGTTGTGTTGCAGGTTCAATGGGCTGTTGCATTACAACTTGGGGTTGACATACAACAGGCATCGATTGAACTTGCGACACGGTTACAATCGCTGGCGTCGTCGAGATACTAGACATAGGTACACACTGTTGCATGGAATATACAACTCTTGGTTGTTGGGGTAACATAGGTACCCAACCACTCGTCGTTACTTCAGTCAAACCTGAATGTTGTTGAAAACTGCCGTATGGGTATCCCTCCGGAAGGGGAAGTGAAAGGGCATATTGCCCCTCATATGGTAACAATCCGGAACTCAAGGGTATAGATTGCCTTTGAGGACTGGATGGCCCAAACTGATTTCCAAAGGGATCAATTTGTCTAGTTTCAACATAAGAATTACCGGGCATTATACCGGAAGAACAAACTGGAACAGACCAAGTTGTCGTAATAGTCCCTGGGTGGACTCCTTCTAGCTGATGAGAGCTAGTCGGGACAGCTGGTATGCCGGCAAACATCGTTGGAGTGACAGCAGGAGTTTCTGCTGTCGCTGTGTCATTTGGCACAGTCCTAGATGTCGACGGTTGTTCAGACATTTTATGTCTATCCAGCAAACTGCCTAACGATTCTACGGGAACTTCCTGTGGCGATGGACAAACTTCTGATGCAGAAGGAAAAAGAGTGGTGCCTACTCCAAAATGAGTTGGAGTATTTGCTTGCTGGTCCTCTACGATTTCCTCTATTGTGATCAGACCAGGAGGAAGAGGAAGACCGTCAGGTCCGTAAAAGATTTCTGGTGCCGAAGAAGGGGTTGCTTCGACAGCGACAGTTGTTTGAACAACAAGACTCTGTGGACCGGTTTCAGATGGAACTGGTTCAGTTATGCAAGTACTTGTCTTCAGACTAGGATCAGTACAACTGTCCCTCTGTTGCTGTTGAACTTCTTCAATAGAGGCAGGGATTCCAGAAATATTAGGAGTGACCAGAATCTCAGATGTTGTCGGAACTGTTGTTCTAACTTTAATGGGAGATTTCGACCCGGTCAAGCGAGTTCGCTTTGTCCGTACTACTCTCGATTCCGGAGACAAAGACGGTTGACTCGCGAGTCTCCTCGAACGACGGAGTTTTAATTGACTTTCCTCCACGGTTGCGGATTACTTGATCAACTAAAATACAAAAAGGGGAATTATGTTTCCGTATTGAATGAATTTTATTAGACGCTTTTAGACACAACTTTGCTTTTTCATGTTTTAAGAGTCGAGAAAAAGCTAAAGATGACTCTAGTCGCCTTCGATGTATTAACGAGCCCGAAGTGACAAATGCTCGGTTGGACCTTTTCAGTTATAGAGTTTGAAAAGGGCCAAAAGAAACTGCTCTGGAGATCTAGGCAGAGGGTGTGCCAAACCTCTCGCGAAACCACAGAATACGTTTTACGGTACGGGTGGTCGATCTTCGTGAATGCTGTGTTCACTGCATTGCGATTAGTAGGGCGGCCGACACGGCTTCCTAAGGATAAAGGATAAATGCCTATAGGGGTCTCCCAATATACGCGACGGTACACGGGAGCACAAGTCCGTATTAGTGCTATCGTCCCTCGGGAGGAATCACCCACCTTCGTAGAGATCGACAGTCACTACGTTTAACGACGCCGGAACACGTCTCTACCTAGACCTCTATTGTGAGCGTTATGTTACAATGCGTTTTTAGATTCATTCAATATATTTTAAGTTGATCTTGTTTAGCAGTTTGTCTTTCAGGATCACCACGAGATGTATTGGTACAAATTCCTAAATGCAGCTAAAATGATAAGCAAGCTTTATAATCTTTTTAGCTTTGAAAATCCTAACTACTGAGGGGAGAGAAAAACATTATCTTTCCACACAGAGCACCAAGCACAAACTAATGCACTTTCTCCTAGATCAGTCACGCAAACTTATCAAAATATGCAAATGCAAGATGCATGTATTTCTTTTCTTTTCCCTTAATGTTGATGTAGACAAAAAAGGAAATTGTCGTATAATTTTCGAATTCAATTTGAAGCGTAAACAAACAAGTTTTGTCTAAAATGAAAAGACGCTTTACAAGCACTTGTTTTGACACTAAAAATGTATGAATTCAAACCATAAAATGAAAAACAAACAAACTCAAACAGCCATGAACAGTAATAAAACTAGCTCTTAAGATCACAAAGACACTTTTACAGTTCAGGATTTAAGAGGTCACAGCTATACTGGTTTGCTTTTCACAATGGGAAACTGTAACTGAAACAAGAAATACTGAAAGAACAATCACAGTTTCATCACACAACTGAGGCGGAATAATGTCAAGGAAAGTTGGTTTACAGCAAGTACAATGACAAGCAATTAGCAGCAAAAATCAGTGAAAACAGGGCTAAGACACAGTGGGAAACCTCAGGAAGACATAGCCTAACTGGGTCAGCGCAGGCTCTGGTCTGTCAAATTGACTCTCAGCGCAGTTCCCGAAGGGAGTACCTGCGCTGGAATGCAGAATGCCCGTGGACAGCCTGCACTGAGACACGAGAGTTGCGTTTACAAGGATTTCCGGGTCACAAAAAGCTCAAAAATGCACTGTTTTTGCTGAAATAAAAAGCTATAGGTCAAGTACAAGCTAAGGGATGATCAAGAGGATGAAAAGATATCACAAAGAGTACAAGAGTCTTTTGTAGATCAGCTCTTCAAATCATGAATCTGCTCAGAAAATGAGCAAGAGTAGCAGCCCCTCTACTTCGCTTTTGATATAGTCAAAAGCTTTTCGATTTGGTACTCTTTCTTTCAGGAAATGAATAGCAAAGATACTACAAACACCAACAAGATACTAGGCTCCCCAGCGGAGTCGCCAGTTTGTTGTGGGGAAAAGTATCCGACTCGGATGACCCTATCCCTACTCTAAGGGTGACAGTCCTTAGCAACAACTGAAAGTAAAGCTTTAATGTTTTCCTTTATGAAAGTACAGAGAGAAGGAAGAAAAGATTAACCAACCGGTGTCTTTCGCTTTTGTCGATCCTTATCCTCTCTCTTTGTCTCTTGTTCCCAGCTCCTTGCTCCCTTTGCCGGTCCAGCTACACACAGATCCTGCACAACAGAGAGAAGAAGACTACAAGATACATGTACTCATAACTGATGCATGGATTAGAATGAATCAAATATACAAGTAAATACAATACATCAATGCAATACAAGTATATAGGAGAACATTCAAAGCTTTATTGATAAAAGTAACAGGGTTCTGAGAAGGTTACAACCATCAATGGCTCCAATCCAGCAGCACCTCCCCAGCAGCAAGAAATCTCCTCTTCACCTCTATAAAAGCAATCACCCAATAGCTCTAACTGTAAACCAACAGCACTTCCTTGCTTTGCACAAAATTCCCTCCTCCTTAGACCTCATAGAAGAGCTCTATATATAGGAGAGAAGAAGAAAGGATGAGTCAGCTTGAGACTGACATAAAGCTGCCTTGTGTCCTCTCCCTCTTCAGTTAAACTTCAGTTCTTGAGTCCACTTGGAGATCCTTGCTTACACATGGAGATCAAGTACCTCTTACTCATCACAGGGCGAATCCCTTGAACCAAGTGTCAGTTTGGAAGCTTCCTGGGCAATTGACACCTTGCAGAATGACTGTAATACTTGGCCAATCTCGCCCAGCGCAGGTAGCCTTCATTAGATTTGACTTTCAGCGCAGGTACAAGGAGGAGCAGTTGCATTCCAGCGCAGATGCTCAGTGGAGCAGCTGACATGATCCAAAAATAGCCTATTTTTGAGTGTTTTCAGGTGGAGAACTGATGGGAAGTGCTGTGGTTTGCTGACCTTGTTCTTCTAGGGGTAAGAACAACATGTTTAGGGACTGAGGATCCCTGTAATTATTGACATTTCATGCTCCATGTTACGAGGCACAAAAATGTCTATAACAAATCCCAATAGCGGGAGTACATAAAGTTGAAACTTAATCTTCATATGGTTACAAGTTTCTTCCTTTCAAGGATACTCAAAGGTCCCTATCTCTTTACTCAAGGGTTATATTTATATAGAGTGAGGTGACTTTTTATCTTCCATGAATCTTCACCTACCCTCATGTCTAATTTCTAATTTACTTTGTTTTCAAATTTTGTTTTATTTTACATAATTACATTAAAATTCCAAAATAATCTTTTGAATGAAATAAGCACCTAACATGAGCGTAACCTCAAAATTGACAAGTCTTACATTTGGATTTGTAACCATTGGGTCATATGAGTGTGCCAAGCATTATAATCTACTACAATAGATAAAAATATTCTTGAAATTAAACCTTAATTTATGACTTCATATTCAAACATATTAGGCATCATCGTCTTCAAGTTGGCTTGGATTCTTTGAAACAATGAAGTAAGCATGGTGTGCATTTTAGTGGGCTCCACTAGGTGTTGTTTCAATGCCTCTTTGGTTGCATTTGTATCTCTCCTGTTAATGTTGACCGTCATGTAAGAATCATTGCCTATACTTCAAGTTTAATATCTTGCTCAATGTGGACACCTAATCATTTTGATTTGGTGATTATATGTAAAATAGTGTAAATAGAAAATAAGGAGAATAGGAATAAGAAGAGACACTTGGAGGTGAAGCCCAAGAGTCTCTCCCTCCATGTATATATCCATGACAAATCTTAATGCAAAATCACAATTCGCATTGTCGAGTTACCTCCTGGCCTGACATGGTATCAGAGTCAACTCCATTTTTAGCTTTCTTGCCCTTGTAACTCCATTTTGCTATTTCTGCAATCTTCCCCATTTCTACAGTCTGTCATATTATTTTTCCTTTTGTATTTGTGTTAGTGTTGAATGCATATTCCACTCCAGTTTCACTCCTCGCTCTCCCCACATCGTATTTAGCTAGAGATTAATACTGCCTCCTCTAGAAATTCACAGTCAGCCTGCATTGTGTTATTACCACCTATGTAATACAACGAACTGACGTGTATTTTGTGCATTTAAGCATCACTATTGTGGTAGATTGGAGCCGAATATGCGTTTCCTCTACCATGGAGCATCGATTTTGCAAGGATCAAACTATGATCTAGAGTCAAGTTGTGTAATCTAGAGCATGATTTGTTGATCTAGGCATAGATCTAGGCGACAGGGTTTTTGGATTAACTGGTGTAGGATGGTCTCACATACACCGGTCCCATTAGCGCACAACTTTCCAATTCATTTAGTTCCATTGGTTCACCTCCCCTTTGTGTAGCGGAACTCCAGACCTCCCTCTCCACAATCAACTCCCCTCCATACAACGATCAGATACACTGCTTTAAAAATGTTGGTGCACCTCACATATGCTACCCACTAGGCTACCATACTAATACATAGTCCATACGTTGAATAGCTATAAGCCCCCATAAATACATGAATCCACTCACATTTTTTCTTTATGTTACGTTGTATGCTGCTCCATTATGATACCACTCTCCCATTACGCTGCACATTACGATACCTCTCTCCCATTACGATATTGTTGTACCATTACACTGGCCCATTAATACTGCATTAATCTTGCTCTCCCATTACTCCCCACCAGTCCCATATGCATTAATACAACCATATGTGTTAATCTCCACTCGTTAAAACCTCCCCCCACATACTCCCTACCCCACATACCACCTCCCCCAAGTAACAATGCCCTAAAGTATTACCTCTATCCTATATATTAGATTGTATTGTTTTTTACAATTTTACACTAGAACTACAATTCTTTTACCACTAGGAGTGAAATTTTTTATATATTGGCAGTAGAGTATATGTTTTACACAATACACAATATTCAAGATGCATTCATTGATATCTATTGTTGGAGTAGTCCTTTGTAGAAAAGAAAACTATCTAGAATTGTCAAGGAATATAAAACACACTCTCATTTTTAATGAGTTGTGGAAAGGATTTTGTGTAGGAGAAGGAGATAATGAACCTGCAAAGCCCACCTCAGATAAGGAGATCGCCATTTGGGAAAACAAGAATATCAAGGACTATGTCTTGATTGAAACATCTGTAAATGAAGAGGTGAGTCGCCATATTTCACCATTTTCAAATGCTTTTGAAGCCTTATAGAAGTTGAAGGAACTCTATGACTCACACTATGAACTTGAAGTTGTCTAATTGATGATTAAATTGTTCAGTCTTGAATTTAAAAATGATGATCCTCTTGCTTTAGCATCAGAATTAAGATATATTATGCATGATATCAAACCACTAGTGTTCAAATAGACATTCCTCTTATATATTATGTCAAGGCACTATATCAGACTTACTCAAATTATCTTGAGTCATTTCAAGCAAGTGGAAACCTCAAGGAGATTACCTTTGACTCCTTTGAGAAGAAGTTTGCTGAGAAAGGGAAGGATTATTGGGAAGAAGAGAACTCCCTAGTCTTTTGAAGAATCTATGTGTCTTGCAAATAGAGAGAAGAATCATGCTCAAGATTCTTCTAGAGTAAGAGGAAGAATAATTTTAGAGGCAGGGGGGCAGACATTTCCAAGGAGAAAATTCTGATCTTCATTGCATACGTTGCAATAGAGATGGACACAATGCATCCACATGTAAATTTCCTTGGGATAGAATTGAGAAGTAAAGAATTAAGCCAAAGGTAAAACGCATGACAAAGAGAAAGGTAGAGCTCCTGAATCTGCTCACTATATTGTGGCACATTGTAATATTGGAGTAACTGAAGACTTTTTTAATGCTTCACTTGCTTCTTAGAAAAATGATTGGTTTCTTGATTTAGAGGCAACTTGCCACATGAATTTTAGAATATATTTTTTAAAATAATTTACTAATAATGTTGATGGAGTAGTACACTTTGCAGAAAAATCAAAACTCAAGCCATCATGCTCAAATTCCTGGTTTTCCAGACTTTCTTCTGCATGATGTTTTATATCTCCCATAGTTGAGGAGAAACTTACTATAGTTGGTCCACATTTTTCAGCAAGGACACTCCATTCATATGTTTGATGGCAAGGTTGAGGTCAGAAAAGCATCAAATCACTCACTTAACATGAAGGGGATAGAAGAAGAATGACTTCTCAAGCTGTAAGGTACCTCTGCTTGTGCACAAAACTTATCATACAGTTCTCATTATGATGAAGGTACATTTCCATCAAGTCTTTTATGGCATGCTATATTTGGACACATGAAATATGACAACCTTCGTATGTTGAAGAAAAATGGTGTTACTAGTTTTCTTACAATTCCTAGGAAACTTAAGCATTGTGATGCTTGCATTCTAGGAAAGCATAACAAACAGTCTTTTCATGATTCACATTCCAGAGCACATAGAAAACTTGAACTCATTCATTCAGACTTATGTGGCCCAATGCATGTTCCTTCTGCAAATGGAAATAAATATATGATGACATTTATTGATGACTACAGTAGAATGTGTTGGGCTTATTTATTGAAGAATAAATCTAATGCTTTTCAAACATTCAAGAACTTTCATGCATGGATTGAAAATTATGCACAATCTCATATTGGCTCTATCCACACTAATAATGGAAAAGAATACACTTAAAATGAAGTTGAAAAATATATTTTAGAGCATGGGATCAAACATCAAACAACTGTGCCTTATAATCCTGAACAGAGCAGAGTAGCTAAAAGAATGAACAGGACAATATTAAATATGGTACATTCCATGATGTTTTTCAAGAATGTAAAATTGATGTTTGGGGCTTATGTAGTTCTATGTGTTGTGCATATAAATAATATGTGTCTATCTAATTCTATTAGAAACGAGACTCCTTATTAAATGTGGTATGTCCATATTCCTTTGGTAAAACATCTCAAGGTCTTTGGTCCAACCTATTATGCCTTGATACAAAAGGAACAAAGAAACAAACTTGGTGCAAGGAGTCATAAGTGTATTGTCTTGGGGTATTCAAATACCTCCATAGCATATCATATCTATGATGAAGTTAATAAGATGTTTGTTGTATCTAGAGATGTGATCTTTCTTGAATCTTCCAAAGCTAACAAGGTTATTGAGCGACAACTTGATCACTTGGATAGATTCAAAAATGAAAAGTCGGTTCAAGAATTTGATAATCAGATTCCACATCTTGAAGGGGGGATTCCTATGACAGATCAATCTGTGGAATATTCTTCTGAAGCACTCTCTCCACCACATGAAGCTCCAACCACTGATGATACTTTGAGTGATTTGATTGACAAAATAGAGAGACTAAATCTTGACTCAGCCCCAACTCCATCAACTAAGTAGCTTAGGCCATCTCAGAAAGGTACTCTCAAGTGGCTGACAAAGACACTTGAAAGTGTTCATCCTGATGAGGTTGGAAAGACAGGAACAATAAATTCAACTAGGCGATACAGAGGTGATGTAGATGATTCTGATTCACCTATTGATATAGATGTTTCTTATGATTGTGAACTCAATTTGTCTACAGATTTTGAATCAACTTCCTTCAAGGAAGCTGCTTCTCATGATGAATGGAAATAAGTGATGCAAAAGGAGTGTGATGCCTTAATAAAGAATGGCAATTGGAAGCTGGTTGATCCTCCATTGGGAACTAAACCAATAGGCTACAAGTGGGTCTACAAGAACAAGTATAAAGTTGATGTATCTATTGACAAGCACAAAGCCAGGCTTGTGCAAAAAGGTTTTGCATAGAAGGAAGGGGTGGATTATAAAGACACTTTTGTCCCCACAACAAAATGGGCTGCCATCCAAACACTCTTTTCCTTGGTAGCTCATAATAGTTGGAAAGTCCATCAAATGGATGTAAAATTGCTTCTTGAATGGAAATATGAAAGAGAATGTTTTTATGTCCCAGCCAAAAGGATTTGTTGTGAAGGGCCAAGAACAAAAGGTATGAAATCTTGTGAAATCCTTGTATGGCCTCAAGCAAGCACTGCGAGCCCTGTATGAAAAGATAATTGAGCATCTTCTAAAACTCAACTTCAAACATTATGATCTTGATGATGCAAATTTGTTTATAGAGAGAGTTGGCTAAACGATTGTATATCTTGTGGTACATGTAGATGATATTTTGATGATAGGGAACATTAAGAGATACATTGCATCCATCAATAAGGAATTGAGGAAAGGTTTTGAAATGACTGAATTGGGCTATGTTCACTACTATATTGGTATTGAAGTAACTCAACATCCGAAGTTTATATTCCTCTCTCAGAAGAAGTACATTGGAGATATATTGAATAGGTTTGGCATGGCTGAGTGCAATCCTTTGACTACTCCAATGGAACATAACTTGAAGCTCAAATCCATTGAAGGAAAATAATTTAAGGATGCAACAAAGTATAGATATCTTGTAGGAAGTCTCAACTACCTGACTACTACTAGACCGAACATCTCATTTGTTATTGGAATTCTCTGCAGGTTTATGCAAAAGCCTTGTGAGGGACATTGGTCTACTGGAAAAAGAGTTCTAAAGTACTTTAAGGGAACTCAATATTTTGGACTCAAGTATACATAGGTGGGAAAATTTAGCTTGATTGGATACTCTCATTCAGACTTCGATGGAGATAAAGAAATTGGGGTATCTACTTCAGGTTATGCTATGACTCTTGGATCAGGAGCTATCTCCTAAAGGTCATGCAAACAATCAGTTCTAGAATATTCCACAATAGAGGTAGAATATGTGGCAGCAACTGAGGCAACAAAGGAAATTGTGTGGCTCGGGAAAATTCTGGAAGATTTGCAATTGAAACAAGTGCATTCAACTCCACTCATGATTGAAAACATTTCTGTAAGAAAGTTCACCAAGAACCCAAAAGTTCCATGATAGAATGAAACACATCAATACAAAATACCATCTCATTCAACATCATGTTGAGGCCAAGACAATTCATCTATTCCATTTTTCCACAAATGAGAATATTGCAAACATCTTCACCAAAGCGCTTCAAAGAGAAAAGTTCAAAATATTCAGAATGATGCTTGGACTGACCAACATCCATTCATATTAATAGGGGGAATGTTGACACCTAATCATTGGGATTGGGTGAATATATGTAAAATAGTGTAAATAGAAAATAAGGAGAATATGAATAAGAAGAAACATTGGGAGGTGAAGCCCAAGATTCTCTTCCTCGATGTATATATCCATGAGAAATCTTAATGGAAAATCACAATTCACATTGTGGAGTTACCTCCTTGCCTGACAGGGCTCTTATGGAGACTAACTTATGATATTTTACCAACTTCTTCATCATGATGTGGTTTTTTTTATAGGCGTCCCTAGTTTTCATCACATCATTTTCAATATTTTCTTGCACTTAGATGGCAAGACCAATTTCAACTTTATCTCCTTCCTGACTTAGTTCATCCTTTCTTAGAAATGTATTTGGTGAATTAGGGTATTCCATACTCCAAGAATGAATAATATTGATGGTTGATAAGGTATCCTTGAGTTTCACACCTTTCCCTTTAACCACATTTGAATCAAGATGAGTATGGTAGCCATCTTCTAGACTATCCTGAGGTCCTGGTTGTTGGGCGTGGAATCCCCCCAAGGAATGTTTTGGGGCTTAAAGCCCAAGTTTTGACTAAGTCCATTGTAAAGACTCTGTGATTTGTGGGTGCAGAGCACGAAGTCATAATAGAGTCATATGGTGGTCTGCCCTTATTTTTGTAATATCTTGGTTTGAAAGATCTACCCTTGGTCTGTGGACCATGGTATTGTATAAATAGAGCGAGGCTCTAAGTGTAAGAGGGACATGAATCTAATAAAGGGAATAGATGCATTGAGTCGAAGTATAAGTCATGTCTTTGGGTCGTAGAGTAGGAGAAGGCTTTGCAGCTGAGTGTGTAGAGGCCTAGTAATCCGCAACTGAGTGGACGAACCCCTGCAATTGAGTGTGTAGGGCAGGTCGAGTCTTTAACCATTGGAAGCATTAATAAAGAGAAGTTTTACCATATTTTTGTGTATCTTTTCCTGTTTTATGTATTATTGGGTATGAATTGCAAGTTTACTGTCTATTTATTGCACGAACTCATATGAATGTGCTGAATAAGTGAATATAACATAAGGCATCCGTTTACGTGAAGATAACTAACTGGTATAAGAAGACAAGTAAGATATCAGGCGTGACTTAGGAAAATAGTACAGGTTGTTGCTCCAGTAGCACGAAGGCCCCACAACCCTTGGTTAGGGATACATGAAGGCAAATATATCAAGGCACGAAGGCCAGGGAAGTGCACGAAGTAACCTGCATGAAGGGACTCATAGTTGAACCAAATTAACCCCTCAGACATCTCCAGGGTGCATAAACCTAATTCTAGCACCCCCCCATACTACTGCGGGTGAGAACTCAGTCCACGCTCCATGGACTATTGTTGAAAGGGCTAGTAGTATAGGGATTTGTTTGGCTAATAAAATCTGAACTTGGGTCAAGCCCCAACAAGCCAACAAATGGTTCCGTTGCCGAAACCGGGATCTGCATAAAGATATTTGATGTCGTATCACTGGAATCCAAATAAGAAAGAAATTGAAGATTGGTTGTGTTAGGCCCCTATACCAATAGGTGTCATATGTCATGATTGATTTGATAAGCTATGTAATATGTTCATACCTTTTCTTGTTGCAAATATTTTCAAAAAAATCAAAAAATGTAAAGAGGGTATACCCTAAAAGAAAAATCAAAGGGTAAAAAGAATAAAGATGGTCAAAAAAATGAAAGAAAATGAACCCCAAACAAAATAGACCAGGAAAGTGTGCAATTCTAAATGCCACTACTTTTTCACTTTGTGTAGTAAACAATTGTGTGCATCTTGTCACTTATGTCGCGATTCATGAATAGTCAAACTGTTTAAACTTGGCTCATTCATTTTTTAATTTCATGTTGTAGACATAGAGAATAAAAATCTAACCAAACTGTTTAATGGCAGATAAGTAGATAGGTAGAGTGAATAAAAGGAGCTCATCAGTTTAATCCGAGCCCTTGGATGTAATAAGTGTAGATTTAGATAGATATCATTATGTAAAAGAAAAGGAAAGTTAAAAAGGGTTTGCCAGTTTAAGTGCACCCTAATAAAGGAGATAAAATGCTAGGTTAAAGTAGGTAGGGTAGGTAGTTGATGTTACAGAATCATATGTGATGAATAATGTCTCTAAATGTGTTAATCTTTCATTTTCATCACAAGGCCAAGGCATATAGTACATTGAAAGCATCTCAAGAAAATCAAAGTCAGAATAATTAACTCCCCTTCTTATTTTCCCTAATTATTCACTAATTTCCCCTAAGGACTAAGGCATTTACTAAATTGGAGGGACTCAGAGCATTTCTCTGACTTCTGGAGGGACCCAGACCCTTGACCCAATAAAATGTTGCAATTTTCCCCTGGTCAAGCTCTCACTCCCCTTTCTATGGGATATTTACTTGAGAAATCCACTGAATTACCACAATCAGAACTCATTCGCATTTGTCAGACCTTCATGTTAGAAAAATATCAGCCCAAAGGCCCCCCTCCTTATGGACAGACCTTTTTCACAGATATGGGTAGACTTATAGTGGATATGATATCTTTAGCAATGGGATTTAACACTAGTGAATATATTGATGAGGTAACCCTAGTGTTATTGTCAATCTTTACTCCTGGACAACCCCCTGCTGTTAAATATGACTATGCCTCCTATATTGCTAATAAGATTCATGACCAATTCCTAAGACTGGACAATGAGGGAGTCTTCAAGTATACCACTTTCATCTATCATCTTATGTTGTATTATCAGTCAGAGAACTTCCCTTTCCCTGTCAAGAAACTTGACACCAAAGGAAATCCAAGGCCTGTTATCTTTTGGAGTCCCATTTTCCATAAATCCCTTGAGACCCCTTACACCTACAATGAGTTGATTGATCTATTTCTGCATCCAACAACCACCTTATTGATAGGAGTGTGCCCACCTAGGATCAATGATGATATGAGGAAGATCCTTCAGCTCTCCAAGCAGTATAGAATAGGTGATTGGTATCTGTACAAGAACCATATAGAAATCAGGATATATGGGTGTGAGCTTTGCCCTTTTAAGCTACCAAAGTATGTTCCAATGAGACTGTTTGCATTTGAATACTTCAGGCAAATGATAAATTCAGACTTGGTTCATTTTTATAATGCCAAGAAGAAAGCTCAGCTTAGAATCAAGAATCAGTTAGGTCCTTTTGTCTGTAACACTAGGGAGGCATGGAGAGAAGCAGAAATGATTTTAGAAGATCATCTTAAGTTACAAAAGAGTTTTGGGTGGATACGATATGACCCTAACAGCTTTCTATGTGATAGAAGAATGAAGAACAAATTGTCACCATACATTCACCATAAGATCCTAGAGATTGAATAGTTTGCAAATATGGATGAATGGAGAGAAGGGACCCTAGCAGAAAATGATAATGAACAGGTCAATATTGAGAATGTTATGAGAGATCTTGAGAAAACACTTGACCTGGATTCTTTTGGGCAGGTACAAAGATCAGGAATTTGTGCATCTACTACTGGAACCTCTCAGCAACCTTCAGAGGAAACCAACAAACCAACCATAGGAACATCCAAAGGCAAGGAACTAGAGACAAGCATTCAAGCGATAGGGCAATCTAGAATGCCAAAACAACGTGAAACTTCCAAGGAATAGGCTCAAATGCCAACTCCTCCAACTCAAAGAAATGTGGGAGAACCTCCAATCTTGCAGACCCCTCTGAATGAGGAAAGGAATAAAAAGAGAGATAGGGAAGTAGTTACCCCTACTAGTGGGCCCTTAGAGCAGCCTGGTACTAAGAGGCAAAGGTTAAATCCTCTTTTAGAGGAGGAATTTTTTGAAGAGACTATTGATAGTCAGAGGAAAGAAGGAGCAAATAGCCAACGAACTTTTCCATTGGGAGGAACATCCACTAGCTCATAGAGACAGGAGCTAGAGAGACAACACAGTGTAGAGGTATCATCTTTCATACCACCAGGGAAGGACACTCCAGATATCAAGAAGACATTTATAGAAATAAAAGGTAGAAATGATCCATTAAGGCTTCAGGTTTACAATAAATATTTGAAAATGGCCCCCACAAATCAACAGAGATTGATGTCAGCTTATGACATCAAAGAAGGCAAAATGATAATGAGCTACTTCAAGCCTAAAGTGAAACAACCTCAATCAACAACAGATTATCTCAGAATAAATTTTGAGGTCATGGCAAAGGATATTCATCCTTTGGATCATATTGAATTGCACAAACAAACTAGAGAAATGATTTATTCCACCTTGACTAGTAAGGCTATGATGGCCCAAAGGTTGCAAAATTCTTTGGATAACACAATTGCCCAACTACAATTGGAGAAAGCTTCCTCCCAGGCCAAAGATAACAGAATAAAGTCTTTAGAAGAAATAATTATTGGATTGGGTCATGATCCCAAAAATGTTAAGGCTATAGAAGCCTTAATCAAAAAGAAAGATGAAGATATTGCTGCCTTGAGGAAGCAGCTAAAGCTGCCTCCTTCAAGGCATCCACAGACTACTAAGATCATAAAGCAAAAATCTGAAGAAGAGCTGATGGATTTACTCTTAAAACTTAATGAATGACTGAATGAGACTGAGCAAGAACTAGAAAAAGCATTGAAGGACAAGCAGGGAGAGTCGACCTCTCAGCCTCCCAATGTGATACCAGTAGTCTCAACTGCAGTCCCATCAACCCTTGGAACAACTTGGGCACCAAACATCCCAGTAGCCATTGCAAAGGTGGTCATACATGCAGTAACAACAGGAACAATAGGAATAGCACAGGGCAACATTTCCAATTTGAGCACAGAGGAACTAATAAAATCAATGGAGGACATGAAACTACAAGTTTTAGAGCTAAATAAGGTGAAAGATCAGTATTCCAACTTAGAGCAAAGGTATGATCTCTCAAAAATAAATGTTGCAGAAAAGACAAGACAGATTAAAGGATTGGAAAAAAAAGTGAAATAATTAGAAAAGGATCTTACTTTTGACAAGCCTCTGGTAGAAATTAAAAAAATTCTTTGGGCCAACATCACTCAATCAATAAATGATGTTTTTCCATCCATCCAAATAATTTTTGAGCAGATTGATCTAGTAAAGGCAGCCCAAGAAGAAATCCAAAGGACAAGAGCAGAATTAGGAAGAATGCCTGAGGAAGCCAACAGGCTCATAAATTTTTTGAATATTAAGAATAAGTACCAGCTTGAAGAACTTGGCATTGAAGATAGAACAGGGACAATTTTAGAAATCAAAATGGTATTAACCAAAAGAACTTTGATGCAAAATTTAGAAAGAAGATGCCATGACATGCAGGTAGAGATTAATGCTTTTATGGAGAAATTTGCCATTTTGCAGAGTAAAGGGCTACCTAGTCCTTTAGTTATTAATGACAAATTAATGAGGCATATAGACTATGTGGATAAATTGAATCAATATGCAGGTAATCAAGCAAGTTCATCAACAAGTGCACTAGGAATAAAAGCACTCCCTATAGGCAGAGTTCTCTATGACAGCTTAGAGAACCTATTCTATGTCGAGCATGAACTAAAGCACTTGTTCCCAATCAGCCTACATTCTTCAAGTACACAAAAACCGATGAAACCCTCAGAAAAGTTCAAAAAACCAGACTACCACAGCCAAAATGGTGGTAAGAAATGCTAGAAATTTTGTAATTTATCCTTGGTAAAAGGTAAATTTTGATTTTTACTACAGTCAATGAGGGTAAAGAGGATGAACCGAGAGCATACAGGTAAAGAGTATCAGATGTAGGTAAAGTGTATCAGTAGGAAGTTAAAAACAAAGCATCCAACACATAATTACATCAAAGAAAACAAGATGCCAAATATTAGGGCCTAACTCTAGCACACTCTCAAGAATAGGGTTTTGCCTCTATCTGCTATCAACGAGACCATCTGGCCCTATCTTCATGTAACTTCTAGTTAGTCATCTCAGATTATATCTCACTTTGTTATGAGATATTTCATTGTAATTTTTTTTGTATAAATACACCCCCAATTGGAGTATTGAGGGTGGATTCTTAGACATTGCTGTAAAACTAATTATTTTTGAATAAAATGTTGTTGGACAAATCTTTCATGGCTGGTTGGATGAAGAATTAATACAAAGTACTTTTCACAGGATTCATGTGCAATACATTGGACAAATAAGTATTTATAACTCATGTGTTATTGTTCTCTTGATTAAATATTTCAATTATGTTTCATATCTGAATACTTAAATGAAAACGCTTAATTCAGAAAGTGCTTCAGTGTAATCTATTTTCAATCATTTATATTCTTGATGTTTTCTTCTAAACTAGCATAAACAATGAATTCTTAATTGCTCATGTTTCCTAGTTTAATCATTTTGATCATTTATTAAAGAATTCTTAGTTGCTCTTTACTGGTGATCATTCAAGTTCTTTTCTCTTAAAACATGTTGAAGGATTCTTAACTTCCCTTCATACCTTTTAAGTCCATCCCATCTTATCAAGTTATCATTTGGTCCCTGTTTTAGCTATCTTGCCCTGTGAAACCATCCTTTGCTGAGAAACCAAATCCATTTGAGCCATTTCTTCTAACTCCATTAGCTCAATGGCCTGAACTATTCAGTTCCAACCCTCTGCTATTGAATTTCACCACCAAATCCAATCAAATCTCAAAGCTTTCATAACTAGCCTAAAACCTTATAAAACAAAGCTAAATCCTAAAGAGAAAGCCCTCTCTGGACACAGATTGGCTAGATTCTGTGTCTAAAAGTTGGTTTGTGGTTACCTCGGACCCCTTTCCTCTTCTTACAACTTCTAGGAAAATCTGAGTGATAACATAGTGGCGACTCCACTGGGGAACGAAAATTTGTTGTTATTGCTGTTTACTTTATAAACTACAGATGGAGCCTGAAGTTAGCCAGGTAGCCTTCGAACTACTCTTGCTTTGCAAGATCATAAGTAGATGAATGCTACTTCAGTCTATCTCCGGTCTAGTTTATGAACTGAACATAAACCAGTTCCTTAGTCAAACAAATCTTTAGGAATGTTTTAAATTCAAATCTGAAACATCTTAGAGAAATCACAGAAGTTGTTGTTGATATTAATTTAGAAAATCAAAACCAAGAAATCTGGCTTCAGAAAGAACTCATTACACTAGGTCAAATCCTGATCCAAATCCACCACCTGTGTTTGAGAACCCAAATCTGATTCCAAGAATTCTTAGGAGACAGGAAAGCCAAGAAAGTATTGCTAGTTCTCGGCCCACCTACAGATCAAGATCCTGCCCTGTTATTTAGATTTATCCTGAGGACAAACCCTTTGATGAGCATTTGAGACTTCTTCATTTGTAACATTCTCTGACACTAAATTGTCCCTCTTGGTTCTAGACCCATTATTTATTGAAGAATTACAATTTGAAGCTGTCAGTGTTTCAATTGACAGACATTTACAAAATTCAATACAATATGAGCTTACTTCTGAAAGAACACCCGATCCCTCTACAGTCACTACTGCTTCTGCAAGTTCCTCACCTTTCCCTCACACATCTCAACCCCAAACCACTCCACCACAAACACCTCCTTCTACCCTTCCATCCACAACTCACATTCCCATTGTTACCCCTACCCCATATGTTGTTACATCAATACTTGCAGCCATGGAAAACAGATATACCCCTCTAGTTTTACCAACCAATTTAGGTGCGATGCCTCAAGACTACCAAAGTAAAATCACTCCATTTGATGGTTTTGGTACCTACATAGCACAGCAACATACCAAAAAAATCACTGACTACTTTGAAATATATGAGATAGATGCTGATGATGTAAGAATGAGGATATTTGTTCAGAGTCTAACTGGTGAAGTTAGAACCTGGTTTAGGGCTCTGAGAGAAAACAACATAGATAGACTAGAAACCCCTTATACACAATTCTTGAATCCCTGGGAGAAAAAGAAATATCCTCTACAGATTTTATCCGAATATGAGAACCTCAAGAGAGGAACTCAAGAAACTGTGCAATATTACTACGCTAGGTTCAATGCTGTTTACAATGCCATTCCTCAAAACATCAGACCCCCACCTGATTTGGCCCTAATTAAATTCCAAGATGGATTTGATTCAAATATGGCTTTTCAGCTTAGGGAAATAGCTCCTAGAACTTTAGAAGAAATGCAAATTATAGTTGTCAGTGTGGAAGCTAATATGATGTCCAAACGTGCCAAGGTTAGAAGTGAAAGAAGGATACCATTGAAAGAAGAAGCTTCACCTGTTGAACAGAAACTGGATGCTATAATCAAAGGGATGGAAAGACTGGGAGATAGAGTGGAAACAATAGAAAGAAAATCTCCTTGGGATGGATAGCCATCCAACACTGGAGAAATCCAAATTTCCGGAAAAACCAAAACCAGAACCTTGGAAAAACTAACCCAGATCAAAACATTAGACCACCATTTCAGGAAAATTATGTAGAAGCTTCTACCTCTGAAGATACACCCGAAGACACTCAGATAAATCTCATGGGACTCAACAATGAAGGAGAAGTCTTCCTAACTCAAGATGATCAAGAAGCTCACATTCTCAAACAATTTCAAACTCAGTCACATTAATCTTTTGACTTCAAGGAGGGATATGATATAGGCATCTATGAAGCACACAAGTAGTATAATTTAAGGAGTAGAAGAATTGATGTTCCTGAAAACAACAAACAGAAAGCCCCAAAACAACCTATCAAAGGTAAAAAGTCCCTCCACATGTACAAATTCTATCTAGATCAAACAATAATCCCTCTAATCCTATAATTGAAGAGGTTTCAGACAATCAACAAAATAACAAACATTCTTCCACCCCTCCTCCCAAAGTAAATGTGGAAGAACCCCCAGAAGCTAATTTAGAAAAACAGTTAATCAGAACCCTACTCCTGAAAAGGAGAAAAACATAGAAAATATAGAAAGCAAAGAGAATCCCATTGTTCGAAACACCAAAGTCCAAACAGAAAAACCTTTCAATCTGGAAACTAAAGTAGGCAAGTTAAAGATTGTTGTTCCATTTTCAGAATTAGCAAAACATGATGCCTACCGAAGTCAAATCAACAGATCACTAAACATCACTGGGACTGAAGATTCTGTTAATGTTTTTGATGATCAACCAGAACTAATCTTTGGACTTGAAGTAAATGGTAAACATTTAGAAGGAAGCGTTCCTCCCTTTTATGTGAGCCTGAATATTTATGAAAAAATCGTTCACAATGCTATGTTTGATTCTAGGGCATCTCACAACCTAATGCCCAAGTCAATCATGGAGAAATTAGATCTTGACATTACTAGGCCTTACAAAGATCTCTTTTCTTTTGATTCAAGTCAAGTGAGATGTTTAGGATTAATAAAAGACTTGTGTGTTTCTTTAGTTCAATACCCTGCCAAGACAATCCTAATGGATATAGTAGTAACAGATCAATGGGAAGTACTTGACTAGAGATCCTAGATTAGGATACTATAGAGGAACAGTTATAGAGATTCTTAATACTTTTTTGGAAACTAAGCCTGCTATAGTACGTAGGAAACACAACTTACATGCTCACAGTTTGGCCATGTTTGCCAGCACCTGTAAATTACCATTCGAACCTAATCATTAGTTCACTGCTGAAATCAGGCATAGGCCAGCTATCCCTGACAATTTGAAAAACTGGCAAGTTTTCGAAAGTGATGAACAGATTAATAACTCTCTAACTTTAGACAAAGAATTTTCTCACAGTTAGATAGATGTTGATACAGTCACAAACTTTAACCAAATAGATGAGGTAGAAACAGATATTTTAGAACAAATTCAAATGTTACATCCCACAAAATTTACAGAAAAAGAAGTGCAAGATCTCAAACATATGGACCTTGATGAGATAAATGTAGAAGAAACAAAGGTAATTGATCTGAAAGATGACCATCTACCTAAGGGATTAACCCCTCTAGAGGACCTCTTTGATTCTAATGACATTCCTATGAAACCAAAGATGGAACCATTGAAGGCAGACATTGAAGAATATAACTTAGGGACAAAAGAAAATCCAAAAATGATAAAACTCTCGAAGTCTTTGCCTCTTGACCAAAAGTTAAAATATGTTGAACTCATGAGAGAATTCCAGGATGTTTTTTCTTGGAGTTATGAGGATTTGAAATCATATGATACCTCAATAATTCAGCATACAATACCTTTGAAAGAAGACCATAAACCATTCAAACAAAAACTTAGAAGAATCAACCCTGTGCTGCTACCCCTGATTGAAAAAGAAATTAAACGTATGTATGAGGCAGGGATAATTGCACCTATAAGATTTTCAGAGTGGATATCAAATTTAGTACCTACTAGGAAGAAAACTGGTGAAATCAGATTATGTGTAGATCTGAGAAATGTGAACAAGGTTTCTTTAAAGGATAATTACCCTTTACCTAAGATGGACCATATTTTGCAAAGGGTAGTAGGTTCTTCAAGAATTTCTTTGTTAGATGGATTTTTAGGGTATAACCAGATTCTAGTTCACCCTGATGATCAAGAAAAAACTTCCTTTACCACACCATGGGGTACATTTATGTATATAAAAATGCCATTTGGACTTAAAAATGCAGGAGCCACTTTCCAGAGAGCAATGGATATTGCATTTGCTAAAGAAATTCATGATTTTCTTGTCATATATCTGGATGACATAACCGTTTTTTCTAAATCAGATCAGCAACATTTGGATCATCCCAGACAAGTGTTCCTCAAATGCAGAAAATATGGTATTTCTTTAAACCCTAAAAAGTCCTTATTTGGCCTGGAAGAAGGAAAGCTCTTAGGTGACATCATTTAAAAGATGGCATTCGAATTGACCCCTCCAGAATAGATGCAATTTTATAAATACCTCATCCCAGAAGTATTAAGGAACTTCAATCTTTCTTAGGAAAGATAAATTGTTTGAGAAGATTCATATCTAATTTAGCAGAACTAATTAGGTTACTTAATAACATGTTAAAGAAGGATTCAAGTATAAAATGGACAGTAGAAGCCAAACAAGCATTTGAAGAAATCAAAATGGCTTTAACCAGAACACCGGTCCTTACAAGTCCCCAATTTGATAGAGATTTCATAATTTTTTCCTTTGCCTCAAAGCACACTATAGCAGCTGTTTTACTACAAAAGGACGACCAAGGATGTGAAAAACCTATAGCCTTTTTTAGTAAAGCACTAAGAGATGCATCACTGAAATACAAAATCATGGAAAAATAGGAATTTTCATTTGTTAAAGCAATTAAAGACTTTAGAGTTTATATATTATATTCTCATGTGATAGCCTATGTACCAAATGTTGTTGTCAAGGACATCCTGACCCAGGATGGAATTGAGGGCAAAAGGGGCAAATGGATTGCTACCATATTAGAATATGATATTGAAATAAAACCTATAAACTGATAAAAGGACAGGGATTGGCCAAACTTATGGCATAAACAAATTGTCAAGCCCTAGATATAAATGAATTGGATGACGAACAGGAGATGGCGACTCCACAAATCAGCCAGGCCTTTTTAGATTCACCTTGGTATGCTGATATAATCTATGTGTTACAAAACTTGCAAGCTCCTCCAAGGTTATCTAGAACAAAAGGTAGGTTTTTAAAGATGAAAGGTTTAAATTTTTGTATTTTAGATAATGCTCCTTTTTGGAAGAATCATGAAGGTATCTTATTAAATTGTTTGTTAAAAAATCAAGCTGACAAGGCTCTTCAAGAGTTTCATGCAGGAGATTGTGGTGGACACCTCTATTGGAAATCAATTGGAGATAAGATCTTAAGTGTTGATTTCTATTGGCCAACCTTGTTTGCTGATGTAAAGAAATTTGTTACTTCATGCCATAAATCCCAAATTATGGATTCTCACCGCCACTGATTATTTTACCAAATGGATAGAAGCTATCCCCTCCAGACAGGCCAATGACACCGTAATCATAAGTTTCTTAGAAACCAACATATTGTCCAGATTTGGCTGCCCTACTAAAATCATAACTGATAATGCTGCAGCTTTTAAATCAAGAAAGATGATCAGTTTTTGCAACAAGTACCACATTACCCTAGGCCATTCCACAGCCTATTACCCACAAGGGAATGGTTTAGCTGAATCTTCCAACAAAAGCCTCATTAATATCATCAAGAAACTGCTGGAAGAAAATAAAAAGACTTGGCATAAGAAACTAATAAATGCACTATGGGCAGACAGATTGACAACCAAAAAATCCATTGGCACTAGTCCCTATGAGTTAGTGTATGGTATGGAGGTTGTATTTCCTTCATCATTAGGAGTTCCTGTTATGAAATTACTTCAAGAAGCTCAAGTGGAACCTAATGACATCCAAAGGAGGATAAATTAGACCATCAATTTACTACAAACTAGAGAAGAAGTGTACCAAAGATCCCAAATATGGCAGGAAAGGCTCAAAAAGATATTTGACAAAAGAACCAAGGCAGAAGATTTCCACCTTGGAGACAAAGTGCTAAGATGGAAATCCAGAAGAGAAGATAAGGGGAAGCATGGGAAGTTTGACTTCCTATGGAAAGGACCATATATTATCCATGCCTTACAAGGAAACAATACATATTTTCTAAAAAAATTGGATGGCATAGAAGTAGAAGAAGGACCAGTCAATGGTCGAATGTTAAAACATTACTTTGATCCTACTTATTAGGATTTTTTCATGATGATTAACATGTACATACTATATCCTTTGTAATGTCACAGTTTTGATTGGACAATGACTTTTGGAGTTGAAGCCCGAAGAGAAGGCCCTAAGCTTCAGAAGTACCATTGTCATACATATAATAAAGCAGCAGGAAAAAGAAGATTGTAGAATATAGTCAAAGTCATTCAGAGGCCATCTGATCTACTGTTCTTGACTTTCCACCAGGGAAAGCCATCCCCAAGTGGAGCCACTGTTAGGCCCCTATACCAATAGGTGTCATATGTCATGATTGACTTGATGAGCTATGTAATATGTTCATACCTTTTCTTGTTGCAAAGGTTTTCCATATTTACAAAAAAATCAAAAAATTTAATAAATGTAAAGAGGGTATACCCTAAAAGAAAAATCAAAGGGTAAAAAGAATAAAGATGAAAGTGTTCAAGTCTAAATGCCACTACTTTTTCACTTTGTGTAATAAACAAATGTGTGCAACTTGTCATTTATGCCACAATTCATGAATAGTCAAACTGTTTAAATTTGGCTCATTCATTTTTTAATTTCATGTTGTAGAGAATAAAAATCTGACCAAACTGTTTAATCTTGGAAGATAAGTAGATAGGTAGAGTGAATAAAAGGAGCTCAACAGTTTAATCTGAGCCCTTGGATGTAATAAGTGTAGATTTAGATAGATATCATTATGTAAAAGAAAAGGAAAGTTGAAAATGGTTTTGCAGTTTAAGTGCACCCTAATAAAGGAGAAAAAAATGCTAGGTTAAAGTAGGTAGGGTAGGTAGTTGATGTTGCAGAATCATATGTGATGAATAATGTCTCTAAATGTGTTAATCTTTCATTTTCATCACAAGGCCAAGGCATACAGTACATTGAAAGCATCTCAAGCAAAGCAAAGTCAGAATAATTAACTCCCCTTCTTATTTTCCATAATTATTCACTAATTTCCCCTAAGGACTAAGGAATTTGCTAAATTGGAGGGACTTAGAGCATTTCTCTGACTTCTGGAGGGATCGGACCCTCGACCCAACAATTTAAAGACCTAAGTACTTAAAACCATCCATAAATCATTCATTCACCTTCATAAGTCTTTTCCTAAGTAAAATCCCATTTTACTTAAGAAAAATTCACAATATTACATAAAAACCCCTTTTTCCACTTTAAGCCTAAGTTTAAATACCCATTCTAATGTTTTTACTTAGCACTTTTACATTTCATGTCATATTAACTATTAACCTATCTATTATATAAATCCCGTACAATTTCACCCTTTCCTATAATATTTAAATATATATAAATATCCCAAAATTTTATATATTTGGCCCCTTTGGTTGATTATAACCATAAATACATTTTAAAAGGATTAACTGGTTAAATGGTAACTAGTTAATATCCTAATCCCCCTGCTGCATTAATTGGGATTAACTAACCCTCATGGTTAATTAAGAATCCCCCAACCAATCTTATCACCCCCGATACAATTAAATAATTCTTAATTGTGTTGGGCTCGCCATTGTTAAACCTCGCCGTACCGCGCCTCCCATCAGCCATCCGATCGTGCCTCCATCATCAAACGGTCATTATCCATATCGTACACCCCTTGGTGACCGCACGTTAACGCGTGATCACCAAGCGGTTTTTACACCGTACCTCCGCCACGCGTCAAGCAACCAATGGAATCGCTGGCTCCCAGCTAAATACTGCCCGTTCCAAAAAGCAGTACGATACAAAACTGCTTACTGTTGTTACATATATGACAAAACATCATTTTCCGTGCACGTCATCCGCCCGAATAATAAAAACCCCACCAACCTTGACTTTGTTAATAAAACAAACGAACAACATTTTCATTGTTCTGTATTGCAACCTATGCTCCCATGCAAAGAATGTCCAAGTCAACTGTCCGAGGTTTCCAACCGCCACCTTGCTAAGAAACTTGCAGTCGACGTAGCCCAGAACCTGTTATCCATTACCAGTACCTGTCATTGCAGTGTTCACTCCCCAAATACAGGTATTTATCCAATTTCCATCGAAACCCTGCAAGTTTTGGTTTTACATTATAAAATCCACAGAGAAAGGCCAAATTCAGTACAAATTCAGTCTGTGTTTTACCATATAAGTCCCCTAACCTGGTATTTTTCCCATTTTCCACAGTAACAAACAAAATGAACCCCAAACAAAATAGACCAGGAAAGTGTGCAATTCTAAATGCCACTACTTTTTCACTTTGTGTAGTAAACAATTGTGTGCATCTTGTCACTTATGCCGCAATTCATGAATAGTCAAACTGTTTAAACTTGGCTCATTCATTTTTTAATTTCATGTTGTAGAGAATAAAAATCTGACCAAACTGTTTAATCTTGGAAGATAAGTAGATAGGTAGAGTGAATAAAAGGAGCTCAACAGTTTAATCTGAGCCCTTGGATGTAATAAGTGTAGATTTAGATAGATATCATTATGTAAAAGAAAAGGAAAGTTGAAAATGGTTTTCCAGTTTAAGTGCACCCTAATAAAGGAGAAAAAATGCTAGGTTAAAGTAGGTAGGGTAGGTAGTTGATGTTGCAGAATCATATGTGATGAATAATGTCTCTAAATGTGTTAATCTTTCATTTTCATCACAAGGCCAAGGCATACAGTACATTGAAAGCATCTCAAGCAAAGCAAAGTCAGAATAATTAACTCCCCTTCTTATTTTCCATAATTATTCACTAATTTCCCCTAAGGACTAAGGCATTTGCTAAATTGGAGGGACTTAGAGCATTTCTCTGACTTCTGGAGGGATCGGACCCTCGACCCAACAATTTAAAGACCTAAGTACTTAAAACCATCCATAAATCATTCATTCACCTTCATAAGTCTTTTCCTAAGTAAAATCCCATTTTACTTAGGAAAAATTCACAATATTGCATAAAAACCCCTTTTTCCACTTTAAGCCTAAGTTTAAATACCCATTCTAATGTTTTTACTTAGCACTTTTACATTTCATGTCATATTAACTATTAACCTATCTATTATATAAATCCTGTACAATTTCACCCTTTCCTATAATATTTAAATATATATAAAAATCCCAAAATTTTATATATTTGGCCCCTTTGGTTGATTATAACCATAAATACGTTTTAAAAGGATTAACTGGTTAAATGGTAACTAGTTAATATCCTAATCCCCCTGCTGCATTAATTAGGATTAACTAACCCTCATGGTTAATTAAGAACCCCCCAACCAATCTTATCACCCCCAATACAATTAAATAATTCTTAATTGTGTTGGGCCCGCCATTGTTAAACCTCGCCGTACCGCACCTCCCGTCAGCCATCCGATCGTGCCTCCATCATCAAACGGTCATTATCCATATCGTACACCCCTTGGTGACCGCACGTTAACGCGTGATCACCAAGCGGTTTTTACACCGTACCTCCGCCACGCGTCAAGCAACCAATGGAATCGCTGGCTCCCAGCTAAATACTGCCCGTTCCAAAAAGCGGTACGATACAAAACTGCTTACTGCTGTTACATATATGACAAAACATCATTTTCCGTGCACGTCATCCGCCCGAATAATAAAAAACCCCACCAACCTTGACTTTGTTAAAAAAACAAACGAACAACATTTTCATTGTTCTGTATTGCAACCTGTGCTCCCATGCAAAGAATGTCCAAGTCAACTGTCCGAGGTTTCCAACCGCCACCTTGTTAAGAAACTTGCAGTCGACGTAGCCCAGAACCTGTTATCCATTACCAGTACTTGTCATTGCACTGTTCACTGCCCAAATACAGGTATTTATCCAATTTCCATCGAAACCCTGCAAGTTTTGGTTTTACATTATAAAATCCACAGAGAAAGGCCAAATTCAGTACAAATTCAGTCTGTGTTTTACCATATAAGTCCCCTAACCTGCTATTTTTCCCATTTTCCACAGTAAACCAAAATTCCTTTTCTGAATCCACAAGAACCAAAAATGGAAACCCCCGCTGTTTTGAATGTCGCACCAATCAATGCCCCTCATAAGGACCTAGACTATCTGCCTCTTGCAAATAAAGAATTCCAAATAAAGGACCTAACCACTGACCAAAATCAACTTAAGGTCTTTTCCAAGCTAGAGACAACTAACTAAATGGCTCAGACATCCTGGGACTGTGGGAATCTAACCTTCCCAGGTATTTTCTCTCCTTAGTCCATGTTTTCCCTGATCTAATTCATCAATTCCATGCAAACTATGACCCTAACCGTAGAGCTATTATGTCCCCAACTCAAACAGTCCTCTTCCCCACAACAACTGCATCCATTAATGAAATGTTGCAATTTTCCCCTGGTCAAGCTCTCACTCCCCTTTCTATGGGATATTTACTTGAGAAATCTACTGAATTACCACAATCATAACTCATTCGCATCTGTCAGACCTTCATGTTAAAAGAATATTAGCCCAAAGGCCCCCCTCCTTATGGACAAACCTTTTTCACAAATATGGGCAGACTTATAGTGGATATAATATATTTAGCAATGGGATTTAACACTAGTGAATATGTTGATGAGGTAACCCTAGTGTTATGTCAATCTTTACTCCTGGACAGTCCTTTGCTGTTAAATATGACTGCGCCTCCTATATTGCTAATAAGATTCATGAGCAATTCCTAAGACTGGACAATGAGGGAGTCTTCAAGTATACCACTTTCATCTATCATCTTATGCTGTATTATCAGTCAGAGAACTTCCCTTTCCCTGTCAAGAAACTTGATACCAAAGGAAATCCAAGGTCTGTTATATCTTTTGGAGTCCCATTTTCCATAAATCCCTTGAGACCCCTTACACCTACAATGAGTTGATTGATCTATTTGTGCATCCAACAACCACCTTATTGATAGGAGTGTGCCCACCTAGGATCAGTGGTGATATGAGGAAGATCCTTCAGCTCTCCAAGCATTATAGAATAGGTGATTGGTATCTGTACAAGAACCATATAGAAATCAGGATATATGGGTGTGAGCTATGACCTTTTAAGCTACCAAAGTATGTTCCAATGAGGCTGTTTGCATTATAATGCTTCAAGCAAATGATAAATTCAGACCTAGTTCATTTTTATAATGCCAAGAAGAAAGCTCAGCTTAGAATCAAGAATCAGTTAGGCCCTTTTGTCTGTAACACTAGGGAGGCATAGAGAAAAGCAGAAATGATTTTAGAAGATCATCTTAAGTTACAAAAGAGTTTTGGGTGGATACCATATGAACCTAACAGCTTTATATGTGATAGAAGAATGAAGAACAGATTGTCACCATACATTGACCATAGGATCCTAAAGATTGAACATTTTTCAAATATGGATGAATGGAGGGAAGGGACCCTAGCAGAAAATGATAGTGAACAGGTCAATATTGAGAATGTTATGAGAGATCTTGAGAAAACACTTGACCTGGATTCTTTTGGGCAGGTACAAAGATCAGGAATTGGTGCATCTACTGCTGGAACCTCTCAGCAACCTTCACAGGAAACCAGCACACCAGCCACAAGAACATCCAAAGGCAAGGAACTAGAGACCAGCATTCAAGCCACAGGGCAATCTACAATGTCAAAACAGCTTGAAACTTCCAAGGAACAAGCCCAAATTCCAACTCCTCCAACTCAAAGCAATGTGGGAGAACCTCCAATCTTGTAGACCCCTCTGAATGAGGAAAGGAATAAAAAGAGAGACAGGGAAGTGGCTACCCCTGCTAGTGGACCCTAAGAGCAGCCTGGTACTAAGAGGCAAAGGTTAAATCCTCTTTCAGAGGAGGGATTTTTTTATGAGACTACTGATAGTCAAAGGAAAGAAGGAGTAGATAGCCAGAAAAATTTTCCATTGGGAGGAACATGCACTAGCTCATAGAGATAGGAGCTAGAGAGACAACAAAGTGCAGAGGTATCATCTTTCAGACCACCAGGGAAGGACACTCCAGATATCAAGAAGACATTTGTAGAAATAAAAGGTAGAAATGATCCATTAAGGCTTCAGGTTTACAATCAATATTTGAAAATTGCCTCCACAAATCAACAGAGATTGATGTAAGCTTATGACATCAGAGAAGGCAAAATGATAATGAGCTACTTCAAGCCTAAAGTGTAACAACCTTAATCAGCAACAGATTATCTCACAAAAAATTTTGAGGTCATGGCAAAGGATATTCATTCTTTGGATCAGATTGAATTGCACAAACAAACTTGAGAAATGATTTATTCCACCTTGACTAGTAAGGCTATGATGGCCCAAAGGTTGCAAAATTCTTTGGATAACACAACTGCTCAACTACATTTGGAGAAAGCCTCCTCCTAGGCCAAAGATAACAGAATAAAGTCTTTATAAGAAATAATTATTGGATTGGGTCATGATCCCAAATATGTTAAGGCTATATAAACCTTAATAAAAAAGAAAGATGAAGGTATTGCTGCCTTGAGGAAGCAGCTAAAGCTGCCTCCTTCAAGGCATCCATAGACTGCTGAGATCATAAAGCAAAAATCTGAAGAAGAGCTGATGGATTTACTCTTAAAACTTAATGAACGACTAAATGAGACTAAGCAAGAACTAGAAAAAGAATTGAAGGACAAGTAGAGAGAGTCAACCTCTCAGCCTCTCAATGTGATATAAGTAGTATCGACTGTAGTCCCATCAACCCTTGGAATAGCTTTGGCACCAAACATCCCAGCAGCCACAGCAGAGGCGGTCACAGGTACAACAACAACAGGAACAATGGGAATAACACAGGGCAGCACTGCCAATTTGAGCACAAAGGAACTAATAAAATCAATTGAGGACATGAAACTACAAGTTTCAAAGCTAAATAAGGTGAAAGAGTAGTATGCCAACTTAGAGCAAAGGTATGATCTCTCAAAAATAAATGTTGTAGAAAAGACAAGAGAGATTAAAGGATTGGAAAACAAAGTGAAATCATTAAAAAATGATCTTACTTTTGGCAAGCCTCTGGCAGAAATTAAGAAAATTATTTGGGCCAACATCACTCAATCAATAAATGATGTTTGGCCATCCATCCAAATAATTTTTGAGCAGATTGATCTAGTAAAGGCAGCCCAAGAAGAAATCCAAAGGACAAGAGAAGAATTAGGAAGAATGCCTGAGGAAGCCAACAAGGTCATAAATTTTTTGAATATTAAGAATAAGTACCAGCTTGAAGAACTTGGCATTGAAGACAGAACATGGACCATTTTAGAAATCAAAAGGGTATTAACCAAAAGAACTTTGATGCAAAATTTAGAAAGAAGATGCCATGACATGCAGGTAGAGATTAATGCTTTTATGGAGAAATTTGCCATTTTGCAGAGTAAAGGGCTACCTAGTCCTTTAGTGATTAATGACAAATTAATGAGGCATATAGACTATGTGGATAAATTGAATCAATATGCAGGCAATCAAGCAAGTTCATCAACAAGTGCATCAGGAATAAAAGCACTCCTTACAAGCACAGTTCTCTATGACAGCTTAGAGAACCTGTTATATGTTGATCATGAACTAAAGCACTTGTTCCCAATTCAGCCTACATTCTTCAGGTACACAGAAACATATGAAACCTTCAGAAAACTTCAAAAAACCAGAATACCACAGCCAAAATGGTGGGAAGAAATGCTAGAAATTTTGTAATTTATCCTTGGTAAAAGGTAAATTTTGATTTTTACTACAGTCAATGAGGGTATAGAGGATGAACCAAGAGCATACAGGTAAAGAGTATCAGATGTAGGTAAAGTGTATCAGTAGGAAGATAAAAACAGAGCAACCAACACATAATTACATCAAAGATAGCATGATGCCAAATATTAGGGCCTAACTCCAACACACTCTCAAGAATAGGGACAACAAACCATTCATTTTCCTCTATCTGCTATCAACGAGACCATCTGGCCCTATCTTCATGTAACTTCTAGTTAGTCATCTCAGATTATATCTCACTTTGTTATGAGATATTTCATTGTAAATTTTTTTGTATAAATACACCCCCATTCGGAGTATTGAGGGTGGATTCTTAGACATTGCTGTAAAATTGATTATTTTGGAATAAAGTGTTGTTGGACAAATCTTTCATGGCTGGCTGGATGAAGAATTAATACAAAGGACTTTTCACAGGATTCATGTGCAATACATTGGACAAATAAGTATTTATAACTCATGTGTTATTGTTCTCTTGTTTAAATATTTCAATTATGTTTCATATCTGAATACTTAAACGAAAAAGCTTAATTCAGAAAGTGCTTCAGTGCAATCTGTTTTCAATCGTTTATATTCTTGATGTTTTCTTCTAAACTAGCATAAACAGTGAATTCTTAATTGCTCTTGTTTCCTAGTTTAATCATTTTGATCATTTATTAAAGAATTCTTAGTTGCTCTTTACTGGTGATCATTCAAGTTCTTTTCTCTTAAAACATGTTGAAGGATTCTTAATTGCCCTTCATACCTTTTAAGCCCATCTGACCTTATCAAGTTATCATTTGGTCCCTGATTTAGCTATCTTGCCCTGTGAAACCATCCTTTGCTGAGAAACCAAATCCAGTTGAGCCATTTCTTCTGACTCCATTAGCCCAATGGCCTGAACTATTCAGTTCCAACCCTCTGCTATTGAATTTCACCACCAAATCCAATCAAATCTCAAAGCTTTCATAACAAGTCTAAAACCTTATAAAACAAAGCTAAATCCTAAAGAGAGAGCCCTCTCTGGACACAGATTGGCTAGCTTATGTGTCTAAAAGTTGGTTTGTGGTTACCTCAGACCCCTTTCCTCTTCTTACAACTTCTAGGAAAATCTGAGTGATAACAGGTTAGATAGGAATATTCACAAGTTCGTGGCGTAGGAGAATAGGAATCCGCGACTATCAAAAGAAGAGTGCTTAGACTACTACTTTTACATAGAGATCCACATAATTTTCTTCGCATATTTCCCTTCTGAGCTATACGAGTGGATTGCGAAGCTAGTAGATAGCCAAGGAAGGTGCAAGCCCAATAGGACTATTGTATGGAATCCAGAATTGGTGCGCAGATTGGAAGCATTAGAGGATAAGATCACACACACTATTGATCAATGGCTCAATTGAATTATAGGAGGATTCATCACTAAGTTCGCAGTAGATACTTCAGTCAGCTATAGTGATGCAGAACGAAACATCCTCGAAGGACCACGAGGTAAGTACATTAAGTCTTTGAACACTTGGATTAAAATGATATTGTGTGAAAAATTGGTTATGTGAATATATTGATGTTTGGGGCTACGCGAAGTGGGAAAATTTACAGAAATGAAGGTACTACAAAACTAGAAACTAGCCCCTTGATTTCACCTTCAGAGGTGACGAGGAAGAGCTCGCAAAGGTTTCACCAAGAAGTGTAATAAATTTGATAAGGCAGAGGATTTTGCGCATACCACCCCCACCCACACCACTGCCAGTTTCACCATTTTCACCCCCATATTCGCCCATACCACTGCCGCCACCACCGTGAGTCAAATGGCAAGCACAATAAAATTGCCAATGTTCAAGGGAGTAGGAAATGAAGATCCAAACCAGTTTTGGTTCATGATCAAAGCTGTATGGGAAGCCTAGGGAGTTACAGATGACAATATAAAGAAAGCAACGTTGGTAAGCGCTCTGCAGGATTGCGCGCTGACCTGGTACATTAAGCATTCCAATGACAATCCAAATGCAGGGATCGCAGATATCCAAACTACGTTGAACAAAGAATTTAGCAGGCAAAATTTAGAGGCGAAGTCGATCATTGGAATCAAGGAGATCACGATACTACTAGGCGAGACACCTTGGGAGTTGGATAAGAGACTGAAGTGCAAAATTCGCGAAGCTAACATGACCTTTACGGATGGACAACACCGCAAATGGTTTGTAGCATCAATAATGCCGCATTTAAGGAATGCGCTGTCACAACAAAGGGTAACAACTCAGGTCGAGGCCTTGGAGGTCGCGATGAGACTGCATGAGACCCTGATACAGGATCCCAACCTGGGAGTTCAACAAATCCATGCACAATTGAAAAGCTTGTGCGTTGAGATGTAGAGTTTGAAATAGGACAGGACAACTCACCCAAAGATGTGCGACGAGGTATGGTGTGTTAAATGTAAGGGTTAGGGTCATGACAAGGACCACTTCCCAGTGTTCACGAATTACCTTGCAGGAGGAGGACCAATTCCATTGAGATTAGAGGCACAAGCAGGACCTACCACTGCGCCTATGTTGTGGTGTGCGATTTGTCAAATAGGAGGAAAGCATGCTACAGACAACTGCCATTTATTACAGAAGTACACACAAAATTTGCAATAGTTTTTATGTAATTTCTGTATATCAGTGGGACATGATGAGTGCACCTATAGAAGCTATGAACTGATGATGGATAGCACTCCCACCTATAGAGTTCAAGCCGAAATGTAACCCCTTGACTAGAATGCAGGGATGGCATGAATCGGATTTCAGGGGCGCGGACAAGGCCGAGGTGGAGGAGGACCTGGAAGAGGTCACGGACAGCTGATATGGTACAATTGACGAGGGCCAGGACATTATGCCCATGATTGTATGAATCTGATGCATCCATCATGCTTGTATTGTAGATTTTTTGATCATGAGACGGAGGATTTTCCCACACTGATAGTGACGTTGCACGATAAAGGAGTGCTCCAACCTCCCTCGAATCAGAACTTGAAAATGATGAGGTCTGAGCCGCGTGAAGAAGACCCTAACATAGACATTGTGCTCCGAAGTGGAATTACGACAGGGGATGATAAAGGCAAGTAGCCTAAAGATAGTACTTGGGTTCACAAGGCTCTAACGAAAGAACCAGAGTTTGATTTGGAGTGTGCTAAGGAAACCTTCATGGAAGCTAGGAAGAGCTTCGCTCATGCCTCCACTTCAGGAAGCAAAGACAGACCAAAGCCAGAAATGGACCCATTGATGCTCATGACGTTCTTGGAAACATGCATGAAGTTGTTGCGTGACAACAAGGCTGTAAAGGGACTGCAGGAACTCATAAATAGATGTGCTGGGATTGTGCCGGGAGAACCACACATAGTCTAGAAGATCGGAAAGCACACGACGAGGACAGGAAGAGAGATGAGATTGTCCGCGCATATTGGGGAATATGAGATGGACCAAGTGATTCTGGACCTAGGATCAGATGCGAATGTTCTACTGAAGCAAACATGGGAGCACATGGGATGGCCTATGCTGCAATGGTATCCTATCTATCTGTGAATGGCGAACCAGCAAAAGATCCTACCTATGGGAAGATTGCAGGGAATCACCGTAGATATTGAAGGAGCGAGCACGCTAGCAGATTTTGAAGTGATAGAGATTTTTGATGACGACAATCCCTACCCTATGCTATTAGGAATAGATTGGGCCACTGACATGAACAGGGTGATAAATCTGAAGAAGTGCAAGATGATTTTTGAGAAAAAGTCTCTGCGTGTAGTCGTACCTTTGGACCCTGCAGAAGGATCGCACTACATGGAGCCAGTGCGTGACTATGAAAGTGATGACGATTTAGACTACATCTACAAGATAACCGCATGAGAGCAAGAATGGGTAAATCCCACTGCAGATGGATGAATCTCATGGGAGCACGAAAGCTCCTGTACATTGGATTCTGACAAGGAGATATAGTGATGGCAGAACTGGTTACACGAGGTAACCATGTTGAATTGTAACATGATGATGAGATCGTTGCACTGCGTATCGACAGAGGTAAGGGTTATGCCTACGTATGATGGGTTAAGCGAGGTAGATGCCTTCCTGAAAAGATTTGAAAGGGAAGTGATGGAACAAAAATGTTTCGAGACTTTGAAATTGGTACTACAAGCTACGCCCACGAGGTGGTGGGGTACGCCCCAAGGAATCTTTGAGGACTAGTGTGAATGCAGGAGAATGATGCACATGTAGTTTAGGAAGCCTCAGATGCAATTAAAAGATAAGTATGATGGACGGAATGATCCGCGCGTGCACCTCGCCAAGTGGACAAAGGTTTATGGGGAAGATTTACAACCTAAGTGGGTGCACCTATTTTGTCATACCCTAGATGTTATACCCATGAACTGGTATATAGAGACGGAGCTCCGCCATGGGAGGAGTGAATGGGATATCTTGTGTGAAGGGTTCCTGTTAACCTTCATGTTTGAGGATCGTTGGTGGGACACTGTTGATGATGTGCTACAAGTAGTAAAAGCAGTTATCTTTAAAATACCCCAGGAGACAATAGAATTCATTTAGCCTGAATGGGCGACTCAGTTGAGCCATGTGCTAGAGTGTTATAACGTAAAAACTGAAGAAGACGACGAGGATCCGTGGAAAGTTAACATTCCAGAAACTGAAGGCTATTGCGAGGTTTAAGGGCCACTCATTGAAGACCTTGACATAACCGCGCTGGTAAAAACAAAGTAGGTGAACATTGGTACGGAAGCCGAACCTAAGTACGCAACGCTCAACGACTACTGGGATGACATGACGGTGGATAAAGTCACTGAGTTACTCCGTGAGTACCAGGACCTGTTCCCCACCAAGATCACGGACTTAAAAGGAATCGTCGGAGATTTAGGAATGATGCGGATCACGTTAAATCCCAACGTGAAGCCAGTTAAGCAGAGGCCTTACCGCTTGAATCCAAAGTACAAGGAGAAGGTCTGCATAGAACTAGACAAGATGCTCACGGCTAGAATCATTGAGCCAGTGGAAGAATCTGATTGGGTAAGCCCTATGGTAGTGCAGGAAAAGAAGCAGAAGGGTGAGATAAGAATATGCGTGGACCTCAAAAAATTGAATGATGCATGTGTGCATGACCCATTCCACCCTCCGTTCACAGATGAAGTACTAGAAAATGTCGGGGGGTAGGAAGCATATTATTTCACTAACACATTCTCAAGGTACCACCAGATCAAAATTTCACTGGAAGATAGGAGTAAGACAACCTTCACAACTAAATGGGGCTGCTTTCAATACATATTTATGCCATTTGGGTTGAAGAACGCACCAGCTATCTTTCCGTGCATAGTTGTTGCAACATTCAATGAATATATCCACAAGTTCTTGGAGGTTTATCTGGATGATTGGACTGTATTCGGATTGGTTAAGCTCCATGTAGACACCAAATCGCGCTAAACCTCAAAAGTGCAAGTTCCTCATTCCCTTTGGGAACCTGTTGGTGTTGGCATTATGATACATGTGTTGTCCTTGATGGCAACTCATTCAGATGACATATGACAGTGCAGTAGGTCAATAGAAAAGAATTAATGATCAGGGAGAGGTATACGCAAGTTCACCTTGACAAAGAAGTGTATACACACGGGTTAATAGACCAAAAGGAGTGTATAGCATACAAACACAGTCAAACAGAAGGAAAGGTGCGTACATGTTGGAAAACTAATTTTTGGTCCGTGGTATTTGGTCCATGGTATTTTGATCCACGGTATTGGTCCAAGGTATCTGGTCCGAAGTATTGATCCCAGGTATTTGGTCCAAGGTATTGGTCCTAAGTGGTTTTGGACCATGGTATTGAGAAAGGCCTAACACTATATAAGGAGGAGAGGATCATTAGGCCAATGAGTGCAAGTATTGAATATTTGATGAAATGTTAGATCCAATATGCAGGTGGGTAAGTGATGCTATGCTTCATCTGAACCAAGGATGCACCTATGTGGATGATGATGGATGATGGATCGGGATCATAAGGCTTGGAATGTATTATCATTATGTGGTTTGATCATGGATAGACTAGATCTGAATTATTGACACATGTTTACTCTATAATTGTTATGATATGGGTATGATTGATGTTTGGAATAGCTGCAAAGTTATGAGTTAATATTTACAAATCCGTACGCGGGTTCACTTTGTTAAAAGTGCGTATACACGCTGGTTTGGTTCATCAGAGTAGTGTATACATTATGAAATGTGATATCTGAATATGCAGTTGGTTCTAGTGGTTGTTGCAGAATTCTAGTTTCTGCTCTGTGTTCTGGTGACTGTGTTTTGATGACAGGGCTTCAGTGATTCAGTTATTGGGTGATTGATGATTGAATGTTTGATGGTTGGTTGATGCAATGGTTGTATTGCAGTGGTGATTGATTTTGAGCTTCAATGTTGTTGATGGGTCTAGTATGAAAATTGGATGAAACGTGGCCTTCATATTATGGTGTTGTGATCTAGGTGTATCCAGTCTGAAAATTTATGAAACGTGGTCATTGGAGGAAGAGTGAAGGTTGGAGCCATCAGTAGGTTGGTGCCTATGTATTCGTAAACATATCGGCTAGTACAAGAGCCAGGGGGTTGGATATCCCTTCCAGTAGCAGCTAGAAAATGAGAGAGGGTCGTAGCCTTCTGTAGGCCGGTGCCTACGTACTAGTAAATATATCGGCTAGTACAAGAGCCAGGGGGTTGTAGCTCCCTTCAAGTAGTAGCTGGAGAACGAGAGAAGGTTGTAGCCTTCTGCAAGTGGGTGCCTGCATACTAGTATGAGTCTGCGCCAGTACAAGATTGTAAACATGTTTTTTTCTTATATTAAAGAAAGACGATAGCAGGTGGTTTTTGTCCCACATTGGGTTTCCACCTTACATCATTTTGTTCATGTGTGTTTCTTATGTGTGATGACCTGTTCTGTTTTACTGCACTTGATTACTGCTTATATGGTTAATGAAGTTCTGATGCACTAATTAAAGATCAACATATGATGAATTAACTGAATCATAAGTTTACTGGATATATGCTAGTTTCATTAAACAAAGTTGCGTTTACACGTGGGTTTCCTTAACTAAAGTAGCATATATGAATCAGAGTATGAAATGAAAAAGTTATATTGATTTGCTAATACTGATTCAACCCCCCCTCTCAGTATTATTTCCAATAGTTGGGACATGTGGTTTGCAAATAGGGACGGATGGTAGACCCCATGAAGATTGCGGTGATTCTCAATTTCGAAGTGCCACGAAGTGTCAAACAGCTGCGCGCTACCCTGGGACATAAGAGGTATTACAGGAAGTTCATCAAAAGCTATGCCTAGATCACTACGCCGATGGAAAAGCTATTGAAAAAGGATGTCATGTTCTGCTGGAATGATGACTGCATGAAGAGCCTGAATGTACTAAAGGAAAAATTGGCTTATGTGCCAATTCTGGTCTTCCCGAAATGGGATGAGGAGTTTCATCTCCATGTTGATGCATCATGTATAGTGCTGGGAGTGGTACTAACACAAGAGGGTGGAGAGGGCTTGGATCACCCTATCACGTTCGCGAGTCATAGGTTCCTAAAGCATAAAAGAACTATTGCACAACTGAACGCGAGGGCTTGGCTATGGTGTACGTGCTCCAAAAATATTAGCACTATTTGCTAGGGGGACACTTCAAGATGTATACAGAACACTCCGCGTTGAAATACTTGGTCAATAATCCTGTGTTGGGGGGGCGCATACGCAGGTGTCTCTTACTGTTCCAAGAATATGATTTTGAGGTTGTGGTGAAGCCTGGATGCCTGAATGTGGGACCAGATCATTTGTCGCGAATTGAGACAAGAGAGGAACCTACTAGTTTGGAGTAAGGATTACCTGACGCACGAATCTTTGCTGTGCACGTAGTGGATGGACACTTAGAAGACATAATCTACTTTCTCATGATTGGAACTATGTTGAAAGAGTACTCCATCAAGTAGAAGAAGGAACTAGTGTGCGCGCGACAGATTTTTATATCATCACAGGGCACCTATATAAGATGGGTAATGATGAGACACTGTGAAGGTATGTACCTGAATTTGAATGTAGCCATATCCTCGCGGACACGCATGGGGGCATTGCAGGAGGATGCTATGGAGGAAAGGCTCGCACAATTGGAGGAACTTGAAGAGGAATGGTTTCTGGCTGGCTTCCATCAGCAAGTACAAAAGCAATGCGAAAAGGCTTGGCACAATTGACATATTAAGTTGTGCACCTTCAAAGTAAATGATTTAGTGTTACTATATGATAGTAAGTTTGATAAATTCCCGGGGAAGTTCCAGATGCATTGGCTGGGCCCGTACATTGTTAAGGAAGTCACAGATGGAGGCGTAGTGCAGCTGGTCAAGCTAAATGGAGAACCTCTCCTAGGCAAAGTGAATGGCAGTCAGCTGAAGCCCTACACGGGTGGCTCAACTATCTGACTAGTCAACAGACGCACAGTCGTCACACCTCATGGAGCTAAAAGAAGGTGCGAGATTATCAGCAAATGCAATTGGTGCAGGAACAGATCTAGGAAAGTAGTTCTAAAAGTGCGGTCTCGAAACAACGTGTACAGGAGATTCAGTAGGCAGGTGCTTAGTGCGCTGCTGTTGGAGGGTCTCCATGCAAAGATCTTCGCACTGAGATAGCGACTCAAGGGCGAGTCACGATGTTTGTGTTGGGGGCCTGTTGGGTGTGGAATCCCCCCAAGGCATGTTTTGGGGCTTAAAGCCCAAGTTTTGACTAAGTCCATTGTAAAGACTCTGCGATTTGTGGGCACAGAGCATGAAGTCATAATAGAGTCATAGGGTGGTCCACCCTTGTATTTGTAATGTAATGTCGGTTTGAAAGATCTGGTTTGCGGACCATGGGATTGTATAAGTAGAGTGAGGCTCTAAGTGTAAGAGGGACAAGAATCTAATAGAGGGAATAGATGCATTGAGTCGAAGTGTAAAGTCGTGTCTTTGGGTCGTAGAGTAGGAGAAGGCTCTACAGCTGAATGTGCAGAGGCCTAGTAATCTATAGCTGAGTGCGCGGACCCCTGCAGTTGAGTGTGCAGGGCAGGTTGAGTCTGTAAGCATTGGAAGCATTAATAAAGAGAAGTTTTACCATATTTTTGTGTATCTTTTCCTGTTTTATGTATTATTGGGTATGAATTGCAAGTTTAACATCTATTTACTATGTGAACTCATATGAATGTGCTGAATATGTGAATATAACATAAGGCATCCATTTACGCGAAGATAACTAACTAGTATAAGAAGACAAGTAAGATCTTGGGTGTGACGTAGGGAAATAGTGCAGTTCGCTGCTCCAACAGCGCGAAGGCCCCATAGCCCCTGGTTAGGGCTGCGTGAAGGTGAATATATCAGGGCATGAAGGCCAGGGAAGTGCGTGAAGTAACTTGTGCAAAGGGACTCATAATTGGACCAAATCAACCCCTCAGACATCTCCAGGGTGTGGAAACTTAGTTCCAACAACCCCCATACTACTTCGAGTGAGACCTTAGTCCACGCTCCGCAGACTATTGCCGAATGGGCCAGTAGTACATGGATTTTTTTGGCTAATTAACTCCAAACCTAGGTCAGGCCCCAACAAGCCAACACTAGTACAACTATATAATATATTCCAATGATTTATTTATCCAACATTGTGCTATTATAATCTTTGTCGTAAGAGCTTGAAGCCAATAAAGCATTATTAGCCTCTTGATTTTTTTGTGTGCCTTCTTCAATATATTATCTTATTCTTTCACCATTTCCATTAAATATTCATTATTCTTTTTTCTTGTTGAGGAAAATGTTGGAAAATCAAAGATATTATATTAGGGTTTTATTCTCCTTTCTTGATAATTACTTGTGAGTGTGTTGGCTTCTTTTACTTCTTTATTATCTTATCTTTCATAAAGAAATTATACATACATGAAGATCATAAAGCAAGAGACATAAGATATAGCCACATGCCAGGGAAAAACCCCCTTCGAGGGGAAAAGCCAGTCAAGATAATTCTTCCTTTCAATATTATTCTTCGAGACTCTTCACCCTAAACCAAGGCCAGACTTTCCCTCCACACCATGTTAGCCTTCCATATCTGCGACCCCTTCCAACAAATTTGATTAGGAAACAACTTCCAGCAACATGCAGTTTCTGGCAGTAGCAAAACTTAGGGTACTTCGATCTCCCAAACTAGACCACGAAAGACAGAGAGAGAGAGAGAGGCAAAAACAACTTGATTTTCTTCTTCTCTAGAGACTCCCCCAAATCCACACTCCTTTTCTCCTTCTGAAAGTAGACTTCACACTTCCTAGCTCTTTTTGAGATATTAAATTGCATGAGAGAGTGAGTGCTCCAAATGACTTCAACCTCCTTCAATATAAAGGCTTCTTGTGGGTTGAATGGGGATATTTAGTGATGCAGAAGCATCCAAATGAAGAGGCGACAACTGGGAGATGTTTCTTGTTATTTTTATTTTTTCATTTTTATTTTGACAAATAGAGAGGAAAACATTTCAAATTTTTGTTTCATTTAGTTTCAATTTGTGTCATTTTAAATTAAGGTTGAATCCGCCATTGTTAGTTTTTGAATTAGACAAAATAGGATTAGATAGGAATTAGTTTGAAGAAACTATTTCATAATTGAGGAATAGTTCCTCAAACTGTAAAAGAAATTGCTAATGATGTATTAAAAAGAAAACAAGAAAGAAGAGTAGGGAGTTAGAAAAATGAGAATGTGATTGTAAGCCATGGGCAAGTTGTAAGTAGAGGCCATTGATATTAGAAGATCAGGCCAAAGATACAGAAATTGTGCAAATGTTTATTTATACACAGATTCAATTCCAAACTATATAAATGCGTGACTCAAAATTAGAATGTTAAATTATGTGCATATCAAAGATTTCATGTAATAGTTGAATCTAGGCGAGGTCATGCAATGGAACAACAAAGTATGAAGAATCATGAAAATAACTCGAGTCGTAGAGAAACATTAAAGAAATAACATAAAACCCAGACCAAAAGGAAGAGTGAAGAGGTGAAGTGTCGATGTACAGACACCATTGGATCTATCAGATCAATGGATAGGGCTCAATCGGACAGAATTAAAACATTTCATCATAACGTTTCGACCACAAGGAATGGAACTTGGGTCACTGGAACTAATGACTGTGACTTGCGACAAGTGATATCATCGCTGACCATTGGATTGAAAGGTTGGATCAACATGGAGGATCGTCGCGGAGTATCACATCGCAACAATCCAAGGGGGAGTGATTTAACCTTGGCAATAGCGATTGCGACTTGCAATTGATGTGATCAGCGATGTAGTCGCATCGCAAAACCCCATGGTAACGTATTGACCGAGAGGGAATGCGACATGCGAAGTTAAGCAAACTCGATAAGGAATAGGCACCGTTGTATAACATTTGGAATCCTTCTTATCGCATTTTGGAGGAGAAGAGGATATATATTGTATGACCGTGGCCAACCTCGATTGCGATTAGCGATAAAGGGGAGCCCTCGGGAAATGTGTAAAGACTATAGAATAAGCGAGGAAAGGTGTGTTACCTATGTTTATGCATATTTTCCTTTATAAAGGTTTTATAATAGTTATAGCGCCAATTTGAAGGTTTTATGTGGTAAATCCAAAAGAACCAAGGTTAAAGAGGAGTGGTTATATATATGCGGGAGTAAGGATTTAAAGGGTTATAGAGTTCTGATAGGAAGAGACGATGAAGGGCAAGACTGGGTTACTGTAATGAATCATTCCACAGAGACTGGTTAAAGGGCCGTAGCCATTAAAGTTTGAAGATTGGTTCACACAGGTATTGGATGACATCATTTTGGTATCAGAGCAGGTTTTTTCCTTCTCTTAGTAAAGATGGAGGTAGGAAGAAGGGGACGAGGAAGAGCCATCAAAAGAGCAGCAGATGAAGGGTTAAGAGAAGAGATTAGAAATTTAACTGCACGTTTGGCAGTGGTGGAAGCAGGGAGGCCTAGAGATCCAAAAAGTGGGGATGATAGTGAGGAGGAAAACATAGCCATGATAGATGGGTCAGATGACGAAGGACCAGAAATTAAGCTATTGAAGTTAGTTTTGTTTGCTAGCAGCAAGCCAAAACTGGAGCTCTCTAATTATGATGGGAGTTTGTCCACAGAGGCCTTGTTAGATTGGATAAGTGAATTAGATAAATATTTTGAATATGAAGAAATCAACGAAGACAAGAGGGTCAAGTTTGCTGTCACCAAATTGAAGGGACATGCAGCATTGTGGTGGGATATTGTACAGGAAGAAAGGAGGAGATTAAAAAACCCTTGATCAAAAAATGGGAAAGGATGGTTGTGAAAATGAAGAGCAAGTTTCTGCCTAAAGATTATCAAATTTCCCTTTATAGATAGGTATAGAACTTGAAGCAGAGAATGATGACTGTGAAGGAATATGCTAAAGAATTTTATAAAATTAACTTGAGAGCTGGTTATGTAGAAGATACCCCTGAGAAAACAACGAGGTTTGTGAATGGTCTATAGATGGAGATCCTAGATGAAATTAGCATTATTTCCCCTAAGACCATGGAGGAAGCTTATTAGAGTGCTTTGAAGGTGGAGGAAAAGATCTCTAGGAAACAAAATGCCAGAAGAGGACGTGGTTCTGGTAGAGGTCAAGGACAAACCTTTGGTAGAGGTAAGACTTCCAAGAACAATGAAGAGGGTAGTAGTTTGAAGACTTTAGGATAGAGTGAAAGGGAAGGTAACACCAGAGGAGGAAGGCCATAGTAGTGAGGAAGAGGTAATGGCAGAGGCAGAGGAAATACCTATCAGTGTTACAAGTGTCACAAGAGGGGACACAGGTCCTTTGAATGTTTTGAAAATGAACAAACTAGGAAGAGGGGAGCATATGTCGCTTAGCCCGATAAAGCGGAGGCACCACCATAGGAGGTGGAAAATATGCCAGAAACCAAGGAAGCCTTGGTGTTGTACAAGGTGTTATTAAAACCACCTAAGGAAGTAGCTGATCAGACACAGAGGAAAGCATTGTTCCGGACTGTATGTAAGTCACACGGAAAATGCTGTAAATTGATTATTGACAATGGGAGCACTGATAATTTGGTAGCTACAGAGATGGTGGAGAAACTGGGTTTGAAGAGAGAAAAACACCCAACTCCATACAGGGTATCGTGGTTACAGAAGGGGCACCAATTGTTAGTTGATGAACAATGCAAGGTAGATTTTCAGATAAGCAAGTACAAGGATAAGGTAACTTGCGACATAATGCCGATGGAAATGTGCCATATTCTGCTTGGTAGACCATGGCAGTACGATAGAAAGGTAGCCCATGACGGAGTGGAAAATTGTTACAAATTTGTCAAAGATGGGATAAAGCATACCTTGGTACCCAAGAAAGAAGAGGAGACAGCAGAAACAAGTGGAATGAAAGCATTGTTGCTAGGAGGAAAGGAGTTTCTGTGACGGATTGAGGAGAGTGAATTGGGTTATGCAGTTGTGAGAAGACCAAGGGCAATGTTAGTACATACCAACCTTACTGATTTACCTGTGGAAATACAGAACATGCTGCAAGAATTTAGTGATATTGTGGTAGACAATCTACCAGACAAACTACCACCGAAGAGGAACATTAGTCACCATATTGATTTTATTCCAGCAGCCAATTTTCCAAACAAGGCTACCTACCGAATGAGTCCAAAGGATAATGAAGAAATCCGGAAGCAGGTGTAGGAGTTATTGGATAAAGGACTGATTCGGGAGAGTTTAAGCCCTTGTGTGGTGCCAACTGTTTTAGCTCCCAAGAAAGGAGGTGAGTGGAGAATGTGGTGAGCGCTAGTATTGTAGCAAGAATGATGCAACTCCTGGGCTGCCAACTTTACTTTTATCAACTTGGTAGTTTGTAACAAACTTGGAAGCATCGGTGTTGTATACACAAGTACTAGTTCTCACTGTTGTCACTTTGTCAGCCGGCGTGAGATCACTAGGAGCTCAAGCCAACTTCCATAGATTTCAGAAGAAGCTCTATGTGTGATGAAAGAAAAGAAAAATTACTCTACAGAGGCTATTCTAATTGTAGGCAGGAGAAAGACTGGAATGTAAAGCAAAACCTAGTAAAGCCTACTTAACAAGCTAATTCTACTTTTGCCACAAACACTATGAAAACCGTGAAAGAAATGCCATTACCTACTCAATGAAGTAAACAGTATCTGATCATGCTATTTCTAGAAGTAAATAATCAAAAAACATATTTTTGATTTTTATGTGTTTATATGTGAATTTCACATGCATCTAATTTATTGTGTATGAGTGTGGCAACGAACAAGTGGCGTTGGAGGGTGGTTTTGTAGCTTGGGAGGATGTAGGATGGTGTGGATGGGTCCTAGGAGGTTTTAGGTGGCCTTTTGGAGGTTTTTCCCACACTCGGCCTTCAAAATAAATCCTACAGGAAAAACTACAGGAGGACACAAGAAATCTATAGGAGAAAAACATGGAAACTATAGGAGGCCTACATGAGGAGGCCAAGAGAAATTTCAGATGTTTTGAGGGTGTGAGAGTAGGTGAAAATGGTGGATGAAGGTTGGAATGAGGTGTTAGGACACCTAAGTTCTACCATGAATCACTAGGAGAGAGAAAGATGATTGGATTTTCTCAAGGAGAGAGGAAGAAGTTCTATGAAAAATGGAGGAATCTAAGGTAGACTTGAGGTGAGGTTTGGGAGAGCTATAGGGCATGGATCAGATGGACGGTGTGATTGTTGACAAGATGGCCTACTACTGGAAGAGATCTATTGCATAGAAACTGACAGTCAGCCAAGAAGATCAAGCAAGCAATGAAATGAGTGCATCTAGAAAAACAGAGTTTTGCATTAAAATGATCTAAACTATGATCTATGAAAGGAAATGCTGAGAAATGTTGTAGGAAAGGAAAGCATGAAAGAGGACTATTGCAAATCTAGAAATGAACGTGATGAAGGAGATCTGAAGCAAAGCAAAACTGGACTATTAACTTACTAAAGAGCTACAAACACTAGAAGTCTTATGAATGAGGAAAATCTGTGTTTTTGGGGCAGCAAGAGAGTCTTTGCCTCAAATCATGGTCCCAGAGGGAGGAAGAGAGGCCAAGGAACTATTGTTAGCCTTTTGAATCTTTTTTGATCGCTGCTTAACCTGCTATAGAAAGCACAAATGGAAGAAAACTACTAAATCATCAAAAGCAACCTATTCTTAACCATAAAAGAAATATATCTAACAACAAAATAATCTACAACTGAAGTAAACCATACAAATACAATTGAAGAGAAGCTTGGCTACTTGGATTGGGCCCTAACCTAAGAGATTCAGCCCTCTGAGGTAACTCAGTGCTAGCTCAAAAAGGATTCCATCTTTATTATCAAAAAATAAAAAGATTACATGAAACTACCACACAAAAATAAGCTCGAAATTTGAGCAGAGTTTGCATAAGCAAAAATCTGACCCTAGTGAGGCTCTAGGCCTCTCTACTTATACATCTGAAGCTGCCAATAGCTTCCTTAAAATTAGCGAGGCTTGGCTCCCAAAACTCGAGATAAGTATCAATCATCCTCCACTTGCCCGGTTGCCTTCTAGTGAATGATTTAGTTGCTTGTACTCTGAGCTGAACGAAGGGGAATTCTAAGTGAGGAGTAATAAATGAGAGGGATTCCCTCCTAAGACAAAAAGAGACCATGAAGGTGAGAAAATCAAAATGCCACTACTAATTTACTTTTATGCATAATAAAATATTGTGTGTAGCTTGTTACTCATGCCACAATCCATGATAGTCAAAATACTTAAACTTGGCTATTTCATGTTTTGAATTTTATGTTTATAGTTAGAGAATAAAATCTGACCAAACAGTGTAATCTTGGTAGATCATTAGATAGGTAGAGTAAATAAAAGGAGCTCATCAGTTTAATCTAAGCCCTTGGATGATATAAGGCTAGAATTAGATAGTTTACTTTGTAAAAAAAAGAAAAAGATTTGTAACGGTTTGCTAGCCTGAAGGCACCCTAATAAAGTGAAGAAAAAATGGTAGGATGAGTAAATTGGTAAGTAGTAGAAAGGTTGTAGAAATATCATGTGATTATACAAAAGCACTTATGTCATTATCTCAAATGCAATTTTCAAATATGCATAAGTAGTAAACCATCCATCGAAGTATTGCACTAAGACATAGGCTTGTAGAATCAATCTTAGGTATGGAGGTGCGAAAAATGGGCCGAGAGCACGCAGGTTTTCGAAATTTTTTCCCGCGCAGCCGTTCATGGCGGCCATGAGCGAGCATCTGGAGCTTGGCGCAGTGGGTCCGAAGGCGTTAGTTTCTAGGCTTTTTGTTTCTTCTGCTGGGCAAAGATGGCGTTGGATGCAGGTGGAAGGCGGATGTTTTTCTCTCAAAAGGAATCTCTGGATATCGATCCGTCCCCCGAGGACCTCCTTGCATGTTGGGGTCTGGAAAATACAGAGGAGAACCTGCAACATTTCTTCCCGTTGCAGGCATTGTTGTCAGAAAACAAGGAAAGGTCAGTGGATGCGGGAGTTAAGGCATCGAATGTCAGCGCCAGGAGTCCTGGGGGGAATATTCTGAGGGAAGGGCAACTTCATAGCTCTGCTCAGCCCGAAAAGCTGGGATCAGATGCTAAAGTTGCAAGAAAAGAAAGACAATTTTTAAGCTTCCCGGAAGGATCGGCGGGTGGGGTTTCCAGGTGGGCTGAGGAAACTAACGAAGGCAGTTTCCTACAGTCAGAAAAGCGCTCTGTGTCCTTTGAGGGTGTAGAAGGAGGAGATAAGCCAGAGGATCAGGGTGGAAAGAGGAAGAAGCCCAAAATTTGCAGAAAAAAAGAGGCAAGGCCCAATTGTGTCTTTGGAGTGGATATCCACATAGACATGGCGTTGGAAGCTTCGGAAACCCTTCTTGTCGGGAGAGTTGGAGGAAGGAAGTTATCAGTGGCCTTCATTAAGAAATGGGCTCTGGCCGAATGGAAAGAAGCTCCTGGACAACCAGAAGAAGTCAAGATTCTTGATAGAGGGTGGTTTTGTCTTCGGTTTGGGCAAAAGGAGCATGTTGAATGGGTGCTGTCAAAGCATTGGAGCCTTGGGAAGAGGCCTGTGTTATTCAGGAAATGGACACCTCTCTTTGATGCCCAGAAAGAAAAATCTGAAGAGTTTCCAGTCTGGGTCAAACTAAAGGGACTTCCTATTCACCTCTGGACCGATTCAGTTTTCTCCTCCATAGGAAATACTCTGGGTAAGTTCCTTGAGGTTGAAAAATCCTACCTACAGTCTCATGACTGGAGTGCGGCCCGCCTTATGGTTATTTTAAATCCAAAAGAAGGTTTGGCGGGAGATTTCCTACTAAATTATCGAGGCCAAGAGTTCATCCAGACCTTGGACTACGAAAACCTCCCGTTCAGATGTCACCGGTGCAAAGCTTATGGACATCTGGCTCGTGATTGCCCTCTGGGTCATCGTAGGCATCGAAGGCAGAGGAAAAATGGTTTCAAGTCAGAGGAAAAGGATCAAATGAAGATCATTGCTCAGAAGGAAGTGATCCAGTCCAAGGAGGCTGAATCTCTGGATAATACCCAGGGGATAGGATTGGAACGTATGGAGGGCACTGGAATATCCCAGGCTGAGGAGGAAATGGGCATTATTGTTTCAAAACAGCCCTCTTCAGCAGGTGTCCTAGCAGCTACTGTAATGGAAGATCTAATTCAGGCCTGTCCTCCCACCCCTATATTCTCTTCACCCATCTTACCAAGTGGTTTGCATGTGGTGTGTCGTGGTGAGTTAGATCGTTCATGTAAACTCTCATCAGCTATAACAGATTTGAAGAAGGGAGAAAACACAACTGACAATGTTTTAATGACGGTGACTTCTTCCCTTCATCTGGCTCCGTTGCATTTCGGAGATGGGGGACGGGAATCTCATTACAATTTAAGGCCTCTAGCTACCAGAAAAGGAAAAGAGCTTGTTGCAGGCGGTTTGGCAACGGACGTGGTGCCCACAGCTCCAAAGAAGTTAAGAGGGAGGAAGTCGGATTTATCAAAAGCTAAGCTGAAGGCTATCATAGATATTGCTGGAGGAAAACAGTTGTCTCTGCCAGGGGTGCTTAGAGCAAAGCAATCACCCACCGAGGGTTTTAAATGATCATTTTATCTTTCAATTGTAGGGGTTTTGCTAGTACCCCCAAAAAACTAGCTCTGAAGGATCTGGTTAAGGAGTATAAACCAGACATCCTCCTCCTTCAGGAAACGCTTGGGAAAGGAGAAGACATTACAGGCTGTCTGCATAAGCTTTTGCCGAGATGGAGTTTTCATGCTGTGGATGCTACTGGACATTCAGGAGGTGCGGCTCTGGGATTTAATATGAAGGTAGCGTGTGAAATTTCATCTTGGGGAGCAGAAAACGTTTTGGCGGTGGAACTCTACTCCAACGAACTCTGTATTCCTTTTCTTTTTCTGAATATCTATGGCCCTAATTTGGAGCGGGAGAAGTTCTGGAACTCTTTCTTTGCAAAGTCCTTTTTGATGCACCCAAACCTCATTATTGGCGGAGATTTCAACTTCTCGTTGGGCCTGGCGGAATCCTGGGGAGTCAATGCTAGAGCGGACCCCCTCTCTGCTTTCATTCAACAGAAATTGTCTTTATCGCCTCTTATTGACGTTAACCCATCAAAGATGCGCCCCTCCTAGAGCAACCGAAGGATTGGCGATGATTGGATTGGGAAGAAATTAGATCGCTTTTTAATAAGTGATTTGTTGTCGGAGAAACTTCAGGCGTTCAGACATTGGGTTGGAGATGGTGGCCTCTCCGATCACTTCCCGGTTCTTCTGGAGGTGAAAGGTAACTTAACTAAGCCTGGTATCCCTTTCAAGTTTAATTCCTCTTGGCTTTCGGATGCATCTTACATAAGTCTTTTTCATAAAACCTGGAGGAAAACTGTGGTAAGTGAGAATGAGAACCACAATCATCTGTTCATGGAAAATTTATTAAGGATGAAGGCTGCTTCAAAAAGTTGGGCACATCAAAAGAAGCTAAAAGAGGAAGAAACAATGCAAGTAGTGAATGCAGAACTTGCCCTTCTTGAGGATCCAGACAGTCAGGGCTATGACACAGGGGCAATGCGCTCGCGAATACATGAGTTGGAAATGGAAAGAAGGAGAATCCTGCAGCTGAGGGAGCAAAGCTGGCGTCTTAAAAGCAGAGCAGTCTGGTTACAGGCAGGGGATGAAAATTCTAAGTTTTTTCAAAATTATGCAAAAGGGAGAAAAAATACAAACACTATATGGGAAATGAAGAAAGCAAACGGTGACATAGCGCTCTATTTTGAAGATTTGGCCACTGAAGGGGTAAACTATTTCAAACACCTCTTTAAAGCCCCAGATGAAGTTACAATCACAGAAGTCATAAGGGTTGCCCAGGTTTTTCCTCGGTTCATTGAGGAGGAAGATAATGAACTTCTTATGGCTCCTATCACAAAAGAGGAAGTTGAAAGTGTCCTCAAATTGATGCAAAAAGACAAAAGTCCTGGGCCGGACGGCTGGACTGTAGAATTTTTCCTGCACTTCTTTGAATTCATTGGCGATGAGTTAGTGGAGGTGGTGGAAGAATCCAGACTCTCAGGTTCTATCTATCAACCCTTTAATTCTACTTTTCTAACTCTCATTCCAAAATCAGATATCCCAGGTTCTTTTGCCGATTTCAGGCCTATCTCGCTGTGTACCTGTGTGTACAAAATAATTGCTAAAATCATTGCTGTTAGGATCAAACCCTTCCTTTCTAAACATGTTTCCCTGGAGCAGTTTGGTTTTCTTGATGGTAGGCAAATTCATGAAGCTGTGGGAGTTGCTCAAGAAACGCTCCATAGTCTCAAAGTTGGAAAGAAAAAAGGAGTTGTGGTTAAAATAGACTTATCTAAGGCTTATGACCGAATCAGCTGGATGTTCCTGAGACTTTTGCTAACTCATTTGGGCTTTAGTTTTGAGTTTGTAAGATGGATTATGAGTTGTGTCTCGTCTTCCTCCATTGCTGTTTTGATCAATGGAGCAGCCTCCAGTTTCTTCCGTCCTGAACGTGGCCTCCGCCAAGGCTGCCCACTATCACCCCTCCTGTTTTTGTTGGCAGCAGACGGAATCAGTCGTTTGATCCATGAAGCAAAAAGTCAAGGTTTATTGAAAGGAATAGAAGTTACTCCAAATCTCTGGGTCACTCACCTTTTATTTGTGGACGATATTATACTCTTCAGCAACGGCAGCCTTGATGATTGCAGGACGTTAAAGAGAATTTTGGACCTCTGTTTGAAAGCGACTGGCCTCTGCATCAATGATAGAAAATCTTCTATTACCTGTGCAGGTCTGGCTAGAGAGGAGGTGCGTCGGGTGTCTTTGGTTCTGAATTTTGAAGTTAAATCGCTTGAGGATTCCTTCAAATATCTGGGGTTCTATCTGAAGCCCGACAATTATAGGATAAAAGACTGGCAGTGGATCCTTGTTAAATTGGAATCGAAGCTGAAGCATTGGAGCCACAAGTGGCTCTCCCGGGCAGGTAGGCTGGTTTTAATAAAATCTGTTTTAATGGCTATCCCAGTCTATTGGGCGAGTTTGACTTGGGTGCCCAAAGGTATCATAAATTCAATTGAGAAGCTTTGCAGCAACTTTCTATGGGCAGGGTCTAAGTCTGAGAGAGTTACCCCATGGATCGCATGGGACAAAATTACCCGACCTAAAGAATGGGGGGGCTGGGGTATAAAAAACCTTGCTAGCTTCTCCCAATCCCTTGCAGCAAAGTTGGCATGGAGGATCATTTCAGCGGAGAATTTATGGACTACAGTGACTAAGAAGAAATATATAGATCCATTATCTACACTTGATTGGATTCGACTGCCGCAAAAATCGTCCAAAAATTCCTCGGTGGTCTGGAAAGCTGTGCTTGCTTCGGTTAACATCATTGAAAAGGGGTTGGCTTGGTATGTAGGAGATGGAACTCAGATCCGTTTGGGGTGTGATCCTTGGATTGGTTGTTCGGGAGATTTTCATCTTTCTCAAGATTTGGTGGCCTTCTTAAGAGACAGAGGATTAATCACTTTAAACCAGATTGCTGATCCCAGGGCCTCTTCCATTTGGAATCAAGGATGGCTTAAAGGACGAGCCTTAGATTTGAGTGAAGATAGGTTGGAGGAATGGGACAGATATATAAGGAACCTCGTCAACTCTTCGGTGCGGCTTTCAGACTCTCCGGATGAGTTAAAATGGGTTTTTGCTCAGAATGGCCTTTATTCTCCAAAGGAAGGTTACAAATGGATGATGTCTCAAATGGGGTGGGAAATTCCGGGCTGGTGGGCTAAACCCCTATGGAAGCTAAAAGGACCTGCTAAAACAAAACTATTCTTCTGGTGTGTCCTTTCCCAAAAAGTCCCCTCGTGGGATTTCCTTCAAAGAAGAGGCATAATTGGTCCTGGTAGATGTCCTCTATGTAAAGACAGTGTCGAAACTGCCCAGCATCTTTTTCTCTTGTGCCCCTTTAACTCCAGTCTTTGGGCAGCAACGCTTGGATTAATAAAAGTGCCTCATCGATGGGAAGGGCAGGGTCTCCTAGAGGCCTGGCAGAGCTGGTGGTTTTCTTCTTTAAACGAAAGGGAAAGATCCATCCCTTTAATCATTACTTGGGGGACATGGCTGGCCAGGAACCATGCCATCTTCAAGGACGCTGCTTTTCCTATAGGAAGGCTTGCAGCTGAGGGTGCGGCCATCTATGAAAGCATCCCCATTCCTCAAGCTCCAAATCCCTCCAGAGCTGTTTGTCAAGAAGTCATAAGTCTTTCCATGCCGTGGGCTTATTTTGATGGGGCATCGGATAATAATGGACGCTGTGGGGCTGGATTGATCATACATTTCTCAGAAGTAAAGATTCTTAAAGCTTCAGTAGGTCTGGGACAGGGTTCAAATAATTTTGCCGAATTAAAGGCCTTTCATCTCCTCCTCAGTTGGCTTATCCTCCGAGATGTGCGAAAAGTTCAGATTTTTGGGGATTCCATGAATGTGGTTAAATGGTTCAAAGGGACTCATCGCTGTCATAATCTTCTTCTGCTTCCTCTGTTTAAAGATGTCTCCCGGCTCAGGAATCGTTTTGTGGAGATTTCTCTTAGCCATATTTATCGGGAAAGAAATTCAGAAGCGGATCGTCTTTCTAAGGAAGGAGTAGCGCATGAGATGGGGCTGTGGTCTGTTTCAGAGGTTGACAACGGGTCTGTTCGGACTGTTGATCAACCTGTTTTTGATTAATCCTCCTTCACGCTTCCTCTGTTCCTGTATATATCTGTGTATGTTGTCGTCTTCTTTTTTTCCATTTCTCCTCTCTCTCATTCTTATACTCTGCTGTCTTTCTTGGGCTGCTTTCCCAATATGTGGATGCCCGGGCAGAGTTTTCAGTTTTCATTAGCGTTTTCCTTTGTGGATTTCTATTATGGATCCGTGCAGTCCTATGCTCTTTCGCTGCTGTCCTTGCGATGGCTCTCTTTACATTTGCGTGGGCGATAGGACGTTGCTCACCTGTTTTTTGAGTGCCGTGGGAGTTTCTCCACTCCTGCAATGGGTCTCTATCAGAGACTGTTTGTTTTGCTGAGTTGTGCCTATGCTGGCGGTTCTGGCTCGGTGTCTCCCTTACATACTCCATTATGTAACCCTTTTTATTAATTAAAAGGTTGGAATTTTTTCTGTGGAAAAAAAGTAAACAAAGAAAAAACAATGGTTCACAATATGGTTTTTTTAACATCTCCTCATTCATTTCGCCCCTTTACTTCACTAAGTACCCATAAATAAGTTCTAGTACTTAAAACCTACAAGTCAAAAAGGATCAAAGAATTTCTCTAACTTCTGGAGGGACCGAACCCTCAGCTTAATGACTTAGGGGGAACAAGTACCAAAACCCCCTTCATAAAAACACATTGCCCCTTCATTTCCCCTCATTTCCCTAATAAAATCACACTTTCCTATGGTTGACATCATTTACCTAGGAAAAATGGGAACCCCCATGTAAAATCCTATTTCACACAAAACCCACCAAGAATTTTTATCCTAAGTATAAATCTAAACGCGCAATTGCATATACTTTACCCCTTTTTTACTTAGGAAAACCCATTCTGCCATCACTTTCATATTAATTAAACTAACTTTATTATATAAATTCCCTGAAAACCATTAAGCCTATATTAAATTAAAACCCTATATAGAATATCACAACCCCTTAGTTTTAAATAAAAACTAATATAAACTACCCCTTGTCCCGATTTTTTTCACTTAATTTACCTAACCCTGGTAAAATTTAAGTTAATCCCGCGTCAGCCTCAACCGACTCCATAATCCCTCATTAAAGCCTAGCCCTATCACATAACCCTAGATTAGTCCCTAAACTAATCCCAAAATCACCATAATTAAAACCTCGGGCCCCCCATCAAGTCCCATCACTTCCCACCGCGCAGCTTTGCCTCCCGACCACCGTTGATCATCCCTTCCCCACATCCAATGGCCCATAATCATATCAGTCGCACTCAATGACTGAATAATAGCCGCCTGATAAAGTGGATTTCCTCCCGACCCCTGATGCTACGTGTCAAATGATGTATGGAATCGGGCAACCCCTCCCGAATACCGCTCGCACTACAAAAGTGGTGTGATGGCCCTCCAAAACCACTTCCCCCATTTAACCGAAAAATTGTCACTATTCATCCAAAGGTGAACCCACCAAAAAATAAACCATTTTTCTATAAAATCCGCGAAGCCCTCTTTTGCTCTTTTTTTTCACACATTCTCTTTGCAAGCTGTGTAAACCATTGCGACCACTGTAAACATTAAAATTACCAACAGACTTCCAATTCCACCCTAGAAGATGTTCTAGACAGCCAACCAACCTTTTAAGACCATACCAAGACTATGCCAACCACCGCAGCTATCATGAACCAGCAATTTTAGAGCCAAATCACCCAATTCTAGGTATTTGACCACTGAATACCCCTTACTCCTGCAAAATTTCAAAACCGTTGGCCTGTGCAGTATTTTAAATTAAGAAATTAAGTAAAATACTGCCAACTTTAAGAAATTATTTACCTAAACCCTCTAAAATTCCCAAGAATCTTTTATGAAACCCCCAGGGCATAATTCAAATCCACAAGAACTGAATTATGGCTGCCCCCATCGCCATGGATGTTCGACCAATTACAACTCTCGATTTAGACCTAGACCACCTTCCCTTGGCTGACAGGGACTTCCAAATAAAAGATACCACTGCCCTAAAGCCCCTGCTCAAAGTGCATTGTCAAAGTAGGGATGTATACCTTAACCATGCTGATGAGATTGGCCTTTAGGAGTCAAATTTCCCAAACACTAGTTCCCCCAAGTTCACATCTTTCTAGAAATTGTTCATATGTGTTATGCATGCTACGTCCCCAACCATAGAACCATAATTTCTCACGACCAGAAGGTCCTATTCACTATCACAGCTGAGTCCATTAATGAAATGTTACAGTTCCAACCAGGACCAAAACTAACCCCACTTTCAATTGGAGACCTGTTGGACCAGTATGCCAAGCTTAGCCCTGCAAAATTGACCCAGTTGTTCCAAACCTTCATTAGGGAGGAAAAACACATCCCTAAGGACCCCCGTCCATATGTATTAGCTATTTTCTCTCCATGGGGCTAGAACATTGTATCCATGATATCATGTGTTTTGGGTTACACCACAAGTGATTACATTGATGAAATTATTCTTGCTTTCATGTCCATCTATACCCCACGACAACTTCCTACAAACATATATGACTGCCACATTCATAGCTGATAGAATGCACGAGCAGTTCACAAGAATGGGAAATGAGAGGGTCTTCAAATACTCCTCTGTATTGTACCATCTATTTTTGTATTATCAGTGAGAGAAGTTTCCTTTTACCCTCCAAAAGATTTACACCAGGGGCCAACCCACATCTGTTATTTTTTGGACCCCACTTTTCCATGAGTTTGGATCACCATATACCTACTTAGACTTTATAGATTCTTTTATGCATCTAGTCATGACCATGCTCATTAGGAATCCTCCACCTAGGATAAGCCCAGAAATAAAGAGAGTCCTCCAGCTTTCCAAGCAGACCAAAGTGGGTGATTGGTACCTTTACCAAAACCACATAGAAATCATAATATATGGTTTCCTTCTTGCACCATATAAATTACTAAGATACCTCCCTATGAGGTTGTTCACCTTAGAATATTACAGACAAATCATCAATGCGGATGAAGTCAACTTCATCAATGCCAAGAAGAAGGCCTATTTCAAAATCAAAGATCAATTAGGTCCCTTCATATGAAATTCCAGAGAGGCGGGGAAAGAGGTAGACCTAATCTTGCAAAGAATGAAATTCCAAAGTACTTTTGTATGGAGATATGACCCTTTAGAATTCATTACCAAGAAAAGACAAAAGGACCCCATACCATAAACAGAGGCATGTGACAATCAAACATAATGGGTGGAAGGTACTTTAGTAGATAGAGACAACACAAAAGTAGATATGCTCTGATTGATTTGGAAAAGCATCTTAATGAGAGCTCTTTTCTGCAGGTACCAAAAGAGCAAGAAAGAGCCATGAGTATCCCTCCAGTCATGCAAACTCCTCAGAATGAGGAAAAAATTCCAAAAAGAAATAGAGAGGGAGCTTCCACTTCAGGAATGGACACCTCTAATTTGCAATAGGAAACAAGCAAGAGGCAAAGGCTCAATCCGGTCTTTGAACGGGAATACATAGAAGAATCAGCACAAGTTACCAACCCAGAGGTAGAAAGAAGTAGGCCCACTACTCCATCTAAAGGCATGCAAGAGCCTTCAGCATCACAGACTCAGATGTTGGAAAGGAATCTTAGTGTGGAAGTATCTTCCTTCAGTAGGCCTGCTGAAAAAAGGACAGGTACAAGGAAATCAAAGTGAGAAATGAGAGGCTTAAGGCCCAAACATATGCTCAGTACCTAAAGCTAACTCCCACAAATCAAACAATACTAATGTCAGCCTTTGACATTAAAGAGGGAAAGTTGTAGATGTCTTTCACCAAACCTACAGCTCAGTAGCCCAAGACAGCATCTGATTTCAAAAAAGTTGACCTTGAAGTGTTGGCAAGGGATATTCATCCCATAGACCAGATTGAACTGCACAAACAGGCTGGAGAGATGATATATTCCACCCTAACAGGTAAAGAAATAACTGTTCATTAGCTAGAAAACTCTTTAAACAACATCTCAGCACAATTTCAGTTAGAGAAGGCCTCCTCATAGGCCAAGGATACAAGGATCAAGTCCTTATAGGATTTAGTGATTGAATTGGGACACAATCCCGAGAATATAAAAGATACAAAGCAAATTATAAAGAAGAAAAATGACGATATTTCTGCACTTAAGAAGCAATTAAAAATACCCTAGCTGCAACATTCTCAAATTCTAGAAGTATTAGAGAGCCAAATGAAACATGAGGAGTTGATGGACTTGGTCCTAAAGCTGAATGGTCAATTAAAAGAGATAGAAAAGTAGTTGGACGCTTTAATTCAATTGAAGCAAAGTGATTTGGCCACAACTTCTAAAGATTTCATCCCTACAATATCCACAACAATCCCTTCTACACTGGTAGCTTCACTGGCACCTATAGCTCCACCTACCTTAGCATTGCCAGTCACAGCACAATCTACAACATCAGGTGCATTAGGAGAGAAAACAACAGAATTGGTTAAAGCCATGGAAGAGATGTCTATCCAGGCTACAGAAATGAACATATTGAAAGAAAAGGTGGCAAGTTTGGAAACTGACTACAAACTTTCCCAGCTTAAGCAAAAGGAAAAAGCACAAAAGGGCCAAAGAATGAGTGAAAGAATCAAAGTCTTAAAGAAAGACTTAACATTGGAGAAACCCCTTGGGAAAACTAAGGAAATGTTGTGGGCCAATATCATTGACTCTATCAATGATATTTGGCCATCTATTCAAGTTATTTTTGAGCAGACAAAATTAGTAAAGATAGCTACAAAAGCTATCCAAAAAGTCAAAGAAGAATTAGGAGACATGCCTGAGGATGCCAATAAACGCATCCACTTCCACAGCAACAAAAATAGGTATGAGCTCCATGAGCAGGACATAGAAGATAGAACTGAGACCATTTTGGAAATAAGGAAGGTACTTTCCAAAAGGAAACTTATGCTTAACTTAGAAGAAAAGTTCCACAACATGCAAGTAGCCATTGATAGGTTCATGGCTAAATTCTAGATTTTGAGGGAGGAAGCTCTACCTAGTCCTTCGGTTATCAATGACAGACTCATGACACCGTTGGACTATGGTAATAGACTCAGACAGTTGGCTAAGGAACAAGCTAGCACTTCATCAATAAAATTCCTGCCAACAGGTAAAGTTTTGTACAACACGTTTGAAAACTTGTTTTTCCTTGAGCATGAGATAAAACATTTATTCCTCACCAAGCCCAATTTTTCCAAGTATACTGAAGTTGATGAGATCTATAGGAGGATGATGAATGTCAAATTACCTGAGGTAGAATGGTGGGAAAAGATGATTGATTTACTATGAGAAATTTACAGTAAAAAGTCACTGCACAGTAAAAATAAGAGTAGCCAAGTAAACAAATGAAAACAGGGCAGCAAGGTCAAAGAGTATCAGGGTCAAATATTATCAGGTGAAAGATAGAAGTTAAAGTAGATTGTAGCGTGAAACACCACAACTGCAAGCCAGCATAAAGGGCTACAAATCCAACAATAAAAGCCAGCAGTACCACAGAGAAAGGGACAGCATGAAACAATTCAATAGCTGTCTCTATCTTCTTGCAAGAAGATATATGTATTTCCTAGATTAAATCTCAAGTTAGTTTGAGATATTTTGTAATAATTTTTTGTATAAATACTTCACAAATTGAAGTATGTAGGGTGGATTCTTAGACATTTATATAGACTTTCTTGATCAAATACTGTAAGTTATTGTATCACTGTTTGGACCAGCAAGATGGATTAATGAATAAAGCCAAGACATTTCATAGGATTCATGTGTAGTGCAAAGTACAGACAAGCATATTCTCTTGTGTTGTTTTCTTTCTTTAAAAGTTTTCCATAATATTTAATGTATCTGAAATCTGAATGCTACAATATGGAATGATATCTCTGAATTTTCTTCATTGCACTCTGTTTTAGCTATTATGCATTTAAATGTTTTTTGTTAATTATCTAAGTTAAGGAATTCTTGATTGCTCCTTAGTTTAGGTAGTTTCCCTCTAATATATAGTAAAGGATTCTTAATTTCCCTTTGCTCATGATTATCCTTTGTTCCTCATTTTAATCCCAGTTTGAGAATTCTTAAGTGCTCTCTCACCCTGGTTAAGATCATTTCACCCATCCAACCTAAAGACTTGTACTTCACTCTACTAGCTTTCCCTTTGAACACTCCCTTTAATGACTTAATCCTAGTTTTGTTGTCCTTCTTTGACTCCATAGCCCAATGGTCTAGAGACTTCATTCTATCCATCTATTTTAAGGATTCCACCATCCAACCTTCAATACAAATCAAAACCCCCTGAACTTTAAGAACTAGCCTAAAATCCCAGCAAACAAAGCTAAATTATATAGAGAGATCCCTCTCTAAGTCATAGGTTGGCTAGAGCCTATACTTAAAAGATTAGTTTGTGGTTACCTCAGTCTTTTCCTTCTTTTGATAACTTCTAGGGAAAAATTCTGAGTGATAACACATAGCACACCAGATATCCCTCCTGCATCAGGACTCCACCAAGAACTCCCTTACATGAACATGTACACACTACAAACTCTTTATCCAGATATGGAATCTTAAGAATTATAACGTTCAACAACCACTGCTTCAACTGCTCAAAATTGGCTACACATGTCTTTACCCATTCAAATTTCTTACCTTTTCTCTACAATCGTGTGATATGATATGCAATGTTTGAGAAGTTCCTAATGAACGTCCTATAGAAAATTTCTAACCCCATGAATGACCTGACTTCATCCACATTACTAGGAGCTTCCCACTCCATGATATCCCTTACCTTTTATAGATCCAGTGTTATACCTTCATTGGAAAAAACATGTCCCAAGTAATGTACCTTTGTCTAAAAGAAACCACAATTGGTAAGCTTGGCATACAACTGATGCTCTCTTAGTAATCCCAACACTGCTTCTAAGTTCTTAGCATGCTCTTCCTCATTCTTAGGATATATCAAGATGTCATCAATGAATACAATAACAGACTTGTCCAGATAAGGATGCAACACACTATTCATCAAGCACATGAAAGTAGTTGAAGAATTATTCAAACCAAAATAAACTATAACAAACTCATAAGCCCATACCTGGTCTGGAAATTAGTCTTGCAAATGTCTTCTTCTTTGATATGCACTCGATGGTATCCTGATCTCAGATCAATATTCAAGAACATTGTTTCTCCCTTCAACTGATCGAGCAAGTCATCAATGCATGGTAACAAGTACATGTTCTTGATCATCACCTTGTTCAGCTTCTTGTAATCAATGCACAACTTGAGAGTACCATCCTTCTTATTTATGAACAATACTAGTGCACCCCAAGGTGATACAGTTGGCCTAATGTGTTGGAAATAATACTGAGAGGGGGGGGGTGAATCAGTATTATCTAGCAATTTAATAAATCTTCCTTATTTGATCTTTGAATTATTTTTGCATGTCAGTACCATAAAATAATGAGCATGAACAAAGAAAAACAGATAGTCACACCAAAGAACACAAGATGTAAGGTGGAAACCCAATGTGGGTGAAAACCACCTACTGCAATATGTCTCTATCTTCTTTCAAATTAGAAACTTCTTTTACAATGATTTTGTACTGGTGCAGTCCTTTACCAGTACGCAGGCTGCAACCTGCAGAGAGCTACAACTCTCTCTCTCTCTCTCGTTTTCCAGTCTACTCCTGGAAGGGAGCTACAACCCCCTACTTCTTTTCATAAAGCATCAGATGATCAACAAGTACATAACAGTTACAGTCCAATACAGATATCAGATCAACAATAACAGAAGTAACCCAGAACACCTTATCAACAGAGAAATTCAATCAACAGAATATCTTAAGACAGAGACGCAGTTTTTCCTTCTGTGGCCTGCGACCAGACACAGTTAACCTTCTGCTCCCCTGCGTCCACACGCAGATATCCTTCTGCTGCGCTGCGTGCCCACGCACTGTTCCTTTAACTGCTCTGCGTTCTGTTGCTTCAGGGACGCATCCAGAAACACTATCGCGCCGCGTCTTTCTGCTACAGGGACGCACCCAAAAACACTATCGCGCCGCGTCCTTCTGCTACAGGGACGCACCCAAAAACACTATCGCGCCGCGTCCTTTTGCTTCAGAGACGCACCTGAACCTTGATCGCTCTGCGTCCCCACGCAGATCTCCAGTCACTGAACTGCGTCCCAGACGCACCTGAACTTCGTCTGCCCTGCGTCCCCACGCAGATCTCCAGATTCTGCACTGCGTCCCGGCGCGCTTTCCTTTCACTGTACCTGCGTCCCTTCGGGTATGAATGATTTCAAGACTTTAAGTGTAACCCAAACAGTCAGATCTACAGATCTGATCTTGCGCCAAAGGGATCTCAGTCCTTCAGTAGATTCGCCTTTTAGATCTAGACCAGATCTCACCCAATAAGATATTCAACCAAAGACATGCATAAACCAACTGATCTCCTTTGCTTTATATATGCAAGCTCCTCCTCAAATCATGGAACAATACCACGAGCCGACACCACAATAACACAATACCGTCGGCTAGATACCAAGAGTAAAACACAAGAAACCCCCACGTGTGCTTTTCTCTGCCTTAAAATGTGTGCACTAGGTGGACGCACCTCCTGAACGGCTGGCCTGCGTCTCTGGACGTGGCTTCTGCATGGTGTACCTACGGGTACGCACTTTCTGTAAGGTATACCTGCGTCCTCCTTATTTCCTTCAATATTTGATAGCTGATCATCAACTTCTGCTGCTGACTTGAAGAACAGTGACCTGTCACCTGAATGGGTTGCCATCAAGGACAACACTTTAGTCATAATGCCAACAATATCCCCCTTTGGACTTGATGGCAACCTCACAAACTTCAGCTTCATTCTCCCCCTTTGACATCAAGGGCAAAAGGGGTATGCTCCCCCTAAGAACATGCTCCCCCTGAATATGTACCAAATCTGCAACAAAGAACCATAATCCACCATGAAAGAGATAGAGACATATTGCAGCTATTTCCAAGACCTCCTTCTGACCATCCTCCATAATGCCAACAATGCATTATATGCTCCCCCTGAACCTGTACCATCAATCAGAAAAGATTCAACAACAAGATGATGCATCAACAACCCCCAGCTTTTGCCTGAGGTACTCAAAGGTGTCCCTGGGCAATGGTTTGGTGAGAATATCAGCAACTTGTTCCTTAGAAGGAACATACTCCAACTTGACCTTCTGTTCAAGCACTTGTTCCGGGAGAAAATGATACTTGATTGGTATGTGCTTGGTTTTTGAATGCATAACCGGATTCTTTGAGATGCTAATTGCACTTGTGTTATCACATAAGATGGGGATAGGTGGTGTACAAGTGATTTGAAAATCCTGCAAAGTCTGCATCATCCAAAGAAGTTGGGTGCAACAAGATGCAGCAGCAACATATTCGGCTTCAGCTGTAGACAAGGCAATCGAACTCTGTTTCTTGCTGAACCAAGATACCAGTCTGGAACCCATAAAGAACGCACCACCACTTGTGCTTTTCCTGTCATCCACGCTTCCGGCCCAATCTGCATCTGTATAAGCATGAAGAGTAAGATCTGTATCTCTAGGATACCATAAGCCATAATTTTGAGTCCCTTGAAGATATTTGAAAATTCTCTTCACTGCCTGAAGATGAGTCTCCTTCGGATTTTCCTGAAATCTTCCAACTATTCCAACTGCATGCATGATGTCCGATCGGGTACCTGTCAAATATAGTAAACTTCCAATCATAGATCTGTAGGTTGGTTGATGTACTGCTGCAGATCCATCATTTGCACTAAGACTACATCCTGTGACCATGGGTGTACATACTGGTTTTGCATCTTCCATGTCGTATTTCTTCAAAATCTGTTTGAGATACTTGGTTTGAGATAAAAAGATTCCTTCTTCTTTTTGTTGGATTTGCAAACCAAGGAAATATGTCAGTTCTCCTAGCAAGGACATTTCAAATTCTTTCTGCATGACCGAGGCAAAGCTTTGACTCATAGCTTCTTCATTGCTGCCAAAAATAATGTCATCTACATACACAACAAGTATTAGCAATTTGTCATTTTCAACTTTTATATACAGATTGCTATCTGCTGAACCTTTTGAAAAACCTTGTTGATGAAGATATTTGTCCAACCGGTAGTACCAAGCCCTTGGCTCTTGTTTGAGACCATAGAGGGCCTTTTTCAATCTGCATACAAGATTTGGATCATTTCCAAGAATGAACCCATCTGGCTGTTCAATGTACACTTCTTCTTCCAAGTCTCCATTCAGAAAGGCTGATTTCACGTCCATTTGAAATACTTTGAAGTTTTGAAAACTTGAGAGAGCAAGGAACATTTGGATGGCCTCAAGTCTTGCAACAGGAGCAAAAGTTTCTTCAAAGTCTATTCCTTCTTGCTGCGCATACCCTTTACAAACAAGTCTGGCTTTGTTTCTAATTACTTCTCCATTTTCATTCAATTTATTTTTGAAGACCCATTTTGTTCCGATAACATTCTTATCCTTTGGTCTAGGAACCAGCTCCCAAGTGTTGTTCTTTTCGATTTGCTCAAGTTCTTCATCCATTGCTTTCACCTAACATTCATCTTTGCATGCTTCTTTCACATTTTGTGGTTCAGTAGAGGAGAGTAATGCCAAATAGCTTGAGGCTTCTGCAACTGTTCTTCTTGTTTGTACACCTGCTTCTTTCTGCCCCACAATCTGAGATTCTGGATGATTCTTCTGAACATATCTGGATGGAGTCTTTTCTTCTATTCTTGTTTTCCTCTGGGTCTTCTTGAGGTTCTTCTTGAGGTTCTTCTTCTTCATCATTCTGTCTTTGAGGGTAGCCTTCATCTTCTTCGATGTCTTCATGATGGACTTGCCTAGGAATGTATCCCTTCTCATCAACCACTACATCAATGCTGTCAACAATTCTGCCAAGTCTTTTATTGTAGCACTTGTATGCTTTGCTATATGGAGAGTAACCAAGAAGAATGCCTTCATCTGCCCTAGGTTCAAGTTTGCCAAGCTGCTCATCAGTATTCTTGATATAGCATTTGCTCCCAAAGATTTTGAAGTGCTTTACCGAAGGAGTCCTGCCACTCCAAAGCTCATGAGGAGTTTGAGTGTTGTTCACCCGGACATTTGTTTTGTTGAGAATAACAACCGCAACATGTGCTGCTTCACCCCAGAAAGTTGCGGGAGTTCCTGATTCATCAAGCATAGCACGAGCCATTTGTTGGATTGTTCTGTTCATTCTTTCAACAACTCCATTTTGCTGAGGAGTTCTAGCTGTAGAGAATTCTCTCCTTATCCCATGTTCATCACAGAAATCGAAAAATTCATTTGAAGTAAATTCCCCACCTCTGTCGGATCTGAGGCACTTAATTTTGTAACCTGATTCATTTTCAACCAAGGCTTTGAAGGATTTGAATTTTTCGAATGCTTCATCTTTGTGCTTCATAAGTCCCAACCAGACAAACCTGGAGAAATCGTCAATAAATAATATCAAGTATTCCTCTCCTCTAGGTGTTATTTTCCTGAATGGACCACATGTATCTGTATGTACTAGCTCAAGAGGCATGCTAGCTGATCCTTCTTTCTCTGGAAAGTTAGTTCTGGTTTGTTTTCCAAACTGACATGATCTGCATATGGTGTTGTCAGGAATTTTGATATCTGGAAGATCGCGAACTGCCTGATATTTGCATGCTTTCCTTATTTGTGAGAAGCTTAGATGTCCCAACCTTCGATGCCATAACTAGTGCTCTTCATCCTTGCTCAGATAGCTTTGTTGTTGTCCTTCTTCAAATATGTACAGATTATTTGGAGTTCTTTTGCCTTTGAGTACTGTTTTACCTGTATCAAGATCACGAACAAGACATCCATTCGATCTGAAAATAACCTCGGTTCTTTGATCACACATCTGACTGACACTTAGAAGATTATGCTTCAATCCATCAACATACAAAACATTTCCAGCTTTGACCTTTTCTTTTAACTGGGAAATGCCTTTTCCTTTTATAGTTGCAGGAGTATCATTTCCAAAAGAGACTTTCTTTCCCTTTTCTAGAGCAGAATAAGATTCAAGTTTTTCTTTATCACCTGTCATATGCTTCGAACATCCACTGTCAATGTACCATAGATTTTCCTGTCCCTCTGCATAAAATGCTATTCCACATCTTTCTGTTTGAGGTTCCTTTATTCTCCATGTTTTGGTGCTTGAGGCTTGCTCCTTTTTCTGCTGAAACCTGCTCCTGCATTCAGATTCTTCATGACCAAAGTTATTCCAAATAGAACATTCGACTTCATTTTCAAGAACCGAAAAGTTGTTATAGGTCCTTTTTGTAATCCCTATCATACTTCTTTGTTTTTGAGCTTCCCTAGTCATGATTGTTTTATATGCAACACATTGAGCTGCTTTGTGACCAAAGTTATGACAAGAAAAGCATTGTCCATTGAAGAAACTTCTGCGGTTATCGAATCTACCAGCCAACTGATTGTAATTTCTATTTTCATCTATTCTTGGACCAAATTGAGAAGATTTTACCTGTGGCTGGTTCACCCTTAAGATGGATTGCCCTTGATAGTTTCTGTTTGTAATTCGTCCCTGCTTTACCTGATGATCTTCATTGTTCTTTTGCTCATTTCTTCTTGCTACATCAAGATAACTCTTTGAGGTGGATGCTTGAGAGGTTTCTCCATTGTAGCCCAGACCTGTCTTGTTTAGAGGAGACCGCTGCACATTGATAATCTTATCCAAAGTTTCAGATCCTTTGACAAACTTAAGATTAATAGCTTTTGTTTTCTCAATCTCTTTTCTAAGACCAACAATTTCTCCTTCTAGTTTTTCAAGATGTTTTTCCTTTTCATCAATTTGAAATTGTAGAGTATCAATGATCACATTCTTTTCTTCTATACATCTCTTGAGTCTAGTGATTTCATCATAAAGGTTATCCACATCTATAGCATCCATATAATCATCATCTTCAAATGCCATTAATAACTTATATTCATTACCTCGTTCATCTTCATCACTGTTTGATAGACCATCACTATCTTCATGGGTGTAGTAGCTTTTCTTATTTGCACTTTGTTTCTTGTTCCATCTAGAAGGTTCCTTTCCTTTATCCTTATAAGGACATTTTGCAGCATAATGACCTACTCTTCCACAAGCAAAGCATTTGAAAGGTAGCTTACCTCTGAACCTTCCAGAACCCCTTTGAAGATTTCTGACAAAATTTGATTCTTCTTCCTCTTCTTCTGGAACATGGCTTGCTTCATAGTAATCTTCTTTGCCTGATGCCTTGAAAGCAGCTTCCCTTCTGTCTGATGGACCTCCCTTTCTCATTTCATAAGCAGTTAGAATTCCATGTAGTTGAGACATAGTGAGAATCCGGAGATTTTCCTTTTCTTCTATTGCAGATACTTTAGATTCAAACTTGGGGGATAATGATCTTAGAATCTTTTCAACTACTATAGCCTCTTTTATTTCTTCACCCAAATTTTTCATACAATTAACAATCTCATCTACCCGAAGAAAATAATTAGCCACACTTTCATCATTATACATCTTGAGAGTCTCATACTGAATCCTGAGAGTTTGAAGTTTAGCTCGCTTTACCTGTTCATCTCCTTCATAGCTCGTGACCATTTTGTCCCATATCTCTTTTGCTGATTTGAAGTGCATTACCTTCATGAATTCCGTTTGGGATATACTTCCTAATAGAGTACTGACTGCTTTTGCATTTGTTTCATACTTCTTTTTCTCAGCTGGATCTGTAGGAGTAGCTGAAGGAAAAGCATAGCCTGTTTCTACAATGTCCAAAACTTCTGTACCAAGAGATTGAAGATATGCAGTAACTCTTACCTTCCAATAATTGAAGTTTGTCCCATCAAAAACCGGTGGCCTGATTGATGCTTCTCTCTCGTAGTTGCTCATGATGAACGATCTACCTTCAAGCGATCAAGCTTCTCTGAAGGACCTGCTCTGATACCAATTGTTGGAAATAATACTGAGAGGGGGGGGTGAATCAGTATTATCTAGCAATTTAATAAATCTTCCTTATTTGATCTTTGAATTATTTTTGCATGTCAATACCATAAAATAATGAGCATGAACAAAGAAAAACAGATAGTCACACCAAAGAACACAAGATGTAAGGTGGAAACCCAATGTGGGTGAAAACCACCTGCTGCAATATGTCTCTATCTTCTTTCAAATTAGAAACTTCTTTTACAATGATTTTGTATTGGTGCAGTCCTTTACCAGTACGCAGGCTGCAACCTGCAGAGAGCTACAACTCTCTCTCTCTCGTTTTCCAGTCTACTCCTGGAAGGGAGCTACAACCCCCTACTTCTTTTCATAAAACATCAGATGATCAACAAGTACATAACAGTTACTGTCCACTACAGATATCAGATCAGCAATAACAGAAGTAACCCAGAACACCTTATCAACAGAGAAATTCAATCAACAGAATATCTTAAGACAGAGACGCAGTTTTTCCTTCTGTGGCCTGCGACCAGACGTAGTTAACCTTCTGCTCCCCTGCGTCCACGCGCAGATATCCTTCTGCTGCGCTGCGTGCCCACGCACTGTTCCTTTAACTGCTCTGCGTTCTGTTGCTTCAGGGACGCATCCAGAAACACTATCGCGTCGCGTCTTTCTGCTACAGGGACGCACCCAAAAACACTATCGCGCCGCGTCCTTCTGCTACAGGGACGCACCCAAAAACACTATCGCGCCGCGTCCTTTTGCTTCAGAGATGCACCTGAACCTTGATCGCTCTGTGTCCCCACGCAGATCTCCAATCACTGAACTGCGTCCCAGATGCACCTGAACTTCGTCTGCCCTGCGTCCCCACGCAGATCTCCAGATTCTGCACTGCGTCCCGGTGCGCTTTTCTTTCACTGTACCTGCGTCCCTTCGGGTATGAATGATTTCAAGACTTTAAGTGTAACCCAAACAGTCAGATCTACAGATCTGATCTTGCGCCAAAGGGATCTCAGTCCTTCAATAGATTCGCCTTTTAGATCTAGACCAGATCTCACCCAATAAGATATTCAACCAAAGACATGCATAAACCAAATGATCTCCTTTGCTTTATATATGCAAGCTCCTCCTCAAATCATGGAACAATACCACGAGCCGACACCACAATAACACAATACCGTCGGCTAGATACCAAGAGTAAAACACAAGAAACCCCCACGTGTGCTTTTCTCTACCTTAAAATGTGTGCACTGGGTGGACGCACCACCTGAACGGCTGGCCTGCGTCTCTGGACGCGGCTTCTGCATGGTGTACCTGCGGGTACGCACTTTCTGTAAGGTATACCTGCGTCCTCCTTATTTCCTTCAATATTTGATAGCTGATCATCAACTTCTGCTGCTGACTTGAAGAACAGTGACCTGTCACCTGAATGGGTTGCCATCAAGGACAACACTTTAGTCATAATGCCAACATAATGTATCCCTTGTCAATCATTTCCTTCAACTACAACTTCAACTCTACTAACTCTAGTGTACTCATCCTGTAAGGTGCATTTTAAGTTGGTGTTGCTCCTGGTACCAACTCACTAGAAAAGTCAACTTCCCTATGAGGAGGAAACTCTGGAATCTCAACTAGAAACACATCTGGAAAGTGTTGTAATACAGGGTACCTCTTGAATATTTCTACATCCTCGACATCTTTACCCTTTTGACTGGAAATATGAACTGAAAACATTACACCCCCTTTCCTACAACAATTCTTAGCCTGAATAGATGTGACCATCCTCATTGATGTAGGCTTCGTCTTTCCCTACAAAATTCTCTTTTCTCTATTATCATCTAGGCACTTAATAGCCTTTTCATAGAAATTTACCTTGGTCTTGTGAAGATACAACCAATCCATACACAAAAGCATACTATCTGATCCCAATTGAACTACATTCAGATGTGCTATTGTCGGCATACCTTTCAGCTCAAATGCACAAGATCTTACCCAGTGATGAATTATCTTCGTAATACCTATAGCCAACTACACTAACCAAGACTCTGCATGCACTTATTTTCTCAAGCCACACTTATCCACCAAGTTAGGATTAACATAACTATAATTAGATCTAGGATCAATCAAAATAGAAATAACTCTACCACAAATCTTACCTTCCATCTCAATAATGGATTCCTGGTGATTTACCTGCTTGTTGTCCATAGCTACATAAATCCAAGAAATTTTATGACCCACATCCCCAATTGCGTGTGCCTCCTGAGCACTATAGATATAAGGCCTACCACCTTGGTACATTGGACAATCCTTCTTGTGATGATCTTTGCCACATATCCAACACTACAACAGTCCTCTACCATCACCTTTATTTTGCTTCTCTCCAAGTTGCGACCCATGTCCCTTCTCAACTGCATTGAAATTATTGTAAGGAGCAACATTTTCTTTCTCACTTGCATCCTCAAGTCTTCCCTGCTTCGATACCATCACTTCCCTTTAACTTTATCATTCCCTTTCAGGTAGCACTTAGGCTCAACTTTGTGCTATGACTTCTCGTAAGAATGCTTCAACTTTTGGATGTCCTCCTCCAATTATCTAGGCTCATCAAACTCAATTCGTTCCCTATATCTTGTTGGCAACCCAATGATGAATCTCTGAATCTTAGCCTTTTCATCCTTGAGGTAAGGCACATACCTTAACAGCTCCAGGAACCTGATAGTATACTGATCATTTATGATAGAACCCATTTGCATCTCATAAAACTCCTTAGCTCTGTCATCATAGTCCCTCTTTGATAGGTACTTCTTCTTGAAGAGTCTCTCGAACTCATCCGAAATCAACTCTTCTTCCTGAATGCACTTGACATTCTTGTAACCTACCTCCTCCTACATTTACCAACTATCACTGATTTTCCCAAGGTAAACATCAGCTAAGGATCACTATGATAAGACTCAACCTCCTATATGAACTTAAGGAAATGGAGTCGACAACTTAATACCTTACTAAATTCCCTCAAGTGCTACAGGACCTCCAGGAGCAACCCAAAACCTCCAGGTGTCCAACCCCTGAGATAACTCTCTTTTTCACTAACCTAGAGCCTCAACCGCTTCCTTGCTAAGGCGTGAGAGCAACTGTAAGCCTCCAGTCACACCCATAGGCCTACCTACTAGTGACTATGGACTTTTCCAGTTAGTTCTATGCCAGTGACCCTGAATTTTAAGCCACTTTTCAGGGCCAGGACTCAAAGCTCTTCCCAAAACTCAGTGAAACTTTCAGAAATAATAAATGAAATAGAAGCAAAGCTTATAAACCAAAATTTGAACTAGGACTTGACTTGACCCCTCCCAACCAAGAATGACATTTCTTCAAACACATGGTAAAAATGTAACCCCTGTTATGAATGTGAATCTCAACATAGGGATTTGAAACTTATCTAAGGTAAAACAAGAAGGATCAATACCTTATCACAATATTTGTCATAACACCAATTAGTTCATGGATTCATTAACCATACATTCATTAATGGAAAATTGATAAGATCCATACTTATATCTGTCAATTAACCATGTGTATAACCAACATATAATCGAATAAATAACAATGATAAAACATCCATTAAATCCACATAACAAAAAGTACGTTTACTCATCGAAAGAAAGAGGAAATTAGCTCTTATTAACCACATGCAAAATTCAACCCAGTCAGGGACTTCCATGTACCACCCAACCATAGATTGGGCTGAAACAAATATTTCTTTCAACCAATCACCCCCGTGCCATATGTTATCACCAAAAAATGATCACCTAGCCATTTTCAACTAGGTGGATCAACATACACCATGTAGGACTAATTTTACCATAGTAAAATCACTTTCACCGTGGAAAATAATTTAGTAAACCACTTTTATTAAATTATTTCATGATTAAAATAAAAATAAAAATAAAAACCCATGAGAATAATAGATAAATCATTATTTATTTAACTTTCTCTAGGAATAATTATTAAATCATTGTTTAAATAATATTCCTTGTCACATTTGACTAAATCCCCTAGGAATAATTAAATAAATCACTATTTAGTTATTATTCCGTATTTCCATTACTGGAATAATTGTTAATCATTATTTAATAATTATTTCAATTTCACACCATTCTTAGTCCTCGTAAAATAATTAATAAATCATTTTATCTTTTAATTATTTCTAAATAAATATATTTAACCATTTTAAATATCTTTTCCCTCTCCAATAAATATAATAAATTATTCCTAGTGGTTAGATCTTTATTTGGTCAATATTATTTTATTATTCTCCATTTTTGAGGTTAACTCAATACTTTGTTATAAATAGGAGGGTTTTCCATTTATTCTTCACCATGATCATTATCATTGTCACCATTATCATCTCTTTTCTTTTGCGCTCCCATTTGAGTTCTTCATATTCTTTGGATTTTTCACATATTGAGAGAGAATATTGATTACTAGGTCTCCTCGAAAGAAGATCGAGGTTATTCCCAATATCCAAAGGTCCATTACATCAAAATGTTTCTTCTGCTAAAGCCATCCATACCTATAGCATAGTAGATGAATTGGCGCATTCTCCTATTGCCATGTCAATGCTGGAAGTTCTCCAAACATGCCTATCCCAACATAAAGCTCTACTCTCTACTTTGGTTGACGTGGATCCCCAAGACAATCATATTATTGTCTTTCATGTTGACAAGTCGAAAAATCCTCCCCTACCTTCATCCATTGCATTTCAAATACCAGACTCCATTAGAAACACCATTTTTTAGCAATGTATCATAGACGAAGGCACCTCCATCTGTGTGATGTCAAAGGACCTATCCCACAGAGGAGGATATGCAGACCCTTTGATGCTTCAGTAATCGATATTCTCTCTCAATATGTGAAAAACCCAAACAACGTGAAGAACTCAAATGGGAGCTAAAAATAAAAGAGATGACAATAGTGATGATGATAGTGATCATGGTGAAGAATGAATGGAAAACCCTCCTATTTATAACAAAGTATTGAGTTAATCTAAAAAATGGAGAATAATAAAATAATATTCACCAAATCAAAATCTAACCACTAGGACTACTTTATTATATTTAATGGAAAGGGAAATTATATTTAAAATGGTTAAATATCCTTATTTATAAATAATTAACAAATAAAGTGTTTTATTAATTATTCCGCGAGGATTAAGAATGGTGTGAAATTGAAATAATTATTTAATAGTGATTTATCTAATTATCCTCATGGGTTTTATTTTTTTTAATCAGAAAATAATTTAATAAAAGTGGTTTACTAAATTATTTTCCACAATGAAAGTGATTTTACTATGGTAAAATAATCCTATATGGTATATTTCGATCCACCTAGTTAGAAATGTCCAAGTGATCATGTTTTGGTGATAACACCATATTCCAAGCATGAATGTGGGATCTCATGGGATAAACCAATCCATAAACAACCAAGGGAATCTAGAGGTTAAACCACCTCCACCCTCACCATAACATGATCTCACCTAAACCAATCGCAAGATCACAAAAACAAACTGAGCTTGGATGCCTCATAATTCCTTCACCACCCCTTGAGGAATTTTCTTGTCTCCACCCACCTATTTAGGGATTCCTAGAGAAAACCATATCCACCCCCAACCCTTGGGATTTTCTCGAGACCACCTCACTCAGATCCAAAACCTTCTGGCAATCCAAAGCTCAACCGAGAAAGAAACCCATTACACCATGGCTATCTGGAAATGACAAGGTAAGGCTAAAACCATTGTCAAAACTCGTAAAAATCCATGCAAATGAAATAAAGAAACCAAAATACACACATGCATATGTCATGCATTCAAAACCCAACTAGGAAATCATACATGTAATTTGCTACCTACAAGTATTCCTGTTGAAGTTTCCTAATCCAACCTTTCCTTACTTGATCTTTTCTTCATTTGCTTTCCTTGTCATTCCTTTGCTTGCTCACTTTTCCTTCTCCTCCTGGTGCTCTTCCCTTTTCTGAGACTAAATCCAAAACTGAACTGAAAAAAGGCTACCAATTGATGCTCCCATATCTTTTTATTCATTTTTCCTTTAATTTTTTCATTTTTCCATTATTTTCCTTCATTTTCCTTTGACGTGCAACCTATGACATTTCACCTCCCTTTTCTCCTAATATCCTTTATTTTCATAAAAAATATGCTATTGAATACCTCTTTTCTTTTTCAAAGACTTTGTCATTTCCTTTTTCAATTTCTCCTTAGCCATAAATGTAACAATTGATGCCCACTCAGATATTTTTCCCAACATTCAGCCTGGAATAAGTGTCCCATGATCTTGGTCTTATTTTTCCTTTACTAAATTTTATTACATGAACTTTTGACTTATGGCTATTATAGACCCCTCCCCCTCAGGGGAACATCATCCTCAATGTTTTATGACACCTACAACCAAAAAACCCATTGAAAATCATAACATCATTCCCGTGGACCTTTATAACTTAGCTCATTGTAGTATTCACAATGAACATCCTTCTCAAAAGAAAAACCATCATGACAAACATGACAACCATACCACTTATTGGAGCTTTATAACACATCTCATTGTGATATTTACAATAACAATCATACATGAATATGTACATATAGCAAAACTACTTTGCCTCAACCAATAAATAATGAAGGATACATAGCCCGAATCGGATCAACCATATCCCATGTAGCTTCATTGGGCCCAAAGTTCTTCTACTGCACTTTAACTTGCTCGATTGCTTTGTTCTAAAGCATGAGTTTTTTCCACTGCAATATGAATTGACATTCCAGCTGGAATTTTCCTTCTGGATCCACTTACAATACAGACAAATCAATAACATGATCAACATATTTTACATATCTTTTAAGAAATGAAACACAGAAAACATCATGTACTTTCACTATTGGAGGCAGTGCAATTTTGTAGGCCACTGGTCAAATCCTCTCAAGGATCCAAAAAGGCCCACAATACCGTGGTGAAAACTTGGCACATGATCCAATCCTAAAGGAGTTATTCTTGGGCTTGATACGCAAATACACATGCTCCCCAACCTGAAAATACTTAAATGCCCTGTATTGGTCTACATAACTCTTCTACCCATCTTGTGTTGTCTTTAGATTCTTCTTTATAACCTGCATTTCCTGTTCCATTTCTACCAACATATTCAGTCCAATAAGTACCCTATTCACTGGATCACTCCAGTTGATGGGAGTATTACAAATCCACCCATACAGTAACTCAAATAGAGTCATCCTCAATGACTCTTGGTAACCATTGTTGTAAGCAAACTCAACCGATGGAAGGTACTCCTCCCATTGTTAGGCCTTATAAATTTTCGAATTTTTACCCAAAAACCCTTGCCTTAACCTCTGTTTTACAAGTCAAACAAGCCACCATGGATATATTTTTGACATTTTTCATGTTTCTTTGGGTTAATGGATAAAATGTTGCTTATTTATATTAAAAGTATTAATTATATTGATATTTAAATTAAAATCTTACCTTCATATTATCTAAGGAACCTCTTACAATAGTTGTCACTAATCTTAAATTGAAGGGTTGTGGTATAGGAAGATAACCCGATTTTCATACAGTGAAGGAAGGATACCATTGGATTCAAGAAGTTTACTGAGCAATTGATGTGATCTGTCAAGAAATAACTGCATGATTCTACCCCTGGTCTTCGACATGATTTTTTTATTGGCCTCCTGCAAGTGGTTCAAGCAAAATAGAAGGATTCAAGGGTTTCTATTGATAGAAGTCAGTTGGTAACCAAATATATTGTTGTAACTAGTTTGACATGATCGAGAGACTATACAAGATGTATATATACCTAGTTGTAGGAATAGATAGGTTAGTCATACTATGGACAAGTATTAGTGTTGATATTTTGAAGACCTGTATCACCACAACCTCCTCTAGAGTTGGATCTATGATTTTACTAAATGTCTTGAGCATATACTTTTTATCAATAAAAGGAGCTCAATGGGAATTTCATGAAATTGCTTTGTTCTTTTGTATATGTTTAATTTATTTGATAGAAGTTTAGTTCTTTTTCAAAGGGAAATGAGCTGGTTGGCTAGGGCCCAGCCAACCCAACTCATTCTCCCTCAAATAGTTTCATTGTATGGTGTGTTATGTGTTAAATATATAGTGATCTATTGTTCTTTCAATTTCTTGTGTTGGGTGTGTGTGAAAAACAAGGGACCTTGTGTATTTCCTTTTTTTTTAGAAATGAAAATAGCTCAGATATGAATTTTGTTTCCTTTTTGAAGATTTATTTATTGAATGAGATGTTCATAAATTATGTATGTTGCTTATGATGATTCATATATGAAAGTGAACTTTATCTCCGAAGTTGTTTCTTGAACCAAGATGTGAACCCTAACTTTTAGATTTGTAACAGTTTTGTTTATTTGATAACAAGTCACAACTTGGATGTTGGGTTGTTATGAAGAAGACTCTTTTTGCATTAAAGAACTCATTTCACAACTAAGTATACAAGTTTAAGTTTGATCGACTTATATCGGGTATTGTTTTTGGTGCATGATTGATGGATGTGGGATCGTTTTAAAAACCCTAATGATTTTTGTGTAAAATCATATATTGACATAGGGTTATTATTTCCATGAAAATATTATGATTTAAATGACACACAATGATATTGGTTTCATGAAACACATAATAACCAACTTGGATGCCTTCAGGTTTTTAGTGCAGGAACAGATTTTCCTCTATTGTTAAGCTATCAATCTAAGTTTGGGGTGATTTATAGTATAATTTTGTATAAATTCTGATTGATTTTGAAAGATGGTTTCGATTAAGAAAGGAGAAGTGAGTGATTGAATATCATGAATATTTCCTTAGTTTGCAAGCATAAGTGTGATATATCTTTTTTTTATCTGTGTTTCATTGTTTAATCCAATCTCCTTATTCTGAGACAAGATTTGACTGTTGAGCTATCAGATAGTGTGTGTTGAATCTGAGAATGAACCTTTAGCTTAAGAAAAGTTTCCATTTTAACACAAGAATAGCAAGTGTGTGACACAGTGTAGGAATAGATTTTCTTGGAAGTGAAAGAACAGAGTTTGTTTTAAGTACATAAATAGAGTATTTCAAATGTTTTCCTAGTACAGGAATAGAGTTTGTATTTGATTTATGATGCCATTAAAATACTGAGTTCTTTTGCTTTGGTGTGAGATGTTTTTGAAGAGTCTCTGAATATTTTTTTGTGTGGAGGTCCAGGTTCTAAGCGTGGTTCTGGTGTTGCTGTGTAAGAAGTGCAGGAATAGAAGATAAGGATTTTATTTGAAACCTATTAGAAATTGATTAATTTAATTTTTGGGATAGAGATATGATTTACAAAAATTGTCCAAAACCATTGGCATAAATTGTGCTATGTCTCGACATCTACGAGGCCATAGTTTGACAAGTAAATTTTGTGAATTGAATTTAAAATTTCATCAACCAACACCCATCTCCTCTATTGGTGCATCACACACATCCTTAGAATATCCTCCAAAATCATATTGACCCTCCTTTTTTGTCCATATGTCTATGGATGATAAGCTGTAATAAATTCCAACTCTATCCCGATGAGCCTCATCATTGGGTAACTATATGGACCTTAGTTCACCTCCTAGCTTAGTCAAATCAACTATTCTCACAATTTATTACATGTTTTGATTATATTTTGTTTAATGAGATGAGTCAAAGTGAGATATTATGCCTAGTGGACTAATGTGCATTGAATGCAAGTTTGTGAGAGGAAATCAGGGAATTTTTGCAAGATTAAAGGCTAAAACTCGAATGGGACAAGGAAGAGAGATTGTAGGAGTTAAATCCTCCTCATTTATACCTCCCTCATTCGAATATTCCTCCATCAATCACACTAGCTCAGAGTACAAGTATCCAAGTCATGAAGATCAAAAGGTATCCGAGCAAGTGATAGTCAAAGAGTTAGTTCATCTCGATTTTGGAATCTAAGCCTCCCCAGATTTAAGGAAGTCATTGGATACTTCACTTGTATAAATAAAGAGGCCTATAGCCTCATTAGGATTCGAATTTTTGTTGTAAAAAACCTAGTTATTTTTTAGCTCCAGACTTGTGGAAGACATTGCTATGTAATTTTCTGTTTTGATAATGAGAATTAGCTTCTTATTGATCCAGTACTGAGTTAACTCAAAGGGCGGAAGCTCTTGGGTTAAGGCCCAACCCTAGAGGCAAAGGCTCCTCTTGTTTTATATGTATTCTTAGAATAATTTCATAGATTCATGGTTAAAGTTTCCTTAGAAGTATTTCATTGCAAGTAGTGTAGATTTGATGAGTTCGTTTATTAGTTTGCTTCCATTTGTGCTTTACTTTAGGAGTAGGTTAGAAGGGATAAAAGAAGCATCAAAAATATGTTAATATGTGTCTTAGCCTCACCTCTTCTTTCAGGGATCATGATTTGAGGAAAGGACCCCTATGCAGCCCCAAAAAGACAGAATTCTACTTTCTCATAGAATTTGGAGTTTACTGTACTTGAACTAGCATTTAATCAGTTTGCAAGTGTAGGGTTTAATTACCATTTCTTCCATCTTCAGTCTTACAGTAGATCTCATCAATGACTTCATCTTATTCTACAAATTATCCTCATGCATGAACTAGACAACTAGCTCATTAAACTCTGTTTTTCTAGCTTATTGAAATTCTTCTTGTTTACATGATTTTTGGGAAAATATCAATGTTTTATTCAGTGCAGGTGTTTCAGAAGAAAAGAGATATCTCATAGTCAACAACATCCTCCCAACTTCATCCATCCATGATCATTCCTTTCTTTCACTAAGACCCTCACCAATTTCATCATTTTTCAAGGAAACTTCTCCAAGCATGTTGAGCAAATCCAACCATCTCCCAACCTTGGTTTTGAGTTCTGAGTGATGCTAGGAATTTTCTCACTCCATTCCATCCACAGACCACCTTCCATAAGCCTTCCATCACCTTCATCACCCATCGTTTTTCTCTCGGTTGTATCCTGTAGAAATACAGGGAATCCTGTAGGTTTTTAGGACATACCATAGATTTTCCTGTAGTGGCATGTTTTGAGGCCGAATTGAGGGAAAACCTCTAGAAATCCACAAAAGGTCACCTAAAGGTCTCCCAAACCTTCCAACCATCCACCAGCATCCCTAAGTCACCTGCCACATCACCAAAAGAGATTATATTTCACACCTTTTTTTCCATAAAAAGAACAAAAAGAAAAAAAAAACAAAATTATTTCAGACATTTACATGCATATTAGTAATGTCTGATGTTTTGATCTTCCATGCTTATGGCAATAGAATTTCATACATGTTAGCTTGGCATTCTTGTAAAGCATAGTCTCTTAGCAGTTAGGAAGGAAAATGTTTGTTTTAGCATTGGATTTCAGTCTTTTTTCTTACTGCAATAGAAGCTTTCTCTTAGAGTAGATTTCTCTTTCCCTCATCAGGAACCAAGCTTCTTCTAAATCCATAGAAGTCTGGCTTGAAAAACCCTAGTGGTCTCTTGCCTGTTAAACAGTGAAAAAAGGAAGAACCATCACTTTTACTTGTGTATACAGCATTGTCACCTCCAAGTTTGTACGAACCGCGGGTTGATAATGTAAAGTTGGTAGCCCCAAGAGTTGCAACATTCTTGCCGCAATACTAGTGCTCATCACTTTTTGCTGTTGTTGTCGGGGAGGTTTCTGAGTAATATGTGATTACTGCTTTCTTTCTTCCATTTCTTGTTTCTGATATTCTGCTAGTAGTTTCATTTCTGCAAGAGCAATTTAGTTGCTTTCTTTTCCACTCTGCATTCTTTTCTTTCCTTTCCATTTTGCAAGTAAGATTTCATGAAATTAGTTAGTTTTCATTCAATCCATAATTTCAATTCTGCAATCACTTTCGAAGTTTGAAAAAAAAAAACTCAAAACAAAACAAAAACTTTTTTTTTCATGCCTCGTAGGAATAGGGATAACTTAGGGAAATTTTTTCCAAATACCCCCACTGCTTCAAATAGCCAACCTTCCCTCTTCTTCAGTGGCTGTGAATTGGAGGATCCCTTAGGTGAGAAACCTGAAATATTTGAAGAACCTACAGGGGAAGAAGAATAAGAAGAACCCACTCCTACTAATCCAATGGCTGAAAATAGAAATGACAGAGGAAATAGAGAAAGAGTTCATGGTGCCTTCCCCATCAAGGAAACCAATGGGGATACTAATATGAAGAATATAAGCCCCTATTCCCTTCCACATTTTCATGGCCTAACCTCAGAATATCCAGACACTTTCTTATTTGAGTTTGTTGTCATATGTCGAACCTATGACTACACCAATGATGAGCAGAAGTTGATACTATTCCCATCCACTCTCAAGGATGCATCTTTGCACTGGTTCATGGGTTTACCTAGGGATAACATCACAACTTGGGCTCAAATGCAGCAAGCCTTCAACAACAAGTATCGAGACTACTATAGGTCTAAAGGCACTAAAGAGGAAAATTTTAGGATGACCTTAGGGCATGATGAATCCCTAGAGGATTATGAAGAAAGATTCTAGCTTAGCTACAAAAGGATTAGGAGCACACTTGACCCTGAGTCACTGAAGCTAGTCCTTCTTAGAGGAGTAAGGGAAGACATTTTGGATACCCTAAACTTGTTAGCAGGAGGGGACATCTACCAGTTACCCTAGGGTAGCTAGGGAAAAGGGTAAGGGTAGTTAACCTGTGGTCAATCCATCCTCTTCCAATACATCCATTAAGTGTGAAATTGGAAACATGTTGGAGGATCTCAAGAGTGAGATGCTACAAACCCTTGCCCCACATATGGAAACTATGCACATTAAGAGAAAACAGGAGGAAGCAGAGAGAGCCTTAGTAATGTTCTACCCTATATGCACAAGGAGGCACCCTAGAAATGAATGGCCATTGATTTTGATTGAAATCTACTCATTCTGTGAAGAAAACCACTCCACAGAAAAGTTCCCTTCCCTACCTGGACTAAAAGTTGTATATCAAGGAGCTAAAGGGGCAACTGAATAGCTCTTCTACATAAACCAAAGGAGACCCCATGGGCTTAGGCCATACCAGCAGGTCATGCAAGGGTCATCCCATGCATATTACAATGCCAACCAGACCACATCCATTCCCTCTTGGGCCCCCCTTGCTCATCCTTCCTGGTCTACACCTCCTCCTTGGTCCTTTACACCTCAGTATCATTACCAACCAACCAGCTATTCATTTCAACCATACGCTTCGCTACCACCTCAGTGGAATGCACCACCCCAGGGGTGGAGGCCCCCATACAACAATGCTCCAACTTTATCACCTTCACCACCCTCTCAACCAAAGATTTTACACCCTGCTCAACCTAGACAACCCTAGATGCATACCCATCCAAATCCAAACCCAAACAACAGACAGGCACAACAAGTATACAGTGGAGAGACATCCTATCCTGCTTATGTTGTGGAGATTCAGGAAATCAACATGAGATCTGGGAGGGTACTCTCGGACAACCAACCTCTACCTCCACCTAGGGAGGTTGAGGAAGAAAGAGAGGAAAACATGCCTAAAGTAAATCCACCACCCTTTCCTGAGAGATTAACCCAACCTCTCCAGCCTACCGCAGAAGAGACTGAACTTCTGGGAGATTTTAAAAACCTATGTGTCAGAATTCCACTTCCCCGAGCTATAAAAGATGTTCCTATTTACAACAAGTTGATTAAGGAGAAGTGCTTTAAGCATCTAGGGAGACGCAGAAGAAATTCCCCTACCATTAGTGTCATTGGACAACTATCCAACTAATGTTGGGGTAGGTAATCAATCCAAAGTATTTGGACCCTAGAAGCCTTGTAGTAGATGTGCACATCAATGGCACCATTTTCCCACACACTTTGATTGATCTTGGGGCTTCCATTAATGTGATGACCAAGGACACCATGCTCAAGCTCAACCTCCAGGGCTCAATTAGAAAGACCATAATGGTCCTGCAACTTGCAAACCACTCCACAGTGACCCATGAGGGGAGTCTGGAGGATGTGATGGTCTCCATTAGCTCTTGGGAATACCATGCAGATTCCCTAGTTCTCCAACCTAAGGCTAACCTTACTGGTTACCCTCTCATCCTTGGGAGACCTTGGCTAGCCATTTTCGATGCATACATTAGTTACAGGGCTGGGAATATGACTATCAAGAATGGGAATATGTCCAAGAAGTTAGTCCTATATCCTCCTACCCAGCCATCTCTAGAACATGACTTACCTTTATGGCTAGAAGAGGAGGAAGAAGATGAAGTTTATTCTACCCAACTCTATACCTTAGAAACAACCATGGGAGGGGGACAACCAAATGAAGATGATTTGATTGAACACATACTCCAAAGTCCAACTCCCGGCACATTGTCCTCAGAATAAGTAGTAAAGGAAACTCAAAACAACCATAATATTGATCTATGCTTAACTTATTCCAACCCTATCTGTGACAAAACCATAGAATTTAGCCCTGAGAGAACTTTGAAAATCAACCCATCTCTTTCTATTCACCAAGAAGAAAAGTTACACAACATGCTAAAGGAACACCTGGATGCCTTTGCTTGGAGTTACAAAGAAATGATGGGAGTGCACCCCTCAGTGTGTACTCATCACATTTATATAAAAGAAGGTTGCAAACCAGTTTGAAAACCCCAAAGGAGGATGAATCCAAGTATCAAAGATATAGTCAAATAAGAACTGCAAAATCTGCTAGATGCAAGATTCATTTAACCTATCTCTAACAGTGAGTGGGTCTCTCCTTTGGTGTTGGTCCCAAAGAAAACTGGTAAGTGGAGGATTTGTGTCAATTATAGAGAGTTAAACAAAGCCATAAAGAAGGACATTTCCCTCTACCTTTCATCGACCAAGTGCTAGATGGTCTGGTAGGGAAAAAAAATTTCTCTTTCCTAAATGGATTCAGCGAATACAATTAAATCCAGATCAACCCGGAAGACCAGGATAAAACCACCTTCACTTGTCCCTAGGGTACTTTCACCTATAGGGTCCTTCCTTTTGGCCTATGCAATGCCCCTTCCACTTTCCAGAGAGCAGTCCTATGTATATTTGTTGAGTTAGTCCATGATGTAGTAGAGATTTATATGGATGATTTTACACCTTATGGATGTGATTTCCAGGAGGCTTTGTCCAACCTAGGTAAGGTGCTGAACAAATGCATTGAAATGAACTTGTCCCTTAGTCCCGAGAAATGTGAATTCTTGATGACTTCAGGGACTATGCTAGGTCATTCAATATCCGAGCAAGGACTGCAGGTGGACCCAAACAAAATATCTATCATCCAAAGGGTCCCACCTCTGCAAAAGCAGAGAGATGTCAGAAGTTTCCTACGGTTAGCTGGATACTATTGAAGGTTTATAAAAGACTTCAGCAAGTTAGCTTCTCCTTTATTGATCCAGGTGGATGTTGGTGGCCACCCACCAACCCATTTGGACCCTCACAACTGTCTCTTTCAGTCTTTTCAGTTTCCTAAATTGTAGCACAATTTACTATTTTTAGCAGTTTTTCGGGTCCTGAACTTCCGGAGCCGTTTTGAGGCCCTAAACGACGTTTTTTTGGGAATCTGGGGCAACATGAGTCCATGGACTAATGTTGCCTCCCAAAGTGGTAGTACTCGGATAGATCTTTCTAACGAGCTATCGTGCGCGTCAAACGGAGATCATATGCCAAAGTTACGACCCCGGGAAATTGATGTACCAATTTACCCAAACGGGGCCCACAATTTGGCGTTTCATCTTCCAAGGGTTAGGTTTCGGGATGTGAAGGGTTTTTCCATTGTTTCTCAACAATAAATAGGCCTTCGAGCCTCATTGTAACTCAGTTCGGAACAGTTCAGAGGCATGTAGCCGCACATCTCTTCTCAGAGATAGCTACCATCGCCCTAGCTGGTTTATTTCCATTTCTGGTTGTATTCAGTATTTTCCATTAATGAAATGAATCATTATTTCCGCTGCATCTATGTGTTTATGGTTATTGCATCTCTGTATTTATGGTTATCTCTGTAATCTATTGCGTTCCTGCTTAAATTTGGATCAGTGGTATCGGAGCGGTCTGCTTTTTCTCTGTTTTTCTTTGCATGTCCCCAACGAGGTCGGGATATAAGGAATTAGGGCTTGAACTGGTCGAACCTTTGCAAGACCAGCCTCGCAAATCCCGACGGCCTCCCATGGCGGATGAGAAGAAAGACGAGGGGGCAGGAGATCCTATCAAAATCTTGCTCGAAGAAGCGCTCGAGCGGCAAAGGAACGCGATGATGGATAGCTTTGCGCAGATCCTTCAGCGGCTACCCAGAGGCGACGCATCGGCTTCCAACAGCGACTCTGGAAACGCCACACCGTTCAAGGTACAAGTTAATTTTGAAATCCCCATATTCGAGGGTCAAATAGACGCAGATGCCGTAGATAAATGGTTAACTCTGCTAGATGGGTATTTTTCTGTTCATGAATTTTCAAGTCGGGAAAAGATTGTTTTTGCTCTTCTCAAAGCAGCCCCCCACGTCAAGGACTGGTGGGAAACCTACTGCGAGCAAAAGGATGAAAGTACAGGCTCACTATTTTCAGCCGCACCCACTTGGAATGACTTTCGGGATGCCATCAAGGAGCAGTATTACCCTGTCGGAAGCTATGAGGACAAATACATCAAATGGACCACATTGCGGCAGGGACGAGACCAAGATGTACCGGAGTTCACAAACATTTTTCATACCCTTCGCACACAGTTGGGTATCAAAGATTCTGAGCTGCATCTGGTACTCAAATACCGTGGCTGCCTGCATAGATACATCCAGGAAGAGATGGTGTTCTTGGACATCCCCTCACTCGGCACAGCATACCGATACGCTGTCAAAATCGAGCAAAAGTTCAAACAGAAGAAGCGAGACTTTGGATCTGCAAATCCGAAGCCCAAAGGACAAAGCCAAGGCGGGGTGACCCAAGACAACCCGTCAAGGCCGCAAGAAAAGAACAACACCACGAAGCCGAGGAAGGACACAGGAAAGTGGTGTGAGTTCCACAAGAGTCCCACTCATAACACAAGTGAGTGTCGGACCAAGCAGTCGTTGGTGGCTGAGTTGAAGGCTTCCGAATCAGATACATGTTCTGACCCTGAGCCAGAACCCAACAAGGGTAATGGCAAAGGGAAGCAGATCATTGATGCGGATCCCAGCGCCACTGTTGCCACCGCCAAGATCAAGAAAAATGAGCCCGAAGATCCAGAGGAAGGGGAGCGTCTTTTCCACTCACAGATGTGGGTGAAGGGTTCACCGCTGCGATTCATTGTCGACAGTGGTAGCCAAAAGAACCTGGTTTCAGCAGAGGTCGTGAAGCGGTTGGGCCTACCGACTACACCGCACCCGCAGCCGTACAGTATCGGGTGGCTTCATGAAGGACGAGATCTGAAAGTTCGCCAGCAGTGCCGCCTTCCATACAGCATCAAGCCCTTCACAGACGAGGTATTGTGTGATGTTACACCTCTGGATGTTTGTGATGTATTATTAGGCCAGCCATACTTGTGGAGGCGACATGCTGTGTATGAGTCAAGGCCTCGCGCTGTCATTATTTCTTTGGGTGATTCATTATACAGGATACCAGAGGTAGCTCCACCTACTGCCACATCTTTGATCACTGCTAAGAAAGGCAGCAAGCTCATATCGCAGACCAGGAAATTCATTTGTCTGGTTCACTCCCAAAATAAGGGGAAGATTGTTGTTACATCCATGACCCCTGTAAAGGGTTCCTTCATGCAGCAGCAGCAGCAAAGGGATACGGTCATGACAAAACACAGGAACAACTTCTCCTCACCCACATGGGTACCACACAAGTTTCAGGTGGGCAACAAAGTCTGGTTGCATCGACAGAAAGAACGCCTTACCAGAACCCATCAGAAGCTCAAATCACTCCGACATGGTCATTACAGCAGTACCAAGGCTATGGGGAACAATGCTTTGGAGCACAGCATTCCTCCATTCCTTCGCTTGCACCGAGTGTTCAATGTGGACCATCGTCGACCATGCTTCCCACCATCACTGGACACATCAGAGATTGCAGGACAAGTTCAGCAGATGGAGGAGCTCAACGCAATGGGGACCATTGCTTCCTAAGGGGGGAGGAATGATCCAGGTGGATGTTGGTGGCCACCCACCAACCCATTTGGACCCTCACAACTGTCTCTTTCAGTCTTTTCAGTTTCCTAAATTGTAGCACAATTTACTATTTTTAGCAGTTTTTCGGGTCCTGAACTTCCGGAGCCGTTTTGAGGCCCTAAACGACGTTTTTTTGGGAATCTGGGGCAACATGAGTCCATGGACTAATGTTGCCTCCCAAAGTGGTAGTACTCGGATAGATCTTTCTAACGAGCTATCGTGCGCGTCAAACGGAGATCATATGCCAAAGTTACGACCCCGGGAAATTGATGTACCAATTTACCCAAACGGGGCCCACAATTTGGCGTTTCATCTTCCAAGGGTTAGGTTTCGGGATGTGAAGGGTTTTTCCATTGTTTCTCAACAATAAATAGGCCTTCGAGCCTCATTGTAACTCAGTTCGGAACAGTTCAGAGGCATGTAGCCGCACATCTCTTCTCAGAGATAGCTACCATCGCCCTAGCTGGTTTATTTCCATTTCTGGTTGTATTCAGTATTTTCCATTAATGAAATGAATCATTATTTCCGCTGCATCTATGTGTTTATGGTTATTGCATCTCTGTATTTATGGTTATCTCTGTAATCTATTGCGTTCCTGTTTAAATCCGGATCATTTATTTGGGTTGTTGGCCAAAGACTCTGAGTTTGTATGGTCAAAACACTGTCAAGAGGCCCTAGACCCCAAAGGACAAGTTAACCACTACACTGATTCTCTAGAGCCCAAATTGGGCCCTTCCTTTCCATATACATGTTGATGCCTCACACAAAGCCATAGGAGTAGCTCTAGGCCAAATAAATGAAAAATTGCCTTATGTTATTTACTTTATCAGTAAGAATCTGTCAAAGGCCGAACTGAACTACACAGTAATTGAAGAGGAGCTCCTAGTTGTTGTGCATTCATTGAACAAATTTATGCACTACATTTTAGGTTACCAAAAATTTGTACATACTGACCATGCTGCAGTCAAATATTTAATGAATAAATCTGATGTGAATGTCCGGATTATTAGATGGTTACTTTTATTACAGCAATTTTATCTAACTATTATTGATAAGCCTAGCAAGGAAAATGTTGTTGCAGATTTTTTTTCTAGATTAACTTTGCCTGCAAGTGAGGAAGGAATGGTTGATGATCAGTTACCGGATGAACACTTACTCGCCATTTCAGTTCTCTCTCCATGATTTTCTAACATAGCAAACTATTTGGTATCTACACAGTTCCCACCCAATTTGTCCTGCAAAGAAAAAAACAAGATTGTGAGGAAGAGCACCCCATTCACTTGGATTGGGGGCAACTTCTTCAAACTAGGCCTAGATCAAATTATGAGAAGATGTGTCAAGGAGGAGGAAGTCTTTGACATCCTTCTGACTTTTCATGATGGGCCTTGTGGAGGTCACTTTGCATAAAAGAGGACATCACTCAAGGTGTTACAAGCTAGTTATTATTGGCCTACTCTTCATTAGGATGTGAAAAGATATACTAGTCTGTGTGATCAGTGCCAAAGGATGGAAAGCCTACTCTAAGGGATGAAATGCCTCTGCAGCCTTAAGTGACTTTCAAGCTATTTGACAAGTGGGGCATGGATTTCATTGGGTCTATTGACCCTCCTTCCAAGCAAAAATAGTATATCATTGTGTGCACTGACTATCTAACTAAGTAGATTGAAACCAAGGAAATAAAGGCAGAAACAGAGGAGAATATGGCTGAGTTCTTAAGGGAGAATGCATTCTACAAGTTTGGGTACCCTAGAGAACTAGTTACTTATCAAGGCAGCCAGTTTACTTCCAACATGATTGAAGACTTGTTAAGCTAACACAAGATTAAGCATAGAACCTCCACTCCCTATCACCCACAAGCTAATGGGAAATTGGAGGTGACCAATAGAGCACTAGAGGGCATTCTAACCAAAGTAGTTAGCAACAGCATAAGAGATTGGGTAGATAGACTAGCTGAGGCCATCTGGGCCTATAATACCACATAGAAGAGCACCACTAGATTCACACCCTATGAGCTAGTCTATGGGAAGAAGGACCTGTTGTCCATTGAATTTGGGTATAATACATTGAGGATGGTAGCCCAACTACATCTAGATCTAATCATTGCAAAAACAAAAAATATTGCTCCAATTGAATGGTTTACATAAGTTCATAATGCAGGCCCCCCTACACACAGAGGTAACTCAAATTTAGAGGAAGATCTGGCGTGATAAGAACATCAAGGATAAGAAATTTCAAGAAGGTGATTGGGATTTTTTATATGATTCTAGATATAAATACTTTAAGGGCAAGTTAGGGACTAGATGGTTAGGGCCTTATGTTATAGAGAGATGTCATGATAATGGTTCAATGCATATCAGAACCATAGATGCAGAGGCCATCCCTTTACTTGTTAATGGGCACAGATTGAAAGTTTACAAAAGGCCATTATCAAAGCAGGAGTTCATAGATGGTATCAATAAAACAGTGATAGTGGGGGAGCAAGTCTCAGCTCCTCCCTCATCAAGTCACTGAGAAAGGAGAAAAAATAAAATAAGGAGACTCGGGTGAAAACCTCCATGAGGTGCCTAAGTCCCACTATTGGGTTGAAAACCTCTTGAGGCGGCCCAATCGTGTCAAAAGAAAAAAAAAGAAATAAAAAGATATCTGGGTGAAAACCTCTCTTGAGGCGCCCAGGGCAAGTAGCTAGGATGAAAACCTCTTGGAGGCAGACTAGTTGTTTTCAAAAAACAAAAGAGAGAGAGAAAAGAAAAATATGAAAATGTTGTTGGCAGGTCAGCAGGAGGATGATTAGAGCAGCAATGGAGAATCAAAAGGGACCTATTCAACTCATATTTTTGTTTCTTCATTTATTATCCTTCACCATTCCACAATTCATTTCATTTTTTCACTCATTTACCTCAATTTACAAGGGTTCTGTGTTTTCTATAGGAATCCCTGTAAACCTACAGGATCCCCTGAAAACCTACAGGATGACCCTGTAGAAATTACAGTGGCTTGGGAATCCTAAAGGAAGTAACCCTAGGGAAGTGAAATGACTTGCCCATGTCAAGAAAAATAAATTCCTATATCACCATCGCATTACCATACCTCTCTCCACCTTGATCACCCCTGAATTCATCATTAAAAAAATATATATATATTTTTCAAAAAATCTACAGTTTTCAAGAAAAAAACACAGAGAAAAGAGATGAGACAGAGAGTAAGGGGAACAATACCTGAAGCTTATTTTTCATTATTCACACACCCCTAGACCTCCTCTCTATCCATGTTCATCATCCTCAGGTCCCAGCAGTAGAATATGATTAAAATTTTTGGGGGAGAAGAAGCTACATGACATCCTATAGGAAATCTTGTAGCAGTCTATCCCACCAATCAGAAATCATAGGTTGCAGCAAGTTTCAAGTATGGAGATCCAAGAGTAGAAGAAGCTCCTCTAAAGCAACAACAACATTGTCATCCTCAACACCAGGTACCTTCACATCAATAAAATCATCGAAGGACAATATATAAAAAAGAGGGAGAAATCATGTGCGCCAACATACAACAAACACCTCATTTATTCAACAAACTGCAGCAAGGTATTGTTACTACAGGAAAGTATCTCGCTTCACTCTCTCATTTTCATAATGTAATTAGAAGATGTAAACATTGTGAACAAGTTGGTTTATAAGCGAAAGGGTTCCAGTTAACTTGGCCACCTTCGTTCAATCAACCATGACAAAATAGTTAGTCCTCACACATGTGACAGCAGTCAAGTTAAAGAAACAGAGGATGAGGTCAAAAGCAGTTAAGACTATCGGTGCCTAAAGTGGGATTTGATTAGGAGGTGATGGGAATGATGATGTGGTAGTGGGGACCAATGGTCCAAAAATAGAAATTCATAACTCGGCTTCTAGCACACCACCTCACTCAACTTGACCATAAGAGGAAATAAACATTGATCCCCATGCATACATGCATTCATCTTCTCGAGGCTCACTATAGAAAAGTCACTCTCGGCCCTCAAGGAACCTATAGGAGAGTGAAACTTAATTTTTTCCTACGCAGGACCTCCTACAGGATCCTACAGGATACAGTCAGGCAGTCTACAGGATTGGCAGTGAGCAATTTCAGAGGAGGAAACACAGGGGTTGGCTACATCAAGCATTGTAAGGAGGTAGGCTCTACATTTCCTCCCATTTTTCCAAGTGAAAGGAACAAAAAATCTTCTAGTTTGATTGAAATTGATAGTTGTATAAGGGAATTGTATCCACAGGAATTTCAGTCCCATTTCCTCCTTCATTAAAATTTTGTATCATACATCTCTGCTCCTCCATTCACTAGAAAAAATGACAGGGGGGTTTAATAGAAGGGAGCCCATCAACACTGTGAGGATTCACCAACACCCTCCTATGCTAGAAATATTCACAAGGCATAATTGGATGGGATAATTTTAGAAATTAAGGGGGTATGATGATGAAGTAGCCAGAGATTCTTCTCTCTCTGTCATTCCACTGACCAGGACCCATGCCATTGTTGTGGTGAGAGGCATCTCCATAGAGCTCACCCCTGAACTCATAAGCAGAATTACCAAACTTCCCTTAGGAGTGCCTTGGAGAAAGGAAGACAAGGGAAATAGCCAAACTACAAAGAAGAAATTCCTTCTATAGGGAGAGGAGGCCATGGAAGACAAGAATAGAGTGAGAAGAGAAAGCCTACCATACCCCTGGAATGAAATAAGTATAGTGTGGTATATGGATACCACTTTAGGCTTCTTGAAGAATTGAGGTTTGGAGCAGATACACCTCCTCACCATAGACTCAACATACCATACTTCCTTCTTTAATCCCTGATAGATATGAGCATAAAAGTGAAGGAAGGAAACTACCAGCAGCTTGCGAATCATGGGCTAATTATACTCATCATAGAAGATGCCCTCCACAACCTTAGAATTCTTATCGCATGGGCAACTTTCAGAGACATACAAACAGAGGAGGATATAAAATCCCTCACATATGACAAAAGCCATACTTCTAGTGAAACGGATGAAGAGGGAACTGAAACATATGAGGATTTAGATAGGGATGAAGAGGAAATAGATGAGGAAGAAGAGGAAGATAAAGAGAAGGAAAGTGGTGAAGAAATAGAGGAACATGCCAAGGAGGAAACTGATGAACAAGATGAAGATGAGGAGAAAGACAAAGATGAAAAGGGGAATGGAAAAGAGGAGGCAGAAGACAAGGAGGAGTCATGCAGGTTGTCTCCAGAGCCCACTGAGAGAGAGGCAGTAGATGCCCTCACTAACCTTAGCACCCCTATCAAACAAAAAATAAAAATATAGAGGCAAACCCCATTATACTTTGGAAAAAGTAAGAGTACAAGGATAAGGCAGGGAAAACCTCAAACTCCCACCAAGATTCCCATTGTTATTGAAGGCTCACCTAAACAACAAGAAAATATGGCTTCTCTTATTAAAACTCAAGGAGAAGGATCCTCATCACAAACCTCCCCTAAGTCTCCTATCACTTATGAGAGAAGGAATGTGACTAGATCTACTCATCTAAGGGAAAATGTATCCTACAGGATACACAAAAGGACCTACAGGAAGCAGAGGCAATCCTACAAGAAACTTTGCTAAACCTACAGGAAACTCAAAAATTAGTTAAGGAAGGGAATATGTAGCAAGAACCAAAGAAGGAGGACCCAGAGCTAAGGGAACCTAGTCCTCAACCTAACCTTGATTCCTACTACAAATTTATTGAAGGGGCATGGTCATTCCATAAAAAATTTCCATCCCATTATTCTTTGAGCTTGAGAAAGAAAGATCCAAAACACATAGATGGATGCAAATTGCCAAGTCCAAGGGAGTAGATGATATAGGCCACATGGAGGAAAAGCTCAAAGAGATGGGTAGAGAACTAAGTAACCTGAGGGACAGAGAGGCCATAATGAAAACTCAATTAGAGGCATAAAATGCATGGTTGAAAGGACAACTGCAAGAAAAAGAGAATCAATTGAAAACCGTGGCCAGTCTATCTTTGGAAGAAATCCAGTGCAGGATGCCAGCTAAGTCCTATGCATTATACCTGAGGGAACAATGGCTACAGTTCCAAATAAAGACCCTAGCACATAGAGGCACTATGTCATTCCAGGATTATAGACATTTCATTGATCTCTATGACCAAAGCACATTGGAGGATAGGGCTAATATGTCTGAGTTCTACTTGCATAACATGGCCTTGACAAATCAGAATGTATGGGAAATTAATGCAAAACTAGGGGATTTATAGTTAATTTCCATAGCATCATGGATGAACCATAAGGAAGCAAGGGTTGCAGAAATGAAGAAGATATTGGCAAGGGAACAAACAGAGCCTCTCATGATAAGATCGGAGAAATCAAATCCAATGGCTATCATTAGCATGCATAATTTAATTGCAAATGATCCTCAACTTGCACCCAGGTATCTTGCTGCCCAAGAGAAAGAAATTACACATTTTGAGGATATGTTCAGGCTATTATGGGATGACAGCATGCAAGCTTGCCAAAGGAGATGGAATACTCTGCCATACAGTTTGAAAATCAGAGAGTACTATTCTCATTAAAGAATGAGAGAAGCAATGAATAGGACACCCATGTACAAGAAAACCATCCAAAGGCTCAAAGTCAATTGGATTGGCTTGAGACTCAGTCCACCACTGCTCTTGGGGATGTTAGAAGGAAGGAAGGAATAGGAAGAAAGAAAGCAGTGAGAGGAGATAGAAAGGAAGGCAGGATTCTATGCACAAGAAGAGGAAACCACAATAGAAGCATGGGATGTCAGGGAGGCCACTAGGGCTATGAAAGATATGGATATTGATTAAGTTTCTCAGAGGATGAGCAACACATTTAGTAGGGGGTGATAATGAGCCTCATCATTGGGTAACTATATGGACCTTAATTCACCTCCTAGCTTAGTCAAATCAACTCTTCTCACAGTCTATTACATGTTTTGATTATATTTTGTTTAATGAGATGAGTCAAAGTGAGATATTATGCCTAGTGGACTAATGTGCATTGAATGCAGGTTTGTGAGAGGAAATCAAGAAATTTTGGCAAGGTTAAAGGCTGAAACTCGAATGGGACAAGGAAGAGATATTGTAGGAGGTAAATCATCCTCATTTACTTCTCCCTCATTCGAATATTCCCCCATAAATCACACTAGCTCGGAGTACAAGAAGCCAAGTCATGAAGATCAAAAGGCATTCAAGCAAGTGATAGTCAAAGAGTTAGTTCATCTCGAGTTTGGGAGCCTAGCCTCCCTATATTTAAGGAAGTCATTGGAGACTTCAGTTGTATAAATAAAGAGGCCTAGAGCCTCATTAGGATTTAATTTTTTGGTGTAAAAACACTAGTTATTTTTTAGCTCCAGACTCGTGGAAGACATTGCTATGTAATTTTTTGTTTTGATAATGAGAATGAGCTTCTTCTTGATCTAGTACTAAGTTAACTCAAAGGGTTGAAGCTCTTGGGTTAGGGCCAAACCCTAGAAGCAAAGGCTCCTATTCTTGTATTTTTATGCTTAGATTGATTTCATAGATTCATGGTTAAATTGTCCTTAGAAGTATTTCATTGCAAGTAGTGTAGATTTGATGAGTTTATTTATTAGTTTTCTTCCATTTGTGCTTTACTTCAGCAGTAGGTTAGAAGGGATAAAAGGAGCATCAAAAATATTTCAGTAGCTATCTTGGCCTCACCTCTTCCTTAAGGGATCATGATTTGAGGAAAGGACCCCTATGCAACCCCAAAAAGGCAGAATTCTACTTTCTCATTGAATTTGGAGTTTACTATACTTGAACCAACATTTGATCAGTTTGAAAGTGTAGGATTTAATCACCATTTCTTCCATATCCATTCTTATAGTATATCTCATCAATGACTTCATCTTATTCTGGAAATTTTCCTCATGCATGAATTAGACATCTAGCTCATTAAACTCTGTTTTTCTAGGTTATTGAAATTCTTTTTGTTTACATGATTTTTCAACAAATATCAATGTTTGATGCAGTGCAGTTGTTTCAAAAGCAAAGAGAGATCTAATAGTCAGCAACCCCCTCACAACTTCATCCATCCATGATCATTCCTTTCTTTCACTAAGACCCTCACCAATTTCATCATTTTTCAAGGAAACTTCTCCAAGCATGTTGAGAAAAGCCAACCATCTCCCAACCTTGTTTTTGAGTTCTGGGTGATCCTAGGCATTTTCTCACTCCATTCCATCCACCAACCACCTTCCCTAAGCCCTCCATCACCTTTAGAACCCATCATTTTTCTCCCGACTGTATACTGTAGGTTTTTAGGACATCCTATAGGTTTTCCTGTAGTGGCTTATTTTGATGCCAAATTGAGGAAAAACCTCTAGAAAGACACACAAGGTCACCTAAAGGTCTCCCAAACCTTCCAAACATGCACTAGCATCCCTAAGCCACCTGCCACATCACCAAAAGAGATTAGCTTTCACACTTTTTTTTCCATAAAAAGAATGAAAAGAAAAAAATAGATTTATTTCAGTCATTTACATGCACAGTAGTAATGTCTGATGTTTTGAACTTCCATGCTTAGGACAGTAGAATTTCATACATGTTATCTTGGCATTCTTGTAAAGCATAGTCTCTTAGCATTTAGGTAGGAAATGGCATTTTTTAGCATTGGATTTTAGTCTTTTTCCTTACTGCAATAGAAGCTTTCTCTTAGAGTAGATTTCTCTTTCCCTCATCAGGAACCAAGCTTCTTCTGAATCCATAGATTTATGTCTTGAAAAACCCTAGTGGTCTCTCACCAGCTGAAAAGTGACAAAAGGAAGAACCATCACTTTTACTTGTGTATATAGCACTGTCACCTCCAAGTTTGTAGAATCTCGGGTTGATAAAGTAAAGTTGGTAGCCCCAAGAGTTGCAACATTCTTGCTGCAATACTAGTGCTTATCATATCCCCAAACCTACAAACAACTCCTTCCAAACTTGGAAGTGAACTTAGCATCCCTATCTGACACAATCTTATTTGGAACACCATGCAACTTCACTATTTCCTTGACGAAGACCTCTGCTACATCACTAGCTAAACAAGTAATCTTCACTAGAATGAACTGAGCTACCTTGCTCAACCTGTCGACCATATTCATGATAGAATCATGTTTCCTCGATGTCCTTGGAAGACCTATAATGAAGTCCATTGAAATGACCTCCAATTTCCATTCTTGAATTAGAATAGGTTGAAGAAATCCACCTGGATGCTTACTCTTTGCTTTCACTTGTTGACAGTCCAAACATCTAGCGATGAACTTTGCCATTTCCTTCTTTAGATTTGGCCAATAGTAAGACTTCTTCATTGTTGTCAACATCTTCTCGTATCATGGGTGACTTGAATATGTCTTGACATGAAACTCCCTCAAGATACTATTCTTGACTCCACTGTCATCCAACACATAGGTCATGTCCCTAAATCTCACCAAACCATCTATCGTGAGATGATAGTCCATATCTTGATTACTTGTACCCTGTTGTTGTAACCTGTGCCTAAGCTCCCTATACCTGTCATCCTGTTGTCCTTCCTGTAAGATTTGATCTTGTAAATTTGTCCCATTTCTGGGCATGGAATCCCCCCAAGGCATGTTTTGGGGCTCAAAGCCCAAGTTTTGACCTAATCTTGCTGTAAAGCTCCGTGAATTGTGGGTGTGGAGCGCAAAGGTATGACAGAGTCACAGGGTTGTCTACCTTAGTTTTGTAATGCAATGTCAGCTAGATAGACCTAACCATGGTCCGTGGACCATGGGATTGTATAAATAGAGCGAGGCTCTAAGGAGAGATAGGATGGAATGAGCAAGAGGAGTCTAAGAGTCAAAGTGTAAAGTGTGTCATTGGGTCATAGAGTAGAAGAAGGTTCTGTAGCTGAGTGTGTAGAGGCCTAGTAGTCCGCAGCTGAGTGGGCGGACCCCTACAACTGAGTGTGCAAGACAGAGTTGAGTTTGTAACCAAAGAAGGAAATAGCAAAGAGAAATTTTGCCATAATTTTGTGTATTTATAATTGGGTTAATACATGTTTGATATACTTTGCAATTATACTATTTATTTATTGCACATACTTGTATGAACGATTTACATTGTTAAGTATAACTTAATGCACACAAGTAGGCTAAGATAATCACTAACATTGGAATACCAGTAAGATCGTGGGTAATAGCGTGAGAGCGCAATGTTCAGCCCTGGGTAGGGTTGCGCAAAGGTAGTATATCAGGTTGCGAGGTGCGGGAAAGTGTGCAAAGCAACCTACACGCAGGGTCAAACTATGGACCACTTGAACTCTTCAGACATCTCCAAGGTGTGGAAACCTGGTTCTAGCACCCTCCCATAATACTTCAGCTGAGACCTCAGTCCATGATCCGCGGACTGTTGCCAAAGGGCCAGTAGTATCAGAATTTGTTTGGCTAACTTAACTCTGAACCTAGGTCAAGCCCCAATAAGCCAACACATTGTTCCACTGCCGAGACCGGGATCTGCATAAGAGATGTCTGATGTTGTATCACTAGAATCCGACAAAGGAAGGCATTGAAGAGTGGTTGGATAGAAAGATTCACGAGTTTGTGGTGCAAGAAAACAGGAATCTGCAGTTATCAAAGGAAGAGTGGTTATATTGCTACTTATATATGGAAATCCACGAAATTTTCTTTGCATCCTTCCCCTCTGAGTTGTATGAGTGAATCACGAATCTAGAAGAAAGTCAAGGAAGGTGTAGGCTCGATAAACCTATTGTGTGGACTCCAGAGTTGGTGCACAGACTGGAAGCATCAGAAGATAATATCGCGCGCGTTGTGAACCATTCGCTCGATCAAATTATAGGAGGGTTTATCACTGAGTTCGTGGTAGATACTTCGGTCAGCTATAGCGAGGCAGAACGATGCTTCCTCAAAGGACCATGAGGTAAGTACGTTAAATATTTGAACACTTGGATTAAAATGTTACTATGTGAAAAGTGGGTTATGTGAATAAATTGATGTTTGGGGCTATGTGGAGTGGGAGGATCTATAGAAACGAAGGTAGCACAAAAATAGAGTCTAGCCCCTTGATTTTAAACACACATGGACAGCACAAAAGATATGAAGGATAAATCATGTGAGTTCATTTTTTTTATTAAAATCAGATATACATTTATAGTACAACATATGACTCTTGGGTTTCAGATCCCAAGGTCTCTTGGACTGCTTAGTCTTTTCGGCTTCCACACTAACCCTTTAGGATTAGGTGTCCAACATTCCCCCCCTTAATCCGAAGGGTTATGTATGAGTCCAAGAAAAGAGCTATAATACAAAATGTGCAAAAAATACATGGCAGCACTAGGCTGAATGTGCTCTATGAAATGTTGGTATAAAGGGCGGTGGTTTAAGGATGACCACCAACACTGGAACGCTTAGTGCAGTTCCCGGAACTCTTCCAAACTGGCGAGAAACTGAAGTTTTCTGCTAGAGGAAGTGATCCTATTGTTTTAAAGAGGGAAACCTTCAACCATAAAAGGGAGGTCTCACCCCGCATAAAAGGTAAAACTTCAACCTGAAAAGGGAAGTCTCAACCTATGATGGTTTAAGGATAACCAACAACTCTGGAATGCTTAATGCAATTCCTGGAACTCTTCCAAAACTGGCAAGAAGCTAGAGTCTTCTGCTAGAGGAAGTGTTCTTAATCTGTGATGGTTTAAGGATGACCAACAACTCTGCAATTCCTGGAATTCTTCCAAAACTGGCAAGAAGCTGGAGTCTTCTGCTAGAGGAAGTGTCCCAGATTGCCAACTGAAGGCATGTTCAGGCATCTTTGTCTCTGGCTACAACTCTGAAACTGGTGTGGCAGGTTGTGGCTCAGGCTCGCTTGATGTGACTTTGAAGCTTGTAGATGACCATCATTTCCCCCCCTGTCAAATACAAGGTGAGAAGATGGAGAAAACTCAACTGCAAGACTGTTCAATACTTTGGAACAAGTTCTGATATGTGTTTGGAATATCTTCTTGGCTGTTGATGCCCATTGCCAAGAAGTGATCCATCCAAGATGAATCTTTGTTCTTGCAGGATGTTTGTTTTTGAAGCATCTGTTTGAAGAATGGCTGCTTTTATGACAATGCTTACATGGATGAAGATCAAAACAGTGATCTTTCAAATGGCCAACTCAGTCACAGTGTTGGCATTTTACAATCTGTTGTTGTTGTTGCTGCGGTGGAAGAGGAGTAGAATCTGGAACAACTGAAACTGAACTATCATAAGGAGCAGGTGAACTGTCATAAATGAATCCAGCACTCTGAAACTAAATGGGCTTGGCATAGTCTGGAATATGAAAGGACAATTCCTTTTCATATCCAAGACCAGTTATGTGCTTGTTGTTGACAAGCTGTTCCCAAGGTCTGATGATGGGCTTGGGAAGTGTAGATTGAGTTTCTGCATCTGCATGTACAATTGCTGCTTTATTGGGTACTGGATCTGAATGAACTTGAACAATATTAACATGTTGCTGATGGGTGGTTGTCTCAATGTTCTGAACAAAAACAGGTTCAGAATGGTGTCTATTTTGATGTAGCTCTTCTTGCTGTAGCTGTGATTCAAGCTGCAAAAACTCTATCTTTTCTTGTGCATATTGCAGACATGTTTGAATGTCTGAAAGAGAGGCTTTGTTAATTTTGACTGTGTTGGTAGCAGTGGACATGATTAGAGTTCTCAATAATTCTAATATTCTTTCAAGCTTAGCCATTTTTCTACACCTTAAAAATCTCCAAATCCCACAGAAAAATGTAAGCTGCTAAATATCTTCAAGTTGCACAAGAGAGCCCTATAGCTTAAAGGGAAAAATCAACCAGAGATATCTTGAAACTGTCAAAATTATACAAATATCACCAGACTTTCAGAATTTGGCTCTCCTCCACAACAAAGATAGAGCTTTCTCTGGCACCTGGTTCAGCCTTAATATTCTCTGAAAAATGCACAAAACAACCTTGGGTACAATGAGAAACCATACCTCAATGCTATGACTCTTTAATCTCTAAGACTTCCTAATCAATGCGGCCATGATACCTTGAAATTATGAGCATAAATAAATCTGAAACAGGCTCCTTATTTGCACATCCTTGGATCTGAAAATGACAATCACCATATATTTAATATCAACAAGTGCAAGCTCCTCAACTACTGGACACAATGACTTCAATATCAACTGATGGTGGTAGAAAATATTCTTGGAATTTGTACTCTGAATGATAAATAGCTCAGCGCTCCTACTGCTGGTGAAAAACAATATATTCGACCCTCCTACAGGCTGATTGGACTCCTTCCCATGGCACTGTCACAACAAAATTTGATCTGGAAATTGCAGTGCAAGATCTGGTGCAAATAGAGCAAGTTATTGTGCAGGATATCCTTTTAAATATGGTGCAAATAGAGTAGTGAAGCAACCTTTAATTTCGGCCCGACCATTGAGAATAAATCAAGCTCCTTCCTGAGATTTGGATACACGACCTGCCTGGAGATGGAATGTAGCTGTAAGCAAATTAAAAACGCCAATGCTGGAGCCCCCTGCAATTAATCCAAATGCTGATAGCGTTGATCATAAGGATTATTTATTTATTGCTACACGTCAGCACTGATTGCGAGTTGCTCTCCGCCTTTTGTCTTTGAATCGCAATACAAACAATTCTTCGTTTCAAGAATCACAGTTTCTTATTTCTGTGGCGGGATCTGTGTATCACGGGAATGCTAGCTTCCTTCGTCCCTCTGAGGTCGGCTCATATATTCGCTACTCCTCCTACGCGGGTTAGGGTATCTTCAGTCTTGCATTCAGTACAAAGCTTTACCAGAAGCCAAAATAGTACATGCTCACATTAATCAGATCGGAATTAAATCAGACAATCTTTTACATAATGCACTTGTTAAAATGTATGTTAAGTGCGAAAAGTTGGCAGACGCTAGTAGAGTTTTCAACCGAATGCGTCAAAGAGATGAGTGTCGGTGGACTCTTATGATGGCAACCTATGCAAGGCATGGCTTTCCTAAGGAGGCATTGTCACTGTTCCGCCAAATGTGAGAAACAGGTGTCCAAGCCAAAAGCTTGACCTTCACCAATGTTGTTCAATCGTCTGTACTTGTCACTGTTGATGCTCGGATTGTGCATATCCTGCGATCATCACTTTCCAGGAAATATGAAACTCTAGCTTCGAGACCTTAGCACCTCATGGCCTCTTCTGCTCAGGCGCTCTAGACTTGGCGCTGGCCATGGAAACATGAAACTCCGAGCATTCCCTTGTTTGAAGGGGCCAAACCCTTGAAAATCCCTACTGCGCAAGAGCCTTGAAAAGACCACCCGCGAGGAAAAAGGAGAGGATCGATATGCGAATTAAATAGTTGCGGATAGTGAACCTCAAAGGGCCAAATACGTGAACTTCTTCGTCTTCTCCTCCTAAACCCTGGCTCTAAAAGGGATAGAAAATAGAAATACCCTGAATCCACTGCAATCGATGGATGAAATCAATAAGAGAATCTCCTGACTCCCACTCAACCTCCTCAACATGCGGATGCGGATGACGGCAAAGGTTCCCCCCGTTAATTGTGGAATTTGTGGATGGTAGAAAACATTCTCTGCCTGTAGATGTTGGAAACCCAACTGACCATGTAGAGAGCAGTGACAGAACTGTCGATCTACATGCTACACTCCTATGTCTCTCTTTTCGTGCCAATGCTCCGGCTGTGATTGACTCTTGGACTCTACCATTTCTGGAAACCTTCAAAACTAAATCAAATGTCCAATTGTATGAGATATCTTTTATAGATTCGTGGCTGTTATCGCTTAATCCTATTAAGCGTTTGCTTCTCCGTACAATTGCGTATGAAGGGTGCTGAGCCTATTTCGCAATCTTTACCTTTCGACGCAAAATTAGCCTCTTCCTCTAATTTTTTCACCTGAGCAACATGTTTCTTCCCAGAAAGATGCGAGTCAAAAACAATTTGACTGTTACAAACTGCATTACACAGATTACATACCTTAACTTCCGCTATTGCAGTGCCAGCATCCAATAACCTTTGCCGTTTGGTAGCTATGTCATCTGTTTCTTTTGATTTAAATTTTCTTTTCCCAGTGTTGGAATCAGAAACTTCCCCTTCTGATTTTTTTTAATTTTGTCTGGATGTTGTGAGCTTTCTGTCGTATCCTGCTACCGATTTCTGATTTGGTACTCAAAATACCATTTCGGTTTTCCTTGTTCTCAATCAATCCATTGACCGAAGGAACTTGTGTGACTGTATTGTTATCTTCCTTCAAATTTCTTTCTCAGAAACACGAAATTTAAAACTGAAACAGCATCTGCAACTTTTCCATGTTAGGCCTGCTCTAATACAGAGATACCGTGTCAGTGGACAGAACGACAAAGGCAGAGCAGAACAGCAAACGACGCGTTGCAAATCGCAGGGGTACCGCGCTTCATATGGCAGAGAGGAGCGTTTCGAATCAGGTCAGCAGCGTGAGAGAGGGCAGTGTTTAATACCATTCATTGTCACCATGTCAGGCACCAGTATTCAACGCTTCTATGCATTCATCAACGCTCAGGTAAAAAACGCATCAACGCTCAGGTGTATTGCACATTCAGCAGGGCAGAGGGCGCAGTGTCAGGGCAGATAAAGAAACGCATGACAGAGGCCCACAGAAAAACAAGCGGCTCTGATACCATGTTAAACACACATGGACAGCACAAAAGATATGAAGGATAAATCATGTGAGTTCATTTTTTTTATTAAAATCAGATATACATTTATAGTACAACATATGACTCTTGGGTTTCAGATCCCAAGGTCTCTTGGATTGCTTAGTCTTTTCGGCTTCCACACTAACCCTTTAGGATTAGGTGTCCAACAACCTCTATGAGAAAGTGAGGAAGATCTCATGAAGGTTTCACCAAGAAGTGAGATCAGTTTGATAAAGCAGCGAATTCTACGCATACCACTTCCACTTACAACACCACCAATTTCACCATCTTCACCCCCGTCTTCGCCCACACCACCTCCGCCACCAACACAGTTCAATATGGCAAGCGTGATAAAGTTGCTGGTGTTCAGAGAAGTAGGGAACGAAGATCCGGACTAGTTTTGGTTCATTGTAAAGGTTGTATGGGAAGCACAGGGAGTCACGGATAAAAATATAAAGAAAGCAATGCTAGTCAATGCTTTGTATGATCACGCACTGACTTGGCACATTAAGCACTCCAATGAAAATCCAAACACAGGGATAAGGGATATCCAAGTTGTGCTAAACAAGGAATTTAGCAGACCAAAGTCAGAGACACAAATGATCATCAAATTTAAGGAAATTGCAATGCTTCCAAGCGAAACCCCCTAGGAGTTGGATCAGATACTGAAGGGTATGATTCGTGAAGCCAACATGACCTTGATGGATGGGCAACACCATGCATGGTTTGTAGCATCGCTAACTCTGCATCTAAGGAACGTGTTGTCATAGCAAAAGCTATCCACTCAGGCCTAGGCCTTGGAGATCGCAATGAGACTGCACGAGACCCCGATACAAGATCCTAACCTAGGATTCCAACAAATCCACATACAGTTGAAAAACTTGTGCTTCGAGATGCAGAGTTTGAAACAAGACAGGATGGCTCACCCAGAAGCATGCAACTAGGTATGGTGCGTAAAGTGCAAAGGTCAGGGGCACAACAAGGATCATTGTCCAATCTTTGCGAACTACTTGGCGGTAGTAGAACCAATTCCATTGAGACTAGAGGCACAAGCAGGACCAAGCGTGGTGTTTTCATTATGGTGCACGATTTGTCAGATATGAGGGAAGCATGCTACAAATAACTACCATCTATTACAAAAGTATATGCAGATTTCCTAGCAGTTGTTCTGTAACTTCTGCAGGTCAGTAGGCCACCATGAGCGCACCTATAGATGCTATGAACAATGATGGATTGGACTCCTACCTACAGAGTTCATACTTAAACATGAGCCCTTGATCAAAATTCAAGGATGGCACGCACTGGATTTCAATGGCGCGGACGAGGTCGAGGTGGAATGGGACCAGGAAGAGGTCACAGACAGCCGATCTGTTACAATTGTGAAGGGCCGAGGAATTATGCTCGCGATTGTACAAATACGATGAGACCATCATGCTTATATTTACCCAATTTGATCATGGGAGGGAGGACTGTCCCACGCTGATAGCGAGGTTGCGCAATAAAGGAGCACTCCAACCTCCCTCGACTCAGAACCTGCAAATGATGAGGTCTTAGCCATGCAAGGAAGACCCAAATGTAAATATCATGCTCCGAAGTGGTATTACGACAGGAGATGACAAAGGTAAGTAGCCTGAAGAGAGTTCCTGGGTTCGCAAGGCTCCAACAAAGGAACCAAAATTTGATTTGGAGCATGCTTAGAAGACATTAATGGAAGCTAAGAAGAGCTTTGCAAAGGCCTCCACTTCAGGTAGTAAAGACAAACTGGAACTAGAAATGGACCCATCAATGCTCACTACCTTTTTGGAGACATGCATGAAGCTATTGCAAGACAACAAAGCTGTGAATGGACTGCATGAACTCATCACTAGATTTGTTGGGACTGCGCCAGGAGAACCGCGGGTAGTCCAGAAGCTTGGGAAGCACACAACACGAACAGGAAGAGAGATGAGATTGACTGCACAGATTGGGGAATATCAAATGGATCAAGTTATTTTGGATCTAGGATTGGATGCGAATGTCCTACCAAAGAAGACATGGGAGCGCATGAGCAAGCCTGCACTACAATGGTCACTGATCCAACAGCGAATGGAAAACCAGGAAAAGGTCCGACCTATGGGAAGATTGCAGAGAATAACGGTAGATATCGAAGGTGCGAGCGCACTAGCAGATTTCGAAGTGATAGAGATTGTTGATGATAGCTATCCCTATCCCACACTACTGGGAATAGATTGGGCCACCGACATGAATGGGGTGATAAATCTAAAGAAGCGCAAGATGATTTTTGAGAAAAAGTCACTGCGCGTATTGGTGCCTTTAGACCTTGTGGAAGGATCGTGCTACAAAGAGCCAGTTCACGACTACGAAAATGACGATGACCTAGACTGTATCTACAAGATAACCGTACAAGAGAAGAACTAGGTAAATCCAACCATGGATGGCAAGATCTCGTGGGAGCATGAAAACTCCTGCACCTCAGATTCGGACGAAGAGATAGAACGATGGCAAAACTAGCGACACGAGGTAACCACGCTCAATTGAAACATGATGATAAGGTCACTGTGCTGCGTGGAAATAGAGGTAAGAGACCTACCTCTGTATGATGGGTTGAGCGAGGTGGATGATTTCCTGAACAAATTTGAAAGATAAGTATTGGAACAGTAGTGTTTCAACACTCTGAAATGGGCACTACACGCTATGCCCGCAAGATGGTGGGGTACGCATCAAAGAAGTTTTGAGGACTGGTGTGAATGCAGAAGGATCATGCTCATATGGTTTGGAAAGCCTCATATGTGGATGAAAGCTGGGTATGATGGACAAAATAGCCTGTGCACCCACCTCTCTAGATGGGTACAAGCATACGGTGGGCAACCTACATGAACGCACACCGTCCTCACGATAGGAAACACGACCACCAAGCAGGAGTGGGCAAGACGACAGCACGAACAATGAAGTAGGATAAGACCAAGCGCGCCGAATATTATACATGTGGAAGCCTTTGACAAAGTATGCGAAACACTGAACGCGGTCCACCATGTGAAGCGAACTGACTGGGACCTACACATACCAGCAGTTCTATGGGCCTATAGAACCATGTGCAAAACCCTGATCATGTGGGCACTTCTGAAGCTAAAGTATGAAGAAAAAGTTGTCATCCTTATGGAGCATGCAAAGCCTAGTCCGCGTAGAGTAGTACCCGTTGATACGATGGTTTGCGAAGCCTGGAAAGAAGGGATCACACAAAAAACAGAATGCATGGGACTTGAGGAAGAAATCCAACCAGGAAACCTTAGACTCCACAAACTTGAAGAGGAAAGGATACGGTTAAGGAAGAAAAGCACTTTGATGGATGCAGAAGTCAAGAATACGGAGCACAAAATAAAGAAAGATTTTCTCGGAAAAAAGACCAAAGTGGTAAGGCAGGAGGCGCGCGATGACATGGTTAAGGCCTATTGCCATGAATTGATCAATCTGATGCCTTGGCATGGACCACATATTGCTAAGCATAGTAGCCAGGGTCGCACGTTACAAATGGTGAAGTGCGTGATGCCAATCGTAACAACACAAGGTGGGGATTCTCCAGGAACCATGGCAGGGGACAAGATGGAACTCTACATGGGTGGTGTGACCACCTGACTAGCTGAGGGAAGGACAGTCTTAGCGCTCTAGGCAGTTGGAAGGGAGTGCGAGACTATAAACTATTCTGCCCAGGAGCTGTGTGATATTGGAGATGTGCATAGAAGCAGAGAGTCAGAAAGTCCGCGATTGCACAAGGGTGCTGCGCTGTCATGTGGATTGGCCAGAAAGTGACCGTTGAAGTCACTATTCATGATGGGATGCTCAACTTGAGGCCAAATGGAGCGAGCAACGAGCATTTAAGATGTGATTTATGGGCAAGATTTGGGAAAATCTGCTGCCAAGAAAGCATTAATGAACCGGAATTGGGGGGAACAGTCAAATTCGAATTCAAAAAGCATTATAAAAATACAAAAGGCTACCTAGAAAACAACACTTTGTCATTTGTGAATTGAGCAATTGAGCAGAGCCCTAAGTATTGTGAGCCGAGTGTTGATTAAGCCCCTAAATTCGTGAGTGATAGATTGTAGCACATATACAATGACAGCAACAAAGGATGGTATGGGGATAAAAGAGGTGACTGTCAGCGAGGCCACATAGGCCCTAACTATGGATAATGTTCCAGAAGGTGTCAAGATTGTGGCAGAGATCCTGAAATCACTGCATACACCAAGACCCAAGAAGGATAAACAAGCAATGGCTCTCGTACGCGTGTCTCTGCGGAACCCATTGCGCAGCAAACTGTAGATGGAGGAGAAATGGAAAGTTGTCACTATAGAAATAGATGAAGAAGAAGAATATTTCCAGGCCCTTACCATCGTAGATGAAGATGATGAAGGCATGGAGGTGGATACTCAGCCTATGCACTCTGCGAAAAAACTACCCGCCTATGTCCCCCCACGAAAAGGGAAGGCCAAAGTTCCCAAGGACCTGGACAAGACCAAGAGTTCGCTCCAGACCTTGCTCCTCCTAGATGGCATTATGTTTGAAGGCATGCACCTGGGCTGCGTGCCGACCATGATATTTGAAGATTGGGACCTCGCTGATCATGAGAATTTCGCTCACCTTGAGACTGGGAACCTCATGAAGCAGAACACCGCGGGGGTGGTGACAACATTAGAGCCGCGGAAGTGGCTGCGCGGAGTGGAAAAGGCTGGGTTGCTGAACTTACTATGGGTGTCGCATTTCATGCACCATTTGCAGCTGCTCTGCCTGGTGCATGATGGGTATTAATGGCTGGACGAGCTCATCCCCATCATGGTAGACCTAATTCATCTCATTTCGTAGCTTCCATACAAGGGAAGGGCAGTGATTTGGTACTCGTAGAGGCCATGAAGATGAAGTACAAGCTGGAAAAGAAGAAGAGGGGCTAGACCATCTCCAACATCAAGGAAAAAGTAGTACGCGTAGCAACCGAACTCTTGGCAGGCAAGGTTATGCAGAAGTGTCGTGTGGACGAGGTACCTACGACGGTGATCGCACTAGCCCCGCAGTGTGTAGAAGGGGTCCATTTTAACTGGTCCGCATTCCTCTGCACAGAATTTTTAGAAAATTGTTGCGAAGCCCAAGATCAGGGTAAAACCTTCCACTATGCATGGTTTTTGCTATCCATAGTGCTCGTAGCTGGGGAATTGTCGAAGTATAGTCAATTCCCCATCATTGATAGAGATTTATCGAAGGCTGCGAAGTACGCTTCGCTCTGGGCCATGAATGATGCGAAAAGGATACGCGACATCAAGATCTTCTGGGTGCTCATGGAGATGAACATCCGAATGTGGATCAATCATAGGCCATGGGTGTCGCCCATGGTTCATAGCAGTCTGCAGAGTTTTGCAGAATTTAAAGCAGATATGCATAACGTATATATCAGGGCACGAAAGGATCCGATGAAGTAGTGGACAAACTACCCTTTGTAGCCATTGACGACACGATTTTCAATGTCTTGGAGGCATGGCCACAGGAATGGCACGCCCCAAACATTGCAGAACTCGAGAGGTCAGCAGCGCAGAAGAAGAAAGATGATGCCAAGTTGTGCATCGCACAGTTGGCTAAGAAAAGGTGGAAGGAAACCGTAGCAGCCCAGGTGTGGGCGGCACAGGAAGCAGCACAGAAAGCAGCTGAGTAGGAAAAGGCTGCAGCAGAAGCAACACAGGAAGCAGCCATGAAGGCAGGTGATGGCCAAGCAACACCTTTGCAAGAGCAAGAAGCAGAGGAAGTAGAAACAAAAGAAGGAGGTGCGGACCCACGAACTTCATCCACATAGCTAAAATGCCAACACCCAGCAGAGCGGGCAGGACCGCAAAATTAGGTCAAGGCTCGAAATTGTCCATTGACCCGATCACCCTAACCGAGGGTGATCTGCATGACATTAGCGAGATGGTGCACAATGTCACAAATGAGGCTCTCCAAGGTTTCATGAAGGAGAACCAGACTGTGTTGGGGCCCCTCAGAGCATAGTTGCAGGAATTGTAGGTGCCCCCCCCCCTCAAGTTGGTACCCTTTCGACCAACCTCGCAGTCGGATCCACGGAAGCAAATCAGATGCTGCGCGCGTGGACGACGAACACAATAGTGTTACTGGAAGGGGCTCTAGTGACATCAAATGAGGCCGACAAGTTTTTGGTTAGCATGATTAAAGGTATCGGTGTTAATCTAGTTGCCCTTCCATGTGAAACATTATATCTATTACAGGATGGGATAACAGCAGAGCTACGCACTAGGGAGAGTCGCGCGCTCCAAGTCCTCAGCGAGTAGAACATAAATATGGAACAACTCAATTTGCAGCACAATGAATTGGTGTTGCAAAATCAACAGCTGGTGCAGGAGATAGGCGACACCTGCCAAAGCATCCCGGAGCTAGCCATCCCAATAGATTTACTAGTGGAGTTGCGGATCCATAGGTTAGCAGCAAGATTTCACGAGGCCAGGGAAGAAACAAAAAAGGTTCAACTGGAGCTTAATCTTCAGATCATTGAGCTGTGGTTACTAGCGCAGCCATCCACTCCCCCGGAAGTCAGAGAACAGTGCGGTAGCGCTATCATAGTAGGATTGGAGGAAATCGGAGGTGCGGTACGAGACTGCACTAGCATGTTGGAAGAATCATTTGAGGTCCTCACAACTCTGCAAGAGGACCCCAACATCTAGCACTTAGAGACAGAGGTGCGTGAACTCCAACAAAAATATGACAATCTCCGAGGAACTACGCAAAAGGTGGTCCTCACCTAGAGGCTTGCGAGGATGCAGTAGGCTAAAGCACTGAAGGAGCAGGTGGAAGCGGCATGACATAAGGAGGCAGTCCTAAAAGCATGCATCCAGCCTTAGATTGAGAGGCCTTCACCATCACAGTAAACATCGAAGGCAAGCTCACGAACATACAGGGGATGCACACATTGATGCAGAAAAGCACCCCAAACACAGAGGTCTCAGAACAACAGATGCAGCAGATCCAGAAAGCAACATCTCAGTGCACTGCTGACCTCAACACAGTTCAAGAACAGTTGGAGGGACTCCACGCAAAGATCATCATGTCGACAAAGTGACTCGAGCGCTAGTCATGATGTTTTTGTTGGGGGCCTATTGGGCATGGAATCCCCCCAACGTATGTTTTTGGGCTCAAAGCCCAAGTTTTGACCTAATCTTGTTATAAAGCTCCACGAATTGCGGGCATGGAGCGCGAAAGTATGATAGAGTCACAGGGTTGTCCACCATAGTTTTGTAATGTAATGTCGGCTGGATAGACCTACCCATGGTCTGCGGACCATGGGATTGTATAAATAGAGCGAGGCTCTAAGGAGAGATAGGATGGAATGAGCAAGAAGAGTCTAAGAGTCGAAGTGTAAAGTGTGTCTTTGGGTCGTAGAGTAGGAGAAGGCTCTGCAGCTGAGTACGAAGAGGCCTAGTAGTTCGCAGCTGAGTGCGTAGACCCCTGCAGCTGAGTGTGCAAGACGGAGTCGAGTCTATAACCAAAGAAGGAAATAATAAAGAGAAGTTTTGCCATAACTTTGTGTATTTATAATTGGGTTAATACATGTTTGATATATTTTGCAATTATATTGTTTATTTATTGCGCGCACTTGTATGAACGATTTACATTGTTAAGTATAACTTAAAGCATGCAAGTAGGCTAAGATAATCACTAACATTAGAATACCAATAATATCATGGGTAATAAAGCGAGAGCTCAGCGCTCAGCCCTGGGTAGGGCTACATGAAGGCAGTATATCAAGTTGCGAGGTGTGAGAAAGTGCGCGAAGCAACCTACTGGTAGGGTCAAACTGCGAACCACTTGAACTCATCAGATATCTCCAGCGTGTAGAAACCTGGTTCTAGCACCCTCCCATACTACTTCTGGTGAGACCTCAATCCGCACTCTACGGACTATTACCGAAAGGGCTAGTAGTACCGGGATTTTTTTGGCTAACTTAACTCTGAACCTGGGTCAGGCCCCAATAAGCCACCACCCATACAATCTCACTATTGCAACAAGGTTCATCTGCACTCTCCTGTTGAGAGAATTTGCAAACTTGTGCTCCTTACCCTTGATGTATCTAATATAAAAGTCAAACTCACTGAGGGTGGTCAACCATCTAGCTTTCCTGGAACTTAGATTCAATTGGTCAAATAGGTACCTCAATCCACTATGGTTGCTCATCAATACAAACCTCCTACCAAGAAGGTAATGCCTCCACATCTTCAAGGCATGAGTAATAACTTCCAACTCAAAATCATGAGTCACATAGTTTTGCTCATGCTCATTCAGTTTCCTATACTCATAGCACACCACTTGTCCCTCCTGCATCAAGACTCCACCAAATCCTCTCCCGTAGGCATTTATACACACTAAGAAATCTTTATCTAGATATTCAAACTTAAGGAATGAAGAATTTGTCAACAACTACTTCAATTGCTCAAAACTGGTTGCACATTCCTGTATCCATTCAAATTTATTACCTTTTCTTTGCAAAGATGTAATAGGATATGAAATGTGTGAGAAGTTCCTGATGAACCTCCTATAGTAACCTGCTAACCCCATGAATGATCTAACTTCATCCACATTCTTAGGAGTTGCCCACTCCATGATAGCCCTTATCTTTTTTGGATCTAATGTTATTCCTTCCTTGGAAACAACATGTCTGAAGTAATGCACCTCTGTCTGAAATAAATTGCACTTGCTAAGATTTCCATACAACTGATAATCTCTTAGAAGTCTCAACACTACTACTAAATTCTTGGCATGCTCTTCCTCATTATTAGAATATATCAAGATTTCATCAATAAATACAATAACAAACTTGTCCAGCTAAGGATGCAACACACTATTAATCAAGCACATAAAAGTAGTTGGAACATTAGTCAAACTGAATTGAACTACAACAAACTCATAATGCCCATACATGGTGTTGGGTAGTGGAAGCCCCGCGCAATGGGTATGGGGCGCGAAACTTGAAATTTTGGGTAATATCATGGTAAAGACTCTGCGAGATGCGCAGAGTGTGATTTGTAATAAGTTAAAGTCAAAAGGGTAGTCCACCCAAAAATAATGTAAAGAAATGTAGGATGAGTTAGCCCACCTATGGATCATGGTCCATGGAAAGGTATAAACAGAGTGAGGCTCTATGGGTAGAGTAGCTAAGTTTTGGGTATGATTTTGGAGATCTGAAATGTAATGGGTGTCTGAAAAGAGTATTCTGAGAACGTCTGTAAGTCCGAGTCAAGGGTTTGGGTAGAGGATAGAGGCTCTGCAGCTGTGTGCACAGAGACCTGGAAGAGTCTGTAGCTATGTGCGCAGACCCCTGTAGCTGAGTGCGTAGGGCAGACTTGGATGTAAGGTTGATAAGTGGATATAAAGATAAGTTTCTTCTGAATTCTGTGTTAATTCTGAACTATCACAACTCTGTTCTTTTATGGTTAATGAAACTATTTTGATCTGCGCGCATATATCGGGTTTAATCTTAATATGCAAACTAAATGAAAGAAATAGATGTTTTCTTAAATACCTCTCTAAGTAGATCTGGGTTATAATACTTAATCAAATAAATTAGATCTGTAAACAGCGCGGTAAGAGAAAGCTAAGATTATCTGGATCTGCGCGGATCTAGCACAGTCCGAAGCTATAGGACGACGCGCGAACCTCTCAAACCACATCTAGACATCCCAAGGGTGTGGAAACCTACTTCCAACACCCTCCCCTAACACCTCGGGTGAGACCTCAGTCCACGCTTTGTGGGCTGTTGCCGAAAGGGCCGGTAGCTGCAGGATTTGCTTGGCTAAATAATTCTTCCGAACCTGGGTCAGGCCCATATAACCCAACAAATGGTTCCATTGCCAGGACCGGGATCTACCTAAGGGATGTCTGATGTGGGAACACTAGAACCCTACAAAGAAAGAGATTGAAGAGTGGTGGGATCTGAAATTCCATGAGTTCGCAGTTCAGGAAAACAGAAACTCGCGAATATCGGAAGAAGATTGGTTGGACCAGTATATATTCACAGACATTCACGAGATCTTCTTTGCGTCATTACCAGGAGAGATGTATGAGTGGATCGCAAGGCTAGCTGACAACATGGAAGGTGCAGATTGGACCAACCTACTGTGTGGACCCTGGAACTAGTGCGTCGGCTAGAAGCCACCGAGGATAAGATCGCGTGCGCAGTAGATCATTAGCTGGATTGGGTAATAGAAGGATTTATCGCTAAGTTTGTGATAAATACCACCGTGACCTATAGCGAAGCGGAAAGGTGATTCCTTCAAGGACCTCAAGGTAGGTATATCAAATCATTGAATATGTGGATTAAGATGTTGTTATGTGAAAAATAGATTATGTGCATTGTTAATGTCTGGAGTAATGCAGAGCGGAAGAGGTTACCATGGAATGGGAGGAGTAGAGAACAATCCGTTAGCTTCCATTTCCCAGGAAAGTGAGGAAGAACTCGTGAGGTTCTCACCAGGAAGTGTGGTCTGGTTGATTAGAGAGCCCTTCCCCCTGATACCACCTCCGTCCATGCCACCACCCACTTCACCTACATCAAATCCATCCACTCCAACACCAACCCCACCCCCAACTCCAACAGCCTCAAAGATCGAGATGGAAAGTTCAGTTAAGCTGCCGATATTTAAAGGTGTGGGGAATGAGGAACGAGGATGATTTTGGTTTGTGATTAAATTTGTAAGGGTTGCTCAGGGTATCATAAATGATAACATCAAGAAGGCTACCCTAGTTAGTGTGTTTCAGGACCACGCACTGAATTAGTACATGAAGTATTCAAGTGATCATCCAACTGAAGGCATTACCACAATCCAGGAGGCGCTAAATAAGGAATTCGGGCACCCAAAGTCAGGGGCCCAGTCGGTTATTGGGTTCAAAGAGATTATAATGATGCCTGGAGAAACTCCATGGGATTTGGATCAGAGGTTGAAAAGTGTTATTCAAGAGGCCAACATGACACTAACAAATGAGCAGCGTTGTGCATGGTTTGTGGCGTCATTGACACCACACCTGAGGACGGCCCTGTCACAACAAATCATCTCAACCCAAGCCGAGGCACTAGAGACAGCAATGAGGATACATGAGACCCCAATACCAGACCCAGGGTTGGGAGTTCAAAAAATCCACGCGCAACTTCAAAACTTGAATTTAGAACTGCAGAGCTTGAAGCAAGAAAGGGTATCCCGACCGGAGGTATGTATGGAGGTGGGATGTGTTAAATGCAAGAGCCAAGCGCACGATAAGGACCATTGCCCTATCTTCGTGAACTATCTAGCAGGGGGCAGACCCGATGCCATTAAAAGAAGAGGTACAAGCAGGACCAAGTACCGCACCTACGCTTTGGTGCGTCATTTGTCAGGTGGGTGGGAAACACGCAACGGATAACTGCCACCTACTACAAAAGTATACCCAAATCCCGCAATAGTGATATTGTAACTTCTATCGATCGGTGGGACACAATGAGAGAATGTGTCAAAGTTATGACTTAATGATAGAAAGAACCCCAACTTACCGAATGCAGACTAAAGCGCAGGGAGGATTTCAAGGACGCGGTCGAGGAAGAGGAATGGGGCCCAGGCAGGGCCGCAAACCATTAATCTGTTATAATTGTGGTGGACCAGGACACTACGCTCGTGACTGCACTAACCCGACCAGAACTTCGTGCCCCTACTGTGAACAATTTGATCATGAAATGGTAGACTATCCTACCTTAATTTCCCAACTGCATGAAAATGGAGCACTCCAACCTCCACCAACCCAGAATATTCAGATGATGCGAGCAGAGCCTCGCAAAGAGGATCCCCTTATAAATATGGTACTAAGAAGTGGCGCAACTATAAGAGGTCATCCGCAAGATGGACATAAGGGGTACGATACACCTACAAAAGCACACGACTCTAAGCCGGAACAGGGAAGGACGATCCCGAGGGAAGCTCAACGGGGTGGCATGGAAGCTTCTACCCCACGTAGAAGGGATCAAGTGGAGTCAGGGTTGGACCCCTCCATGATTACGACCTTTCTCGAAACCTGCATGAAACTACTGTGTGATAGTAAGGCCATTCAAGGATTGCAAGAACTAATCACTAAGTGCACCGGATCTAGCAAACCACAGGTAGTTCGAAAAATAGGAAGACATGCTCTGCGCACTGGACGGGAAATGAGATTGACAACGCAAATCGGTGAATATGAAATGGATCAAGTCATCTTGGACTTAGGCTTGGATGCGAACGTATTACCTAAACAGACATGGGAGTGCATGGGCAAGCCTACATTGCACTGGTCCCTGATCTAGTTACAAATGGCTAACCAACAAAATATCTTACCAATGGGTTGACTGTAAGGAGTGACTGTGGATATCGACGGTGTAAGTACGCCGACCGATTTTGAAGTTATAGAGATTGTTGATGACAGTCATCCTTACCCTACATTACTCGGAATTGATTAGGCAACGGACATGAAGGGGATTATTAACTTAAAGAGGCGGAAAATGACGTTCTAAAAGAAGTCACCGTGAGTAGTAGTTCCGTTGGACCAGCAAAAGGAGAACACTACACCGAACCCGTGCGCGATGAGGATAGTGACAATGAGCTAGATTGCAGGTATCAGATAACAGTGCAAGACCAGGATCAGGTGCATCCCGTGGATGGTGGAAGAATCTCGTGGGAATGCAATAGCAATTGCACAATGGATTCCAAGGAGGAGACTGAACGATGGCAGAACCACTTGTAGAAAGTTACGATGCTTAACTACAATATGATTCAATCACTGTGACACGTAACCACTGAGGAGAGACAACAGTTTGTAGAGAGTGTTGCCACTAACGAAGGGTAGCTCATCTAGCACGGCACGATGGGCACAGCACAAGAACAGCATGATGGGTCAAAAAACAAGTTGCGCATACCGGGGGAGGGGGGGCTACAAACGCCAAGATCTAGGAAGCGGTTCCAAGTACGCATTGGAAGAACAGTCGGTCATCAACGACGCAGGGTCCGAATGCATACTAGGCGACCATCAACCCAACCAGATCTGCACAGAATGGAGGTTTGCATGGCTGGATAGGGAAGTCTCTTGGATACAGCTCACCTTAGTAGTGACACTATCCATGACAGAATTCAGTAGCTCTAGATAGCCATTTGGCACGGTAAGGTGCAGCTGGGTAAGTTAGAAGAAACAAGGGCTAGACTCTGTGCACAAAGTGCAAAGCTGGATAAAGCTATTACCAAATTGCAGATAGAAGCCGCCTACATGGGTCACGCAGAGGAGCGAACGAAGGAACCAGGTAGGGCTGGCTCTCCTACCCTGCCACAAGCAGTGACCCCGCTAGCATGGTTGCATTAGCACCTAAAAGGACAAGACCACACACACTGCAACCCATTAGTAGAATCAAGGGAATACAGAAGGTGCTTGCAGCCTGGGCTAGTTAGGAAATGGAAGAGCCACATGAGGGGTTCGCCCACCTGACTATCCGTAGGAGGTCCAGTCCCAGCGCTCCCTGCAGTTGAAAGAGGGAGTGAGACTATAAACCAGGTTGCTGCAAAGTTGCATGATATGACCTCAGCATACACACAAAAACCGCAATTACAATCCTGGGGTTTCGTGGTCACAAAGGAAAGATGGAAAGCGATCATTGCAGGTACTGTTCATGACATGATGACCCATTTAAAGCACCATGGAGCAGGCGGTGGGCAATTAAGACACAAGAATAACCGCCAAAATCGCATTGATGAGTTGTCGCAAGGGCAAGCAGCCAATCTTAAATTCCGAATCTTATATAATCATAGTAAGGATCACACCACCACATCTTACCGTCCTGCCAGAAAGCCGCCGTGGGTTAAGAGCAAGTGCACGATGAGTAACGAGAAATTCAAAGAAATTCTTTGGTTTAAGGCATTATCGAAGCACTACCAGGAAGCAATCTGCAAAGCACACAATCCTATCACTGATAACCTGCAGCAAGCATCACCACAACCAGCCGAGCTCCTGAAATCACCTTGGATGCTGAGGACTAGGAAGGACCCCCAGATCCCAGAATCAGTAAGAAGGTTAATGTGACACCTGCACTTTGGCAATTTCACAATGGAGGAAAAAGGTGAATCTATTACCATTGACAGCGATACGAAAGCCGAAGACTCTCCCACATATGTCGAAGAAGTCAACCCTGAGGAGGATCCTATACAGCCTGTACGACGACCCAAGTATGTGCCTCCAAGCAAGGGGAAGGAAAAAGTACCTGAAAACCTAGATGAAGTTGACACTGTCATCAATACCCCAGCTCTACCAAAAGAAGTCCCAGTAGAAAACTCGATGGTTGGCCGTGTGGCGACAATGAAATTCGAAGATTGGGATCTCGCGGATATAGTAAAATTTCCCCACCTGGCAACGGACGCACTGATGGAGCAGACTGTCGAAGGAATGGTGACAATGCTCTAGCCCAAGGAGTGGTTGTGGAAAGTGAACCAAGCTGGGCTACTGTTTGGTCAATTTAGAGTGTCCTAAATTGCTATATTAATTGTCAATCCGGGAGTTGTAAACTGCTGAAGTGAGGTGCACTATATATGCAAGATAACCGATTTCTTACTTTTTGTCGTTTTTGATTTTTAGTTTGTTTTTGGGTTTATCTTCGTTGATTCCCTAATGTGAGATGGCAATTCTAAAAGTCAAGTATGGATATTAGTGTTCAAAGCAATGGTGTCCTTTAAAATGATTTCCAAACTTCAAAATTTTCAAAAAGGTTTTAAAACTTGCAATGATGAAATTAATTCCTAAAAGAGAATGAAAATGTACCACTATTCTAATTAAACAAACAGTGAGCTAGTGACCATGAAACGCAGTATCCTTGCTGCTGTATAAATATAAAAGAAACTGAACTCAAAGAAATTCAAAAACTATAAGCAAAGTAAAATAAAATCACATTACATCAACTCATATTCTGACCCCTCACCATTCGACTCACTCTGGCTTTCGGAGGTAATCATAAACAACTTGAGCAATCTGATATCTAATTTGCAGAAAATAAAACTAATATTAAACTACACACTCATACTTCAATCCCTCACCATTCGTCTCGTTCTGGCTTTCGGAGGTAACTGAAAATGACATGATCAATTCAATAACTAAATTTTAGAAAAATAAACTAATATCAAACTATGCATTCATACTTCAATCCCTCACCATTCATCTCGCTCTGGCTTTCGGAGATAACTGAAAATGACATGAGCAATTCAATAACTAACTTGTAGAAAAATAAACTAATATCAAACTACGCATTCATACTTTAATCCCTCACCATTCGTCTCGCTCTGGCTTTCGTAGGTAACTGAAAATGACATGAGTAATTTAATATCTATCTTGCAGAAGAGTAAATGAGCAAAACTGAAATAAATAAAACAGTTCTGGAACTAAAAAATAAGAAAATAAATCAGCAGAAGGACAAGAATAATTCCATGTCATTAGTCATTATAAAGCTATGTGAAAATGCCCGGGCTGCCTATTGTAATCTGAAACAAATACACTGATCAATTAACAGCATTAGAAAGCATAAAAACTATGGACAGCAATCAACGTGAATATCATGAGCAGTGCAATATATACAAGTAAATGATTATGGCATAAGGAGCGTAAAGAAATAAAGCATAAAACTATATAGCAATTAACAGAACCTCGGTGTGTACAAGGGCCCTCTGCACAACCTCGGGCAGTCAGCAATCAACCACTAATTGAGCTTATAAACAGAGTCTTCTCATGTATTAAAATGCAATCATAACACAGAAATAAAGTCACGGCACAGTGGGCTCGTTAATAGTCAAAATTACATTACAAAAGCTAGCTATTATGCGTATGAGAACACTTTATTTATAACAGAGGATGACATAACTACTTTCCTAAAATTTGCGCTGATAAAAGACACGTGAAGCAACCACGTCCAAGAATCTAGCATTATGGTAGCCGTGAAGATTAAATCTAAGGAGGGTGGCTGTTGGATTTGGTTCATGGAGCGGTCGACAGGTGTTAACACGTCTCCTGAGATTTAGAAATGGCCACGCAAGTCTTCACGTGGTAAAAAACAGAGTTCTGTCACCGTAGGACTCTTAGGTTGACCACTGCTTGACTATCTTTGACCACGACCTTCTTTGATGGATTCGACTGAGCCAATAGGACACGGTCCATGTCCACATCATTTACAACTTACCCATGTGGCTGGATTCACCTGAAGACACCTGTAACATAGACTTTAACAAAAAGGCTGCAGAAAGTTGAACTGGCTGCAAAAAGTGACAAGATTCCGGAGCTGAATGAGCAAAAATCTAAATCAAATAGCAGACACAAGACATAGTTAGGAAACCACTTTATATGCTCTTTTTAAACTAATATGAAATGATTTGGCAGCTTAGGAGGTCCAGGTAAATGGAAAAAAGGTTAGAAAGGTGTATAGGGAAGATGCAAGTTTGGGGCTCAACAGCTACTCTGTCTCTTGTTGATTCCCCACTTCCTCCGACCCCCAATAACCATGTTGGTTATAAAGCAGTTGCTCTGTCTAATTCATGAGGAAATATTATGGGTTGGTAAACCCATTAGTATCACACCTAAACTTGTTCATCGAGTTTCACACCTTCCCTGTGATGAGAGAGATCCTCAAGAAATTACTGACAGAAGTAATTATGTCGCGATGATAGAACGATTAAAAAAGAAGTATAAGCTTACAAAAGGGCAACGAGCATACGTCATTGATAATATCTCAAATAAAGCAGTTCGTGTCACCACTCAATTGCTAGCACGGAAAGTAATGAGGAAGTGTCGTGGCACTGAGGTTCTAGTAGTCGTGATTGCACTCGCTAAAGAATGCGCCGCCGGTGTACGGTTCAATTGGTCCCAGTTTCTCTGTGAAGATTTTTTGACCAACTTCCGTGAAGTACGGGAGGAGGGAAAAACTTTCCATTATGCATGGCTACTACTGTCCATCATGCTGGTTGCCATCGACCTACCCGAAGAAAGTCAGTTTCCTGTCTTGGACTCAGAATGGCTGAAAGCCACTCGATATGCTTCCCTTTGGGCGACAAGGGACGCGGGATGAATTCGAAATATCAAAATCTTTTGGGTACTGATGGACGCAAATGTGCGTCAGTGGATTACTACCTTACCCCGCTTGTCCAATGGGATCTATGAATGTAGGTTCTAACCCCGTACAGAACTTACCTGTGTACGAATTCTAAAACACAGAAAATAAATAATGCGAGAGCAGAACACATAAAACACATATACAAAGAGATTTTCCCCTAGATCCCAAAACCAGGACTACCAGCTTGATTTTTTTCATTATGCTCCTTTCAATGTTACAATACATATTTATACATGACAAATCATCCAATACCATGGACTGAAAAACCATCGCATCCAAAACCATGGACCGAAAACCATCGCGTCCAAAAAACATGTGTGAAAATCATGCACAAAACCATAGGCAGGTCCGCCCAACCTAACATAGGGTTCAAAACCAAAATTTTCCGGGGCGCTGCCCCGAACCCCATAAAGTGGGGTTACGGGTGCCCCTCAAACCCCCTGTTAACTACGTGGAAAGAATATAACACAACCCAACATTCCCCCACTTGTTGTTTTCTTTCCACAAGGGGCCACAAGAAAGCTTAGTCATTTATCTAGCCCTGCAACGCCCATTGTTTCTCTACACCAAGAGAACTTCTCAGAGCTCACAGATTTTTTCAATGCATCTACAGTATTCTTCAAAGTGTCCACCTTTACCAGCAACACCTTTTTGTCTTCTATAATATCCCTCACAAATTGATACTGAACATCAATGTGCTTTGTCTTTGAATGATATGCAGGGTCCTTTGCCAAGAAAATTGCACTTTGGCTATCATAGTCTATGCTTATAGCTCCCTGTACTAACCCCATACCTGAACACAATCTCTGCAACCAAACTGCTTCCTTGCTTGCATGAGTGGCTACCATGTATTCTGCCTCTATAGTTGATAGTGCCACTATAAATTGTTTCTTACTCATCCAACTGATTGCACCTCCAAATAGATTAAACACATACCCACTTGTAGATCTTCTCTGATCTAGATCTCCAAAACCATGGACCGAAAACCATCGCGTCCAAAAAACATGTGAGAAAATCATGCACAAAACCATAGGTGGGTCTGCCCAACCTAACATAGGGTTCAAAACCAAAATTTTCCGGGGCGCTGCCCCGAACCCCATAAAGTGGGGTTACGGGTGCCTCTTAAACCCCTTGTTAACTATGTGGAAAGAATATAACACAACCCAACATTCTCCCACTTGTTGTTTTCTTTCCACAAGGGGCCACAAGAAAGCTTAGTCATTTATCTAGCCCTATAGTGCCCATTGTTTCTCTACACCAAGAGAACTTCTCAGAGCTCACAGATTTTTTCAATGCATCTACAGTATTCTTCAAAGTGTCCACCTTTACCAGCAACACCTTTTTGTCTTCTATCATATCCCTCACAAAGAGATACTGAACATCAATGTGCTTTTTCTTTGAATGATATGCAGGGTCCTTTGCCAAGAAAATTGCACTTTGGCTATCATAGTCTATCGTTATAGCTCCCTATACTAACCCCATACTTGAACACAATCTCTACAACCAAACTGCTTCCTTGCTTGCATGAGTGGCTGCCATGTATTCTGCCTCTATAGTTGATAGTGCCACTACAGATTGTTTCTTACTCATCCAACTGACTGCACCTCCAAATAGGTTAAACACATACCCACTTGTAGATCTTCTCTGATCTAGATCTCCAGCCCAGTCTGCATCAAAAAAGCCACGAATATCCAACACTCTATCCAATCCTGGTCCTCCTTGGTAGCACAAACCATAATCACTAGTGCCATGCAAATACCTGAAAACCCGCTTCACTGTTGTCCAATGCTCCTTCTCTGGTTCTGACATAAACCTGCTCAATACTCCCACTGCATGTGCAATGTCTGGTCTAGTATAGACCATTGCATACATCAGGCTACTGATTGCAATTGCATATGGAATACGGGACATGTCCTATTCCTCTTCTTATGTCTTGGGACACTGTTTAGCAGATAACCTCACACCTACAGGAATAGGAACCTTCACCGGTTCACTATCTTGCATATTAAACCTCTGCAGTATTATCTCAACATACTTCCTCTGGTTTAACCAAAGCTTCCTCTTTGCCTGATCTCTTTTAATTTCCATGCCCAAAATATAGTTTGCAGCACCAAGATCTTTCATGTGGAATTTGGAGGACAATTGGGTCTTCAAATCCTAGATTATTTATTTGTCATTTCCAACCAGCAACATATCATCCACATACAAGACCAAATAAATAACACGGTCACCAATTAATTTAAAATACACACAGTGATTTGCTTTGCTTCTAGTGAAGCCAATTCCCCGCATAAACGTATCAAATTTCTAATACCACATCCTTGGTGACTATTTTAACCCATACAGAGACTTCTTTAACCTGCATACCAGTTCTTTCTTACCATTCACCGCAAAGCCTTCAGGTTTCTTCATGTAGATTTCCTCTTCCAAATCCCCGTGAAGAAATGTCATCTTCACATCCATCTCTTATACCTCAAAATCAAAAGCAACAACAATAGATAAAAGTAATCTAATAGGGGTTACCTTGGCAATAGGAGAAAAAATATCACCAGAACCAATTCTCGGCATTTGGGAATAACCTTTTTCTATCAACCGAGCTTTGTGTTTCTCCACTTTTCCTTCTGCATTTGTCTTCTTTTTGAACACCCATTTGCTGCCAATGGGTTTCCTTCCAGCCAACAACTCCACCAGATCTCAAGCCTCATTTTTGTGCAAAGATGCCATTTCATCAACCATGGCCTCTTTCCAGAATTTTCCATCCTCTGAATCCACTGCTTCCTTCACAGTTCTGGGATCATCATCAGTAATAGACAAAGCAAAATTTGAACAGAAAGTAGATGGACTATACCTTTTTGGCTGCCTTCTTTCTCGAACTGATCTTCTCACAGTCGGAGTTTGTGGCTCTTCATCTTCTGATTCCTCTTCTGCTGTAGAGTCTGATTCTTCCTCCTTTAGCTCAAACTCTATCTTCTCAGGTTCCTTTGGTTGGACTTCATGTTTAATAACATCTTTCACCTCTCTGAACACCACATCGCGGCTGTACACGACCTTCCTTGTTACTGGGTTCCAAATCTTATAACCCTTTAAACCATACTTATACCCAATAAAGATGCACTTTTCAGATTTACTATCCAACTTGGTTCATTTCTCCTTTGGAACATGTACATATGCATCACGTCCAAATACCCTTAGATGTGAAAGAGACAATTTCTTACCAGTACATACTTCTTGTGGAGTCTTATCCTCCAACACTAATGAAGGTGACCTATTGACCAAGTAACATGTAGTATCCACCGCCTCTGCCTAGAATTCCTGTCCTAACCCAGCACCAGTGAGCATGCTTCTTGCCCTTTCCATCAACGTCTTGTTCATTCTTTTTGCAACTCCATTTTGCTGAGGTGTATATGGAGTAGTCTTCTGCCATGCTATACCACACTTCTTACAGAATTCTTCAAATTCCTTGCTGCAAAATTCTCCACCATTACCTGTCCTCAACACCTTTATCTTCTTCTCTGTCTGGTTTTCCACCAGAGCCTTAAATTCTTTAAACCTGTCAAAGACTTTAGATTTCTTCTTAAGGAAATATATCCATGTATTCCTTGAGAAGTCATCTATAAATGATACATAGTACACAGACTTACCCAGTGATGGAACCTTCATAGGTCCAAACACATCACTGTGCACAAGCTCTAATATATGTTTCGCCCTCTTACTACCAGAGGGGAAACTCACCTGATTTTGCTTACCGTATACACAATTTTCACAGAAATCAAAATCCAGAGAGCTATTACTCATACCTTCTACCTTACCTTGACTATGAAGTATCCGAAGACCCTTCTCTCCAATATTTCCAAGCCTTTGATACCTCAACATGGTCTTCTCTCTAGAGACAGCTAGATTTTCTGCTCCACTTTTAGGAACCACGGAACTATTACACCCATCAACAATAGTGCTACCTTGTAGCTTGTACAAAGTTCCAATCCGAGCTCCCTACATCAATACCAGTGCTCCCCGAACCATCTTGCAGGTATCCTTCTCGAACACTGTTTTTACACCTGCATCATCCAACTTGCTTACAGAAATTAGATTTCTGGCCAATGCAGGAATATGCAGAACACCGGAAGTGTTCTAACCCTTCCACTTTGCAACTTCAATTTTACTTTTCAGCACCAACGATTCTAGCCTTCCTGTCATCCCCCAAGAAGACATCACCACCATTATATTTCTCATACTTGCAGAACCACTCCCTATGGGGAGTGAAGTGAAAGGATGCACCTAAGTCAATCAACCATGCCTCATGATCTACATGTGTACTTGAAGAAGCCAAGTACATATCCCCACCTTCATCTGAGGTGGTTTTCGCCTCTGCAGAAGGAGCCTCATCAGATCCCTTTCCTTTGTCAAGAGCTTTAGATTTACAATCCCTTTTGTAGTGGCCTTCCTTTCCGCATTTCCAACACACCACCTTTACAGGTTGTCCTGGAGATTTAGATCTCCCTCTAGATTTAGATCTCCCACTCAATGACTTATTTTTGTTTATGTTCTGGGACTATCCTCGTACAAACAAGGCATCACCATTCTAGCTCTCCATATTTTTCTGTCTCATCTCCTCCGTCAGCAAGGCTGAGACTATTTCATCAATTGCAAGGCAGTTGCATTGGTACCTATGGCAATAACCAGACTATCCCACGAATCTGGTAGAGAACACAACAAACTAATGCACTTATCTTCATCTGAAATTTTAATATCAAAAAATGTTAACTGACTTACCACAGTATTAAATCCATTCAGATGCTCTGTCACCAAGTCTCCATCTTTCATTCTCAGGTTATACAGCGTTTTCCGCAAGAATAGTTTATTCACCAGATACTTAGATTGGTACAAAGTCCCTAACTTGTCTCACAAAGCCTTCGTCGTAGCTTCCCCTGATACATTCAACAATACTGAATCTGAGCACACAATCGTATTGTGCTCTTTGCCTTTTGATCCAACTTCTTCCATTCTTCATTAGACACTCCCATTGGTTTAGTACCCGGATCTACTACGATCCACTGATCTTTATCCACCAACAAATCCTCCATCTTGAGTTTCCACAACTCAAAACTTTGACTATTAAATTTCTCGATCTTTATCTTTCCACTACTTGCCATCTTCTTTCACCACCAGAATCGATCTCATAGATCTCCCACTGAATAGGGTCTACCACAGGCCTGAGCGAAACCCCTCAGCAACAAAGGCATCCCCTTGAAGCCAAAACTGCTCTGATACCAAATGTAGGTTTTAACCCCATACAGAAATTACCTGCATACGAATTCTAAAACACAGAAAAAAAATAATGCGAGAGCAGAACACATAAAACACATATACACAGAGATTTTTCCCTGGATCCCAAAAGTAGGACTACCAGCTTGATTTTTTTCATTATGTTCCTTTCAATGTTACAATACATATTTATACATGCCAAAGCATCCAATACCATGGACTGAAAAGCCATCGCATCCAAAACCATGGACCAAAAACCATCGCATCCAAAAAACATGTGCGAAAATCATGCACAAAACCATAGGTGGGTCCGCCCAACCTAACATAGGGTTCAAAACCAAAATTTTCTGGGGCGCTGCCCCAAACCCCATAAAGTGGGGTTATGGGTGCCCCTCAAACCCCCTATTAACTACATGGAAAGAATATAACACAACCCAACAATGAAAGCATGAAGCATATTGTTGAATGTAAGGCTGACATGCATCGTCTCTACATCAGGGCACGTAAGGACCTGGCCCAGGCATGGACCTCACTCTGATTTATTGCTATTGATGATGTTATCAATGGGATTTTGGATACTTGGCCACCAGCATGGCACGGACCAGTGGCGGTAGAACACAATGAGGCCACTATCAGGCGGCAAAAGGAGGAAGCTAAGCAGGCCGCATAGCAAAAGCGCAATGAACAGTTCGCTGCGGAAGTTAAGTCAGCACGGGAGGCAGATTGGGTAGTAGCCAGAAAGACACCACCAAGAGGGGCAGTGTCAACAATACACAAGGACAGTCAGAAGGCAACCCCTAAGATGGTCACAGATGAACCACCAGTAACAGGCGTAGATTCACCTCTGAAGCGGTCAGCGCCATCAGAGCGATCGAAGCCACAGAAGAAGGAAAAGGCATCTAAGACAGATAGCGGAGTGACCACGCTAACCGAAGGAGACTTAACTAATATCGAGAACACTATTCGAGATGCCACTTTGGAGGCAGTCTATGAGGCCATGTCAGAGCAGCAGACTATGTTGGGGGAACTCCGCACATAGCTACACGAATTGGGATCAAGAATCGTGTGGGTAGGTACTAGCACTACTCAAAGGGCTTCCATTATGGCATCTACGGTGTTAGTGTCAGTCTTTCCAGCCTTCCTACAGTGATCAAATACGCTCTTACAAAGTGGTCTCAGAGTGTCAAGGTCAAATTTTGTCATTTCAGTGAGTCTTCAAGCAAAATTTGGTCACTAGGCATTAGGTCTGGGGTTTGCCCAAATGTCAGTCCATGTCATCATTCAGCTGAGTCTATCATCATTCATAGGGATTTCATTATCATGTCAGTGTCTAACGAGTCATTTCACACCTTGTTCATGCTTCAGTTGTGCCTAGGTAAGGTCATTTCCCTCTCCCAGGGTCTTGAAAGCCAATTTCTCTTGGACGGTCAAGTCATCGGAAAAACTTGTATCCAGATGTTCATACACCTTCCCCTATCCTTCATATACCTTATCAAATGATTCCCATCACTGAGATCCCCCAAAATCCTCATTTTTGCACAAACCCTAGTTTCTAGCTACAACCTGGCAATTTTCTAGGTTGGGCCTGTGTTTTTCCCTTTTGGACCCTTTCCCCTCGCTCAATTTCTGCGATTCCACTTTCCCCTGCTTCCTAACATCCCTCCCCACTACCAAAAATTTCCCCAAGAATTTAGAAGCCCCCTATCCCCTTCATTTCACTTCATTTCGACAAAATTCCTTGTTTCACACATCGGGACAAATTTCACTCAAATGATGTTCCAGAGCAATAAAATATGAGTTTTGGAAAACTGAGAGAGGTTTTTGTCCAAAACATGCCAAAGAAGAAAAACCTCCTCCACTTTTTGTACAGGTGTCATTGTTTGAGAGAAATGTCAAGAATACCATTGCCTCAGGAGAATCAAAGACACCTCTGAAGTGACCTTGGGAAAATCAAGTTTTCTCCTAGCTTGGTTGGCCAAATGATTTTTTTGATGGGTAAAATGATAACTAGACACAAATATCTTTCAAATGAGCTATCATGAGCTCAATTTGGGGTTGAGGAAGGCATTCAAAAGTTGACTGCAACAGCACTCTTCCTTGAGGCAGCCTCATTTGGCACTTTTTGACCAGTCTTGGGAGATTTGATTTTTGACAGGTCAAATCAACTCCAAATTAAAAAATTCTAGTTGTGTTGGAAATTAGACTCAAATCCCTTTCCAACGAGCTATCGTGCACCTGATTCTGACATCGGGAAGGCCTCCAAAGGCCTCCTTCAAAAGCGCGACCCGTTGAGAGCTCTTCCACAGTTCAGAAAAGCAACGTGCGCGACCAGTTGGGAGGGGCGCGACCCGTTGGGGATTTCTCCACAGAAATTTGCCAGTAAGCTGCCAAATGACCCCAAATATCTTCAAGGTTGCAGGTAGGCCTCTGATCATCAAATTATTTTGCTTGATAGAGAAAAATGAGCATGGGAAATGTGTTTTAATGCCATCAAGTTGAAATGAGAAGTTCATGTATATTTGCTTTAAAAATGTCAAAATGCAAGTAGAGATCAGGTTTTGTTTTTCTGCTCTCAAGGTTATCCCTTTCACCCCCTGAGGTTGTTCATGAGGAAGTAAGGCCATCACAGTAGCATGATATTCTTGAGACCAGACATGTCAGCTCTCCTCCATTGGTCACTTATCAGAAAGGCCCAAGGGCCTTATTTGCAGCAGCTAGGCGAGTACTATCTCCACAGCAGGTGGAAGGGGTCTCGCCTTCATCTTCAGCTCAGCGAGTGTTATCTCCACATCAGGTGGAAGGGGCCTCGCTTTCTTCACCAGCACAGATATTACAGAGGGGCAAAGAGCCCATGATTCATGAGGATCCGGTGATTGATCTCGAGGCCAGTACTCCTAGCCAAGAGGCGAAGGAGATCATTCAGCATCTTAGGGCTGAAAATGATGTTTTACAGAGGAGACTTGAGGGTGCCCAATGGACTATCACTTACTTGAAGCAGCGGAACAAACAGTTAGAGGAGGAGAAAGCACTTGATGAACTATGGAGGATTCGTAGCGACCGAGTCTTGAACCGTAGGAGGCCCGGTGATCCATTGCCTGTTGACCGAGAGTCACTGCTCATTAAGGAGAATGCCCACTTGGAGAGGCTGTTGGCTAAGGCCAACCAAGAGAAAAATCTGTTGAGAAAAATGAAGAATCACTATTGGGCAAGAATGCATGTATGCAAAGCCAAGATGAAAATGTTCCAAAGGAGGTTGTCCGAGGCTCTTAGGCGGAGGAAGAGGACCAATCCACTCCGTATCTTGGCTGAGGCATCCCTCAAAGATCATGGCACTCACTAGCATCAGCTACAGCACAAATCCCAAAATTGTTTGAGAATTTTGGGTAATTTTGGTATTTTTGGGAAATTTACAGGTTTTGGCTTCTCAACGGGTCTCACCCCCGGTGAGACCCTTTGTCATCGTAGCTCCGTTTTGCAAAAACTCAACATTTCTAGATTTTTCATGCAGAGTTACATATGCCTATGGATGGACTTGAGTTTTTATGGAGTTTTGGGCCTCCAAAAGGTCAAAATACAGGCAAAATTTGACTTTCTGCCCCTTTTTTGAGTTGCAGAAGCAGTCTTGGGAGAATTGACATTTTTCTAGGCAAATGACCTCCAAATCCAAAAATTCTAGTTGGGTTGGAAATTAGACTCAGATACCTTTCCAACGAGCTATCCTGCACCTAATTCTGACACCGAGAAGGCCTCCAAACAGAGCTCCAAAGTGCACGATCTGTTGAGGAAATGTGCGCGACCCGTTGAGGAAACTTTGCCAGATTTGACCAGTTCAGCCCAGAAAACGCAGTTTGGCTCCAGTTTGACTTTTTGAGGTGGATGGTGGTCCTCTTGGATGTAATTGTGACACTTTTTGGATATTTTTACTCTTGTTTAACTCTTCTAGAAGATTCTTGCATGTAAAGGGTAAAAATTGAGTGTATGAACTGGTTTCCAAGTTTATAGAGGCAAGTTGTTTTGATTGCCTATTTTCTAGTGCTTAGTTTAGAAGTGGTTCAAACAGCTCCTAGGATAGTGAGCTCGACCCATGGAGGCAGGGAAAGAGGTTAGATCATCTATATTATGTACTTTCTTGCTCATTTTCATGGTTGGACTCTTGAGGGAGAAGCTATCATTGTATTATCACTTGTATCTCTGCAATTTTTGGCTAAGGAAGACCAGGGTTTTGCAGTCATCTTTGGGATTCTTGTGGACTCATGTGTTGATGGTGTGTTTCTTCATGTTCTTGTAAGCTTTGTTATGTGATTCATTTCCTTTCTTTACTGCTGCACATTAAACAAATGAAGTGATAAAGTATGAATTCATGCTAGCCATGCTCTGCTTTTAAATTTGTTTAATTTCAATGTTTTCTTCTGTCTCAAGAGAATTCAAATTCATTGTTTGCTCTCTTTAGCCTTCTTATCTTTCTTTTCTAATCATCCACTTCAGCTAAAGACATCAATACAGGCTCCTACCCCGCCCCAAAGACCCCCCTACAGAAATTGTGTCCAATCCCCGCACCCTAAATTGCAGCTCCTCAATTTGCCACCAAAAACCCCAAAATCAACCTTTATAACCAGTTTACTAGCCTAATATCAGTGTTACATTGTTGGTCATCTCATCCTATTGAAAATCTACCGAGATTGACCGGAGAGAGCCTTCTCCTGCCCCGTAGGGCTAGCTACGAGGTTGAATGGTTTGATGTAGCTTTGAGGTTTGCCTTTTCAGCCTGAGGTGAAATTTCAAGTGCTAACATACGGAACCATTTTTAAAAGCCCAAATGGCTCGTTCTATCCCGATTCTAGCCGGAGTGTTGATTACCAACCAAACAGAGGACTGAGCTGTGAAAAAATGACTTACAGGACTGGGATTGAATGTGGCTACCCTACCACATGAAAGTTTGCAACAACCACACAATAGCACCACAATTGAACTCCACACCAGGGCCGACCACGCCAACCAAGTACTACAAGAGCAGAAAATTAATATCGAACAGCTACGGCTCCAACACGAAGAAGGAGTCACACAAAAGCAGCAGATGGAGAAGGTAGTAGCAGAAGCCTATTCGAGTGTCCCGAAGTTAGAAATTGTGAAGGACTTGCCCATTGAGACACAAATCCATACACTGGCTACTGGGTTCCAGAAGACAAAGGAGGAGGCTGCGCGGATCCAGCTAGAGCTCAATGTGCAAATCGCGGACTCAAGAGTGTAGGTTCCATAATCGACGCCACCAGAGATCCTAGAGCAACGCAGGAACATTATTACTATGGGGTGTGCGATGCTCACACGGTCAATGGAAGAATGTATCGAGCTACTAACTCAGTCGATTGTTATGATCACTGCCCTTCAGGAGGATACCACACTTCGTCGATTAGAATCTGAGGCCTGGGAGCTCCGACAAGGTTACGATCAGCTCAGAGGGACCGTGTATATCATTGCTATCATGTAGCGCTTGGCCAAGATGAGGGAGGTGCAGGACATGAAAATCCAAGCCGATATCGCTAGAAAAAAGGAAGCAGTGGTTAAAGCCCATCTCCAGCCATGGTTGGACGAGGCATTTGCGGTTTCCACCACCATAGAGCATAAGGTAGCCCACATGCAGGTGGAGTATGCCACTACGGAGACAGCCGAGATAGGGACTAAGGTGTCGGCAACACATGTGGAACGGATTTAGCACATGACAGAAGAGTTTGCTACTAGCACAAGCGACACACAGAAGCTGCTGAACGATCTTCGCACAAAGATGGACGCACCAGTTGAGTGACTCGAGATGAGTCATGATGATTGTGTTGGGGGGCTGTTGGGTAGCGGAAACCCCACGCAATGAATATGGGGCGCCAAACCTAAAATTTTGGGTAATAGCAAGGTAAATACTCCACGAAATGCGCGGAGCGCGATTTGTAATAAGTCAAATTCAAAACGGTAGTCTGCCCAAAAATAATGTAAAGAAATGTAGGATGATTCAGCTCGCCTATGGATCACGGTCCATGGAAAGGTATAAATAGAGCGAGGCTCTATGGGTAGAGTAGCTAAGTTTTGGGTATGATTTTGGAGATCTAAAATGTAATGGGTGTTTGAAAAGAGCATTCTGAGAGAGTTTATAAGTCTGAGTCAAGGGTTTGGGTAGAGGATAGAGGCTCTGCAGTTGTGTGTGCAGAGGCTTGGAAGAGTCCGCAGTTGTGTGCACAGACCCCTGCAGCTGAGTGCGCAGGGTAGATCTAGATGTAAGGTTGATAAGTGGAAATAAAGATAAGTTTCTTCTGAATTCTATGTTAGTTCTGAACTATTGCAACTCTATTCTTTTATGGTTAATGAAACTGTTTTGATCTGCGCGCATATGTCATGTTTAATCTTAATATACAAACTAAAGGAAAGAAATAAATGTTTGCTTAAAGACCTCTCTAATTAGATCTGGGTTATAATACTTAATCGAATAAATTAGATCTGTAATCATCATGGTAAGAGAAAGCTAAGATTATCAGGATCTGTGTGGATCTAGCGCAGTGCGAAGCTACAGGACGGCACGCGAACCTCTCAGACCACATCTAGACATCCCAAGGGTGCGGAAACCTAGTTCCAGTACCCTCCCCTGCTACCTCAGGTGAGACCTCAGTCCATGCTTCGCGGGCTATTGCCAAAAGGACCAGTAGCTGTGGGATTTGCTTAGCTAAATAATTCTTCCAAACCTGGGTAGGGCCCATATAAGTCAACACATGGTCCTGAAAGAAATCTTGTAGATTTCCTCTTCTTTGATTCGTACCTGATGATATTTTGATCTTAGATTAATCTCTGTGAACATTGTTTCTCCCTTCAACTAATCAAAAAAATCATCAATCTATTAGCATTAGGGTTACACCCTCATTTCAAGGCAATGATATTAGTCCATCTTTTTCAAGATCATAATTATGTAAAGGAGGTATTGTATTCTTTGTAAAGTTTGCTAAGCCTAGGAAGATGTGTCATTAAACCTTTTTCACCTAACCCTAATTTTATGCAAAAATTCTACAGCATTTTGACCTATAGTACAATTTTGGCCGATGCTACGAAATTGTTCAGTAGTGCGATGCTACAAAATGTTTTCATAACATATTTTGAAAAAAAATAAAACTTTCTTTTTGACCTATTAATCTCATTCCTCTGAGTGCTCAAGTATCGATTTATGAAGTATTTCTCCTTCTCTTGCATGATATGACATTTTCCAGTGTTTTATTCCCAATAGAGTCATTTGAGATTAAACCCTAATTTTCCCTTTTTTCCTTAAAACATACTTTTCTAGTAAACCTATATTTGTATTTTTCACGTGCAGGAAGGTTATTGATTGCCTTGTAGCCTTATGTTAGGGTATTTCAAGGATAGTAAAAGTGTTCACATGTCTAGGAGCTTTGAAATATGGGTCGGTTTGGCTTATGTAAAGAGATATGAACCATAAGCTGAAGGAAACAATGATCATTGATGTATAAGAGAAAATTGAACAGACTTCAAAGAATAGAAAAAGATAGAGGAAAACAAAGCATGTTGAGAAGAAGAAAATAAAACCCCTAATAGCTGACAAAAGTCCACAAAAACTCACTAGAAGTATGAAAAGGATTCAAAACAAGCTAGATATCCTTGCCCAAGTTGTAGAAGACATAGAGAAATGATCATTTTACTTCATGGGGCAAAGTATTACACAAACCCTAGCTTTGTTGCACAAACCCTAATGGTCCCTCAACAATTTGGCCTACTAAGTTTAATATTTAAGAAGTAAATTATTTTTTGTTATACTCTAGTCATATATCAGAGGTTTTTCTGGTTGAGGAAGTGCAAAGAATACAAATCAACATAAGGAAAAACAACTTTGAAGTAACAAGTTTACCAACACTATGTTTCTCTTGTTTTAGTTGCTATGTTCAAACATTGATTCCAAGCAGGGGGTAATAAATTTTAAAAAACCACAAGACATTTTGTTTTGAACGGGCTGATTTCAAAAAGCCACTTTCATATTTTACTCATACCTCAGGGTTCAGAAACTACATAGGAATGTTTGAGGCCCGATTTTCAGATATTGTAATTTTGTATTTTCCCGTTTTAGTCATTTTTTTCAAAAGTTTTTTCCGAACAGATGGAGATGAATTTTGGAAAACCACAAGACATTTTTTTAGATAACAGATTAATTAACAGAAACCTACCTCCATTTTTTAACTAGTGTCATAGTTTGGAATATCTTAATGCACCTTTGGACCCTAATTTTAGGAATTTGCCAGAGTTTTAGAAATTTTGGTTCCTATAAAAATGCCAAGTCAACAGGTGAAGGCCACCTCATCAAATTCAACTTGGGGATCATACTAAAGATGGGTTTTCAAATCTATTTCTTTTGGATCTTGATGGTTATTGTAATTAATACTTTCCACAAATTGTGGATCTGAATCTCTATTGTATTTTCCTATATATTAGATGAAAAACATGGAGAAAGGGTTGGTTTTCTAAAAATATATAGTCATTGTCTGTGTGTTTTGAATGCTTCATTTATTTATTTTGCCAATATCAGTAGATTCTAATCAGTGATATAAAGATCCATGTGATATTAGGTTCTTGTATGTACTTTCTCTATGTTTTTTAGTTTCTCCTTTATAATCTCATGAATGTATTCCTTCTAAATGTTTGGAAAATATTAATTGATTCAGAATTCATCTTTGTGTTTATGCTCTCAGTTAAGTTTTTCAAAGGTTCCTATTTTGATACTCTAAATCTACTATATAATTCACTGCGTATTCCCTATTGTAGTGTATTGTTCTCTTTTTTCTTCATCCATCCACAACAAATGAAAAAGGTCTAGGATCTGTTATCCACCTTGCCTTTATCAATTCATATCAGATAACCAATTAACTTAGTTAATTAATCTAAACCCTAGATATTTGATTCCATCACACAATGAGCTATTGATTTTAGTCCCAACCAAACCCTACGACAAGAAAACCTATCTAAATTTCTAGCCACAATGTAAAGGTCAGAGAGAACCCTCTCTATATTGAAGGGGCTAAACTTCAATCTGTAAGTTGGATTGCAATTGTTACCTTGGAAATTTCTCTCATATAGCCAAGAGAATATTTCTAAGTGCTCACACAATCCTCAACAATGGGTACTTGTTCTTGACCTTCACCTTGTTTAGCTGCATGTAATCAATGCACAGCCTGGGAGTACCATCCTTCTTGTTCAGAAACAACACTAATGCTCCCCAAGGTGATACATTTGACCTAATGTATCCCTTATCAAGAATTTTCTTCCACTGAAACTTCAACTCTACCAACTCTGGAGTGCTCATCCTGTAAGGTGATTTTGATGTTGGTGCTACCCCTGATACCAATTCAATAGAAAAGTCCACTTCCCTATGGGGAGGAAACTCTAGAATCAATGCTATAAACATATCCTAAAACAACTGTAATATAGGGTACATCTTGAATATTTCTTCATCCTCAACATCCTTACCCTTGTCACTATAGATATTGACTGCAAACATCACACACCCCTTCCTACAATTGTGCTTAGCCTGCATATCTATGACCATCCTCATTGAAACTTCTATTTTTCCCATTGTCATCTAGGCACTCAATATCCTTGTCATAACAATCTACTTTGGTCCTATGAAGGTACAACCAATCCATACCCAAAAGTATACTATATCATCCCAGTTGAAGCACATTCATATGTTTTGTTGTAGGCATACCATTCAGCTTGAATGCATAAGCTCTTACCTAGTGATGAACTCTCTTCTTAGTACCTGTAGCCAACTGCACCAACTAAGACTCTGCATGCACCTCTTTTCTCAAGACACACTTATTCACCAAGTCAAGATTAACATAACTGTAATTAGATCCAGGATCAAACAAAAAAGAAACAACTTGACCACAGAGCTTACTTTCCATCTCAATAATGGATGTCTGATGATCTCCTGGATTGTTGTCCACAATTGAATAAATCCAAGGAATGTTATGACGAAAATCCCCAACTATTTGTGCCTCCTGGGAACTATAGATTTGAGGTCTACCACCCTGTTACAATGGAAAATATTTCTTGCACTGACCTTCGCCACATATCCAACACTACAAGAGTCCCCTACAATCACCTCTGTTCTCTACTCTCCAGGCTACAACCCATGTCCCTTCTCAACTGCATTGAACTTCTTGTAAGGAACCATATTTTCTTTCTCACTTGCATCCTGAGGTCCTCCCCACTCCACTGGTGTTGGCTGGATAAATCGATTTTGCGGACAAGACTGATCTCCCTAGTATCAGAAGATAGTCTAGCAACAAACAGACAAAAAAATTTGTCTTTCTCTAGACATATGCAATTTACAAATAAAGACTATAAAGGTGTTAAGATCCTACCTTAGATCCAACACTTGTTCATTGTAATCATCCTTTAATCGTTCGAAAGAGTTATCTTTAAAGACCTGCAATTACAAACAAGCAAACATTAAATAGCACCTGCATAGCAAATATCATAAATCATGTCTATTATGGTGATCAAGGAATCCATAAAATAAACCATAAATGAACAACTTATTGAGAAAAACAAACTTATTTGTATTAACTTTGAAGTAGAAGAACCTTACAACCTTTTCAACCTTGATGTTGAACAAGCTCTTCCTGGGGTCCGAAACAGGAATTTCCTTTACTTTGACAAGCCTTGCACTCTTCCAAATGAGATCTTAGAGGTATGTAATCGTTCCTCATAAAAACTCAACTAAAGAAGACTAAGTTCCAGCAGCATTTCACCTCAAAAATATTCAGCTTCCAACCTCCCAAGTAACCAGCCCAATGCTTCATTTTATAGTGTAGAGGAGGAGGTTACAGGTCCATCTTTGAAGGGATAGAATCCTCCTTCAAAGGGATAAGCTCCTCACATCAAGGGTTAGCTCCTTAAGGTATGGGATGCATGAACCTTAAGAGAGTGAACTTGCCACCTCAAGATTCCTTCCAGAAGCTTCTAGAAATGACTGAAAGTGAGTTTTTTAGAATGTACTCGCGCCTTTTTAACTTTTACAAGGGTCTGAACCCATAACACATAGACAGAGCGGTCAGGTGTGCAGGGGACATGACCATTAGGTGTGGGACCGCAGGTAATGCAAAGAGAAAGTGCGGAACTAGAGTTTTAAAGACTTTTAGAGCTTTTCTCTTACTTTGAAGGCTTGATATGAAGAAATGAGGCTTAAGACTTGCAAAGGAGGAAAGTATGAGTGGTAATGGACTCACACAGATTGCAGGATGTCAAGGTGACAATTTTTAGTGCGACAGATTACCCCCTAAAGTGCGAAGTCTGTAATAGATGAAGATAAAGTTTGTCATTTATGAAAAGTGAAGTACTTTATCATTTCAATGATCATCATGTGCTCCAGTTGGAACCTGTAAAAACATTCAATGCAAAATATATATATATAGACATATCATCACTGAGGTAGGCATTCCCATACTCAGATCAAAACTGACTAGAAAACTGACTAAGATGTTCTGATACAGGAATGATTTTGTAATACATCAAGAGTATAGACATGTGTAGACACAGTATGGACGCAACCGTCTATTTATGAATAGTCCACTGTATAATGAATAACAAAATTCCTCGCAGCCTGGATGGTAGAAAATAGATCCAGGATCTTGATTTCCGCTTCTCGAACTAGTACGATTCTATCCATGTGAATGAATGTGTCGAAGTCAAACATGGAAGAAACCACTTGATTACCAATCAATGATGTGAACTGTTAACAAGTGTGAGAGAAACCATCAGTAATTTCAATGGCTCTCAAAGTACCCAGTACAATCCATGAAATGTGAATAAATGAGCTAAAGTCGAACATGTCATAGAATCATCCAATCGAAGGTCAATGATGCAACCTATCGTCGAAGGCGAGAAAACTGCCATTAGGACATGTAGCCTTCAAGGTATTGACGATTGCTAGATCAACTTCCTAGATAATGAGCTGAAATCGATAGAAAGTGATCCGTTGTAGGCAAGCCCGCAACACGAAATCATAGATCAAGTTTTGAAGAAATATATTGGCAAGCACTAACTCAGGGATGGTCAAAATGGATGACAGATATTTTGCAGATGAATGGTTTGTTTGAACTGTTCTCTTGAACACATAATGACATTGCAGATGGTTTGGTGACAATTGACCCAAATTTGATACCCAGAAACCGGCTAAAGACTTTCAATGTGGTTTGATTAACTATTAGGCAAAAGATTTTCCCAACCCAGGTGAACAAAAAGTGTTGTGTTCAAGAGCGGTTGATGGGTTTTTATAAAAAAAAGTGTAACAAATAGGTTCATTTTTCTCTCTTTTCCCCCACCATTTCTGGCAAGTACCTCTTTATTTTTTACAAGCTTGAGGAGGATAACATTTGCTTGTTTATAAGGTTGACGGGTTTTTATAAAATGAAGTGTAACAAATAGGTTCATTTTTCTCTCTTTTCCCCCACCATTTCTGGCAAGTACCTCTTTATTTTTTACAAGCTTGAGGAGGATAACATTTGCTTGTTTATAAGCTCATCCTTCGGATGAGTCCAACTTAGTTTAAAATTCGAACCCTAAGAAGGAGTTTTTCGTTCCTGTTTAAAATTGAACAGGTCCTTTACTGTTAAACTTTAATTAGTCCAGTATAGGAAAAACTCGGTGTTTTTCAATTTTAGGGAGTCAAAAGAAAAACTTAAGAAAACTCCATGGGGGTACTTTTTCATAAAATAATCCCTTAGGCCCGAAAAAGGATAAAATAATACAAAAGGGATGACTTTTCAATACTTTAACTAGCTGAAAAAGACAAGTGCTCGACAATCTTTTCATATTTAACGAGTCTAAAAAGGGTTTAAAGAGGACTCTATTGACCGTAATTAGACAATGTGTACTTTTTTCGTAAATAGTCCATTTCGATCCGTAAAAGAGGTAAACTTATACTGAAGGGATGATTATTCATTTATTTTACCGAGTTCGAATAATCAAGTGCTTGGCAATCTTTTCAATTTTCAAGAGTCTGAAAAGAGCTTAAAGAGGACTCCAATGTTTCGCTTTTCATAAATTTTTTAAAGAGTCTGAAAAAGTGATAAAAGTATGTTTTTTGTTGAAAAATGATCAATTTTCCCAAAAAATCCAATATTCTGCACAAAAACTCAAAACATTACACATACCTGTTTAAGATAAATAAAAATTATTTAAAAATTGCCTTTTTAAAGTGAAAAATAAATAAATTAAAAATTCATTTATTCAAAAAAACTTATAAAACGGGCTTTTCTAACTTCATTTTTACCATTTGAGTTCAAAGTGAAAAGTGAGAGCTTTTGAGTAAGAAAGTTCTTGTGAAGATTCCAGAAAATCCGTCCGTCAAAATCGAAAACCATCAGCTCCAGGTAATCTGCATCCTCCTTATCTTGAATTTCATCCATTTACATTTTGATTTTAGGCTTTACATTTAATTTTTAAGGGAAAATCTAGTTTAGAAATTTGCTCACAGGGGTCCGCAGGTGCAACACGCGACCCCTGCGGACCCTGATTTTTTTCTACAAGGAAAAAAGTCGTGGGTCCGCACCTGTTGCTTACAGCCCGTGTGGACCTATGCGTTGTCTGTAAGTGGCAGGTGAAAATCCCGCGAAAATGAATTTTAAAATTTATTTCTCTCCATTTCTTGCCCAAAATTTTCCAAACAAGATTGTTCTAATATGTCTTTTATGCATTATAGGACATTCAAAATGCTTATTTGGCGATAACGCGAGCATGAGGATGTAGATTTTTCCACACTAAACCATATGCCCACAATGCAGGCATTGAGAGCATGCAGATTGCTAAAGTTCTGGGGCATACAGGGTATGAGGGCCCAAGTAGACCTCTTGCAATGGCTGGTAGATAGATGGAACACACAGGACCAGTGTTTCGTGATTGGTGGCCACCGACTAGAAATCGAGCTGGAGGACATATATTTTTTGACTGGTTTGTCCAAGAGGGGCAAACAATTATCTCTTTTCAGAACTAGGCCAGGTGGCCAGTCTGTCGCTAGTCTCCGATTAGAGTTTTGCGATGATCAAACAAAGGACAAACGGATTGATATTAAAACTCTCAACCGTCTTGAGCTTAAAGTGATTGCATTCACTGTTACCAAGCTATGAGGGAGTGCAGCATTGCATGTGACTACTGGATCCCAGATGCAGATGGCAGTAGACTGTTTTCGAGGCAAAATATTCAACTGGTGCGAGGCTGTGTTGGCAAATGTGAAAGGCCAACTAACCAGAGCAAAGAATGGACAGCTGAAAATTTTTGGATATGGATTCATCGTGGTTAGCTTTGCTCTAGAGAGGATCCCCATGATAGCCCTGCAGTATATTCCTGTTGATGTTGGTCTTCCTCGAGAGCCTAGGATAGTTCGTTGGGTTGCTTTGATGGCCGGCCACCCTAAGGAGGGTACAGAGGTTGTTCGATTTCCACCTGAGTATTTTCGTTGGTTGAACAACCAACTTTTTGCAATTCAGGATTTTCCATACGCTGGGATGGATTATCGTGGTGACCTATACATGATTCTTCCACCAAGAGAACAATTGGATGATTCAGGTAAAATCATTTTCAACACTTTCTAAGTTTTAATTTTTATTTTATTTTTAAATCATCCAAAACTGACAATCAAAAGTTTAAATGCAGATGTGGGTCCACAACGACCAGCCGCTCTCCAACCTTTCGAGAGGAGACACCCAGCTACAGTAGCACCAACCCCACAAGACCAATCATCAGAGATCCTGACTGATTTGGGGCATCATCTAGAGCGCTTGACACTAGATATTCCAAAGACGAATATAGTTGATATTCCACTTAGGTTACAGAGATATGTGATTGGGGTCCTAGGACCTTTTATGAGGTTCCTATGTAGGGTGGCCCGAGCAGTGGTTTCTTATCGTGATCATCGCCAGGGATAGGATGATCAATTTTGTAGACTCGTGACATTTTTTACTATTATCACTTTTGTCGATCATAAGGTGTTTTTCAACCTATGATCGAAGACGATGTATATTTTGAAACACTAATTCTATGCTATGATATATCATTATTATTGGCCATCTCATGTAACATTTTGTTGAATGTTATTAAATTTACTGTTTTGATTAATGCAAATGTCTATTTATCATACTAGAAGCAACTGCATCTGCTAATATATTTAAATGTCTTGGAATATGCTGATATTCAATGTAGTCAAATTCACATTCCAAGAGATGAACTCTCAAAAATAACCTTAATAACACTGGATTTCTAATGGCATAAACTCTGTTAAGTTGTTATACAACGGAATTCAGAATCCAACCTAACAATCAAACTCTGAATCCCAAATGAGATGGATTCAGATAATAACTCAATCATTGCACTATACTCTGCAATGTTATTCATTGTTTGACCGAGGCTTACCCCATGCATAGATACTAACTCATCAGAGGGTGAATAGATAACCCAAGCTGCGGAAGAAATGTTCCATGTATTACAACAAGCACCATCAGCAAAACCAATGTATGTTTGAAGAGACGTCGACATCTTCAATATCAAGAGTAAAATCAAGATAAGCAGGAATAATGATAAGAGAACTCTCTAAACTAGGCACACTTTTCTAACCTAAAACATACTAGCAGTAAAGAAACTAATCTAACAAAAAATCTCCACACTGAATTTAAGCATAATATATCTTCAGATAAAGTCCATTTCTAGGTTTACCCAAAGAGACACCGTCAAAATCTATCAATTCGTAAGCCCCTTTTGCCAACTTTCGCTTAACAATGTAAGGACCATGCCACATAGGTACAAATTTTCCAACCCCTAGCTTATCGTTTTCTTGATCATATAGTAAAACTAGGTCTCCTTCCGAAAAATTGCAAGGTGTAACATTTCTGTTGTACTGAACTTTTATTCGTTTCACATGAGTCTCGTTTGCTATTGTAGCAACACGCCGATTCTCATCTAGCTTAGCTAAGTACAAAAAACATTTCTCTTCTTTAGAGGTAGCTCGAAATAATTCTATGGCTAATTGCAATGACGGAATTTCGTATTTAATAGGTAACACTGCTTCCAAACCATAGACCAGTTGAAAAGGAGTGAAACCAGTCGATGTTTTCACTGAGTTCCAATATGCCTAAAGTGCTAAAAATAGCATGGTATGCCAATTCAACTTATGAATACCAATAATTCATCTGATCATAGTGAATAAAACTTTATTGATAGCTTCAACCAGACCATTAGCCTACGGGTAATACGGAGTAGAACTATCGTGGTGCAGGCCAAATTGATCTGTCAGTTCAATCATCATGATGTTTCGAAAGTGACTTTCATGATCAATGATAATAGCTTGAGGAACACCGAATCTAGCAATTATATGATTGAATACGAAAGTTACAATAGTCTTGAAATCTTCCGAAAAAGTAGGCATCGCCTCGGCCCATTTAGTAAAATAATCTACTGCTAGGATAATATATGCATGCCCCCCGGCCGAGTGAGGGTTACATGTAATAAAGTCAATACCCAACTTTGCAAAAGGACCGACAGCAATGATAGGGTGAAGAGGAGTGGGTGGAGCGCGCATCTTACGATCAAAGATTTGACAATTGTGGCATTTCCGGACTGCATAAATACAATCTTTGAATAAGGATGGCTAGAAATAACCAGCGCGCAATATCTTTTGGGTTGTGGCATACCCAAACATATGACCGCCACATGCTCCAGAGTGACAATCATTCAGAACCTTTTCAGCTTCTTCATGTGTTAAACAAATTTGGAAAATAGAATCCGCTCCATGACAATAAAGTGTATCGCCAATAATATTGTATTGTTGGGATTGGAAACATATTTTCCATCACTGAGATCGTGAGATTTCAGGCCGAAAAGATTGGTTTTGGAGATAAATAATAATATCTCCATACCATGGATCAAGAGTACTGATAATAAATAAGGATTCATCTGCAATGGGCTCTTCCGCCACAGTTTCAGTATCAGTGTGCAGGAAATCACACATCAGTTTGGAAAAAACAAAAGATTTCTTTGCCTTGGATTTTTCAAATTCCAAGTCAAATTCCTACAGGATAACTATCCATTTGGAATACTTTCCCCCTAGCAATTGTTTGGTCAAGATATATATCATAGGGTTACAATCAGAAATTACGGTGGTTTGTGTAATAATATGTAGTGATGAAATCTTTGGACAGCTTGAACAGTTGCCAAGGCCAATTTCTCCGCATGCGAATATTTAATCTCAGTTGGATGTAGTGTTCGACTAAGATAGTATTCACATGTTCACTGTTGAATTCATCTTCCTGAACTAAAACCATCCCAACGGTGGAATGAGAAGCGACGAGGTACAAAAAGTAATCCTAGTTGTAATTGGGAGGATGCAGTAACGGTGCATGGGTCAATGCGTGTTTGAGTGCATCAAAGGATCGATCAGCGATTTCATCCCAAAAGAATGGAATATTTTTTTTTAACAACCTGGTAAAACCTTTCATTATCTTGGCATAGTTAGGAATGAAACGACGTAAAAAGTTTGCTTTCCCTTGCAAACTTTGGAGTTGGCGAAGAGTCGAAGGAGGAGGTAGATTGACAATAGCTTCCACCTTTGAGGGGTCGACACGAATGCCTACCTTTGATACGATAAATCCTAGTAAGCGACCCGTTTCTACACAGAATACACATTTGTGTGGATTCAACCAAATTCGATAATGCTTACATCTCATAAAGATAGCTCGTAAATGAATGAGATGATCAGCTCTACGTAATGAATGGGTAGGTAAATCATTGAGATAAGGCTGCACAATGTGCTTGATGTCATGAAATGCGTAAGGCATAGCCCTTTGAAAAGTTGCTCCAACGTTCTTCAATCCAAAGGGTAATTTGCAATAAGCAAATGTCCCCCATGGAAAAATGAACGTTGTTTTAGCTTGATCAGTGGGTAGTATGTTGATTTGATTGTACCCGGAAAAACCATCCATAAAGGAGAACATTTCACTGCCGGCACAATCATCAATAATTTGATCGATATAGGGGGTTGGATAATTGTCTTTAGGACAAGCTCGATTAATATCCCTATAGTCGATACATACTCTTATCGTTCCTTTTTTTTGTTGACAGGAACAATATTTGATACCCAATGGGTTAAAGGAATTAGATAAATGAAACTTGCGCGAAGTAATTTCTCAATTTCGGCTTTGATAGCAGTAGCTTTTCGTGGATGTATCCGATGTAAGCATTGTCAGATAGGTTTAGCATTCAGGTATGTTTTAATTTCATGGACAACAATTGACGGATCGGTTCCTGGAATTTCTTCATATGACTAGGCAAAAAATTCACGGAATTCTTGAAATAGGGCTTTATAAGTTTGGATTTCATTGTCTGTATAGGAAGCACCTATATGAATGTTTTCAATAATTCCAGGCTTAACTAAAATGTCAATAGGAACCGTTCGAGAGATATTTTCCAAATTTAACTCGGAATCAGAATTTTTCAATGGATTATGTGGTTCTTTGACATAGTCAGTCGTAAAAATAGAAGAAAAATCATCTTCAAAATGATCAAGCTCAGGTAAAAACGAAGATCGGTGATGTAGATCTTCCCATGGTAAATCATCAACAGAAAATAGTTCACGAATCTGCTCATCAGAATGAACAAGATTAGGAAATGTTGTTGTAGCTGAGCTAGAAATAGAAAGTGATTCCCCTTGGACCAAATTCATTGGATCAATTTCGGTTGAATAGGGATCAAAAAACAACTGTACATCCTGATATGCAATTTCAAAGGGACTCAAAGGCATCGCCCGGCCAAATGAATCCACCTTAGAATCGGAAGGTACAATCCAAGGATCATCAAAAGTAGGAGTATTCGATGAAATCATATGAATAATTGCAATAGAAGGTGATTCGTTAGGAGGAGGGAAGGAAAAAGTTCCTAGTAAACCAGAATCTTTAATCAAACCTACGCCAACAACCTTATAAGGGATAGTGATTTTACCGATGTGTTGAATATTATCTGAAGAGGCTGGTTCGAATGAGAAATAAGTTAGCTGGTCTATCGTAACGATATTTCTATTATGAGGAAACTTAATAAGCTGAAAGACCGATGAAACAATAGCAGTCATAGCATAAGACCAACTACGACCCAGGAGAAGGTTGTAATCTAGAGGGACATCAACCACTTCCACATCTAGATTTACGGTTTTGCCTTCAAACCCTATAGGTAAATCCTGCAAAATACCAAAAGGATGGAACCCTCGGCGATCAAAAGCCTTTAGAATTTTCGAAGACTGATTGAGTGTGGGAGAACCAAGCAATTTCCAACACTAGATTGACATAATACACGTAGAAGCCCCTTCATCAATCACAGTCCGAAAGCAAGGTCTATTTTTGACTAAAACTGGAATCTGGAAAGCCATTTGATGAGGGAGGCGGGGTGTACTATTCTCTAAATCGAAGATTATTAGGTTCGAATCCTGAATATCGACAGCTCCTATAGCAGACAATAGTAATTTACGTTGTGCTGGGCACGATTGCAGCACTTCCAAAGCCGACATTGCTGAAGGGGAAATAACTAAGTCTTCAACAATGTTATAATTTTGAGCAGCTCTCGCATGTGGATTGAAAGCTGATTTCCGAAGTATACCTTTAGCAGGCGGTTTGATTACTAAGTCAGGGTTGGGTTTCTCGATCTGTAGTGGACCAGAACCATTAGGAGGTGTAGTTGATGTGTTTGAATTAGAAGATTCTGCTTCTTTACCACCAACAGGATTTTTACTACCATAATCTTATGATTGCGTCGCAATCCTAACATGAGACATCATCATAATGGGTTCTTCTGAGTCATTCGAGGAAGAACTAATAATCTTAATATCTTGAGTAGGAAAAGGATCCTTCAAGACAGTAGGCGTTTGAGAACCTTTAACAATTTTCGAAACCTCTACTCGATGTGGGTAGTCTTTGGTAAAATGATCCTCATCGCAAATGAAACAAGGATAATGAGGTTTTCATTTTTCATCAGTAGATTCATTTTTATCTGTTTTATCTTTTGAATTTTGTTTGTTTTTCTTCTTCCCCTTCATTTTACTACCGAATTTTGATTGGGTCATAGATGATTCTACGACATGGATGTCGGCAGAAATTTCAGCGGAAGATTCTCCTGTCGGGGAATCAGGTAAAGTTATTATCAGAGAAGAATTCTTTGATCTTCTTTGAAGATTTCTTCTTACTTTTAGTGCTAATTGAACCAATCATACCATCAGTGGCATGAGACCCTGAAGGAGTTGCAATTATTTGACCGTGTTTTGGAAGATCAGGGATTTTTTCATGTAAAGTACCTGACTGCGTATAGATGAGGTCAAGGTACTGAGCTTGAGAAATGACTTTCTCTTCAGTAAAAACTCCTCCCTTAGCTACATCTTCAATGATTTTAGGTAACAATGATTTAATGAACCATTCTGCTAAAATTTGATTCGAAATGAAAACTTTCACTAAATGCCTTCTACGTCGCCATCCGTGAATATGATCAGAAATATAAGTGGACGTGGATTGTTTCAATGAAGTTAACAGTTTCGTGCTATTGTCGTATCTGACAGGCAACTGAAAATGAGTTAAGAAAGCAATGGCTAACTGATTGCAATTATAAAAAGAGGCTCGTAGTAACTCAACGTACCATTTGGTGGCAGGACCAATAAGGGTTCATTGAAAAAACACAATCGAATTGAATCATCAATGTTGGAATTAGATGCACACGAGAGGTGATAAGTCATAACATGATTTGACAGATCCTCTCCTGACTTACCCTTGAATTTCAGGATATCACTAGGTAACTTACTAGGCATTAGCGGCCAATACGGAAGATAGTAAATTGGATCATTCATAAGGCACGACAAATCAGGTAAATCCAAAGTTGCAATAAATGGTAACTGGCGGTTAGGGTCGCGAAAACCTTGAGTAGTGAGACCAGTTCTAGGAGGAGGATATCCAGGATAACCTGGAATCGGATTTGCATTAGGAATGTTGTAACGTCCTGGAAAACCAGGATTAACTGGACCAAACTGGGGTTGTTGAGGCTGTTGATAAGTATAGCGAGGATACGGTTGATATTGATAAACTGGGTTTTGTACAATAGGACCGAATTGATACTGTCCCTGGTACGGTTGATACGTAAATTGTTGTTGACTTGTGGCAATTGTAGCGATCGTACTAGCTTGTCCTGCAGGCATTTGGACCGAAGTTTGAACCGTAGGTCCTGACTGTGGCACAGAGACTTGAGGAATTTGCACTAATGCAGGGGTAGTAGAAACTAGAGCTACTGATACTTCAGAAATAGGTGTTGTAGGTTGAACAGAAGTTGTAGTAGTTGCAGCAGTTTGAGGTGGAGTACAAGGTTAACTAGGCACAGGCTACTGAACTGTACCAAATGCAGGGATTTGAATAGTAGGCTGGACAGGTTGCTGGGTGGAACCAGAAACCAAAGGTTGTCTGGGTTGATTAAGTAACTACACATTAGGTTGCAAAGTATGTTGAGTTTGAGACGAATCCCACATCATGTTCATTCCGGAGTATGGACCCACAAAAGGTTGTGTATATGGAGGACCATAACTTGGTTAAATGTAGGGCTGATAATTAAGCGGTACATTTCCAGCTCCTTGAAAAAATGGTTGACCAGAAGGCGGTTGGAAACCTTGAGTTGGGTACTAACCTTGAGGTTGATAACCCTGAGGCACATACTGAAACTAGGGTTGACCTTGAGGTATGTACTGAAACTGGGGTTGACCTTGAGGTATGTACTGAGTCTAAGGTTGACCTTGGGGTATGTACTGTCCTGAAGGTTGATAAACTTGAGGAAGCCCTTCAGGAGGTAACTGACTACCTTGGGGTTGCCCCCCAAGCAGTAACTGACTACCTTGGGGTTGCCCCCCAAGCAGTAATTGACTACCTTGAGGTTGCCCCCCAAGCGGTAACTGACTACCTTGAGGTTGAGGATTTGGAATACTACCAGACATCATAAGGATTTGTTCTGTGTTCAATGCTTGAGTTCCATTACTTCCAGATGATAACACTTGTTCAATCGGTCAAGGAGATGCTCCTGAAAAAGTACCAGAGAGTGACTGGTACCCCAAAGGAATAGAAGGACCGCTAGATAAAAATGTTTCCGGTGTTTGGGAAAACATAGATGACTGTCTTGACATAATCGATGAAGGATAATAACCTCTTGGTGTAGGATGAAAAGGAATTCGAGGTGGTGAAAAACTAAGACCCGGGTTTTCTAAAAAATTTGTCAATGAAACATACCAAGCATCACTCCTAAAAGGACTGTAGAATATTGATTCACGCTCCCTAAGATTTAAAATCTGTTGGTTTTCAGGAAGAGTTATGTCTTCTTCTGGATTAACAAGTTCTTCAATAGAAATGAGGCCAGAAGGAAGATTTTGAGTAATGATATTGCTTACCCTAGGTGAACCAGGATTACTAGAAGTTGGAGAAGCAAATCCTGAAGTTGGAGTAACAGCAGGTTCAGTGTCAGGCTTAGAAATTTCAGGTTCTTCAGCTAATTCAATGGACGGAGAAATACTACCAGTAACTTCAGAAAATGAAATTGGCTCTTGAATAGACTCTATTGTTTGTATTTGATCATCAGGATGAACAATTAAAGATGATTCTCTAGCTTCTGGTGACCCAACTCTACTGTCACTAGGTGATACAAGAGCTCGTAGCCCTTTAGGTTGGCTTGGTGAATATTTAGGAGGTTTCCCCTAAAGTCTACAAGATTGTCTCAGTAATTCAGCCACGATTAAATATTAATTAATCACACGCAAACAAAGAAAATTTCAATAAAACCACCTAAAATCTCTAATAAACAAACAATTGAATCACACGCCTAGAAAATCTAAGAGTTCAAGCCACACACAAACAGTAACTTCCCATACTAAAAACACTAGTTGTTGGGTCCCTATAATACTAGTGATTACCCCATTACTATTGTAGTTGTATCCCTTATTAGTATTGTTGTGTCCCTATTGTCCCCATATTGTTATTATTGTGCCCCATAGAATCCCTCTATTGTTATTTTTGTGGCTTTATATTATTATTTTTAGGTCGGTCGGGTCATATTGTGACTCCTTAGACTCCTATATATAGAAAGGAGGTTTTGTCATTTGAATCATCCAAGAATTGCTCATTTATGTAATTTAAAGGAGGTTTCCCCCTCGAAGAGGCTGAATTCTAAGGCGTGGATCTCTCTTTTCTATCTTTTTGTGAGTTGGTTTCATAACATTTGGTATCAGAGCTTTGGATTCTAGGGTTTCGCTGCTCCAAACAGGTCATCGTGGCATTTTCGCTATAACTTTTTTTCTGCAACGTTTCAGAATCGAAAAAAAAAAAAAAACCCCATTTTAGAAGAAATTGTGTTGAATCTCAGGTCTGAATTTCATAGCTTTTCGCGCTATATTTGGGGAGATATGATCTGAAGAAGTTGGTCTTTTTGCAGACTCCTGAATTACATTCCAAACAGGTGACCTGGGGAAAATCGTCATAACTTTCTCTCTAAGCATCGGATTGAAATTTCGTAAGAACGTACAGAAAGAAGACGGACTGTAGTTTCTTGTATATCTTTTTCAGATCCAAAGGTCGAAACAGTGACTCGTGGCACGTCGTACAAGTTCACTCTACGGAACTAGTCTATAATCAGGTCATCTTGGGATATTGTGCATAACTCTTCCTTGGAGAATCCAACTTGGATCAGACTGGTGGCATTGGAAAGAGGACACATAGGGCTACTACAGGTCACAATTTCAGAAATGGATGATCTGAAATTGTAGAGATACATCATATTCAATATCAAGTTTCTACAAAGTGAATAAAGGTGTGTATTTTTTTTAAATTTTTGCATAAGCTTGGTTTGAAAAATTAGTTGGAATCGGTAATTGATGCCCCGAGGAAAGAAAATGAAAACACCTAGTAAGAAACCTGAAAGCTCTAGCATGACTTATGAAGAAGAGGAAGAAGTGCGACATGATATATCAAAATTACGAGACCAAGTGCAACAAGTGTCACTTGCACAAAAAGCAACAAAATCTAAGATGGATGGTTTAAGGAAAGATGTAGAAGCTAAGATGGATGGTTTAAAGAAAGGTGTAGAAGCTAAGATGAATTGTTTAAAGAAAGGTGTAGAAGCTAAGATGGATGGCATGGAAGCTAAGATGAATGGCATGGATGCTAAAATTGATGGCATGGATGATAAGATGGAAGAATTGAAGATAAATATGAATAAGTTGCTACAAGAAATGGTCACTAATGGTGAAAGGGTAGTAAAGGAAACTCATGATGAGAACAAAAGAAATGTTAATCATGATTCCATAGACTCTAATGTTGGATCGAAGACCCACCATATTCCAAAAATCGATATGAGGAAGGTTGATGGCAAGGATCTCGCAACATGGATATTACAAATGGAGCAATTTTCTGATCTCAATAATGTGCAAAACACACAAAAGGTACGTATTGCAACTTTATATTTGGAACCAAATCAGTTTGTATGGTATCAAATGGCTTTTCTTTAGTAAACAAATTATCACTTGGGAAATTTTTACAGAAGAATTGACAGCACATTATGAGGATACAAAAAGCAACACTTTTTTTAGCCAATTGATAAGTCTCATACAAAAGGGTTCAATAATGGAGCACATTGAGGAGTTCCAAAAATTGAACATAAGGGTAAAAAATATTCCAGAGGAGCATAGGATTGATGTGTTCATAGGGACTTTAAAGGATAACATCCAACATGATGTTCGCTTTTGGGAACCTGATTCATTAGAGAAGGCATTTAGCAAGAAAAATGGAAAGAAAAATTATGGCAACTAGGAAGCATACCACTCACAACTATAAAGATGGAAGTGTTGTTTCCCCTAGTCTTCCACAACCTATAAGGTTGACACCACAACAATTGGAAGAAAAAAGAGCAAAAGGGCTTTGTTACAGTTGTGATAGCAAATACACTAAAGGTCATAAGTGTACTGAGAAGAAATTATTCTACATAGATTGTGAAGAGGAAGAAGAAAAGGAGCAAGAAAGGTCAAAAGAAAAGGATATACTCCAGGAACAAAGCCTAGATAAAGAAGAAATGAATCTGACCATATCTTGTAATGCATTGGCAGGAGTTACCACTCCTCAAACCATCAAGATAGAAGGACAAATCAAGAAGAAAAAGGTAATAGTGTTGATTGATTCAGGAAGTACCCACAATTTTATTCATTGTAAGGTAGCAAAAGAATTGAATTGCTTCTTATATCTAGCACCAGAGTGTCAAGTGATGGTTGCAAATGGAGGAACAATAAATTGCTCTGGAAAGTGCCATAATATCAAGCTATCCATGGGAGAATATGTATTGACTAGCCCAATGCTTTCCATTCCAATGGGAGGTGCTGATGTTGTACTAGGATTCCAATGGCTATAATCCTTGGGTACAATAGCTTTTAATTTTCAAGAACTTTTCATGAAATTTTCTGTGGAAGGAAAGGAAGTTGAATTAAGGGGTATTGCAGGGAAACCGGGAAAGATAATCAGCTCTAACGGTATGACAAAGCTTCTAAAAAAGGAACAAAGAGGTGTAATTTCACAATTATGTTCGCTAGATGTTTCCACATTGGAATCATCTATTTCTCCATATCTCCAAAAAGTCTTGGACAATCATTCCAAGGTATTTGAGACTCCCAAAGGTCTCCCACCTATTCGTGATCATGATCATGCTATTCCTCTGATTCCAGGAAGTGTTCCTCCAAACATCAGGCCGTACAGATATCCCTATGCCCAAAAGAGTGAAATTGAACGTATGGTTGCAGAAACGCTAGAGGCTGGTATAATTCAACCGAGTCAAAGTTCTTTCTCTGCTCCAGTAGTATTGGTGCACAAGAAGGATGGATCATGGCGCATGTGTGCGGATTATATGGAGCTCAAAAAGCTCACTATTAAAGATAAGTTTCCCATTCCTGTCATTGATGAATTACCGGATGAATTGCATGGATCAATTTACTTCACCAAGTTGGATCTTCGTTTAGGATATCATCAAATCAGAATGAAGACTGAAGACATTCTGAAAACAGCATTTAGAATTCATGAGGGTCATTATGACTTTTTAGTCATGCCTTTTGGCCTTACCAATGCACCTTCAACATTTCAAGGTTTGATGAATTCCATTTTCAAACCATTCCTTAGAAAATTTATGTTAGTATTTTTTGATGATATACTAATCTACAACAAGTCTTGGAAGGATCATGTTGAACATGTTGACAGGGTTCTACAATTATTGGACGAGAAACAATTATATGCAAAAAGATCCAAATGTTTCTTCGGAGTACAAGAGGTGGAATATTTGGGCCATATTGTATCTCATGAAGGATTTAAGGTAGACCCTAGCAAAATTAAAGCCATTAAGGAATGGAAAATCCCCACATCCATAAAGCATCTGCGAGGATTTCTCGGGTTGACAGGGTATTATCACAAGTTTGTTAAGAATTATGGGAGAATAGCAGCACCTCTAACAACATTATCAAAGAAAGATGCATTTTCATGGACTCTAGAAGCAACAAAGGCCTTCAAGCATCTTAAAGAGGCAATGTGCCAAGCACCGGTCTTAGCTACACCAGACTTCACAAAAACCTTTATTGTGGAATGTGATGCTTCAGAAAATGGAATTGGTGTTGTTTTAATACTAGTGATTACCCCATTACTATTGTAGTTGTATCCCTTATTAATATTGTTGTGCCCCTATTGTCCCCATATTGTTATTATTGTGCCCCATAGAATCCCTCTATTGTTATTTTTGTGGCTTTATATTATTATTGTTAGGTCGGCTGGGTCATATTGTGACTCCTTAGACTCCTATATATAGAAATGAGGTTTTGTCATTTGAATCATCCAAGAATTGCTCATTGATGTAATGTAAAGGAGGTTTCCCCCTCAAAGAGGCTGAATTCTAAGGCGTGCATCTCCCTTTTCTATATTTTTGTGAGCTGGTTTCATAACATTAGTTGGTGATGAAATCCAACTTAGTAGAATTTTAATACAGAAAGGGTAGTTGGAATAGTTACCCCGACAATCTGCTTAATGAAACAGACTGGCACAAGTTTCTTCACAAAACCATCTTGAGTGAAGAGAACCCCCTAGAGAGTCCAAGTGAGTCTAGTCGACGTCTGCTCCAGGTACAGTGAGACCCGTCCTTCACCATCACCTTAGGAAATAATTTATGGACACTAAGGTTACCAATACCAACAAATATAACTGGGGGAACAGTCTACGATCTGATCTACGCGTAAGGGCAGAGTAACAAAACTCAATCCCCTTGAAGGCTCCTCGACATGATCAATCTGAGGTTTACCAACAAGTGACCCCAGGCTCCTCAACAATGGTTAATCCGAGGTTTACCATTTATAATACGTGAAAATATTCTATCTTTCCCAAAGAAATAGACTTGATTGTCTCAAAGGTTCGGACATGATCTCGTGATTGACTCCTTTAAGAGAAGCTTCCCAGAATGTATCAATTACAATTGGATTTATTTCCTACCGCAAGATATATCTACTTGTTTGTTTTAACTATCTTGGAGAGTTAATTACTCCCTACTCCAAGATACTAGCCTAAGCTATATTGGTGATAAGAGCCCTAGAAATAAAAAATATTACTAGATCAATTTTAATTAAGCGTTGCTTTTATCGGTTGTTACTTAAGTCAATAGCTATGGAAATGAAACTTTGATGGTGTGAAGACTCGACTCCAAACACTAAAAAAAAATGCACCTAAAATGATAAGCAATTCATTTTTCTTTCAATGAAATTCTAGCTAAAAGAAAAAGTTCGAGAATGCAATTCCTTAAGAAACAATTATTTCTTTCAACATGAAATGAAAAGAAAATCTTTTTGTCTTTTTCAATAAGAACTCAAAACAAGACCAATAATTAATGCTCACAATAAATCCCTTTCCTTTTTCAAAACTCGAAACTACAAGAAAAACAATGTTCTTTTCAAAAGAGATCTATAAGTTCTAGAAAAACACTCAAAACTACAAAAACTAATTTTGGGATCTAAAAACTTTAAAAATCGAATTAAATAAAAGCTTCAATTCTTTTTGAGGATGTTTTACTTAGTTGTTCAATAAACTAAGGATTCATTTATTCAGAATAACAAAACAATCAAAAAACATCCAGATATGTTTTCTTTTGTAAAAATGAAATTCAGAACTTATAACAAAGTTTGTTCAAAGATTTGCAACGAGAAAACTGAATCTATTTCTCACAAAGAATAGATTTCACAACCAAGTCAGACTCATCAAGAAGACTAAAAGACACCAGGGTGATCTAAGGTTTCTCAAGCTTCTGATCTTTGAGTCAGTATAGAGACCAAGTGAAAACCACTCCAAGCATGCAAAACTTCTAGAAAATCACCTAAAACAAAAATACTATCGGAACTCACTCACAAGAGGTTTTTGACAGGAAAAATAAAGATCTAGGTAGACACTAAAACTTCTAAATCAAACCTAAACCTAACTGGAAGAAGGTATTTTAGGTTTTCCAAAAAAAATTACAGGGTCCGTAGGCTCCAGAAGTAACAGGTGTGGAGTTGCCAATTTGTTGGCCGGATAAATTGATCTTGTGGACAAGACTGATCTCCCCAGTATCAAAAGATAGTTTAGCAACAAACAAACAAACAAATCTATCTTTCTCTAGACATATGCAATTTACAAATAAAGACTATAAAGGTGTTAAGATCCTACCTTAGATCCAACGCTTGTTCGTTGTAGTCATCCTTCAATCGTTCGAAAGAGTTATCTTTAAAGACATGCAATCACAAACAAGCAAACATTAAATAGCACCTGCATAGCAAATATCATAAATCATGTCTATTATGGTGATCAAGGAATCCATAAAATAAACCATAAATGAACAGCTTATTGAGAAAAACAAACTTATTTGTATTAACTTTGAAGTAGAAGAACCTTACAACCTTTTCAGCCTTGATGTTGAACAAGCTCTTCCTGGGGTCCGAAACAGGAATTTCCTTTACTTTGACAAGCCTTGCACTCTTCCAAATGAGATCTTAGAGGTGTGTAAACTCTCCTCATAAAAACTCAACTAAATAAGACTAAGTTCCAGTAGTATTTCACCTCAAAAATATTCAACTTCCAACCTCCCGAGTAACCAACCCAATGCTTCATTTTATAGTGAAGAGGAGGAGGTTACAGGTCCATCTTTGAATTGATAGAATCCTCCTTCAAAGGGATAACCTCCTCACAACAAGGGGTTAGCTCCTTAAGGTATGGGATGCATGAACCTTAAGAGAGCGAACTTTCCACCTCAATATTCCTTCCAAAAGCTTCTAGAAATGACTGAAAGTGAGTTTTTTAGAATGTACTCGTGCCTTTTTAACTTTTACATGGGTCCGCACCCATAACACATAGATGGATCGGTCAGGTGCGCAGGGGACATGACCATTAGGTGTTATAGACATATTTGGGCACTGCAACCCCAAACTCATATGTCCATAAACTAAGGACTCCTCAAGTCCCTAAAAGTGTTGCTTCATACCCTAAAGGATCATGGTCAGCTGATTACATCATTTCCCAGAAGTTCCACCTGAAAAACTACTCAGAACTGACCAAAATTGGACCATACAGGCTGCTCCATGGACAAGGTGTGATGCATACTGACTTCCTAATTGGCTAGGTGAGATGCATACTGAAATGGCCTTTTGCGGGGTGCGATGAGCGAGAATAGACAAATGGCAAAGACGGTTTGCAAGGTGGATGATCATGGAATCTTCCAGAAACTTCTCCTGTGACACTTGCCTCTCTAAATTCACCCAGGGATGAGTAAGAGATCATGAAATCTCCAAGTGGAACCAAGAACTATCAATGGAATGACACTAATCAAAAGCCCAGAGCTGACTCACACCCTTACAAGACATCTATATATGGATCACTCATCTGAGAGATCTAGAGGCTGGAATTTTGTAATTTGTAAGGAAGTGTTGTTGGTTTGGTAAGAAGAGACATTGCATTGTTGGGTGATTTGCTTGTTCATGAGGTGAAGAGGGCTTCTACAACTAGGAGGATGATGTTGGATCAGACAACTGGGTTGTAATCCTCTCTTACATTACTATTAATAAAGTTCTTTGAGTTTTCCTCCATATGATCCTGTATTTGTGAATCTTATTGTTTATGAATGCAATTGTATGGTCAATGTGTTTATGATTCCGCATTGTTTATGATGTTATAGATAGAGATGCTTTGATATTTTGTTGTTACTTTGACTCTACAGGTACTCTTTGAAGCAGGACAAGTAGGAGAAGAGTGGAAAATACTATCAAGGAAAGGAGAAATCAAGCTAGGATCAAAGCGAAAGATCCAGGTTGGTCCTCTGTTCTTCTCTCCCATCTATCACACTTAAAGGAACTATTGAAAAGATTTCATTGTTTGTTTCTAAGATAGCTGCCCGTCTTAGTGGGACTAGAAGTTCAAATTGACACTAGTTTTCCCTGTAAAAAAATGGCGACTCCACTGGGGAACGAATACTTTATTTTGTTTGTTTATTGTTTGCTTTATAAACTACAGACAGAGCCTGAAGTTAGCCAGTAAGCCTTCGAAACACCTTTGCTATGCAATTGCAAAGTAGATAAATGTTGCTTCAGTCAATCTTCAGTTGGTTTATGAACTGAACATCTGACTTACAAAGCATCCTAAGTGCCCTTGTGGTAGCTCAGAACCTCATCAAATCCTACCATTATGCTTTGTGTTTACTGTCCATCATTACTCAGCCTAAATCACTGAACTTAGCTACAAGTTTTGAGCAAAAACCAAGCTCAGTTTCGCTCCCTGGCCCATCGCACTATCTGTAACTGTGCAACCTGGATGCATCGCACCTCCCGTGTGTTGCAAGTGAGATGCATCCCTGTTTCCCTGTGTTGCAGGTGTGATGATTGAGTAAACTGTGTTTTCTTCTCTAAAATTTGGTTTTTCTCTCTGTTTTCAGCTTTATTCAGTAGTTTTGTTGTTCATGATCAGTACCTTCTTGTTGTAACCATCTTCCTTCACATTATTTCAACCTCCATCAGTTAGGAATTGTAAATGTTTTTGTGTATTTATCAATCATTTTCAATCTTCCTTTGTCGAAAGTAGCCTAATCAAACTGTCGTCTTTGATGCAAGTGTCATAATTGTCATTCTGAATCAAAAGAAGAGTGTTGTAAAGTCTTCCTCTTCTAGATAGTTGATTTCACTTTTGCCATTGTACTTGATTTTGAAATTATTAGTATTTCAAGTGTCGAAAGCAGTTTTAAATTCGAAATCTGAAAGTGTTGTCTTAGTCTTCCTTTCGTTTTGAAAAGAAAAATTGTTAGTACTGTCACTTTAAAAGAAAATAGTTCAGATCTGTACTTAGCCTTCTTTTTTTCATTCACACATTAAGAAAGCGGAAAACAAATACATACATGTGCATCTGCATTTTGACTGCTTGCAAAATTTTATTTAGGAAAGTGCATTTTAGTGTGCGCTCTATGCTCTCTGTTGAAAGAAAAAATCATCATCTTCTTTCCTTTGTAGCTAGGATTTTCATTGCTAAAAGAACATAAACGACTATTTATCATTTTAGATTGCATATTTAGGAATTTCACATCCACATCACGCAGTGAACCTTGAAAGACAAACTTCTAAGAAAGATCAACCATAAAATAAACCTCAATGAACATAAAAACGCTTTGGAATCTAACACAACACATCTAGAAGTCTAGGCTAGAGACGTGTTCCAGCGTCGTAAAACCTGGTAACTATCATTTTCATTGTAGGTTGGGTGATTCCTCCTCTTTGATACGACAAGTGCCAATATGGACTTGTGCTCCCCGTACCGTCGTGTATATATTGGGAGACCACAATAGGCTATTATCCTTTATCCTTAGGAAGCCATGTCTGCCGCCCTATCGATCGTAATGCACTGAACATAGCATTCGGGAAGATTGACTATCATACATAAGTCCTTGGTAATTTCTCTATCATTTATCATCAAGGTGTATTTTGCAGTTTTACGATCGATTTGGTAAACCCTCTAGCTAGACTTCCAGAGCAGTCACTTTCATTACTTTTCGACTCCTTAAAAGAAAAGGTCCATCTGAGCACTTGTCACTTCAGGCCTATTAAAAATAGAAGGCGACTAGAGTCACCTTTAGCTTTTTCTTGACTCTTAAAAATTGAAAAAGAAAGTTGTGTCCAAGTGTCTTTAAAATTTATTTTAAACGGAATAACATCCTTGTTCCTACATTGATCTGAGGTTGAGATAATGGAGTCTACCAATCAACGAATCCCTCTTGGAGGGAATTCTAGTCCTTTCTCCTCTTGGGGAGATATTGGTTCTCCATATATGGACACATTGTCCCTTCTAGGAATCACAATTGGCCTGTCGGTATGGCTTTTCTCGACCTCTGTCGTTCAAAACACCGTAACTAATCAGCAACCAGATGATATTGAAGTTACCCCTTCGCCTTCTACTTCGTTTGTTTCTCCTTCCCCTTCTTCCTCTTCACTTGGTGAAACTAGTGACACTAAAAACCAAGTAACTAAGAAGAAAAAGAAAGGGAAGGAGAAGAAGAAGAAGCCAGCTAAACAAGGGAACACCAAAGCCTCATCTGTCGAAAATCCTTACCCTAAAGTTTCTAAACCAAAAACTCCATGCACAATTTGCAAGGAGAACCATTACCATCGAGATTTCCCTTGCATCCCACGGATCTTGAGAGAATGGTCTCCCCGGCTGCACCATTCGGTGTCATCAACCCCTGATAGTCAGGTTGACAGCACACCATCAACTAGTGAAAGCGAAGTCAACAGACAAAAAGGGAAAGTTAGAGTTCCATGTAGGTTATGTGAAGGTGATCACACCCTTCATCATCGTCCTTTTTTGGATGAAGCCAAAAGCATTTTGGATAATCGTCCTATTTCACCATAGCAGCTTCCACCTGGATACAAGAAACTCTTACCAAGTCCTTCGCTATTTGAAAACCCGATTGACACAACTCAATTGTCGATCGAATCACCTATCATTGAAAGTGAACCTTCTGAGTCCGTTCTGGATCAAAGTCAACTGGTCAAGATGGCAGTCGACCCAGTCTTGCCTTCAGAAAATCCACCTTCAGATGATATAGTTTCCAAAGAGGATGAGAACGACACCATTCAAATTATTTTTGTCGATATAGAGTCTAATGAACTTGGGGGCAATCCACCCATTCCTTCACAACAGGAAGAGACCCCCCAGTTCATGAAACTTATTCGGACATTTATCTGGTACCTCCTCCGAGCAGTCTAGTTGTTTTCTTTGACTGGAATCAACTAGAGAAACCTCGCCTTCCATCTAATGTACCATTCCGAATCATAGTACAAATTTACAAAATGATCGTGCCTGGCACTATCATAGATGAAGGGGCTTTGGTGAGTATCCTTTCCTCAACTTCTTGGAAAGTGCTTGGTTCGCCATCACTTTTGCCTGAAAATCAAAATTTGTCAGGCTTCAACAAAGGAACCAGTTGACCATTAGGGATCCTTCCAAAGTTGCCTATAACTTTGAGAAAGAAAACCATTTATGTAAACCTAATGGTAGTCCAAGGTCCACAAGATTACAATCTCCTCCTTGGACATGATTATATATATAGCATGGAAGCCATTGTCTCCACATTCTTTCGAGTGATGTGTTTTCCACATGAAGGCAGACTAGTACAACTCATCGACCAACTTTCATTTCCTGGTTCAACCACGGCTATAAATCAACCATCATCCCTAAATGGCCTCTTCGCATCAACAATGTCTCTTCCATCTTCATCCCATCCACCTAATTACTGCGAGTAGTTCAGTGAGTGTGATGAAGATTAGGGGGCATGCACCCTAGTATGCTTCGGTAGGCGAACCCAGAGGAAAAGAGAGATTTTCTTGAAAGGGCATAATACTTGGACCAAATAACATTTTCGTATAGGTTATGTGATCAGTCTGACGTGATTATTTCCTTTGTACGATTGTGAATGGAAGCTCACAGCATTCACCTTCGTATGTTATGTGATTGGAAGCTCACAGCAATCACCTTTGTCTATTTTGATGGACATCGCAAAGGAAGAGTTTTTGTCTCCCAACAGAAACGATCTTGTCTAACCATAGGACTTCCATTTGATAACCTAGAAAATTCTCCTTTAACTGAAAGACCTGGGGGCATGTAAACCTTGGCATGCAAGTGAAAAGCAACCCTTGATTTTCTTAGTTTGTAGGTTCTTAACCCTTTAAGCTCGTAGCTCGGTCGTTTCTAGCTTACATAAAAAGGTCATGAGCACATGCTATAGTAGTGATCAAGCTCATTAAAAAATAAATCTACCAAGAGACATTATCAAAAGGCTCGTAAGAGCAATGTTCCCGTATGGTTCAAGCTCGTTAAAAAATCAACCTACATTGAGCACATGTTGGCACAAGGTTCAAGCTCATTAAAAAATAAGTCTGCCTCTGGTAAATAACCTTTGTGATCGCTTTGCTATCTGCCCTTTGCAAACTTTGGTTGTGTTCCTTCCGTCACCTCCATTTCATTCGGCCGACCATACGCTTCCACTTGATTGCTTACCATTTTCAGGAACATCTACGACGAGTGATTCTGATTGCCACCCTCTTCACACTGCCATGTTTTGAGAAGTTCCAAACTTACCTGGAACCAGCTGTTACCCAGAAATATCACTCGTTCCTAAAAAACGAGCCTATTTTAAACTCTTTTTAGACTTGTTAAATATAAAAATATTGTCGATCTATTGGCCTTCACAGCTCGTTAAAGTAAGGGGAACGCCATCCCTCTCATATATTTTAATCTTTTTGGACTTGAAGGATTATTAAACAAAAATATCGAGCACTTGTCTTTGTTGGCTTGTTAAAACTATCTAAAATTCATCCCTTTCGTATTATTTTACAATTTTTTGGACCTAAGGGATTATGCCACAAAAAAGGACTGTTGGAGTCTCCTTTTCGTCCGTTTTCAGACTCTCTAAACAAGAAAAGGACCGAGTTATCTTTGTCATTGAACTTGTTAAAACAATAGTGACAAACTTGTCCACCTAGACAAGAACGAGTCTCACTAACGCTAGGCTTGCTAAACACAAAGCGATAGGTTTGCCCGAAGGGAAAATTATAGACCAAGCATATGTTATCCTCCTCAAGCTTATCAAAAATAAAGAGGTACTGGTCAGCAATGACTAGGGAAAAATGGGAAGAAAACTTGAAGAACTCAATTGGTAGCAAGTCACTTTTGAACATGACACTTTCACTCTATCACCATGATTGAGTTGGGTTGGGTTTTCGTTCACTATCACCATTGGTCTGCCGTGCCATCCATGGGGTTAACGCTAAAATTCCATATCAGTGTCACCAATATGTTAAAGAGAAGTCATTTAGAGAATTCACCATCCAGCAAACGCCTCATCCATTGCATTACATCCATGCTTCATTTTTCATGACCGCCATTCCTGAACCTCATATCGTCATATCGTTTTCACCTCCACACAAAAAATAATTTGCTCCGTTTCACGTCGTAGACGTGAGATATATCAAGGCCCTCCTATGACAGGTCACTTCTTGTCAACATCAACTCATTATCTAAGAAGTTGACTTAGAAACAACCCTTTCAGTACTTTGAAGCTTGCATGCCTCAATGGAAAGTTTCTCACTTCCGGCGATAGGTTTACATCAATGACCTTCGATCGAAAGACTTTGTGTGGCATTCGACATCGGCTCATATATTCACACCACGTGAATTGTATTGTAGTACCTTGAGGGTCATCATCATTATCGGTGATTCCTCTTGCATCTATTAACAACTTACATCATTAGCTGGTAATCAGGTGATGTCTTTCCATGTTCGACTTCAGAACATCTTTTCACATGGATAAACTTGTACATCGGGCGAAGATTGTACGAGTTTTAAATACCCCGGATCTAGTTTCATCCATCCAGGCTTCAATATATTCAGGAAAATAAAGACATCAATTGTACACAAAAGCTGCACAGATAGTCATCTAGCCATGGAAGATGACTCTTCATGCGAAGAATCACAAGTCTGCAACAACAGACGATTGTCTGTCCTATGTACATGAAAATGAATTTATAAATTTGAGCATGGGAATGCCCGCCTCAGCTAGATCATAAAACTAATATGATGTTGATGTATTTTATTGTATCTTATACAGGTCACCTTCCAGTTCGAATACCTCGGATCCTCATGAATAAAGCATTTCACCCGACATCAGAAGATTTATGACCTCGTGCTTTAGGGGGCATCTGTTATAGTCACATTTGGGCACTACAACCCCAAACTCATATGTCCATAAACTAAGGACTCCTCAAGTCCCTAAAGTGTTGCTTCATACCCTAAAGGATCATGGTCAGCTGATTACATCATTTCCCAGAAGTTCCACCTTAAAAACTACTCAGAACTGACCAAAACTGGACCATACAGGCTGCTCCATTGACAAGGTGCGATGCATACTGACTGCCTAACTGGCCAGGTGTGATGCATACTAAAATTGCCTTCTGTGGGGTGCGATGAGTGAGAATAAACAAATGGCAGAGACAGTTGCAAGGTGGATGATCATGGAATCTTCCAAAAACTTCTCTTGTGACACTTTCCTCTATGAATTCGCCCAGGGATGAGTAAGAGATCATGAAATCTCCAAGTGGAACCAAGAACTATCAGTGGAATGGCATAATCAAAAACCCAGAGCTGACTCACACCCTTGCAAGACATCTATATATGGATCACTCATCTAAGAGATCTAGAGGCTGGAATTTTGTAATTTGTAAGGAAGTTTTTTTGGTTTGGTGAGAAGAGACATTGCATTGTTGGGTGATTTGCTTGTTCATGAGGTGAAGAGGGCTTCTACAACTAGGAGGATGATGCTGGATCAGACAGCTAGGTTGTAATCCTCTCTTACATTACTATTAATAAATTTCTTTGAGTTTTCCTCCATATGATCTCGTATTTATGAATCTTATTGTTTATGAATGCAATTGTATGGTCAATGTGTTTCTGATTCCGCATTGTTTATGATGTTATAGATAGAGATTCTTTGATAGTTTGTTGTTACTTTGACTCTACAGGTACTCTTTGAAGTGGGACAAGTAGAAGAAGAGTGGAAAATACTATCAGGGAAAGGAGAAATCAAGCTAGGATCAAAGCAAAAGATCCAGGTTGGTCCTATGTTCTTCTCTCCCATCTATCACACTTAAAGGAACCCTTGAAAAGCTTTCATTGTTTGTTTCTAAGATAGCTACCCGTCTTAGTGGGACTAGCAGTTCGAATCGACACTAGTTTTGCTTGTAACATTAGGTGTGGGACCACAGGTAATGCAAAGAGAAAGTGCAGAACCAGAGTTTTAAAGACTTTTAGGGCTTTTCTCTTACTTTCAAGGCTTGATATGAAGAACTAAGGCTTAAGACTTGCAAAGGAAGAAAGTATGAGTGGTAATGGACTCACACAAATTGCAGGATGTCAAGGTAACAATATTTAGTGCAACAAGTGGCCACCTCCCTTTAATTTTCTCATTTCCTTTCAAGTCATGCTTAGGCTCAACTTTGGGTTTTGTCCACTCATAACGATGCTTCAACTTCTGGATGGCCTCCTCCAATGATCTAGGCTCATCAAACTCAATTTTGTCTCTATATGCTACTAAAAAAAACTGATGATATCTCTAAATCTTATCCTTCTCATCCTTGAGGTAAGGAACATACCTTAAAAACTCCAGGAACCTGCTAGTGTACTCATCATCTATCATAAAACCCATCTACAACTCATAAAATTCATTAGCCCTGTCATCATAGTACCTCTCAGAAAAGTACTTGTTATTGAAGAGATTCTCAAAATAATCACAAATCAACTCTTCTTCCTAAATTCCCTTGACATTATTCACTTCTTCCCACCAAATATCTACTTTCCCTTTGAGATTAAAGGTGGATATTTTGGTTTTCATGTTCTCTGAATAGTTATGCAATCTAAATAATTTCTCCATCCAAAACAACCATGCCTTTGCATCTTTCGACTTCTTTGTCTCTCCATCAAATGTAAGTGGATTGACTCTCTTTAAATCCTTAGGCAAGTACTCACCCCTCCTATAAGGACGATGATGGTGATGACTGTGATGATGTATCCTCAATGAGGAACTAGAATGATGCCCATACATAACAGTCCTCCTATCAGGTGTATCCAGTGATCTTCCACCTCTGACTGTATCCCCTTTATCCAACTTGTATCTGGACCGAGACTTGCTACCATAGGCTCCATTAGTTTTCTCTTCCTGCTCTTAAATGGTCCTCAACTCTCCCTATATTCGTAACTATCATAAGCATTGAAGAATCGTTGCATTGACATCTACCTGCTTCTCCTGAGCCCTTGCAAGTATTTCTTGAGCCTCAACCAACCTATCATTGTCTTCTTTGAAAATTCTGATATCTACCCTCAAACTCCTCAATGTATCTTCTATACCAGGAGAATACTCTCCTCCTTGTTTCCCAACTAATTTGCAGGGACAGTCACTCGAATTGTAATCTACCATTTTTCTTGTCATCTTTTCTTTTCTTCTTCCTACAAGTGTACCATGTTAGATAAACCAAATAAATACCAAAATCAAATCCATACCTAATTGATGTTCAGGGGAGGCTTATCTCATCTGCAAGATCAGTCCACATTAGCATGATACATCTATAATCATAATAAAATCAATATAGCAACATCATGCATGATCATACCAATTGTACACCATAACCATGACAGCCTCAAACTTTACCCAAGGAGAGAAAAACCCACTCTGATACCACCCTGTAACCCACCTCCTCCCACATCTACCCACTAACCAATTTTCCTAGGGTAAACATGAGTTGAGGGTCACGATGATAAGACTAAACCTCCTATATGACCTTAAGGAAATGCAGTCAACAACTTGAGACCTTACTGACTTCCCTCACGTGCTACAGGACCTCCAGGAGCAACCCAACACCTCCAGGTGTACAACTCCTGAGATAAATCTCTTTTTTCATTGACCTAGAGCCAAAACTGCTCCCTTGCCAACGAATGAAAGTGACTATAAGCCTCCAATCACTCCCACAGGCCTGCCTGTCAGTGACTATGGACTCTTCTAGTCAGTTCAATGCCAATGACCCCGAATTCTGAGCCACTTTTTTAGGGTTGGCACTTAGGGCTCTGCCCATAACTTAGTGAAACTTCCAGAAATGATAATTGCATATAAACAAAGCTTATAAACCAAAACTTGAATTGAGACATGACCTCACCCCTCCCCACAAAGACTAACATTCCGTCAAACACATGGTAAACATAGAACTTATAGGTCATGAATGAAAATATGAACATAGGGATATGAAACTTATCCAAGGTTAAATACGAAGGACCAATGCCTTGTCACAATAGATATCATAACACCAATTAGGTCATGAATTCATTAATGTAAATGTGATAAGAGGCATACCTATATTTGTCAATTAACCATGCTTATAAGCAACATATAACCAGATAAATAAAAATGATAGAAAAACCATTAAAGCCACATAATAACAAGTACATTTACTTATCATAAGAAAGAGGAACTTAGTTCATATTAACCACATGAAAAATCCAACCAAGTCAGGGACTTCCACGTACCACTCGACCATAGATTGGGTTGACGAAATATTTCTTTCAACCAATCGCCCCCATGCCATATTCCAAGCATGAATGTGGGATCTCATGGTATAAACCAATCCATAAACAATTAAGAGAATCCAGAGGTTAAACCACCTCCACCCTCACCATACCATGATCTCACCTAAACCGGTCCCAAGATCACAAAACCAAACCGACCTTAGATGCCTCAGAATTCTTTCACCATCCCTTGAGGAATTTTCCTGTCTCCACCCACTTATTGAGGGATTCCTAGAGAAAACAATCTCCACCTCCAACCCTTGGGATTTTCCCAAGACCACCTCACCCGTATCCAAAACCTTTAGGAAATCCAAAGCTCAACTAAAAAATAATCCCATCACACCATGGCTATCCAAAAATGGAAAGGCAAGGCTAAAACTATTGTACCTGACAAAATCCATGCCACTATCAACAAAGAAACAAAAATACACACATGCATATACCATGCATGCCAAAACCAGCTAGGAAATCATACATGAAATCTGTTACATGAAAGTATTCCTGCCAAAGCTACTTGATCCAACCTTTCCTTGATTGATCCTTTCTTCCTTTTCATTTATCGTCCTTCCTTTTCTTTCTTGTGTTTCCTTCTCCTCTTGGTTCTCTTCTCTTCTCTGAGACTAACTCCAAAACTAAACTGACAAAAGGCTACCAAATGATGCTCTAAGGTATTTTTATGATGCCACTAATTACTTCATTTTTCCATTATTTTCCTTCATTTTCCTTCTCACATGCAACCTATGACCTTTCACCTCCCTTTTCTCCTAATTTCCTTTATTTTCATAAAAAATATGCCAATTAATGCCTCTTCCTTTTCAAATCTTTTTTCATTTCCTTTGCCAATTTTCCCTTAGCCATAAACCCAACAAGTGATGCCCACTTAGACATTTTTCCCAACATTCATCTTGGAATAAGTGTCGCATGACCTTGGTATTATTTTTCCTTTATTAAATTTTATTACATGAAATTTTGACTCAGGGTTGTTACCATTCTTCACATCCAACCACCAAATATTTGTTTTCCCTTTAAGGTTGAAGGTGGTTATCTTGGTTTTCATGTTCTCTGAGTAGTTATGCAATCTGAAGAATTTCTTCATCCCTAGAAACCGTGCCTCTTCATATTTTGACTTCTTCATATCTCCATTAAATGTAGGGGGCTTTACTTTCTTGAACTTTTCTGGCAAGTAATCAATCATCCTATGAGAATGATGACGATGACGATGATGATGATGTATCATGGATGAGGAACTAGAATTTTTCCAATACATACAAGTCCTCCTATTAGGTGTATCCAGTGATTTTCCACCTTTAATCATATCCCTTCTATCTAACATGTATCTGGATCAAGACCTGCTACCATAGGCTCCATTAGTTTTCACTTCCTTCTCTTGACTGATCCTCAATTGTCCCTATCTCTGCAACTCTGGAAAGCTCTAAAAATTCACTGCATTAACTTCTACCTGCTTTTCCTAAGCCCTTGCAAGTCTTTCATGGGCCTCAACCAACCTATCATTGTCTACTTTGCAACTTCTGATCTCTACCTTCAAACTCCTCAATGTATTTGCTATACCAGGAGAATGCTCTCCTCCTCGCTGCCCAACTAATCTATAGGGAGAGTCACAAGAACTGTAGCATACCATTTTTCTCATCATCTTTCATTCTCTTCTTGCTGCAAGTATGCCATGTCAAATAAACCAAATAGATACCAAAATCAAATCCATACCTCATTGATGTTCAGGGGAGGCCTATCTCATCTACAAGATCAATCCACGTTAGCATGATACATATATAGCCATAATCATATCAATATAACAACATCATGCATGACCATACCGACTGTATACCATGACCCCATGCATGACAACCATTACCTTGACAACATCATATTTTACCCAAAGAGAGGGCAACTTGCTCTGATACCATCTTGTAACCGCTTCCTCCCACATTTACCCACTTTCACTGGTTTTCCTAGGGTAAAGATGAGTTGAGGATCACTATGATAAGAATTAACCTCCTATATGACCTTAAGGAAAGGGAGTCAACAACTTAAGACTTTATTGGCCTCCCTTAGGTGCTATAAGACCTCCAGGAGGTACCCAACCCCTCTAGGTGTCCAACCCCTGAGCTAACTCTTTTTTTTACTGACCTACAGCCTTAGACACTCCCTTGCCAAGGCATGCAAGTGATTGTAAGCCTCCAATCACTCCCATAGACCTACTTCCTAACGACTATAGAATTTTCTTCTCAGTTCTATGCTAGTGACCCTGAATTCTGAGCCACATTTTCAGGGCTAGGACACAGGCCTGTACCCAGAACTCAGTGAAACTTCTATAAATGATTAATAACATACAAAAAAACCTTCTAAAACAAAAAGTAAACCAGGAATTGACCTGACCCCTCCTAACTAGGACTGGCATTCTGTCAAATACATGGTAAACATGCAACCTACATGTCATGAATGCATATCTGAGCATAAGTAACTGAAAAATATTTGAGGTTTAACAAGAAGGACAAATGTCTTCTCACAATAGCTATCATAACACCAATTCGTACATGCATTCATTAAGCAGACATTCATTAATGAAAATGTGATAAGATCCATACTTAGATTTGTCATATAACCATGCTTATAACTAGCATATAAGAAAACAGATAACAATGATAGAACAACCATTAAAGTCACCTAATAACAAGTATAATTACTCATCAAAGACAAGAGAAAATTAGCTCTTATTAACCATATGAAAAAGCCAACTAAGTCAGGGACTTCCACGTACCACCCGACCATAGACTCAGTTGAACAAAATCTTTCTTTTAGCTAATCACCCTTGTGCCATATTCCAAGCATGAATGTGGGATCTCATGGGATAAACCAATACATAAACAACCAAGGGAATCCAAAGGTTAAACCACCTCCACCCTCACCATACTATGATCTCACCTAAATCAGTGCCGAGATCACAAAACCAAACTGAGCTTGGATGCCTTCGAATTCCTTCACCATCCCTTGATGAATTTTCTTGTCTCCACCCACCTATTGAGAGCTTCCCAAAGAAAACCATCTCCACCTCCAACCCTTGGTATTTTCCCAAGACCACCTCACCCCGATCTAAAACCTTATGGAAATCCAAATCTCAACCGAGAAAGAATCCCATCACACCATGGCTATCCAGAAATGGAAAGGAAAGGATAAAACCATTGTCAAAACCCGAAAAAATTGATGCCATCGATAGAAAATAACCAAATACACATATGCATATACCATGCTTGCGAAAACTAGCTAGGAAATCATATATGCAACCTGATACCTGCAATTATTCTCACTAAAGCTACTTGATCCAATCTTTCCTTGCTTGATACTTGCATTCCTTGTCCTTCCTTGTCTTTCCTTAGCTTGCTTTCTTTCCTTCTCCTCTTAGTGCTCTTCTTATTTCTGAGACTAATTCCAAAACTCAACTGACAAAAGGCTACCAACTGATGCTCTACCTCTAATTTCTTCATTTTCCATTATTTTCCTTCATTTTCCTCCTCAGATGCAACTTGTAACTTTTCACCTCCCTTTTCTCCTAATTTCCACTATTTTCATAAATAAAATGTCAAAACTGCCTTTTTTCCATTTCAAAGCCTTTTCCATTGCCTTTGCCAATTTCCCCTTAGCCATAAACACAACAAGTGATGCCCACTAGGATATTTTTCCCAACATTCATCTTGGAATAAGTGTCACATGACCTTGGTCTTATTTTTCTTTTATTAACTTTAGTACATGAATTTTAACCCGGGGTTCTTACACCTTAACGAGAAATCTGGAACTTGCGAGGGCTAAAGGAAAACTAAAAGGATTAAATATAGCCCCTAATACAAAAGATCTCAATCATTTGCAATTTTCTAATGACACCCTTTTTATGGGTTGTGCATCAAGGAAAATTGCCAAAAGACTTGCGTACTCCTTGAATTTATACTTGAATCTCTTTGGAGGATTAGTCAACAAGGGAAAGAGTCAAATTTTTTGATGGAACTACCCTCTCTCAGTTCTTTAGGAGATATCAAAAGATCTTGATTTCCCTATTGTCAACATCTAGAAATTCTTCAAATACCCAGGAATATCGATTTCGTTAGGTTCTTTGAACAAATAATATTGGGTTGATACTATAAATAATTCAAACAGAAAATTTAGGGATGGGAAGAAAACTGGTTAAATGTTGTTGGCAAGGTCACTTTAGTAAAATTTGTTCTTTCCTCTTTGCCAATCTATCTTTGCTCAGGTCTGCTAGCTCCCAATTCTGTGCTCTTCTAAATGAGCATATTGATAAGGAATTTTTTATGGCAGGGGGGGAAATAATGAGAAAAAATTTCACTTGGTCAAGTGGAATATACTTCGTCTCCCCAAAGCAAATGGTGGATTAGTTTTCAAAGACCCTTTTCTCATGAATATATCTCTGGGAGCCAAAATAATTTGGAGACTTATATATGATTCTAATGGCTGGTGGGAGATCACCTTTATTCAAAAATACTTTAAGAATAACAAAATCTTAAGAGAAGAGGAGGTTCATTAGACCGACCTTGGTTCAGAAATCTAGAAGCTCTGTAAAGAGGTTTCCCCCTTAGTTGTTAACCACGTTGGTTGGAGAGCTGGGAATGGGGCTCAAATAAATCTCCGGAAGGATAACTTATCCATATATGGCCCATTAGGCACATATGAAGAATTCAAATACCTAGTTATTTGAATGTAGGAAAAGGGGATGAGAGATTTGATTAATATTTCACTTTGGGATGAGATTGGTCGTTGGAAAGGTTGGTATATGCCTCCCCTTCCTACCAACTTTAATGTGCAATGGTATAAGTTATTGGATTTATTGAAAGGCTTGGCTTTTATCTCCTCTTCCTTAATGACTTCCGCTCTTGATCCCTAAGTCCTTCTCTCTCCTATTTGGTCAAGATTGGTTATTCTCTATTAGTCAAAACACTCCCTCATCCTTATCTTTGAAGAATTTGGTTTAAAATATGGAATAATGATTGTATACCGAAGATTAACATTTTTTGTTGGTCTTTGGTGCACCAGAAAATTCCTATGGATGAAAACCTTTGGCAAATAAACATCATTGGTCCCTCTCGATCTGCCTTGTGTCTTCGCTCTAAGGAATCCATCCCTCACCTCATTCACCATTGTTCCTTATCCCTTGAGGCCTAGAGAATTTTCCTCTATCCAATCCTTTCTATTGATCATATTCTAATATATTGGGTTGTCATTTTGAAAAATGGAGATTTCTTTATCCATAGGAATGAAATGTCACCTCTCTCACTATACGTTGCTAGATTTCCTTCCCAAAATTCATTTGTTGGGCTATATGGATTGTGCAAAACAAGGTAATTTTTAAAAACATCAGGCCTTCCCCTCACAAGGTTGCATCCAAATCTTGCTCCATGTTGTTTGAGTCTATTTCGACTTGTGGTTTAACGAGCAAGGACCTAGAGGATTTGAATGAGGTAGAGCAAGTTTTTATTAATATTGACAAGATAATCTCATCATATACTATTGGCACCAACAATCCAAACAAGATTCTTGTTTCTTGTCTCTCACTGAATCAAGTGGAATTTTTGAATTGGAGAATGGAGAAAGCCCAGTTTTCCCTTTTCTTTGATGGAGCATCTAAAGGTAACCTAGGGAAGGCATGAACGGGAGGGGTTCTTTAAAACCCTGAAGGAAAAGTTGTGACCAAATTCACATGGGGATTAGGAACAACAAGTAATAACAAGGTAAAGTTGCCCGCTTTTTAGAAAGGTTTGGAGGTGGCCTTAGACAACAAAATATATAAAATTTGATAGTGGATGGAGACACTCTAATTGTTATTCGCCAAATGAAAAAGACTAAAGGATCGATTAGCTCCTCATCTTCTCCCTTGGGCCAAAGGGTTCTCAATTCTGCCATGCAATTTGAGAAAATTGAATTTCATCATATTCTCTGAAAGCCAAATTTGGAGGCAAATGAACTTACAAAGAAAGGCTTTAGTCTGAAGCAAGGAAAACTTGAGTTAAATAATATAGTTTTCATATTACCAGTTCCGTAATTATGGTTCTGGATTATTATGTCTTCAAGTTGTGGGGTCTTACCATTCTCAAGTGTTTTAACTCGGAATCATGGTTAATTTTCCTCTAAATGATTTTAGCTGCGGTAAGCTACACCACCCTCCCTTCAATGGGAATGTGGAAGAACATGAGTCTTTTTTGTAAGGTGGTCAATCCCATCAACCTTGATTATTGGAGACCCTCTTATTGGAGAGCTCATAAATAAATCTTTATTTTATCTTTTAATTAATTATAAGCTTATACAAATTATAAAATGAAATTTGATGGAATCTATGAGAATAATGATAGGATAGTTAAATCTACTCCGATCATATAATTATGCAAAAATACAACTCTGCCATGTTCTGATAGTTCTACCTCCCCTAGTCAACCTAGGAGTTTCACTTTTAAGTCAACCAAGGGGCTTCACCTTTAAAAAAAGGGCATCTAAATATTGCATCGTATTAACTTAACTAATAATGGGACTTCGTGCCAAAGTATTGATATGAGTTGTACAAACTCAACTATAATTAATTGAATAAATAGATAAGCTCTTTTCGAAGGTATTGTGTGGTGAAGGTTAAACATTAAAGTAATTGTCCAAAGGTTTGTAAAGATAGGAGGCACAATTTACACCTAATATATGTATTTGCCTTTCTAAGTTAAAATGTCAGGACGAAAAGGTGCCTTTTCCAAGTGTGTAGGAGAGAGTTAGTTATAAATAATTAAGTAGTTTTCCATATGGTTATCTCTTTTACAATTTTTATGCAAAGGATTAAAATATCATGATAAAGACACTTCGCCAAAGTGAGTTAGTTTAGTTGTATATGACTAATTTTATATAGTTATATTTTTAATATTTTAGCTTTTCATATGGTTATACCTTTTACGATTTTTTATATAGAAAATTAAAATATCATGATAAAGTTGGTTTGTCAAAGTGTTTTGGTTAAATGTATATGACTAATTTCTATATAGGTATTTTAAAAATATTTTTGTTTAATAAGTATAACGCAATTTTAATTATTATTATCAAAAATTTTATATTTTTATTTCAAATTTATAATATTTATAATTCATTTTTTAAGATAAGTTTTCTGCGATAATTACATTAAAATTTATTTATTAATGTTTTTAAACTAGTAAGTATGGTTCATTATTTTGACTCGTCGATAAATAAATTTTGATAATATTAGCAAGTGTGGTTCATCGTCTTGCTGATTGGAAATGCATTGACAAATAAATTTTGATGTGATTATTACTAAAAACTTGTCTCAAAAACTTGATATAGATCACAGAAACTTTAATTCAATAATTTATAACTTATTTTATTTGAAATTAAAATAATAATAAAATTATTTATAACTATTTATTATAAATAAATATTATACAAATATAATTTATTAGATAATATGTTTTAATAAATAATATATTATAATAAAATAATATTATATATCATAAAAATTAAAATAATTTTATTTGACCTAAACTAAAAGTTATAAATATTCATCTGTTTTAAAAAGATTATAGGTTAAATTTACATGGGAGATGCTCCAGGTAAACTTTCGCTTTCAAATTATTGTAGAAATGGGATTTGATATATTAATTTATTATTTTAATTAATTTTTAAATATTTTTAAATATTTAATAAATTTAATTTTTTTTAATAATTCTTAATATTTAATAAATTAAATTTTAAATTTGTAAAATATATATAATAATTTATTGATAAAACAATTAATATGTTTTGTAAAATATATATAATAATTTATTAATAAGACAATTACTATATTAGATTTTATATAGTTATTTGTTATTATTTTTAATTATAATAAATAAAATGATAATTAAATAATTCATTACATATATTAAAATAATTAAAAATTATTAGATAATTTAATTTAATTTAATTACTTCTTTTACTTTTAAAATTATCGGCATATTATGGATACTATCAGAGAAACGATATGTTATATAATTTATAATATTTTTAGTCAAATAATTTATAAAATTTTAAAAAGTGTATTAACTTTATTAAATAACATAATAATTAGGTTTAGATGACATCATCAATTGTGATAACATAATATTTGTTTAATTTTTAATTACTTTAATATAATTAAAAATATTTATATCATTTATTACATGTATAATTATTTGTAAAATTATTTTGTATTTTATTAATAAGTTTTTTTTTTTTTTCTCCATAAGTTAAGTAAGATAATTATGTCAATAAGCATGAATAGAGCTTCTACAAATTTACTTTTATTATCAATAATTTCTAGGTGAATGGTAGGGATTTAACCTCCATGGAATATTTTAGAATATTCTTAATAATATTAACAAATCAAAGGTTGACATTGATCTTCAAAATAGTTATGTTATTTTTTCCCTTTTAATTAAATTGATTAATTAAGAAAAATGCGATATGAACCAGGGTCATAAGAAATGACTTATGGTTTTTAGAGCATGTGGTATTAATAAGCCATAGTATTAGCCTATTGTATTGTAACAACACCTTACAATTAAGGATCTCCGTGATAAAGTGGAATGAATCTCTATGGTTAAAAGAATTATCACACACTTTTTTTATAAATGTGAATATTTTTAATTTATATGTTAATTCTTGTATGCCTAATAATAATAAAAATAAAGTTATATTTTAGTTAGTTTTTCTTTTAGCAACATGTGATGTATGATAAATAAGTGTTTTATAAGTGTTTGATGTTTATCATGGATTGATGTATGTCAATGTTTTTAATCATTTAATTTATATGGTTGCACTAATTTTCAAGGCTTACAACAACAAGATTCTAAATAGATACAATAATATACTTGATATGAATTTTACATATAACTTGCTAAAACAATTTATCAACTACCCAAAATAAATCTAAGTATGGGGGATTTTCGCAGTGCATTATATTAGATATCATTTTTGGGATTCAACTGCGTTAAGTAAGTCATTCAAAGTATGACCATTTCCATGAGAGGTAGTCGTAAAGTGACTAATTTCTCATGATTTTTTGAATAGTTCACTTAGCACTCATTGCATCGGGTGATGCTCACAGGGGTGAAGAAGTGGGATTGAAACTAGTGAAATGTGGAGAACGAATCACATAGCATCAATCATCACTTCCGGGGCTTGCACCCGGTAACCAGGGCTTCCCAGGAGGTCACCCATCCCAAAACTCCTTTGGCTCAAGCGCGCTTAACTGTGGAGTTTTTCCCCACAATCAAGCCCACTTAGCTTGCTACCCCATTTGCAAAACCTTAGCAAGTATTGTGCCTCATGAACCATTCAGGTAGAGATCCCTTGACTCTTTTTGAATTTAAGTATGGGGAAATTTTCGCAGTGCATTATATTAGATATCATTTTTGGGATTCAACTGCGTTAAGTAAGTCATTCAAAGTATGACCATTTCCATGAGAGGTAGTCGTAAAGTGACTAATTTCTCATGATTTTTTGAATAGTTCACTTAGCACTCATTGCATCGGGTGATGCTCACAGGGGTGAAGAAGTGGGATTGAAACTAGTGAAATGTGGAGAACGAATCACATAGCATCAATCATCACTTCCGGGGCTTGCACCCGGTAACCAGGGCTTCCCAGGAGGTCACCCATCCCAAAACTCCTCTGGCTCAAGCGTGCTTAACTGTGGAGTTTTTCCCCACAATCAAGCCCACTTAGCTTGCTACCCCATTTGCAAAACCTTAGCAAGTATTGTGCCTCATGAACCATTCAGGTAGAGATCCCTTGACTCTTTTTGAATTTAAGTATGGGGAAATTTTCGCAGTGCATTATATTAGATATCATTTTTGGGATTCAACTGCGTTAAGTAAGTCATTCAAAGTATGACCATTTCCATGAGAGGTAGTCGTAAAGTGACTAATTTCTCATGATTTTTTGAATAGTTCACTTAGCACTCATTGCATCGGGTGATGCTCACAGGGGTGAAGAAGTGGGATTGAAACTAGTGAAATGTGGAGAACGAATCACATAGCATCAATCATCACTTCCGGGGCTTGCACCCGGTAACCAGGGCTTCCCAGGAGGTCACCCATCCCAAAACTCCTCTGGCTCAAGCGCGCTTAACTGTGGAGTTTTTCCCCACAATCAAGCCCACTTAGCTTGCTACCCCATTTGCAAAACCTTAGCAAGTATTGTGCCTCATGAACCATTCAGGTAGAGATCCCTTGACTCTTTTTGAATTTAAGTATGGGGAAATTTTCGCAGTGCATTATATTAGATATCATTTTTGGGATTCAACTGCGTTAAGTAAGTCATTCAAAGTATGACCATTTCCATGAGAGGTAGTCGTAAAGTGACTAATTTCTCATGATTTTTTGAATAGTTCACTTAGCACTCATTGCATCGGGTGATGCTCACAGGGGTGAAGAAGTGGGATTGAAACTAGTGAAATGTGGAGAACGAATCACATAGCATCAATCATCACTTCCGGGGCTTGCACCCGGTAACCAGGGCTTCCCAGGAGGTCACCCATCCCAAAACTCCTCTGGCTCAAGCGTGCTTAACTGTGGAGTTTTTCCCCACAATCAAGCCCACTTAGCTTGCTACCCCATTTGCAAAACCTTAGCAAGTATTGTGCCTCATGAACCATTCAGGTAGAGATCCCTTGACTCTTTTTGAATTTAAGTATGGGGAAATTTTCGCAGTGCATTATATTAGATATCATTTTTGGGATTCAACTGCGTTAAGTAAGTCATTCAAAGTATGACCATTTCCATGAGAGGTAGTCGTAAAGTGACTAATTTCTCATGATTTTTTGAATAGTTCACTTAGCACTCATTGCATCGAGTGATGCTCACAGGGGTGAAGAAGTGGGATTGAAACTAGTGAAATGTGGAGAACGAATCACATAGCATCAATCATCACTTCCGGGGCTTGCACCCGGTAACCAGGGCTTCCCAGGAGGTCACCCATCCCAAAACTCCTCTGGCTCAAGCGCGCTTAACTGTGGAGTTTTTCCCCACAATCAAGCCCACTTAGCTTGCTACCCCATTTGCAAAACCTTAGCAAGTATTGTGCCTCATGAACCATTCAGGTAGAGATCCCTTGACTCTTTTTGAATTTAAGTATGGGGAAATTTTCGCAGTGCATTATATTAGATATCATTTTTGGGATTCAACTGCGTTAAGTAAGTCATTCAAAGTATGACCATTTCCATGAGAGGTAGTCGTAAAGTGACTAATTTCTCATGATTTTTTGAATAGTTCACTTAGCACTCATTGCATCGGGTGATGCTCACAGGGGTGAAGAAGTGGGATTGAAACTAGTGAAGGGATCTCTACCTGAATGGTTCATGAGGCACAATACTTGCTAAGGTTTTGCAAATGGGGTAGCAAGCTAAGTGGGCTTGATTGTGGGGAAAAACTCCACAGTTAAGCGCGCTTGAGCCAGAGGAGTTCTGGGATGGGTGACCTCCTGGGAAGCCCTGGTTACCGGGTGCAAGCCCCGGAAGTGATGATTGATGCTATGTGATTCGTTCTCCACATTTCACTAGTTTCAATCCCACTTCTTCACCCCTGTGAGCATCACCCGATGCAATGAGTGCTAAGTGAACTATTCAAAAAATCATGAGAAATTAGTCACTTTACGACTACCTCTCATGGAAATGGTCATACTTTGAATGACTTACTTAACGCAGTTGAATCCCAAAAATGAAAAATAAATCTAGTTAACAAAATATTTATTTTAAGTAAATATTATCACAATAAATAAATCAATAAATATATATATATATATATAATTTTTGTTTTTATTTATATATAATGTAAATAATATTAATAAAACAAAATAATAAAAATGTGTAATTTAAACCTACTAAAAATAAGATTAATATCAATTCATTTAAATTTATTTTTTAAAATTGCATATGATTTAAAATTTTATATTAAATTAAAAATATATTAATATACAAAAAAAATTGTTCTTGGTATGAGGTGGGAAGGGGCACAACACTTGGGAGGGAGCATGCCAACTATCCTTCCTAGCACTACAGTGAGGCTCTTCCTACAAAGATTTAAATGCTACTAAGTGACAACTAGATTTCTAAAATATTTCATGATGAAGGGAGGCTCTCTTCGACACATTCAATGCACTTGATATGGGTTTAAATCCACCCCCGCTCCCATTTGTTTTCATGGTTTTCCATGGTATTTCTGAACTTCTATTTCTCGGCCCTGTCATAGTTACGTTGTTTGAATGGTCTACCACAATAGCAAGACCTCTAGGATCTGTTACCTGCGATTCTATCTGGCCTAGGTATTTCCTCCAACATTCCACTAGCAATTATGTTGAAGATGTCAAAGGCTTCTTAGCCAATTTTCTTCGTTGTTGTTTTTCTTTTTGTTCCCCTTCCTATTCTTTGAGGGTTCTTAAGACTTAAATTTCTCATCATGGAGTCATCCCTATTTAGCTTACATTCTTTTCTCCTTTTGTGGCACTCCTACCATCCTTCCCACCCTTGACTTTAACACCTTTGGTTCCCCGTGCTACTTCTGTAGTCCAAATCAAGCCTCTAGGCGCTCACCATGCCTAGATATAGGGTTATATGTTATAGAGTTGTGGCCTATTATGTAGTTCGAGTGAGTCCACAAGCTTGCAAATAAGTTGAAGTTTCAGCCAATTAGTTTCATTCCCAGACAACAATTCAAGTTGAGATAATGGAGGAAGAGAGAAGTATCATAGTAGAATTTGGTTGTTTATCAAATTTAGTTGTTGCAAGAGGAGTGGCTACCTAGTTCTATGATATTTGGCATTCCCATGGTAGACATAACCAATATATGAAAATAGTTGAACTATACTAGCAGATGAAGACGCTACTAGTCAAAGTTTTGCTAAGCCATAATGAAGTGAAGGAGGAGGTTCCTCTGGTACCAGTGAAAATCCTACTATCCTTGAAATCTTGGACTGCCACATCTATTGTCCATGAAATCTCTAGATCACCACATGCAGATAATCGAAGATCAATTCAAGTTCATTCTTTAATGGAACAACACTCTTAGCAGAGGAAAACATCACATTGAAATTGTGGCCTTATGTCATCTACTTTAACATAATCTAGACATTTGTTAATGCCTAATTTTATTTTAAACCATGGTCACGGTGAAGTAAATTGTTAATTTGTCTATATTTTTTTAACCATGGTGAATACGTAACTATTGGGGTATTGAAACCTAGTAGCAAGCTATATATACAAAGAACTTAAACTTAAGACTAAGAACTTAAACTTTTGGCTTAGCAAAAGTAGAGACTCCTTACTAAGAACTTGAACTTATGACCAAGAACTTAAGCTTATAACTTAGCAAAAGTAGAGACTCCATTGATGAAAGGGGAGCCTACTACCAAGTTATCACAAGGGGGAAAAGGTGTCTCTGTGTACCATTTGAAACAAGATGGAGGGGATAACATCCCAATGAACCAACCACCTCATAGTCCCAAAGGAAGACCTAGTAATTTATCTATTTTACCATTGATGAAAGGGGAGCCTACTACCTTATTACAAGGGGGCAAAGGTGTTCCTGTGTACCATTTGAAACAAGATTGAGGGGATAACATCCCAATGAACCAACCGGCTCATAGTCCCAAAGAAAGACCTAGTAATTTATCTATTTTAATGGTCAAGGTAACACTGAAACCACCCTACATTGATCACCTTTTGATATATTTTTGAATTCTTAATTTTTGAAAAACTTAAAATTTTGAAGTAATTTGGTGTCTCTAATAATCTTTAATTTTATTTAAAAAATAACTTTTTTATTTTAATCAGAAAACTGTGATATAATTTTTACTTTTCATAATATAGATCAGAAAAGCTTAAATTCAAATAAATAAATATTTTGAAATTTAAAAACATTTTAAAAAAATAACCACATCGTCATATAGTGTGCAAGGTTTCTTCACGTGCATGGATATAGGTTGGCCAAACTTTCGTGATCCCACGTACTGGTGAAGGTGGAAACCTTCTCTTTGGCCTTGAAACCAGTGAATCTTTAGGCGTGGCAAGATTGCATGACTGGCATAAAATAAATTAAGAAGCAGAACGAGGAGACTTCAGAGAAAATATTTCCAACATTCATATATAGAAATATGCCTTTTCAAGTGTCAATCACATTAATGAAGTGATAAACAAAGCATTATTTGATATGAAAGAAAATCAGAGATTGAGATTGCATGTGCGCCCACTATAGCTCCTTCAAAGAACCAGCTTGCCTTCAAATTATTTTATTGTTCTTCATCCCTACAAAACCCTCTGTATCCCTCCCAGGGACTCACACTTCCATGTTTGAAATGCTCTCAACTGCCACTTTACCAATACCCTCTTGCTGTTGGTAAGTTGAAATAAGTAGCCATGGGCCCTGTATTAAGTTCTATTGTCATGCTTTGCCATTCCTAATTACTGCTCACCATTAATGTCTAAGGGTGCTTTTACTTCTCATGGAACTTCATTTTTCCTTCAGACCCTTGCAGTATTTTCTCCATTACAAAACCTAATGTTTCACACAACTATTGTTTTCAGCAGATTAGTGAAGATGGTGTTCAGTTCCTTGTAGTATTTTCTCCATTGCAAAACCTAATGTCTCACACAACTATTGTTGCATTTTTCAGCAGATTAGTGAAGATGGTGTTTAAGATATTGCTAGTTTTCATGGCATTGGTGGCTTTGCCAGCTGCAATGGCTGCCTCACTTCATAAGCCGGTGGACGCGCAATTTCAAAAGAGTTACATACCTTCCTGGGCTTCTGATCATATCAAGCAAATCGATGGCGGAAATGAGGTTCAACTTATCCTAGACAAATCTACAGGTAATGCCAATATTCCTCTGAGGACGCTACACTCCCCTATTTAATTGCAGAAGTACAATGGTAATCACTGCTTCAAATTTTTTGTTAATGGTAGATTTGTCTTTTAAATTATTATGTTCGAATATTTGATCTACCAGAATGAAGTCAAATATTTGATTTACTTTTATTATATTTGCAAAAGCAGTAGTCTATCTGTTATAACTTTTTGTGGGTTTTTTTTTGGACATTGGGTGAAATCACAATCTGTGAACTTTTCAGAGAATGTCAAGGTGCTAAATTTATATAGGTAATTAAAATTTAATTTAAAAAAATTACAAAATTAGAACAAAAACTCTAAAATTTAAACAAAATTTTTCAAAATGTTTTAAAATTTACATCAAAATGATCAAACACACTTGAATTCAACTTAACTCTTATATCTCGATCAAAATTTCAAAATATTTTAAAATCCGTAATAAACCACAAAAACATGAATATTATTTGCATTATTGTCTTCTATATCAAAATAGTGATTTTTTTTTTTCAAATTTCTCAATAGACAGTTCTCTCTTCTTTTTTTCCTAGTTTTATTTTGTAACTAACAGTTATTTTCCCTGGAAAATGAACAATGCAGAAATTATATTAATACTAAAATATGATTTTTGGGAAATTCATTAAATAGGTTAAAATATTAATTTTCAAAATTAATTGGATTTCTAGAATATTTTAGAATCAAATATATATGAGTGAGGTTTTTTATTTTTCACTCTCATTTATCCAATTTTGAAATATTTTTAAAGGAGTAGTTTTAAGTGTCACTTTTGGAGTTTTAGAGGGATTTGTGATCGGAATTTGGCAAAAAAAATTGTGGCCAAATTTTGCTTTGTGTTGTTTAAACTGGTTTTCTGGCTGCATATATAAATTGAGAACCCTCGAAAATTTCTGGGGCACTTCTATTATGAAGAGTTCACTTGTTAAACTTGTGATTTTAATGAATATCTATTCTTAAAGGAGTAGCCTTCAAGTGCCACTTTTTGGAGCTTCAGAAAGATTCTTAAAGGAGTAGTCTTTAAGTGCTACTTTTTGGAGTTTTAGACGGATTTGTGGTAAGAATCTGACTGATTTTCTGATTGCATATATAAATTCAGCACCTTCAAAATCCTCTGAAATATTTCAATAATGAAAAATTCACTTGTAAAATTTATAATTCAATGAATCCTTACCCAATTCTAGACCAATTAAATCAAAATAATAAACCCAATTCTAGACCAATTAAATCAAAAAGTAAACCAAAAAAACTTCCAAAAACTGACCCTTAAAAACTACTAATAATCTGAATTTGAATATTGCAGGGACAAGCTTCCAATCGGCAGGCTCATATCTATTTGGGCACTTCAGCATGCAGATGAAGTTGGTTCCAGATGACTCAGCGGGCGTAGTCACTGCATTCTATGTAAGGAAAGTCAGGAAATTCATCAAAAGCTTTCAATCCCAACTTCATCCTCAGTTTTGGAAAATAATTAATATTTAATATTTCCATCGTTTCTTTGGGCAGCTATCCTCACAGACTTCTCAGCATGACGAGATAGACTTTGAATTCCTGGGCAACAGGACAGAGCAGCCTTACATTCTCCAAACGAATATTTTCACAGGAGGAAAAGGAGACAGAGAGCAGCGCATATACCTCTGGTTCGATCCCACCAAAGATTTCCATTCCTACGCTGTGCTCTGGAACATGAAAATGATTGCGTAAGTTTTTTTATTTTTGTGGGTGAAATTTTCTGTAAATTATTTTATCTCGATTGCAAATCATCATTTTATCTTGATTGTAGATTTTAAAAATATTCAGACATTTTCTTAAATTTCAAGATTATCTCAATTGCAGCTTCTGAGTTTTTTCCATTTCAGGATTTTCGTAGATGAAATTCCAATCAGAGTTTTCAAAAATAGCCAGGACTTGGGGGTGGGTTACCCCTTCAATCAGCCGATGAAGGTGTACTCAAGCCTCTGGAATGCTGACGATTGGGCTACAAGAGGGGGACTGGAGAAGACAGATTGGAGCAAGGCCCCCTTCGTTGCATCATACAAGGGATTCTACATCGATGGTTGTGAGGCCTCTGTAGCTCAGTCGACTTGTGCTACTCAGGGTCGTCGGTGGTGGGATCAGAAGGCCTTCGATGACCTTGATGGATTGCAATGGAGAAAACTGAAGCATGTTCGTGACAAGTACACCATATACAACTACTGCTCTGACAGAAAGAGATATCCTACAATGTCTCCAGAGTGTGCCAGAGACAGAGATGCCTAAACAAGCCTATTATTATGGTTCACAATCCCTATTGATCGAATAATGTTCTGTAGTTATGGTTGTCTTCTATTCTTATCATTCTTTTCTCGCTGATAGATCTTAGCACTCATTTTGTTTGGGTCTTTCGCAGCAACTTGTTTATTACAGTGCTTATAAGCAGGGGATTTATACTCCTTTGTACACAGGCTATTGACAACATGGAAAATAAGTATGTGATCCTGTTGGGTCAACATGAATGTGAGTCTAATTTGGATGAAGTATGGCACATTTAACTTTTGTTTTTTGAATTCAATTCAGTTTATTAGGGAAATGCTCTGATCATCAGTGAAACATGGTTACCAGAATTGTGTATGATTGGGTTGACTTGGCCCTCTTTATGGAATTGATATTTGATGGAGATTAAAACTCACCTGAATCAACAAATTTATATTTTATTATTTTTAATTTTAATTAACAATAATGTATGAAAAAATTTTAATCACTTCAAAATCTTAGCCAAAAGGAGACATTACAGTCTTCCCCTCCCAAAATTTCTTGTCATCAAACAAATTTTACCATATCAGCATTTAAAATATCACCTGCTCAAAACACCAATTAGAAGAATTAGACCTTTTGATGTAAATCTAAATGCCAAAATATTCTCTCAACTTTCCAAACTATAGGTTCTCGTATCAGGATCAAATACTTAATTTCATAAATCTACATATCATTCAGTTATCAATGATCATGCTTATGTCCGAGAATTCAACTGAGTGTAGGATTCTGAGATGTTCCTTCAATCCATTTTCATGTTTATTATACATTAACAATTTCCATATACTGTCAACAAATCTCAAGTAAAGTCAAACATCTCATGCAAATCTCCTTCGACGAATTTAAACCCATTTCTTTGAAATTAAATAGCCCACGGTTCAACCACAGACTGGGCAAACTTACCATTATAGTCTGGATGAAATTTCCACCAGATCAATGGTTACATGTAGATGACATCAATTCAGAATTCAAATAATGAAATTTCAGACCCTCACAAGTTGTTCATTTTTTTCCAGAGGAAAAAAACCATTATAGATTTATATTAAGAAAATATAAAGGTCTGCATTACATAACAAGATTTGGGGGCAAGAGAAGCCCAGATGCTGATACTAAATAAAGGCTAGATTTCCAGGATCATCCAAAACTTATGACAGAAACATATACATAACCTGTATTATCCGAAGATGATACAATAAACATTCTATCGCAAAAGAAACAAAAACAGCAAAAGATTGCATGATAATACACATTCATAGAGAACTTGCGGCCCTTGCATGGATGAGAGTCACATTCCATTTATGCTGAAATCCTGTATGAGGAAAGAGCAACCATCAAGCATGACTGATAATGAGCACAGACCAGGTTGCATGCTGAGACCATCCTTTGAGAGGATATCAGCCTAGGCATTCCAAGAACGAGGAATATGCTGAAACGTTATCCGGTTAATTAAGTTGTTAAAGAATAACCATCGAAAGAGATATGGATAGTTAATAAGACCCAAACCATTAACATGATCAATAAGCGATTCTGATACTTCAACACATTTTCCTGCAGCGATTTTAACTTGGGACTTGACCACGATTTCCAATGTGTTCAAAGCTTCAATGTACTTACATTGGTGATTTCACGTTCAATGCAATCATCAATGAAATGATTAAATTTCACTAGGGACTTGAGCACGATTTCGCGATTTTATCTTGGGACTTGACCACGATTTCCAATGTGTTCAAAGCTTCAATGTACTTACATTGGTGATTTCACGTTCAATGCACGTTCAATGCAATCATCAATGAAATGATTAAATTTCACTAGGGACTTGAGCACGATTTCCAATGCGTTCAAGCTTCAGTGTACTTACATTGGTGATTTCACATTCAATGCAATCATCAATGAAATGATTAAATTTCACGAGTTTTCCCATATAGTTCCATGCCTTCTAATGCTTTCAATGAAACTTCGAAGATGATTTCTCTCTGATGCACATAAAATGGGCATATTTCACCTTCGAAGGTTTAATGGTGGGGTTGTTTCTCTTTACAAAGTGCCACATGATCTCTGCACAATAACTTCATTTGTTTTCTTGGAAAACTTTCACGAAAGAGACCCAAACTACCCTAGCTTCATAATGAGGATTCGAATAGGGTATCACAGGTTTCAAAATGCAACTTATTTAAATCATCAAAAATTGGCAACATCGTCCACCCAACACCATCTCTTAGGCAAGGAAATCGTTCATTTACATATCCTGATCCATTTACAAGTGCAACGAATTTACTACACACAATCACATTTTTTCACAATTCCAAGTTTTACACACAGAAATTCTGTCAAAATTCAATTCGATATTGTAGAAATTCATATATATATATATATATATTTAGAGAAAAAAGCATCATAGATTATATTGAGACAATATAAAAAACATCATAAGATACAAAAGGGTGGCATATGACAGCCACGATTCGAGACATCTCGAGGAAAAGCAAATGTCAAAGGTCCAAAAAGGCACCATGTATAGAAAGACAAATACATCAGCATGAAACAAAAGGACTCTGTATACAGGACATCCATATTGCGATACGTATACATCAAGTTCAGGAAAATAGCTAAAAGGCACCAAAATTAATAACCAGGAGTAACAAATTCCAGAAACGAGCAGGACTTCTCTTCCTCCATTACTTCCATAGACCAAAAGCCAAATTCATATAGCAAGCCCCTTCTTTTTGGGCTGCTTTTTTGGAACTGAATCGTAGATTGCAATAATGTGATGCAAAATGGAACTATAGGGTTCCTTTGAGTCTCTGAAAATTTTATAATTCCTCCATTTCCATGCGCACCATAACACAATAATAATAAGAATACGCCGTGGCTCCCTTTGCCCGCACCACCATTCATAAGCTGCATGGATAGAAACAAAAACAACATGAGGAAAACCAAAAAGAATGGCCAGATCGTACCAGATTTGCTGAGAGGATTTGCATTGGAAGAACATGTGGAGATTTGACTCCTCTTCTGATTCACACATCGAACACCTACTTGGGCCATGCCAGCCTCTTTTCCTCAAATTGTCCCATGTCAGATTCTTATTATTAAACACCAACCACACGAAAAGGATCATCTTAAGGGGGCATCCCGATTTCCAGAGTACCATAGGAAACTTAGAGCTTGTATGCAGAACCTTTGAAGAAATAATATCAAAGTATATATCTTTTACTCGGGCTGGCAATTGTGCATTTGGCACAATCCAAATTAGGTGATCTGTCGTCCCACAACGTTGAATCCCACAGCCTCTGAGAGCATCTTTGACAACTTTCCATGATAAGTTCAGTTCCTCTAGCAAACCAAGGTCAATGGCATCCTTCCATAAAGGGACAGGGCCACACCATGCGGATATGAGTTTATCCCATGTAAAGTTACCATTTCTGTGAAGGAAATATAAGAGGTTCTCAGGAATGGAGATGTTTCCACGACTGCAGGCAATGGGATCAAAACCAATTAAAATACTGCTTCCAGAGTGAATCCTCCACTTCAGATTCTTAATAAAGTATTTCTCGACCTTCCGAAAACTGAGCCAGATGGCTGATCCGTGCTTGGTTCCAATTGCTCCAGTTCTGTACCAATATTCCAGATTTTTGCCTTTCATATATTTTAGTTTTACAGTGACACTCCATGGCCCTTCCCCGAAGATACCTCTCCAGAGGGATTTACATAATAGAGCTTTGCCAAAGACCCTCAAATCCATTATACCCCAACCCCCAAGGTGTTTAGGTAATGATATACTTCCCATTTTGGTAAGATGGAACTTCCGCTGTTCAGATTTTCCACCCCAGATAAAATTAGCCGTAACCTTGGTCAGCTTGTGAATGATGCTTTCCGGGAGGTAGAATAAATGAGCCCAATAGACAGCCATCTGCAATAAAACGGCTTGAGAGAGTATAACTCTACTTGCCAAGGACAGACTCCTGTGTTCCCATGTGGATATCTTTTTATAATATCTCTCTGTCAGCCATTGCCAATCATTCTTGGAGTAACCCTTAGCTTTGAGATGAAAGCCTAAATATTTAAGGCCCTCCTTGAGCGACCTTGTCTCTATACCAAAAAGCTCAGATATCCAATTCACCAACTCCATGTTGACATCATTGTGAAAGAGGGTGGATTTCGCCTTGTTAATAATAAGCCCAGAGGCTCTTTGGAATCTTTCAAGAATATCTTTTAAACACATCCATGATATTCTACAAAGCATTGCAAATAAGAGCACATCATCAACAAAGAGGTTATGCGAAATGAAGTTGTGCCTACATATCTTAATAGGCCTGCATCTGTTTTCAGCGACCGCTTTATTAATGTGGATGCTTAGAGAGTTCATTGCCAGAATAAATAAAAGAGGCGAAAGGGGGCATCCCTGACGCAGACCTCTTTCCGCTTGAAAAAAATGGGAAGGAATACCATTGATAATGACCGCATAGTTCACATTCTCCACGCAAGCCATGATCCATCGGATGGAGTTGGGGCTCAAACCGATCTTAGCCAATAGACATTCAACAAACCCCCAGTCTAAACAATCATAGGCTTTCTGCAAGTCTATTTTCAAGATGGCCGCATCTGTGTTTTGTGAAGACATAGAGAACAGGCACTCCTGAGTATTAGCCACAACATCCAGAATATTGCGACCCTTCAGAAAAGCATGTTGGTCCTTAGTTAAGAAAGAAGCCAGTGTTGCTTTAATTCTTTCAGCAATAATTTTAGTGATGATTTTAAAAGAAATGTTACATAATGATATCGGTCTATAATCATGAAAGGATTCTGCCTCCCCCTTTTTCGGAATTAGAGCAATCAGAGTGGATGTTGTGATGTGGTGAATGCTGCCAGTCATTCTAGACGCTTCCACCATCCTCAGCAAATCATGCTTAATGAGGTCGAAAAAGTGGGTGAAAAATTCGATTGTCCAGCCATCCGGTCCTGGGCTCTTATCCTTCTTAAAGGCCTTCAAAATTCCAAGAAGCTCATTCTCTGTGACTGGCTGAAACAGGGCCTCATTTTTTTCGTCGTCAAACATTTGAGGAACCAATTCAATACCCCATAGAATGTCCTGAAAAGCACCATCTTTCCTTCTTCTGTATTGGCTCTTGAAATGACTTACGACTTCCTTTGTGATATCCTGCTGAGATACAAGGAAACCTCCGTTTCCATCCCTTATCTTCCATATGGTGTTTTTCTCACGTCTGGCATTTGCATATTTATGGAAAAACTTCGTGTTCCTATCCCCTTCTTTGAGCCATAATGCCCTGCTTTTAAGCCTCCAAAAAGATTCCTCCTGCTTCAGCAATTTATATTTTTTCCTTTCGAGCTCTCTTATGCTACATTTCATACTGAAGGGGCACGAATTTGCATCTGACAATTTTAAAATATTGTCCAGCTCCTGTTGCACTGCCTGAAGTTCCTGCCTGTCTTTTTTCCTTTTTTCAATTTTCCATTCCTTCACCAACTTTCTCACAGCGGCCATCTTATCTCTAAATGTTAAAAAGGGGGGAGACATAGCTTTAGCTGATAAATATTTCCATGCATTGGAGATGAGATCATTAAAGGCTGGGTCCTCTAAATATGTTCTATTGAATTTAAATGGATACCCCTTTCTGAAGCCTTTTTCCCGCCAGGATAGAAGAATTGGTCTGTGATCGGATACAAGTGCATTCCCCACTGATGAATATGGCATGCCCATTTTATCTATAATGCTAACATGCACTATAAACCGATCAATCCTCTTGGCAATATACGCCTTTTCAGTTCTGCCATTATCCCATGTCGGCTTCATTTCCGAGGGAGCGATATCCACAAGGTTCTTATTCAGAAGCTCAAGCTTTATGCTATCCGCAAGCGAATCCTTTTTCCTGCAGCTTCCCCAACATTCATCAGAGCTCAATGTTACATTTAAGTCGCCTGCAATTATCAGATGTTCGATATCAAACAATTCTGAGGCAAAAAACTTTTCCCAAAAAGGAGCTCTATTTTTATAAGGCGCATAGATGTTTAATATGTTTATAGGGAAATCTTTGCCCCTGATGGAGGCCGAAATAATGATCCCAGCGAAACACTTGTATGCCTTGGCTCTGATCCGATGAGGATCCCATAATGTTGCTAAACCCCCTGACAGACCTCTTGCCTCTGAGGCCACCATATACCATGATGGGAACATTTTCCTAAAGTAAGAGATGGAGGCCTGGCAACTGTGCATAGTTTCTTGGATTAGAATTATTCCCGGCCGAGTAGAGTAGAAAAAATCCTTCAGCGCTAGGAATTTAGGGTCAGCGCCGAGACCCCTGATATTCATAGAAATAATAAATGTCATTTGGAAGATTCTCCAGTCGCGCTTGCTCTAAGAGGCTGAGAATTCGGCATGTCATAAATAGGAACATCGACCAGAGTTAGGTTCCTAACCCCACTGTCTGTAACAGTAGTTCTCCCCCTAAAATGCCTGCTACCTCCTCTGTTCTTTTTTCTTACAGTTATATTCTTCGCAGAGTCCGGGCTAATGAAAGGAGAGGCAGGATTCCTAGGTTTGTGAATAGTTAATGGCTCCAGTTCGAGAGACTTTCTGCTAAGAAGAAAATCGAGATCACTGTCATATAGATTAATAGGAGATGAAGCAGGGGAGTTAACAGGAGTGACAGACACGCATGGCTCTTTTCCTTTCATTTGAGATAAAAGATTTTTATCAGGAGTTGGTGAAGAAGACGATATAGGGATGGGAAGAGATCCCAAGGAAAAGTCCTTTAGCTGCAAAGGAGCAGGGGAGGGGACGACTTTATCATCTCTCGGTTCCGAAATGGGAGAGCAGTGAAAAGCTATGGAACTACCGATCCTTGGGCCATCAATCTTAACCGGGCTGCCAGGTCTGGTTCCGGGATTCTGAGAGAGGTCCTGAGACAATACCCGCGGAGAAGTTGATACCTTGGGATGTTGTTCATCCAACAACTCTGTGGAAGATAAGCTGGCCGAAGAGAAATGTCTCCTCTCCTTTCGCTGAAATAACTTGCTTTTAGGAACCATATGCTGAGGACAGTTTTTTATTAGGTGGCCGGTTTTATGGCATGCAACGCATCTGAACGGAATGCCCCAAAAATCCAGTCTTTGCTTGATTAACCGATCTCTCCAAGCTATCTCGATGTGATCTGGATATCCCCCCCTATAGGCCTTTTCTATGAGAATCCAAGCTATTCTCTTGTCCTTTTCTCCCAAACACCATGGATCTACATAGACAAATCTGCCAATTGAGTTTCCTATCTCTTCGAGGGTTTCCTTGGACCACAGCTCCAAAGGAAGATTTGGGAGTTTTACCCATATGAGGTTATTAGAGGGCGTGTTTTTCAGTGGATCATACCCAATGTACCACCTATAGAGAGCGAGAAAGCTCCTTCTAAATACCCACAGACCTTTGAGGATAGCGTCGACGTCAGCTGCATTTAAAAAGTGAAAGCAATACCACTCCTTCATAAGGTTTGATATAATAGGAGTGTATCCGATCACTGGTTTCCAATGGACTGCTAACCATTTCCTCATCTCAGCGTCATTCATTTCTGGGAAATGCCATCTACCTATCAGGGCGAGATTCTGTAAGCTTTCAATCCTTTCAGTCAAATGAACACTATCGAGCTTGATTGTAGAAGGCGGATCAATGGTTTTGACAGGATTTCGGGACTTATTATAGCGATTCAAGTGTTCGTGTAAAGCCTTTTCCTTCTGATCCGCATTATCTCTTCTTCGGGATGAACGTCGTTCCTTCTCCCTGTCAGCACCCTGGAGAGACGGTTTTACAACCACGTCATCCAAGGTTGATTGCCACCCCCCGGATAGCGTGGCGTTTTCCCAAGCCCTCTCAGCCTCCATGGTGGCCCGGATCAGAGCCTCCGTGGCAGATGCATCGGACCCACCGTCCATGCGCCTCCAATAAATCTTTCCTTGGATTACAACAAGATACTTATCAGTTTTCCAGGTCCGGTTTAGTACAGGATGATAAAAGCCCTCTGACTTTCGTCTGAGAGAGAAACCTGGATTATATAAATGCCGGGAGAGGGAAAATGTGGGGATGGAACTATTCTGACACAAGGACAGGCATATAGGACATTCGAGAGATCGTTGAGGACCCTGGAAGGACACCTCCAGAAATCAAGGCATTTACTAACGCAGGAGAATAACAGCGAATAGGTTCAAAAACTTAACTATTGATGACGATAGCAGACCGTCAATTTGATCAAAAGAGGGATGATCCTAGAGATTTGTAGAAACTCAGGTACGTGACAGGTCATTAAAGGACAAACATCCCCAATCCCTATGAGATTTTGAAATTTCATTTAGAAAAACGGAAGAATCCGACAACCGAAAAAAAATTTCTGGCACTGGGAAAAGGGATTGTTCCAAACCAGGAGGACTTGAGAGATTTCGAAGCCGAGACTTCTGAGGATAAGCTAGAAGGAAGGAGAATCATTACAGGCAAAACAACAGCAGTATACCTCGACAATGCACCACCATTCTCCTAATCTGAACCTTATGTCTGTGCATGGTTTATAAACTACTATAAACTTCCTGAGTTTTTGTAAAATTTCCTTAAACATCTTGAAAGAGGTTCCGAGGGATAACACAGACTAAAAAAACATTCTTGTTTTTGAAATTCCTAAACGTAATTGACCAGAGAGAGAGACATTCGATTCTATATATGAACATTCATGGATGTAAAAACCATAAAAGTCACTGTTTTCTAAGATTCCATAATATAAACCTTGATACGTATTCAGGAAGTGGAAACTTACAGATTTAGGAGCAAGGTACTAACCTTAACAGAGAGCATCCACCACGAGCGAGAGCGCCGGAGACCGCATGCGCAGAGCATCACCATTCCATCAGCAGACGACAAAGAACACAGTGGCTACCACTATGCGGAAGGACGGGATTTGGAAAAGAAAGCGTGGGACTACAAGCAGGTACCTCCCCGCACCGAACGCAGGGAGGAAGGATGGCCAGATAGCCAGAAGCCGCGCGCGACTGAGGAAGGGTCAGTTAAATAATAGTTGAAAGCCCTTATGGAAGAGACACGACACCGGCCATTTGTCTTCCCATCCAAGCGCATGCATGCTTGGTCTTTCGCGGACGGACATGTAGCCGAGCTTCAACGTGGAGCATGGAACGTAATTCCTTCATGCAGTGGCGAAAGGCTGTAGATAGGTGTGGATATAGGCTGTTGATAGGTGAGGACTGAGACGTGGCGTGTTCTCATCGGGCTGTCGAAGCGTCGAGAGGAGGTTGGGTCAAGTGCCGAGGTATCCTGCTGGAAGACACTGGTTCACTCTCGCTCTCTCCAAACTTCACTCTCTTCTAAAATAGAGGAGCTTCCAACCTCCACAAAGAATATGGTTTCGAACCCAATTTAAATGACATCCGCAACAATTACATATACCATCACCAATGTAATTGAATTCAGTTAACTAGAACTGAAGATGAATAAATTTCTTGTAAATACAGAGGGAAATTCTCTGTGTTTTTCTTCACTCCATTAACAACCACTTTGTTACAAATTACAATATAAAAAGTCCATTCAATCTTTATCTAAATCCAACCAAATAGGATCTATGAACTAGCTAGCAAATCCTTATTTGTATTTTTATAAAAAAATCTAATTTAACTTACAAATAATCCCAAATCTATACCTTAAACAAAAATCATTTAATAACGCACTCCTCACCATTCAACTAAGCAAACTTGACTTTCTAGAAGTCAATAAAATAAAATTTGAATGATGCTCCTACATCACCTTTTTCCATTTGGTATGGGGATTTCGACCAGTATGTGGGCTTAGTTGCGACTCAAGAAATTTCCTCCAACATATGGATATTTATTGCAAGGATTATAAAATGAGTTTAGAAGGAAATAATGTAAAAGAATATCATAATTTTATCCTAATGAAAGCAATATAAACAACTAATCTACCACCACTTCTATTTCTCTAAGTTAATTATATCCTAGGTATTATAGCTTTTGTATGTGAAATAAAATGATTAGTGATAAGTTTGTGATATAGATCTCTACACTTTATGGATAAAAGAAATTAATTGTAAATGAAACTAGACTTCACTTAAATAATTAATTGAATCATATTCACTCACATCATTCACATACATATTCCTCTCTTAAATGCTTCAATAATAATGAAAGTTATTAATCAATAGTAAATAATTTCAATCATCAAATATCAAAGCAATAAAGTAGAATTAAACATCTTGATTTCAATTTAAAATGAACCAGTAAATTAAAACAACAATACCATAATCACTTGAATTTATTAAAACTTGAAATCTCTGTGGTCCATAATTATATATTAAAGAAAAATAAACTTTCGAGCAGTGCCGAGTCTATTTCTTTGGAAAAAATTAAAACCCCTTATTCAGGATCATTCTATCCTTTAAATAACATTACAAAATAAAGGATAAAGATTTCATCCATGTTATTCTCATAATGATAAACCTATGTAAAGAAGCATGGAAAAAACACGATGAGGGATTCTTGGAGCTCTGCAACCCTAATGACCTTGCGGCCATGAGGTAGGCAACGCGGAGCACCTCGAAAAACTAGCGGGCAGGCACGGACAGAAGTGAACAAACGATTCAGAAATGACAGAGGAGACTAGGAGGGGAGAGATCCCCTCCTATAGGGATGCGACAGCGAGAGAAGGAACCAATAACAGCAAAGTGGAGGCTGAACAAAGGGCACCAGGACCAATCCTGGGAGCACGCTGGCAAGCAGGAAGCAAAGGAAGATGTCTGCCCTGCACAGTGGAGAAACTAAGGTTTGTCATTCTGATGAACAAACTGGAAAGGTACAGAAGTTACATGAAGGATCATGCCTTGATCTACAAGTTCATTGGAGTCTAGCCCTCAGAAAAATAACTGACAAGATGGATCCAACAGAAATGGCAGCCACGCGGCCACATTGAACTGAAGCTAGGAGCACGCGTTTTTTCTACGGTAATCTTCTCAAACCTGCAAGACAAAGAGAAATTTTTTGAAAAAGGACCATATTTCCATAACAATGCAGGTTTATTTATGAGGTATTGGGAGGAATGCTATAACCCGAACCAAGAAAAATTCCTAGCAGCACCGGTATGGGTTAGATTGTTTGGACTACCTATGGATTTCTGGGACCCAAAGATTCTTGAAGGAATAGGGAACACCATAGGCAGTTTCGTAAAGATAGCGGAATCAACTAAAAGAGGGAGATATACCTCGTATGCAAGAATATGTGTATACATGAACATTGCAAACCCTATACCAGGTGCAGTCGAACTAGAGTATCATGAGGAGGTCTAGCAGCAGGCTCTGGACTACGAACATATACCATTTAGATGTAGAAAATGCCATGAATATGGACACCTTTTTAAGGAATGCCCCTTAAATGTAGAGGAAGAGGAGAGAAAGACCAAGCAACAGAGGAAAACCACTGAAGACGATGAGGGGTTTCAAGAAGTAAAACTCAAGAAATGACCCACTAAAGAATTCCAGCAGAAAGGCAGGAAAGAACAGCCAACCACAAGTCAAGAGACAAATAGGTACGAAGTACTGCAAACAGAAGAAGGGGAGGAAGAAACCCAAAAGATGGACTACCAAGAAGGGACAGATCAGGAAGGTGGGGGGAAAAAGCAGGATACCAACAACAATAAGCAGAAAGCTCAAGAAGAACAAGAAGAAAAGGGGAACCAAGGAAAGGAAGCACACTAGGAGTATGAAGTAATGGACGTAGACATAAATAAAGGGGATGACCCAACCACAGTGGTGGGCTCCAGTATTGCAGCAATGATTATGCAACTCCTGGGACTCCCTTCTTTAAATTTATCAACCCGGTAGTTCGTAACAAACTTGGAAGCGACGGTAGTGCAAACCAATATATATTTCTTTTGTCTAGATGGTGGATTAATGGGTCCAATGAAATATAAAGCCCATTTTTCAAAGGGTTCGATGAGTACCTGTGGCTGTAATGGCATTTCATTTGAAAGAGTCGGTCTCCCAACTCTTTGGCAACTTTCACACCTTCTGACATATTGTTTTGCATCTTTGAAGAGAGAAGGCCAATAATATCCTAAAGAAAGAATTTTATAGTCCGTCCTCTTGTCAACAAAGTGTCCACCGCATGGTTCATCATGACATGCCTTGAGGATGTCAGGCATTTCATCTTCCCGAACACATCTTCTGATCACACAATCTAGCCCTGTTTTAAACAATTCATTAGAAATCCATGAATAACTTGAACTCTCCTGAATATTTTTTCTCTTTTCATTAGGAAATAAATGTGGAGGTAGCTTCCCTGTAACCAAATAGTTAGCAATATCTGCATACCAAGGAGTCTTAGTAGTTACTGCAAACAAATATTCATCTGGAAACTTATCCTCTACAGGAGAATCTTCGTTAGTATTTTGGATTCTAGACAAGAAATCAGCTACTGTATTTTGTTTCCCTGGCCTATCCAACACAATAATATTGAATTCTTGTAAAAGTAAAAGCCATCTTGTAACTCTGCCATTAGTAACAGGTTTGTTCATGAGATATCTAATCGCAGAATGATCAGTATGGACAAAAGTTTCATAGCCTGTTATATAATGTCTAAACTTGTTGATTGCATGAACAACAACTAAGAACTCTTTCTCAGTCACAGTATAGTTTAACTCAGTGGGAGTCAAATTTTTACTGGTGTAGTAAATGGCATAAGGAACTAAATCCTTTTGACCCAACACAACTCCTAGAGCTTTATCTGAAGCATCTGTAGAAATATGGAAAGGAAGTTTCCAATTTGGCCCTCTCAAAATGGGTGCTTCAGATATTCTTGTTTTCAAAGTTTCAAATGCAGATTGACAATCAGGATCCCATTTGAATTCACAGTCTTTTGTAAGTAATTTGAAGAGTGGAGATGCTATTTTGGTGAAGTTTTCAATAAATCTTCTATAGTATCCAGTAAATCCAAGAAAACTTCTAACATCTTTTTGACAATTTGGAATAGGCAACTTGGAGATGACTTCAACTTTTGATCTATCAACTTTAATCCCATCTCCTGAAATATGATGTCCTAAAACAATCTCTTCAGTAAACATCATAAAGCATTTTTCATGACTTAATGATAGGTTTGTTTCTTTACATCTAATAAGGACTTTTTCCAAATTCTCTAATGCTTCTTCAAACGAATTACCATAAACTGTAAAATCATCCATATAAACCTCTACACAATCATGGATTAGATCGGAAAAGATTCCTAGTACTGCCCTTTGAAATGTTGCGGGTGCATTACATAATCCAAAAGGAAGTACTCGGTAAGCAAAAGTTCCCCATGGACAGGTAAATGTGGTCTTGTCCTGATCTTCAAGTGCTACCTGAATCTGATTGTAACCACTAAAACCATCCAAAAATGAAAAATACTTTTTGCCTGCTAAAGTATCTAATACCTGATCGATAAAGGGTAAAGGAAAGTGATCCTTCAAAGTTGCTTTGTTCAATTCCCTATAATCAATGCAAACCCTCCATTTACCCTTCTTTTTGGGTACTATAACCAAAGGAGAAACCCATCGGCTATCTGAAATTGGATAAATGAAGTTCACATTAAGTAACTTTTGGAGCTCTTCTTTCACTATGTCCCTAAGGTTTGGATTCATCCTTCTCTGAGGTTGTCTGATTGGTCTACTGTTTTCCTCAATGTAGATGTGATGAATGCAAGTATTAGGGTCAATACCTTTCATATCAGTATACTCCCATGCAAATGCAGTAGAATGTTTTTGCAAGATTTTGGTTAGCTCTTCCTGTTGTGAGCTTTCCAAATTTTTGTTGATATTCAATGTTTTCCCTGGAAAGATCTCAATGGCAGAACTACCAAATTCTTCCATAGAGAAAAGAGACATTTGTCTAGATGATAGATACTCAATGTCAGAATCTAACTGAAATCGTGTGTGGTCATATTCCGAAGATGTTTCAAAATTTTCTAATGTGTTCAGAATTTGACTATCTTCACTAACTTCAGAAATGGTAAAGACATGTTGTACAGTATCTTCATCATCAATCCACTCATTATCTCCTATTTCTGTAATTTCTTTTGCTGGAGGATACAGATTGAATTTCTTTGTCGAATTACCATCAGAAATATACATATCCCCAGACCTACAACTGATGAAAGCATCGGCTGTGGCTAGCCAAGGCCTTCCTAAAATGAGAGGATGTCCTCCTAAATTACTCTTGGGAGTTCAAATCATGAAATCCACTCGATACTCCCAAGAGTCTAAGGAGACTGGAATATCTTCTAATACACCATCTGGTTTAATAATTGATCGATCTGCAAGTTGTAGTAAAGTAGGTGTAAAGAGAAGATTAGGAAGTTTCAGCTATTCCATAGTCTGTCTACTCATAATGTTGATAGCAGCCCCTAAATCAATCAAAGTATTTGGAATTTCAACCCCATTGATATGTGTTTTGACAATTGGACTACCGAGATCTACATACTTCTGCATAGTAATTTTTCCCATCATGATGTCTGCAATTTTCCCTACCAGGTGGATTCTTCTTGTGTCTCTAGGTTTCCTTCCTGGTCTTTTAAAACTCAACTCCTTTATTGTTTTTGCTAGAATAGGAATCTCTTTAATGGCTTGTAACAAGGGAATCTTGATACAGAGATTCTTCAATTCATCTAGAAAATCATAGTTAGGCAACAAGATTTGTTCTTCTATCCCTTTGTCAACTTGTAATCTTTCAAGAAAAGGAGGTGTGGATAAAGATGCAGGTTGCTCAACTATAGGAGTTGTGGGAGTTAGCCCTTTTTCTTTTTCTTTCTGAGTGTTTGGGTTTTGAAGAGATGCTTCAGAACCCTTATTGGCTCCAAGAGATTCTTCCTCAGAAATGCTTTGATTTTGGACATCTATAGAAGGTTTATCTAAAACTCTACCAGATCTGAGTTGTACATCATTGAGAGGAACAATCATATAGGCAGGAAATTGTTGACCTTCTATCATGTAAGCATTTTGAGGGTTTTTATTATTGGGGTTTGGCAATGGTTGAGAAGGAAGTTGATTTGACTTCTGTTGGAATGGGAGCAAGAGTTGAGAATTTGGATTCTGTTGAGAAGGTTGTTGTTGTTGTGGAAATGGCAATGATAATTGTGGATTTTGATTTGGAAGTTGTGGAGCTTGTTGATTTTGAAAAGATGGAGGATATTGATAAAATTGAGCAAATCTCCCATAAGGATTTTGCATACCTTGTACCCATGATTGAAAAGGATTTTGAGGTTGGGACCAAGGTTGTTGCCAAGGATTCCAATTTGGTGGGGGTTGAAAATTCATAGAGTTGTTAAACCCTTGATTTTGCTGCCCCTGCCAAGGTCTCTTTGCAACAAAACAGAGAGACTCAATTGTATTTGGATCTTCTTGAAAGACAGCTTTGAGACCAGGAATTGAAGGAAAATCCTTGGTCTCATGATTCTCTGAACAAATTACACAGGTTTCTACAACTTTTGCATCCAAGGGACATTCCCTTAGAGCATGTTTCCTTCTACACTTTGGGCAAAAGATGGCCAAAGCCTCAGCTTCTGCTTTCTGCTTGTTGTGTATCTTAAGAGTGTCTAGTTGCTCACTAAGACTCCCTAAGATATCAGTTTTGAATTCATCAAGCATGTTGCCAATATCAGCCCTACTTACTGATCCAGTTGCAGATTTGTTTGCTCTAATGAGAGAAGGATCTCTAGGCCCTTTTTGAGTTTTAGATTTCCCCCTTGAGAGATGGACACACAGTTCTGCTATATCATGAAGTGGAAGTTGAGATATGTCTCATTTTCCCATCATGTTCAAAATATCTATCCATTCATCTCTAATGGCTTTTAATAAAAGGGCTTTCAAGGTTTCCTCATCTAAGTTACTCATTTTTTCTCTTTTCAGATTGTATTGAAATCTTTCAAGTAAATCCTCCAAGTTTTCATCTTCTTTTTGTACCATTTTGAATACCTCATCCTTGTGATTGGTGGGCATACAATAGTCTAGATACCTATCCAAAAATGTTTGTTTCATATCATTCCAAGTCCTAATGGATTGAGTGAGTAATCCCATGAACCATTTCAAAGCTGCTCCTTTCAATGTTGAAGGAAACAATTTGAGTTTTTGAGAGTCTTCCAGATAATCATAGGTTCGACACACGACCTCAAACTCAAATAGAAATGTTTCAGGATCCTCATTTCTTAACCCATGAAAGTTTGGGAGGACAGATGGCGAAATATTTTTCATTGTTGCTCGAGAATATTCATCGACTATAGGAAATCCAAATGAGTTATCTCCATCCCTATTTCCCCCATTGTTACCTCTACCTCCTCCATTATTTCCTCCTCCTCCTCTACCTCTACCTCTACCAAATCCGTTTACTCCCTCTTCTGTCATGGTAGTTTCCCTAGAGACTTCAGAGTCCTCTGGTTCCTCTACTAAGGGCAAACGAGGAGGAACTTCTCCCTCTTCTTCCTCAGGTGATTCTACTTCTTCAATTACAATTTGTCTCCCTGTAGAAGGAAAGAAAGGATCTATTCCTAATTCAGATTCGATGGATGGTGTGGGAGAGTCAACTATTGCTTCTTGAATTCCAGGAATCCTAGGGCTAGGAGTGTAGGTTGGAGATGATGGAGGTGTCTCTTGTCTATTCCTTGAAGTAGATGGAGTTGTAAAAATCGAACTCTTGGCTCTAGCTAAAAACCTTCCCCTAGAATCTCTTGCTCTATGCATGCCATTTTTTCTTCAAGTCGGGCTAATAATTCTCTTTCTGATCTTCCAGGTCACTCTAGGTGCAAGAAGAGAGCATACTCAAGAAACTATTAAACCAATAACTTTCTCTTTTCTGATCCTCCAGATCACACTAAGTGCAAGAGGAGAGCATACTTTGAGAGGTTATCAATTTCCCTTCCTTGAAATTTTCTGTTTTTTTTTTTAAGAAATTGACTACCTAATTTTCACTTCCCCGGCAACGGCGCCAAAATGTTTGGTCAATTTAGTGTGTTCTAAATTGCTATTTAAAATGTCAATTCGGGATTCGTAAACTGACGAAGTGAAGTGTACTATATGTACTAGATAACCATTTCCTTAGTCTTTTGTGGTTTTTGAGTTTTTTAATTTGTTTTTGGACTTATCTTTCCCTAATGTGTGATGGTGGAAATGAAAGTTAAGTATGGAATATGGATGGATGATGATGATGATTTCTACAGTGATTTTTCAAAACTTATAAAGTGCTCAAAAAGAAAGCTTTAAAACAACTGTAATGGAATCAATTCTTAAGAAAAATAGTGAACTAATGACAATGGCCCAGTATCCTTGCTGCTAAATGAAAAGAAAGTAAAAATTGAACTTAAAGCAACTCAAAGCAAAGCAACTAATTCACACTACTTTAACTCTTCTGATCCTTTACCCTTTAGCTCAATCTACCTTGTGGGAAGCAATCATGAACAAGTCAAGCAATATGATATCTAAATGGCAAGAAATTAAATTGCATAAAAGAAACTAGTCACACTACTTCAACTCTTCTGATCCTTTACCCTTCAGCTCAATCTACCTTGTGGGAAGAAATCATGAATAAATTTAAGCAATATGATAACTAAATCACACTACAATAAGTAATATTTTGATTTCTTACTAATAGAGTCACCTGACTTAAAGAAAGAAACCATAAACGGGTGAGTAGTATGATGTCTAAATAACAGAAAAATAAATAAGCAAATCACAACTTGAAAAAGGACAGTGCTGGAATTAAACTTCAGAAAATGAAAGTTAGCAGAAAGGACAAGATGATCTCATATGCCAATAGTTATGAAAAAGATGAAAATTTGCCCGGGTTTCCTAAGAAAACCTGCAGAAAAACATTGATCAGCTGACAGCTACAAGAAAACAGAAATGAAAATATAAATAGCAGTGAATTAAGGAGCATCAAAATAGCGTGTTATGTACAGGCCAATGATTATGAAAACAGAAACGTAAGGAAATCAAATAACAACTATAGAGGGCTTTAGTGCGCAGGGGCCCTCTGCCACCTCAGCCAGTCAATGATCAGTCACAAGAACGAGCTTTAGCAAAGGAGTCTTCTCATGTATTAAAGCAGCAACATAGATAAAACAAAGTACAGTGGGGTAATAACAACAATAGTTCATAAATTACATATCAAAAAAGCTTCTACACAGCGTTCATCAACGCGTTATTTATAATGACAAAATGCTGAAACTAACTAACTGAATCCTACGCTATTAACTGTGTTGCAAAAGACACGTAGATCTCCTCAGCCGAGATCTAGCGTAACTATCATCATGTCTATTAAATCTTCGGAGTGGTAGCTGTTGGATTCAGGTTACGGGGATGATCTCCAGGTGTGTCGGTGTCTTCTTGGGCTGAGGACTGTGCCACGTAAATGTTCACGTGCCCAGAACAGAGACGTGCCACCGTTGAACTCCTTGGTTGGCTTTGCCTTTGACCCTCGTTGACCGTGACCTTCCATGGATGATTTGGCTGATTTGAAGGGACACGTTCCATGTATCCGTCACCTGTAGCTTGCCCATGTGGCTCGTTTCTTCATAGGACACCTGTAGCACAACTTTTAACAAAATAACTGCGGAATCCTGTGCTGGCTGCGGACTGCATGAACAAAAACTAAACCAAACAACAGTCATAAGCATAGTCAGAAAATCATGTAAAAAGCTCTTTTTAAACTACAATGCAATGATTTAACAACTGGGTGGATGAAATAAGTGGAAAAAGAAGGCTGAGAGGGTGTATAGGAAGGTGCTGGTTTGAGGCTGAACATACCCCCACTGTGAAGGTGTTGCATGTCCTCATGCAACCAAAATTGAGTTATTTCCCTCTAATCCACATGTTCTGAGGCTTCTGCAAGGACATCTAGCCCTCTTTTCTTCTTCTTTGATGCTAACATCATCATCCTTGGTTTCCTGACTAGACATTTGAACTTGAGGTTAATCAATGCTCTGCTTAACTTTTTGCACTTCTTCTTCAGTTTTCTGTTTTTCTTTTGCCACAGTCCTAAATGAAGCATAGTGTTATCATGGACAATCTTGTCTACCTCACTCTGCTCTTTGAGTGCTTCATTTTCCTGTTTGATATGCCTATTTAGGACTTCTAACTCAAATACCTCCTGTTTCAAAGACTGAACTTGTGCATCAAGTGGCAGAGTGGTACTCGGTCCTGCAGCTAATTGTTCTAAGGATTCCAGGTAATTATATGCCTCTTGCTGATTAGGATCTACCTCAGGTGTCTTTCTCGGACTAGGCTCAAAATCTGGTGGAGGAGGAAGACTGCTCTCTCTTTTCGGCCGAAAAGGGCTTTCCTCACGTGGAGGACTTGATTCAATGCTTGGCTGAGCTGGAGATTTCTCAAGTGTCTCTTCACCTAAATCAATAAAGTGAGATTGTTTTTCTTTGGTTTTATTCCCCTTCCCTTTTAGCCTAGTGCTCCTTCTTAAGTATGAACTAGTACTCTTCTCTTGTGCACTCTGTTTTCCTTTTTGCTTTTTCTTGGCTATGGCAGCAGCTTGAAGATCTATTAATCTTTCTGACAGAGGTTGATAATCCTCTTCTATGGATTGCTCAGGGGATGGATAAACTTCTTGGATGGTTCTTTTGCCTTTTTCTTTTCTCTGCTTCTTACTTTTAGCTCTATCTTCTTCTTCTTTTTGGACTGTTTCTTGAATTTCTATTGTAGGGGAGTCTTGGACTGTAATGTTCTTTTGTTTCCTCCTACTTTTCTTTGGAATCTTTGGTGGACTGCTTCCAGAGGCCTCAGACGGCTCTTGGAAGTAGTTTCTTGTCAAAAATTGCTCCCAAGTATCCTTATTTTTCTTTAACTGGTCCTCAATAAGAATTTTTATGAGCCCATGATGGTAGAGATGAGGTTCAATATTGCCTACATGTTTTTGAACTGTAAAACTCATCTTTTTCAAACTTAATAGCAGAAAATGAGGCAAATTAAGAGTGTGACCGTCTATGAAATTCATCATCAATCTAACATGATACATATACATAGAGCCAAAACAACCTTCACACGTGATAAATTTATGGATGACTAACAGTAGACTAGACCATTCCTGTTTTAGTGTATGAACAGGGATGCCTCTTGTAAATACGGTGGTATCCATACCTTGATTTTGTAGCATGATTCTCCATATTTGATCGTCCACTCTTCTATTTTTAAACCACCTTTCACCTTCTTGAGGTAGGCCTGTGGCAGCTGCTATAGTGGCCTCGGTCACTGTGAATTTCAAGTCTCCAATCTCCACTATTTGTCCATTAAAGGACTTCGCAAAAGCTTTGGTCACCTCCTTGTTATGGCCTTTAAACTTCTGGATGAATCGTAGCCATCTAACTTTCTTCAGCAATTCCTTAGTTTGAGGATAACCCTCCAAGTATTTCGGTCCTTCCGGCTCAGCTCTCAGTAATTTTCCCATCCTTTGTTTTAGATTCCAACTGAGAGTTCTTCTGCGTGTGAGGGTTAAGGAAAAAAATAGCTCTGTTACAGGGTTTAGGATAGACTGTAGTGACTGCAACAGGGTTTAGGATGACTGTAGTGACTGCAGTCAGGGTTTAGAACGAACTGTAGTGGCTGCAGTTAGAAATGGAGAACAGGGAATGGAAGTATCCAAATTACCGGAGGAACAGAGGGTGAGCAGTAGTGAACAAGTTTAAAATAAAATGTGGATGCATGCGAGGAGTATGGTATAAGTGGAGTGATAAGCGAGTGGAGTAACGGCGGGATTCTTCGAATCGGATGACTGTGTATGAGGTTTTACACGTCTCAACAGACGGCTGCGGAAATTACGGCTAAGAAGAGCCGTAACACAATAGGTCACGTCTCAAGAGTATGGGTAATAAATGGAAGTGCAGTCAGTCTTGAGTTTAAACTCGGGATAATCATGAGACTGTTAGGGCAATGAATGCGAGGTGTGTGGAGTGATATCATAGAATAGGAGTGGTAGTGGAGCTATCGTATCAAATCATTGCTCATAGTAGAACTTGTTATGGTTTAATGACTATGCGTAATTATGACTTGAATTGTTATTTGATAAAGTTTTTTGATCATACCTTTGTAACTTTGTCATTTCTTGCTCAAGGCTTCCAACCAATGCTCTTCTTTGTTATCTTGGAGATGCCCCATGTCTTTAGCTCAATTACACCTGCATTTCATGATTATGGCACTAACAGTTGACTGTAAATTTTGAAAACAGAGTGATGCTGGCTGCGGAAATCGTTTCTGGCTGCGGAAACTGTTTCTGGCTGCGGAAACGGTCTCCAGCTGCGGAAACTGAGACAGCACCCCCTTAACTACACAAAGATAGTTAGAGGAAAACCAACTGAATGAAAATAGTCCTGAAAGGGACTTTTATTGATGGAGTGAAATGGAATGAGTGGAGTGAAATGAAAGTGAAGTGGAGTGAAGTGAAATGGAAATGAGAATGAGATGGAGGTGAAGTGAAATGGTAAGTGAGATGAAGTGAAGATGGAAAGAGAAGGAGAGGAGATATTTTTTTTTTTTGGAAAATATAAAGTGTCAGGTGTCCTTGATTTTCACTCTATATTTTCTGTATAAGACCGCCAATCTAGGATTGGTTTTCAAGCTTATACACATTTTTTTTTTTTTCAAAAACTGAAAGAAACAAAGATTAGGCTGGTGGGGGAGAGGGATTCTTCTCCACCAGCCTAATTGTAGAATTCTCTTGGAACATTTTGACAAACTCCTCTTTTGAAAATGGCTTATGATAAATTTTCAATCGATGGCCATTCACAATAAGAGGAGTCTGAAATTCATTAATGGTCTTGATTCTTACTGCTCCATTGTTAAAGACTTTGTCAATCTCATACGGCCCAAGCCAATGAGTCCGAAATTTTCCTTTGAAGTCTTTAAACTTGGAATCAAACAGTAAAGCCCAATCTCCCTCTTGAAACTTTCTCTCTTTGATATATCTGTCATGCCACTTAGCTCTTTGATGTTGAACTAGATCAGTCCTTAAAATTGCATCTTGTCTGATCTCATATAGCTCATTTAGCTACTCCATTATGTGCTTTTGGGCTTCTGATAGATTCATCCCCAACTGAACTGCCATCTTGAAAGTTTTGACTTGAAACTCAATGGGGAGCAGGACTTCTTTCCCATAAACAAGTTCATAAGGAGAATGTCATGTTGTGTTCCTCCATGTAGTTCTATAGGCCCATAAGGCTTCAAGAAGCCTTTCTGCCCAATCTCTTCTGTGTAGATGAATAGTTTTGGTGATGATGTTCTCAAGAACTTTGTTTGTAGATTCTACTTGGCCATTTGCTTGCGGATGGTAAGGAGTAGATTTTCTGTGCTTGATTTTGTATTCTTCCATCAACTTCTCCATCAAATTAGATGTAAATTGACTTCCCTGATCTGTCACAATTTCTCTTGGAACACCAAAACGAGTAAAAATATCCTCAAAAAGAAATTGAACAACTGAATTTTCAGTGGCAGAAGGCAATGCTTTGGCTTCTACCCATTTAGTGACATAATCAGTGCAAACCAATATATATTTATTTTGTCTAGATGGTGGATTAATGGGTCCAATGAAATATAAAGCCCATTTTTCAAAGGGTTCGATGAGTACCTGTGGCTGTAATGGCATTTCATTTGAAAGAGTTGGTCTCCCAACTCTCTGGCAGCTGTCACACCTTCTGACATATTGTTTTGCATCTTTGAAGAGAGAAGGCCAATAATATCCTAAAGAAAGGATTTTATAGGCCGTCCTCTTGTCAGCAAAGTGTCCACCGCATGGTTCATCATGGCATGCCTTGAGGATGTCAGGCATTTCATCTTCCCGAACACATCTTCTGATCACACAATCTAGCCCTGTTTTAAACAATTCATTAGAAATCCATGAATAACTTGAACTCTCCTGAATAATTTTTCTCTTTTCATTAGGAAATAAATGTGGAGGTAGCTTCCCTGTAACCAAATAGTTAGCAATATCTGCATACCAAGGAGTCTTAGTAGTTACTGCAAACAAATATTCATCTGGAAACTTATCCTCTACAGGAGAATCTTTGTTAGTATTTTGGATTCTAGACAAGAAATCAGCTACTGTATTTTGTTTCCCTGGCCTATCCAACACAGTAATATTGAATTCTTGTAAAAGTAAAAGCCATCTTGTAACTCTGCCATTAGTAACAGGTTTGTTCATGAGATATCTAATCGCAGAATGATCAGTATGGACAAAAGTTTCATAGCCTGTTATATAATGTCTAAACTTGTTGATTGCATGAACAACAACTAAGAACTCTTTCTCAGTCACAGTATAGTTTAACTCAGTGGGAGTCAAATTTTTACTGGTGTAGTAAATGGCATAAGGAACTAAATCCTTTTGACCCAACACAACTCCTAGAGCTGTATCTGAAGCATCTGTAGAAATATGGAAAGGAAGTTTCCAATTTGGCCCTCTCAAAATGGGTGCTTCAGATATTCTTGTTTTCAAAGTTTCAAATGCAGATTGACAATCAGGATCCCATTTGAATTCACAGTCTTTTGTAAGTAATTTGAAGAGTGGAGATGCTATTTTGGTGAAGTTTTCAATAAATCTTCTATAGTATCCAGTAAATCCAAGAAAACTTCTAACATCTTTTTGACAATTTGGAATAGGCAACTTGGAGATGACTTCAACTTTTGATCTATCAACTTTAATCCCATCTCCTGAAATATGATGTCCTAAAACAATCCCTTCAGTAAACATCATAAAGCATTTTTCATGACTTAATGATAGGTTTGTTTCTTTACATCTAATAAGGACTTTTTCCAAATTCTCTAATGCTTCTTCAAACGAATTACCATAAACTGTAAAAGCATCCATATAAACCTCTACACAATCATGGATTAGATCGGAAAAGATTACTAGTACTGCCCTTTGAAATGTTGCGGGTGCATTACATAATCCAAAAGGAAGTACTTGTTAAGCAAAAATTCCCCATGGACAGGTAAATGTGGTCTTGTCCTGATCTTCAGGTGCTACCTGAATCTGATTGTAACCACTAAAACCATCCAAAAATGAAAAATACTTTTTGCCTGCTAATGTATCTAATACCTGATCGATAAAGGGTAAAGGAAAGTGATCCTTCAAAGTTTCTTTGTTCAATTCCCTATAATCAATGCAAACCCTCCATTTACCATTCTTTTTGGGTACTATAACCAAAGGAGAAACCCATCGGCTATCTGAAATTGGATAAATGAAGTTCACATTAAGTAACTTTTGGAGCTCTTCTTTCACTATGTCCCTAAGGTTTGGATTCATCCTTCTCTGAGGTTGTCTGATTGGTCTACTGTTTTCCTCAATGTAGATGTGATGAATGCAAGTATTAGGGTCAATACCTTTCATATCAGTATACTCCCATGCAAATGCAGTAGAATGTTTTTGCAAGATTTTGGTTAGCTCTTCCTGTTGTGAGCTTTCCAAATTTTTGTTGATATTCAATGTTTTCCCTGGAAAGATCTCAATGGCAGAACTACCAAATTCTTCCATAGAGAAAAGAGACATTTGTCTAGATGATAGATACTCAATGTCAAAATCTAACTGAAATCGTGTGTGGTCATATTCCGAAAATGTTTCAAAATTTTCTAATGTGTTCAGAATTTGACTATCTTCACTAACTTCAGAAATGGTAAAGACAGGTTGTACAGTATCTTCATCATCAATCCACTCATTATCTCCTATTTCTGTAATTGATTTTGCTGGAGGATACAGATTGAATTTCTTTGTCGAATTACCATCAGAAATATACATATCCCCAAACCTACAACTGATGAAAGCATCGGCTGTGGCTAGCCAAGGCCTTCCTAAAATGAGAGGATGTCCTCCTAAATTACTCTTGGGAGTTAAAATCATGAAATCCACTGGATACTCCCAAGAGTCTAAGGAGACTGAAATATCTTCTAATACACCATCTGGTTTAATAATTGATCGATCTGCAAGTTGTAGTAAGGTAGGTGTAAAGAGAAGATTAGGAAGTTTCAGCTGTTCCATAGTTTGTCTACTCATAATGTTGATAGCAGCCCCTAAATCAATCAAAGTATTTGGAATTTCAACCCCATTGATATGTGTTTTGACAATTGGACTACCGGGATCTACATACTTCTGCATAGTAATTTTTCCCATCATGATGTCTGCAATTTTCCCTACCAGGTGGATTCTTCTTGTGTCTCTAGGTTTCCTTCCTGGTCTTTTAAAACTCAACTCCTTTATTGTTTTTGCTAGAATAGGAATCTCTTTAATGGCTTGTAACAAGGGAATCTTGATACAGAGATTCTTCAATTCATCTAGAAAATCATAGTTAGGCAACAAGATTTGTTTTTCTACCCCTTTGTCAATTTGTAATCTTTCAGGAAAAGGAGGTGTGGATGAAGATGCAGGTTGCTCAACTATAGGAGTTGTGGGAGTTAGCTCTTTTTCTTTTTCTTTCTGAGTGTTTGGGTTTTGAAGAGATGCTTCAGAACCCTTATTGGCTTCAAGAGATTCTTCCTCAGAAATGCTTTGATTTTGGACATCTATAGAAGGTTTATCTAAAACTCTACCAGATCTGAGTTGTACATCATTGAGAGGAACAATCATATAGGCAAGAAATTGTTGACCTTCTATCATGTAAGCATTTTGAGGGTTTGTATTATTGGGGTTTGGCAATGGTTGAGAAGGAAGTTGATTTGAATTCTGTTGGAATGGGAGCAAGAGTTGAGAATTTGGATTCTGTTGAGAAGGTTGTTGTTGTTGTGGAAATGGCAATGATAATTGTGGATTTTGATTTGGAAGTTGTGGAGCTTGTTGATTTTGAAAAGATGGAGGATATTGATAAAATTGAGCAAATCTCCCATAAGGATTTTGCATACCTTGTACCCATGATTGAAAAGGATTTTGAGGTTGGGACCAAGGTTGTTGCCAAGGATTCCAATTTGGTGGGGGTTGAAAATTCATAGAGTTGTTAAACCCTTGATTTTGCTGCCCCTGCCAAGGTCTCCTTGCAACAAAACAGAGAGACTCAATTGTATTTGGATCTTCTTGAAAGACAGCTTTGAGACCAGGAATTGAAGGACAATCCTTGGTCTCATGATTCTCTGAACAAATTACACAGGTTTCTACAACTTTTGCATCCAAGGGACATTCCCTTAGAGCATGTTTCCTTCTACACTTTGGGCAAAAGATGGCCAAAGCCTCAACGTCTGCTTTTTGCTTGTTGTGTATCTTAAGAGTGTCTAGTTGCTCACTAAGACTCCCTAAGATATCAGTTTTTAATTCATCAAGCATGTTGCCAATATCAGCCCTACTTACTGATCCAGTTGTAGATTTGTTTGCTCTGATGAGAGAAGGATCTCTAGGCCCTTTTTGAGTTTTAGATTTCCCCCTTGAGAGATGGACACACAGTTCTGCTATATCATGAAGTGGAAGTTGAGATATGTCTCATTTTCCCATCATGTTCAAAATATCTATCCATTCATCTCTAATGGCTTTTAATAAAAGGGCTTTCAAGGTTTCCTCATCTAAGTTACTCATTTTTGCTCTTTTCAGATTGTATTGAAATCTTTCAAGTAAATCCTCCAAGTTTTCATCTTCTTTTTGTACCATTTTGAATACCTCATCCTTGTGATTGGTGGGCATACAATAGTCTAGATACCTATCCAAAAATGTTTGTTTCATATCATTCCAAGTCCTAATGGATTGAGTGAGTAATCCCATGAACCATTTCAAAGCTGCGCCTTTCAATGTTGAAGGAAACAGTTTGAGTTTTTGAGAGTCTTCCAGATAATCATAGGTTCGACACACGACCTCAAACTCAAATAGAAATGTTTCAGGATCCTCATTTCTTAACCCATGAAAGTTTGGGAGGACAGATGATGAAATATTTTTCAATTTTGCTCGAGAATCTTCATCGACTATAGGAAATCCAAATGAGTTATCTCCATCCCTATTTCCCCCATTGTTACCTCTACCTCCTCCATTATTTCCTCCTCCTCCTCTACCTCTACCTCTACCAAATCTGTTTACTCCCTCTTCTATCATGGTAGTTTCCCTAGAGACTTCAGAGTCCTCTGGTTCCTCTACTAAGGGCGAACGAGGAGGAATTTCTCCCTCTTTGTCCTCAGGTGATTCTACTTCTTCAATTACAATTTGTCTCCCTGTAGAAGGAAAGAAAGGATCTATTCCTAATTCAGATTCGATGGATGGTGTGGGAGAGTCAACTATTGCTTTTTGAATTCCAGGAATCCTAGGGCTAGGAGTGTAGGTTGGAGATGATGGAGGTGTCTCTTGTCTATTCCTTGAAGTAGATGGAGTTGTAAAAATCGAACTCTTGGCTCTAGCTAAAAACCTTCCCCTAGAATCTCTTGCTCTATGCATGCCATTTTTTCTTCAAGTCGGGCTAATAATTCTCTTTCTGATCTTCCAGGTCACTCTAGGGGCAATAAGAGAGCATACTCAAGAAACTATTAAACCAATAACTTTCTCTTTTCTGATCCTCCAGATCACACTAAGTGCAAGAGGAGAGCATACTTTGAGAGGTTATCAATTTCCCTTCCTTGAAATTTTCTGTTTTTTTTTTTAAGAAATTGACTACCTAATTTTCACTTCCCCGGCAACGACGCCAAAATGTTTGGTCAATTTAGTGTGTTCTAAATTGCTATTTAAAATGTTAATCCGGGATTCGTAAACTGACGAAGTGAAGTGTACTATATGTACTAGATAACCATTTCCTTAGTCTTTTGTCGTTTTTGAGTTTTTTAATTTGTTTTTGGACTTATCTTTCCCTAATGTGTGATGGCGGAAATGAAAGTTAAGTATGGAATATGGATGGATGATGATGATGATTTCTACAGTGATTTTTCAAAACTTAGAAAGTGCTCAAAAAGAAAGCTTTAAAACAACTGTAATGGAATCAATTCTTAAGAAAAATAGTGAACTAATGACAATGGCCCAGTATCCTTGCTGCTGAATGAAAAGAAAGTAAAAATTGAACTTAAAGCAACTCAAAGCAAAGCAACTAATTCACACTACTTTAACTCTTCTGATCCTTTACCCTTCAGCTCAATCTACCTTGTGGGAAGCAATCATGAACAAGTCAAGCAATATGATATCTAAATGGCAAGAAATTAAATTGCATAAAATAAACTAGTCACACTACTTCAACTCTTCTGATCCTTTACCCTTCAGCTCAATCTACCTTGTGGGAAGCAATCATGAATAAGTTTAAGCAATATGATAACTAAATCACACTACAATAAGTAATATTTTGATTTCTTACTAACAGAGTCACCTGACTTAAAGAAAGAAGCCATAAACGGATGAGTAGTATGATGTCTAAATAACAGAAAAATAAATAAGCAAATCACAACTTGAAAAAGGACAATGTTGGAATTAAACTTCAGAAAATGAAAGTTAGCAGGAAGGACAAGATGATCTCATATGCTGATAGTTATCAAAAAGATAAAAATTTGCCCGGGCTGCCTAAGAAAACCTACAGAAAAACATTGATCAACTGATAGCTACAAGAAAACAGAATTGAAAATATAAATAGCAGTGAATTAAGGAGCATCAAAATAGCGTGTTATGTACAGGCTAATGATTATGAAAACAGAAACGTAAGGAAATCAAATAACAACTATACAGGGCTTTAGTGCGCAGGGGCCCTCTGCCACCTCAGCCAGTCAATGATCAGTCACGAGAACGAGCTTTAGCAAAGGAGTCTTCTCATGTATTAAAGCAGCAACATAGATAAAACAAAGTACAGTGGGGTAATAACAACAACAGTTCAGAAATTACATATCAAAAAGCTTCTACACAGCGTTCATCAACGCGTTATTTATAATGACAAAATGCTGAAACTAACTAACTGAATCCTACGCTATTAACTGTGTTGCCAAAGACACGTAGATCTCCTCAGCCGAGATCTAGCGTAACTGTCATCATGTCTATTAAATCTTCGGAGTGGTAGCTGTTGGATTCAGGTTACGGGGATGATCTCCAGGTGTGCCGGTGTCTTCGTGGGCTGAGGACTGTGCCACGTAAACGTTCACGTGCCCAAAACAGAGACGTGCCACCGCTGAACTCCTTGGTTGGCTTTGCCTTTGACCCTTGTTGACCGTGACCTTCCATGGATGATTTGGCTGATTTGAAGGGACACGTTCCATGTATCCGTCACCTGTAGCTTGCCCATGTGGCTCGTTTCTTCATAGGACACATGTAGCACAACTTTTAACAAAATAGCTGCGGAATCCTGTGCTGGCTGCAGAAACCTGTGCTGGCTGCAGAAACTGAGAAGTTTCCGCAGTTGCATGAACAAAAACTAAACCAAACAACAGTCATAAGCATAGTCAGAAAACCATGTAAAAAGCTATTTTTAAACTACAATGCAATGATTTAACAGCTGGGTGGATGAAATAAGTGGAAAAAGAAGGCTGAGAGGGTGTATAGGAAGGTGCAGGTTTGAGGCTCAACACTGTCAAATCAACCTGAAACATGAAAAACTATTTCAATCCTCAAAACAACCTAAATAACAAAGCAAGATGTTAATCTAAGTAGCAGAAATTATTCTACGAATGCAGCAAAGACACATAAAAGTACACAAAGGAGGTACTGGCACTTGGGTTGGGCCCAACCCCAAGAGCTATAGCCTCCTAAGAAATATTAGAGCTGGTGCAAAGCTGGATTCATCTTTATTAATAAAAAATAATAGTTACATCCCAAAAACTGTCTAAAAGAAAAAGCTCGAAAATATGCTGATGTAGAGCTACATTAAAGTGCTAACCTATTGACTAAAATCTAACTACAATCTAACTTAAAATCTGACTAAAAACTAACTAACTGAAATGAGGCCCTAAGCCTTCTTATTTATACAAATTTAGGACCCCAACAGCCCTCCTAAACTTTAGGGACTCGGCTGCCAAAACTTGCAGTTAATAGCAGTCTTACTTGACTTGCTTGGCTGCCCCTTGTGCTTCGAGTGTTTGATGGAGAATTCGAGGTAAGGGTTCATAAATGAAGGGGACACCTTCCTACAAATCCTCTCCCTTGTTCTTCCACAAATTTGGCTGCCAAGTGCTCATTAAACCTTTGATTTTGTCTCAAAATTGACCAAAAAACTGCATAAAGCGCACATTAGACTTGTTGGCATAATGACTAACCCAATTCACTCTATTAACATAAATATAGTAAAAAACATGCAATAAACTAATGAGAATGGTGGATTAAGTCGAATTAGGAGGCTAAATGAGCCCTTATAATCATAGTTATGTTGTTTGAATGGTCTACCTCAATAGTAAGACCTCTAGGATCTGTTACCTGGGATTCTATCTGGCCTAGGTATTTCCTCCAACATTCCACTAGCAATTGTGTTGAAGATGTTAAAGGCTTCTTAGCCAATTCTCTTTGTTGTTGTTTTTCTTTTTGTTCCCCTTCCTCTTCTTTGAGGGTTCGTAAGACTTAAATTTCTCATCATGGAGTCATCCCTATTTAGTTTACATTCTTTTCTCCTTTTGTGGCTCTCCTACCATCCTTCCCACCCTTGACTTTAACACCTTTGGTTCCCCGTGCTGCTTCTGTAGTCCAAATCAAGCCTCTAGGCACTCACCATGCCTAGATATAGGGTTAGATGTTATAGAGGTGTGGCCTATTATGTAGTTCAAGTGAGTCCACAAGCTTGCCAATAAGCTGAAGTTTCAGCCATTTAGTTTCATTGCCAAACAAAAATTCAAGTTGAGATAATGGAGGAAGAGAGAAGTATCATAGTAGAATTTGGTTGTTTATCAAATTTAGTTGTTGCAGGAGGAGTGGCTACCTAGTTCTATGATGTTGGGCATTCCCATGGTAGACATAACCAGTTGAACTATACTAGCAGATGAAGACGCTACTAGTCAAAGTTTTGCTAAGCCATAACGAAGCAAAGGAGGAGGTTCCTCTGGTACCAGTGAAAATCCTACTATCCATGAAATCTCGGACAACCACATCTATTGTCCATGAAATCTCTAGATCACCACATGCAGATAATCGAAGATCAATTCAAGATCATTCTTTAATGGAACAACACTCTTAGTAGAGGAAAACATCACATTGAAATGGTGGCCTTATGTCATCTACTTTAACATAATCTAGACATTTGTTAATGTCTAATTTTATTTTAAACCATGGTCACAATGAAGTAAATTGCTAATTTGTCTATATTTTTTTAACCATGGTGAATACATAACTATTGGGGTACTGAAACCTAGTAGCAAGCTATATATACCAAGAACTTGAACCTATGACTAAGAACTTAAACTTTTGACTTAGCAAAAGTAGAGACTCACCAATAACTTGAACTTATGACCAAGAACTTAAGCTTATAACTTAGCAAAAGTAGAGACTCCATTGATGAAAGGGGAGCCTACTACCTTATCACAAGGGGGCAAAGGTGTTTCTGTGTACCATTTGAAACAAGATGGAGGGGATAACATCCCAATGAACCAACCACCTCAGTCCCAAAGGAAGACCTAGTAATTTATCTATTTTACCATTGATGAAAGGGGAGCCTACTACCTTATTACAAGGGGGCAAAAGTGTTCTTGTGTACCATTTGAAACAAGATTGAGGGGATAACATCCCAATGAACCAACCCCCTCATAGTCCCAAAGGAAGACCTAGTAATTTATCTATTTTAATGGTCAAAGTAACACTAAAACGACCCTACATTGATCACCTTTTGATATATTTTTGAATTCTTAATTTTTTTGAATTCTTAATTTTTGAAAAACTTAAAATTTTGAACTAATTTGGTGTCTCTCATAATCTTTAATTTTATTTAAAAAATAAACTTTTTTATTTTAATCACAAAACTGTGATATGATTTTTACTTCTCATAATATACATCAGAAAAGCTTAAATTCAAATAAATAAATATTTTGAAATTTAAAAACATTTTAGAAAAATAACCACATTGTCATATAGTGTGCAAGGCTTCTTCACGTGCATGGATATAGGTTGGCCAAACTTTCGTGATCCCACGTACATATGGGCTCATTGCGGTGACATGAGAATCGATCCCATGCTATGCATATGGACCCTCCTAATTATAATGCAAATATAGGTTACTGGTGAAGGTGGAAACCTTCTCTTTGGCCTCGAAACCAGTGAATCTTTAGGCGTGGCAAGATTGCATGATTGGCATAAAATAAATTAAGAAGCAGAACGAGGAGACTTCAGAGAAAATATTTGCAACATTCATATATAAAAAAATGCCTTTTCAAGTGTCAATCACGTTAATGAAGTGATAAACAAAGCATTGTTTGATATGAAAGCAAATCAGAGATTGAGATTGCATGTGCGCCCACTATAGCTCCTTCAAAGAACCAGCTTGCCTTCAAATTATTTTACTGTTCTTCATCCCTACAAAAACCCTCCGTATCCCTCCCAGGGACTCACACTTCCATGTTTCAAATGCTCTCAACTACCACTTTACCAATACCCTCTTGCTGTTGGTAAGTTGAAATGAGTAGCCATGGACCCTGTATTAAGTTCTATTGTCATGCTTTGCCATTCCTAATTAGTGCTCACCATTAATGTCTAGGGGTGCTTTTACTTCTCATGGAACTTCACTTTTCCATCAGACCCTTGCCGTATTTTCTCAATTACGAAACCTAATGTTTCACACAACTATTGTTTTCAGCAGATTAGTGAAGATGGTGTTCAGTTCCTTGCAGTATATTCTTCATTGCAAAACCTAATGTTTCACACAACTATTGTTGCATTTTTCAGCAGATTAGTGAAGATGGTGTTCAAGATATTGCTAGTTTTCATGGCATTGGTGGCTTTGCCAGCTGCAATGGCTGCCTCACTTCATAAGCCGGTGGACGCGCAATTTCACAAGAGTTACATACCTTCCTGGGCTTCTGATCATATCAAGCAAATCGATGGCGGAAATGAGGTTCAACTTATCCTAGACAAATCTACAGGTAATGCCCATATTCCTCTGAGGACGCTACACTCCCCTATTTAATTGCAGAAGTACAATGATAATCACTGCTTCAATTTTTTTTCTAATGGTAGATCTGTCGTTTAAAATATTATGTTGAATATTTGATGTACAAGAATGAAGTCAAATATTTGATTTACTTTTATTATATTTGCAAAAGCAGTATTCTATCTGTTATAACTTTTTGTGGGTTTGTTTTTTGGACATTGGGCGAAATCACAATCTCTGAACTTCGTAATCAAAATTTAACTCAAAAAAATGGCAAAATTCTAACCAAAAACTCTAAATTTAAACAAAATTTTTCAAAATGTTTTAAATTTTACATCAAAATGATCAAACACAATTGAATTCAACTTAACTCTTATATCTCAATCAAAAGTTCAAAATATTTTAAAAACCAGTAATAAACAACAAAAACATGAATATTATTTGCATTATTGTCTTGTATATCAAAATAGTGATCTTTTTTTTCAAATTTCTCAGTAAATAGTTCTCTCTTCTTTTTTTGCGGAGTTTTATTTTGTAATTAACAGTTATTTTCCATGGAAAATTAACAATGCAGAAATTATATTAATACTAAAATATGATTTTTTTGGAAATTCATTAAATATGTTAAAGTATTAATTTTCAAAATTAATTAGATTTCTGGAATATTTTAGAATCAAATATATATGAGTGAGGTTTTTTATTTTATCACTCATTTATCTAATTTTGAAATATTCTTAAAGGAGTAGTTTTAAGTGTCACTTTTGGAGTTTTAGAAGGATTTGTGATCAGAATCTGGCCAAAAAATTTGTGGCGAAATCTTGCTTTGTGTTGTTTAAACTGGTTTTCTGACTGCATATATAAATTGAGCACCCTTGAAAATTTCTGGGGCACTTCTATTATGAAGAGTTCACTTGTCAAACTTGTGATTTCAATGAATACCTATTCTTAAAGGAATAGCCTTTAAGTGCCACTTTTTGGAGTTTCAGAAAGATTCTTAAAGGAGTAGTCTTTAAGTGCCACTTTTTGGAGTTTCAGAGGGATTTTTGGTAAGAATGGGGTTAAAAAAATTGTGGCCAAATCTTGCTTTGTGTTGTATGATTTTCTGATTGCATATATAAATTCAGCACCTTCAAAAATCTCTGGAATATTTCAATGATGAAGAGTTTACTTGTCAAATTTGTAATTTCAATGAATCCTTACCTAATTCTAGACCAATTAAATAAAAAAATAAACCAAAAAAACTTTCCAAAAACTGAAACTTAAAAACTACTAATAATCTGAATTTGAATATTGCAGGGACAGGCTTCCAATCGGCAGGCTCATATCTATTTGGGCACTTCAGCATGCAGATGAAGTTGGTTCCAGATGACTCAGCGGGCGTAGTCACTGCATTCTATGTAAGGAAAGTCAGGAAATTCATCAAAAGCTTTCAATCCCAACTTCATCCTCAGTTTTGGAAAATAATTAATATTTAATATTTCCATCGTTTCTTTGGGCAGCTATCCTCACAGACTTCTCAGCATGACGAGATAGACTTTGAATTCCTGGGCAACAGGACAGAGCAGCCTTACATTCTCCAAACGAATATTTTCACAGGAGGAAAAGGAGACAGAGAGCAGCGCATATACCTCTGGTTCGATCCCACCAAAGATTTCCATTCCTACGCTGTGCTCTGGAACATGAAAATGATTGCGTAAGTTTTTTTATTTTTGTGGGTGAAATTTTCTGTAAATTATTTTATCTCGATTGCAAATCATCATTTTATCTTGATTGTAGATTTTAAAAATATTCAGAAATTTTCTTAAATTTCAAGATTATCTCAGTTGCAGCTTCTGAGTTTTTTCCATTTCAGGATTTTCGTAGATGAAATTCCAATCAGAGTTTTCAAAAATAGCCAGGACTTGGGGGTGGGTTACCCCTTCAATCAGCCGATGAAGGTGTACTCAAGCCTCTGGAATGCTGACGATTGGGCTACAAGAGGGGGACTGGAGAAGACAGATTGGAGCAAGGCCCCCTTCGTTGCATCATACAAGGGATTCTACATCGATGGTTGTGAGGCCTCTGTAGCTCAGTCGACTTGTGCTACTCAGGGTCTTCGGTGGTGGGATCAGAAGGCCTTCGATGACCTTGATGGATTGCAATGGAGAAAACTGAAGGATGTTCGTGACAAGTACACCATATACAACTATTGCTCTGACAGAAAGAGATATCCTACAATGTCTCCAGAGTGTGCCAGAGACAGAGATGCCTAAACAAGCCTATTATTATGGTTCACAATCCCTATTGATCGAATAATGTTCTGTAGTTATGGTTGTCTTCTATTCTTATCATTCTTTTCTCGCTGATAGATCTTAGCACTCATTTTGTTTGGGTCTTTCGCAGCAACTTGTTTATTACAGTGCTTATAAGCAGGGGATTTATACTCCTTTGTACACAGGCTATTGACAACATGGAAAATAAGTATGTGATCCTGTTGGGTCAACATGAATGTGAGTCTAATTTGGATGAAGTTTGGCACATTTAACTTTTGTTTTTTTGAATTCAATTCAGTTTATTAGGGAAATGCTCTGATCGTCAGTGAAACATGGTTACCAGAATTGTGTATGATTGGGTTGACTTGGCCCTCTCTATGGAATTGATATTTGATAGAGATTAAAACTCACCTGAATCAACAAATTTATATTTTATTATTTCTAATTTTAATTAACAATAATATTAATGAAATGTATGAAAAAAATTTAATCACTTCAAAATCTTAGCCAGAAGGAGACATTACAGTCTTAACCCTCCCAAAATTTCTTGTCCTCAAACAAAATTGACCATATCAGCATTTAAAATATCACCTGCTCAAAACACCAATTAGAACAATTAGTCCTTTTGATGTAATCTAAATGCCAAAATATTCTCTCGACTTTCCAATCTATAGGTTCTCGTATCAGGATCAAATACTCAATTTCATAATTCTACATATCATTCAGTTATCAATGATCATGCTTATGTCCGAGAATTCAACTGAGCGTAGGATTCTGAGATGTTCCTTCAATCCATTTTCATGTTTACTGTACATTAACAATTTCCATATACTGTCAACAAAACTCAAGTAAAGTCAAACATCTCATGCAAATCTTCTTCGACAAATTTAAACCCATTTCTTTGAAATTAAATAGCCCACGGTTCAACCACAGACTGGGCAAACTTACCATTATAGTCTGGATGAAATTTCCACCAGATCAATGGTTACATGTAGATCACATCAATTCAGAATTCAAATAATGAAATTTCAGACCCTCACAAGTTGTCCATGCTTCAACACATTTTCCTGCAGCGATTTTAAAGTTGACCACGATTTCCAATGTGTTCAAGCTTCAGTGTACTTACATTGGTCATTTCACATTCAATGCAATCATCAATGAAATGATTAAATTTCACTAGTTTTTCCATATAGTTCCATGCCTTCTAATGCTTTCAATGAAACTTCAAAGATGATTTCTCTCTAATGCACATAAAATGGGCATATTTCACCTTCGAAGGTTTAATGGTGGGGTTGTTTCTCTTTACAAAGTGCCACATGATCTTTGCACAATAACTTCATTTGTTTTCTTGGAAAACTTTCACGAAAGAGACCCAAATTACCCTAGCTTCATCATGAGGATTCGAATAGGGTATCAAAGGTTTCGGAATGCAACTTATTTAAATCATCAAAGATTGGCAACATCGTCCACCAACACCATCTCTTAGGCAAGGAAATCGTTCATTCACATATCCTGATCCATTTACAAGTGCAACGAATTTACTACACACATAATCACATTTCTTCACAATTCCAAATTTTACAGACAGAAATTCTGCCTACATTCAATTCGATATTGTAGAAATTCATATATATATCTCGCTTATACAAAGAATATGGTTTCGAACCCAATTTAAATGACATCCACAACAATTACATATACCATCACCAATGTAATTGAATTCAGTTAACTAGAACTGAAGATGAATAAATTTCTTGTAAAATACAGAGGGAAATTCTCTGTGTTTTTCTTCACTCCATTAAAAACCACTCTACTACAAATTACAATATAAAAAGTCCAATCAATCTTATCTAAATCCAAGGAAATAGGATCTATGAACTAGCTAGCAAATCCTTATTTCTATTTTTATAAAAATATCTAATTTAACTTACAAATAATCCCAAATCTATCCCTTTAAACAAAAATCATTAAATAACCCCAAATCTATCCCTTAAACAAAAATCATTTAATAACACACTCCTCACTATTCAACTAAGCAAACCTGACTTTCTAGAAGTCAATGAAATAAAATTTGAATGATGCTCCTACATCACCTTTTTCCATTTGGTATGGGGATTTCGACCCGTATGTGGGTTTAGTTGGAACTCAAGAAATTTCCTCCAACATATGGATATTTATTGCAAGGATTATAAAATGAGTTTAGAAGGAAATAATGTAAAAGAATATCATAATTTTATCCTAATGAAGCAATATAAACAACTAATCTACCACCACTTCTATTTCTCTAAGCTAATTATATCCTAGGTATTATAGCTTTTGTATGGGAAATAAAATGATTAGTGATGAGTTTGTGATACAGATCTCTACAATTTATGGATGAAAGAAATTAATTGTAAATGAAACTAGACTTCACTTAAATTATTAACTAAATCATATTCACTCACATCATTCACACACATATTCCTCTCTTAAATGCTTCAATAATAATGAAAGTTATTAATCAATAGTAAATAATTTCAATCATCAAATATCAAAGCAATAAAGTAGAATGAAACATTTTGATTTCAATTGAAAATGAACCAGTAAATTAAAACAATAATACCATAATCACTTGAATTTATTAAAACTTGAAATCTTTGTGGTCCATAATTATATATTAAAGAAAAATAAACTTTCGAGCAATGTCGAGTCTATTTCTTTGGAAAAAATTAAAACCCCTTATTCAGGATCATTCTATCCTTTAAATAACATTACAAAATAAAGGATAAAGATTTCATCCATGTTTTGGGACTAACAACTTTGAAATAAAAATAGAAAAGTAAAAATTTGTTAGGATGTTCGGATAATTTAAGACATTAGCTTGTTAAGGTAATGCCTTGGGAAGTTTTGATGGATGATTGTCATTGTGAATGGACTTCTAGAAGGTGAGAGAGTTGTGAAGGAGGATCAACCTAAAGGTTGACTCATCATTCAAATATATGTGTTTTAATCACAGACAATTCTTTTGATATCCTTTTAGTAACTAACTTAGTCATCAAGTAATGAATTTAAGGTTTGACTAGATATCTCCAAATAGAATATAGGTCAACTTTTTCAAGTGCTCAATTTGATATTGGTATTCTAATTTGTATTCTTGCACCTTCCTAAGTATGTTAGCTTCCATTGGTTTTTCTTCAAAAATATTTTATTGCATTTTAATCTCTTTCACCACTTGCATTATTGTTTTCACCAATGAAAAACAATTTGTTCCATAATTTTTACTAGTTCTTTAGAACTATGTAGGTGGGTTTTCCAAGCTTTGAGGATTGTTTTATTCTTCATCATGTTGATTTTGGGTACGCAAAATGGGGTTATTTTCTCTATATTTTTTCAGGTTATTAGCTAGGTTGATTTCTTGTCATCTTCGTACTCCATTTCTCTGTCAATCATGTCACTAAACAATCCATTTACCAAATTTTGTTGAGCTTGAGATAAACTTAATTCATTGTAGAATTGTTCCTATATATGAAGTAATTGTTTATTGACTTCAATATCTTGCAACTTGAACTTCTCCAATTCAATTGTATTATTGCTTTCTTCTTGAATTTTCAATTGAAGCTTAGATAAATGGGTATCCTTCTTCTGATCAAAGATATTAAATTCATGTTGCAATTTGCAATTTTTTTCTTTCAACTTCTACTGCAATACATCAATTTGTTGGGCATGTTGTTGTTGAGACACATCTTGTTGTCTCAACTATTCTTAAAATTGTTCCTCGTTATGTGTTAATTGTTGTTCTATTTTAGGATTTTAATATCCTAATTTCCTCAATATTTTTCAATAATCTAGTAATATGCCAAGCATTAGCACTTGCATCGACTCCAATAAAATGAACCAATTCTTTAGCTATATGCTCTTCATTTAACTCAGAACCAGCCCAAACTACTTGAGGTGCAATGTCTTTGTCTTCTTTTTCACTTTCAACCTTCCTCTTATTGTTATTCCTTTTAACTAGAACCTTTTTTTTGTGGGTTGAAATAATTATCCAATGGAGGCATGCAATCCATTTCAAGGGGAGGCAAAGAGTTTACCATTACCATAATTTTCAAACTCTCTCCATGAAGAGTACTAATAGGATTTTTCATTAAAACCTCAAAAGTGACTAAGCAAGTTGTTGAATTACTACCAACATTGTTAGGAGAAAGAGTTATTTGTTGTTGTGGATGTTGTACAGGGGTAGAGCTATCAAGAGGCGCCTCAGGGGGATTTGGTTGCATTGACTTCTTGTTGTAAATGATATGAACTTATTTTATTCTTGTTGCATTTTGATAGTGGTTGCAACTTTCTCAGTAATGTCCTTTTTCATTAACTCATCCATAATTTCTACCAGTACTTTCCCAATTTCTCTTGAAACTTTGTCTGGAATCACTATAGGTGCTTTGGATATAGTGGCCTCAGTAACAACGAGCTCAATGACTACATTCTAAATAGTGGGTGGTTAAAATTAATTTCTTTCTTCCTAAAAAGTAAGGAAATATTAGTACATATCATAAGAAACATTTTGAGCTTTTTAATATGTTTCCACATAAGAATGAAATCTACAAAATAGGTCATCATATGGAGACTTGTTATGCATATACTTCTTTAGGATAACTGTAAGGACATGATTAATTTTTTGAATTTAATTATATTTTTGGAGTATTTCAAAATTTAATGTTTTTTTTTTGCTCTCATCATCCAATTCCAAAATATCCCTAGAATCCACAATATACAAATGGATGGACAATCAAGATAAATAAGGCTTGTGATAACAGTCAGAATTTGAATATTGCAGGGGCAGGTTCCAATCGACAAATACATATCTATTTGGGCACTTCAACATCTAGATGAAGTCAGTTCTGGGTCATTTGTAGATTTTTATGTAGATTCAAGAGCTCATGTGATATACTAAAACACAAGACAAGAATCTACTCTACTTTACTAAGCAGAAACCAAAAATGATCGATGAAAACAATAAGCAGACAGAGGAATAATATCAATCGCACATAACACAAAATTTATGTGGGGAAATCTATTGCTCAAAACCTCGACTGTCTATATTGCATTATCCAAAATATATGAAAATAAAATAAAATGCTTGTTCACACTAGAACAATCCCTGCAAAGGTATGATCTAACTCTCTGCCTCACAAGTCAGCTCAAGCCAACACTTAGCCAATTATGTTGTCTGCCAAGCCCCTACTTCCTTACACAATTCCTAAGAGAATCAACCCATATTTAATTTGGAAATCCTTCCTCCATAATTGCACAAGCCAAACATAGGTCCTGAACTGATTGCAAGCACCATCTGTACAACTCGAAAAGTTGTACAACTGATAATACACTGTCCCTGCACTCTAATCTCAACCGGGTCTTCCTCTGAATTGTCATGCATGAATTATTTGTGAGTGAATCTTCAGTTAAGTGGTGTGATACTAGTTGATGCACTGGTGTACCAATCCATTACTAGACCTCTACTAGATCCCCCAATAGTTAGAACTAGTTTAACTGACTATAACTCAGTTAGACTAAGTTATCTAGTTACAACTCCAAAGAACTCAACCTGGGCCCCTAGAATTTAGGGATCACTCTACATGAATCTATATAGACTTCCAACTCAAATTTACTAAGTCAATTTAACTTAATTAACTATTACAAGTCGCTATGAGAATAGAATTACAATTTCAATTCACAATTTAATTCAAGGACAAATTAAATTAGAATTTCTTGTTTCTATTTTTAATACTCCCTCTCAACAAGAAAGGGTTCATCAGCTACCCCGATCCGGTCTTTGTGAAAATCGAATTTACATCTTAACAATGCCTTTGTCAATATGTTTGTATCCTACTCCTCTATGGGAATGTACTCCAACAACATAATCTACCTCTGCACACAATCTTGAAGATGATGATAACATATATCAATATGCTTGGGACGATCTTGAAAAAATGGATTTTTAGGGAGTTTGATACAACTCTAATTGTCACAATAAATCATAGTTGGATCCATCTGCTGACCAAACAAACCAACTATAATATTCCTCATCTAGCTGGCCTCACAAGATTCTTGACTAGAAGCCATGTACTCTGCCTCTGTTGAACTGAGTGCAACTGATCTCTGTTATTTGTTGTACCAAGAAACAACTACTTACCTAATACTGATGATCCCTACTAATGTTCTCTTCCTGTCGGATGGACTCCCTGCCCAATCTGCATCAGTGAAGCCTTGAAGATTCACTCCATCTATCTATTTATATCATAAACTATACTAAATAGTGCCTCTGAGGTATCTCAATAAATGCTTGTCCACCTTCCAATACATCTTGGTCTGCCTAACCATCGGTTGACTAAGTTGGTTAACTGCATAGCACATGTCTGGTTGTGTGTTCACCAAATACACGAGTGAACCCACACGTTGCCTATAAATGGTAGCTTTCACTACTTCACCAGAAGTAGCATCCTCCTTCCTCTAGTTACCTGCTAGAGGAGTCTCCATGGGTTTAATACTCTCAATGTGGAACCTTTTCAGTATCTCGTTGGCATACTTTCCCTGAGAGACAAAATGTTCCCCATCACCTTGCCATACTTCCATGCCTAGAAAGTAGTGCATGAACCCCAAGTCCTTCATTTCAAAATCTCTTGGAAGATCCTCTTTGCAAGACTTGATTAGCTTATCATCACCTATCAGAATCAAATCGTCAACATATAAAACAATAATCAACAATTTATCTTCAACCACAATATGGTAAAGGTTCACATCTGCTTCACTTTTGGTGAAGCCCAACCCAGTGAATTAGCTATCGATCCTGGTGTACCAAGCACGAGGTACTTCCATTAGCCTATACAACTCTCACTTGAGTTGGTACACATGCGACTCTTGGTCAAAGGTCTCAAAACCTTCAGAATGCTCAATATACACCTCTTCCTCAATCACGCCATTAAGGAAGGTTGTGTTTGCATCCATCTGATGTATCTTCTAACCCATCTGCACTGACAGTGCTAAAATGGATCTGATTGTTGAGTACCTTGCAACAAAAGAAAAGGTCTCATTGTAATCAATCCCCTCTACCTAAGAAAATCCTCGGGCCACGAACTTGGCCTTATTTTTCTCCACACTACCATCCGCTACTTGCTTCACCTTGTAAAGCCATCAGGAACTCACCATTGACATGTCCTCTAGTCTTGGGACCACATCCCAAACACTGTTCCTGATAATGGAGTCATACTCCTAAACCATGGCATCAAACCAAACAGGTTTCTGCATTGCCTCCTCAAAATAACATGGCTTTTTCTCAACACATCCACTCATAAGAGACATGTATCTAGTGTACCTCCTAGGTGACCTCCTCTGCCTGCGTTATGATGTGGGTGCTCCCACATTCTCTCTCGCATCTTGCAATAACTTGTCAGCCTCTCTGATGTGGTTTCTCCCATCTCTAGAAGACTCTACCTGAGCGGATGTCTCCACTCTCGGATCCTTTGCATGTGGCTTCTCTACATCGATATGAGGTTCCTCCTTAGGAGCTAAAATCTCCTCAATTTCATGTAGCTGAAGCTCCCTCTCAAGGGAGAATATCATGGCCTTCTCTTCATCAAATTTTACATCCCTACAAACCACTGTCATCCTATTGGTCGGCAGGTGCACCCAATAGTTATGAGGTGTATCAGTGTACCCCATAAATATCCCAAAATTTGATGTTGACTCAAGCTTCTTCCATTCATCTTTAGTCACATGGAAATATACTGATGATCCAAAAATCCTGAAGTGACCCACATCTGGTATCTTTCCTAAGAAATCCTCCTCTGGTGTACTCATCCCAAGAATTCGATGAGGGCTTCTGTTCTACAAATAAACAGTTGTGTTGCATGCCTCAGCCCACAAGTGTAGTGGTAGGCCCTGATCATGCAACATCACCCATGCTGCCCCTACAATGCTTCTATTCTTCCTTTCAGCCACCCCATTTTGCTGTGGGTTATGAGGTGTTGTTAACTTTTGTCAAATGCCTTATGTCACACAAAATTTTTTAAACTCATTCAAAACATACTCTCCACCATTATCACTCCTAAGAGATTTAACCTTCTTGCCAATATCTTTCTCGATCAATGCTTTAAATTCAAAAAACTTTTCAAAAGTGTGATAATTGTTGGATGCCATTGAGAACGGTCCACACACATCTGAATGGACTCGATCGAGGATCACTTGTGCTCGACCGTCTTTTTTGTGAAAGGAATCTTTGGTGAATTTTCCCAAAGTACACCCTTTGCATGTGTCAACTTGCTCTAGTGTACCTTTGGGAAGACTGGTAGAAATTTGTTGCATGATTTTTAAAGCGTCGTGATGTAAGTGACCCAACCGTTTGTGCCACAACTCATCGATGTCTCGGCTCTGCACCTTCTCCGCTCAAGGCAGCACAATCTTCTACCTCCAACTTGTATAGATTCTTCACTCGAATCCCTATCCTCTTTACCTGTCTCGTAGCTATGTGACGAAGGAACAACTTTCCCTTACTAAAGATCACATCGTAGCCTCTATCCTCCAACATGGCAACAAATACTAAGTTATTCTTCAAACCAAGAACATACATAACATCTCGAAAAGTGAGGGGAGGACCTGACTCCCTATGAAAGGTAACTGTACCAAGCCTGGTAGCACTATACCTCCCATAATCACACATATTGATATGCATTTGGAGATCTTTCTCCTCCAAGACACTAAATAACTCTTTGTCGCCATTAATGTGGAATGAAACTCCACTCTCTAAGTACCATACACTTCCCATCATTGATGACACCATGCACACAATGAGGGAAAATTTGAATTCGAATTGAGAGGCCAAAGCCTAACCCGCTGCTCTTCCTGAGGACTTCTTGAGTGGACAATTTGTAGCAAAATGGCCCGGCTCATGACAATGAAAGAACTTAACTTTTTTCATGTCTTTCTTCTTACCTCCATGATAAGAATCCGATTTGGAATGGGAAGCCTTCGATTTTCCTTTATTTGCCTTAATCACTAAGGTGCATTTTTCTTCATCACCAGTCTTTGATGAAGAGCCATCCCTAGTGTTTCTCCTGATATCCTCCTCTCCTCCTGCATCAAATCCGACTACAGTCATTCCCAATCTGGCAGCTTCTCCCGACCATTGAAAGAGTCCTGATAACTATGCCAACTCTTTGGGATTCCTAGAAGAGCAAGACTCACCATATCATCCTCGGCAACCATGATTCCAACACTTCCAAGTTCATCATGACACTGAGTGAACTTGGTCAAGTATTTTGGAATCGTCTCGCCTTTCTCCATTTTTATTTTTCGAAGTTTGTCCTTCAGTGCCAATTTCCTTTGGTCACTGTTGTTCTGATACAAGTCCGTCAATGTTTTCCACATAGCATATGGAGTTTCCTTGCCATGGAGACTCGAGATAATGTGGTCTCGAACTCCCTCAAGGATTATCCACCTCGCCTTCGCCACACACTTCTTCCATTTGACCAAATTCTGTGCATCCAATGTTGTTGGCTTAGGAATTTCTTGATCAACGAATTCCTTCAAGCCATTATCCTTTAGCACAACCTCCATTTTGTCCCTCCAGGCTATAAAATTTGAGCTACCTTCCAAGGCATACTCGAGCTGCAAACCGTAGAACGCCATCTGTCGATCCTGAAGTATGTATTGCAAATTCAAATTTCACCTGTAACCCAAAACTCAAAACTTTGAAATATCCTCTAGTATATTGTCTTCAACTCTCATACCATGTACAAAAGCTTCTAGATTCACAAACTCATACAATGTACTAAAGAACAAGACAAGAATCTACTTCTACTTTCAACCAACGGAAGCCAATAGATCGATGAAAACAATATGAACAAGAAGAAGATAAATCAATGGCACATAACACAAGATGTATCTGGGGAAATCCATTGCTCAAAGCCCTGCTATCTGTATTTCATATATCAAAATAATGAGTGAAGATACAAAGCTTGTTCTCACTAGAACAATTCCACACAAGTATGCTCAACTCTCTCAACTCACAAGCAAGCTCTTGGCCAACACTTAGCCAATTCTGCTGCCCTCCAAGCCCTTATTTCCTTGCACAATTCCTATGGCTGAATATCCCATATTAATGGAAATCCAGTGCTTCCAAAACTATGCAATCCAATCTAGGTTGACTTTCTAATTGCATGCATGATCTATACAACTCAGTAAATCATACAACTAATAGTACAATGTCCCTACACTCTAGTCTCAACTGTGTCTTTCTCAGAATCGACATGCATGAGTTTCTGATGAGGGAATATTTAGTTAACTAGAGTGATATGGATGCACTAGTGCACCAACTAAGTTTTAACTCTCTAGTAGTTCCTGAAATATTTTGGAACTAATTTAACTGAACATAACTCAGTAAACTGAGTTATCTAATTACAAGTTAGTAAACTAAGTTATCTAATTACAACTCACAATTAAACTCATCCTGGACCCCTAAAACTTAGGGAGAACATATACATGACTTCAGAAAGACTCCCAACTTGAAATTCCTAAGCTAATTAAGTTAATTAAACTTAATTAGCTATTTACAAGTTGCTATGAGAATAGAATTCAATTTCAATTCACAATTTAAATTCAAGGACAAATTTAAATTGGAATTTCTCGTTGTCATTTCTCAACACGTGAAACCTTATTACTTACCACCTATAAGTGACTCACTTCTTCTAGAGTCCAACGCCTTGGTCCATTGTGGAAATAAATTGGGTTCTTATCCACCAACCACTAAATCCACTATGTCAAAATGATCAGGAATTATGTGAAGAATATCTCATTAAAATTAGTAAACATGTACTTTTGTAGCTAATCTTTTGTGCTAACACTTCGATCTTTCATCTCACTAAAAAAATCATGTTGCTTCCACTTAAAGACCTGGGTGATTTATTCTTTCGTCGGAATCCATTATCACCACATTCTTGTTACAGATCAATCCCATCATGCAAAGATCTAGATCCCGACAAAGAAACCAATTGTTGGTGAAAGGTTCAAACAACTCGAGTTTGGTGCATAGTTTCAGTGAATAAACCCAGTCAGCATTGGCCCTTTCAGCATCATGTACATAGTGGATGACATCTCACCCGAGGTGCCATGGGGGATTTCCAGAACTAGGTTTCTGTAGTCGGATGGAATTGTTGCGTGTGTGGAAATGATTATCTAACTCAACTGTGTGGAAGTCATGTTATCTAACAAAAAAGAATTGTAACAACCATACTAAACTCCTATACCGTGCAATATTTTATAGAGCTTTATTCTAGCTACTTGATTTACTATTTGATGTCCATAATATTAACACAACATGAGCATGGCAATCATGCTAACCTCCCATGTTGTCAAGTCATTATATAATTCTCAGTTAACATTATGTAGCTTCAAATGATAGTAACAGTAAAACAATACACACATTAATGAACAAAGATAGGGGAAATCCATTCATTCTCCATAACTTCATGATAGAAAAGTGCACAATGCGCTACAACAGAGTCTTACAATCTAGATCACTAACCTAACATGGTAAAATATAAAACATTACATTCTTCTACACTATAGACTATCAATGAATATAAACATATTATCCACCTAAGACTAGACTCAATACACACACTCCATCCATGACTGAGCTAAATAAATATTTTATGGCATACAAAACTAACAACATAGCAATAGGAAATTGACTAACAACAAATACACTGGAAAAACACAACACTAATGATTTTCCAACTAGACAACTAACCCCAAACTAGAGAAGTCGGGTCTTCTAATCATCCCTCGATAATTCCTCTGTCATCATGCCTCTGATCCTTTTCTAGTTCAACCCATCTCCACGTTGGCTTATTGGGCCTAACATTTTCTGATAGTCTTCTCAAGATGTCTCACACTCTCCAACTAACAGTTGGCCCTGGCTGAGAATATCTTCTAATGGTCCTTCCTCCACTCTACTAACTTATCTCTTCTTGCGAATATCTCCTAAGTCCCTCATCATGATGATCCTTCCCACCTTTGCTAGATTCCTTTAGATCTTAACCACCAGGATCTACCTTGCATGTGTACTTGCCTAGTCAGCACTATGATAACTTGCACATAGTTCCTTTCTGCACTGCATCTTCATGTCTTGCATCATCCTATATACTGCACGTTGGTTCCCTTACTTCCACGTCATTCTCCTCTGCACATGGTCTCTCACACCACTGCAAAAATTCAAAAAAAAAAAAAAAATTGGCCTCCGACAAAGACCATCCAAAGTTTCCAATAACTTCAACCTTAGCATGGTTTGTAAATTTGGTTTTTCTATTAAGACAATTTTTTCAACAACATACAAGGTGGATGGAAAATAATGTTTCTAGATCTTTGAAGTTAATATAAATAACAATAATAAAAAATCATTTTTTTAAGAGAACAAGATTGATATAAATCTATACTTTTGTATTATTAAAATAAATTATTACACAACACTTTTAATATAAATATAGTCATTATTATAGCTGACCCGCAGGGCCATTCATGGCCCCACTTGGTGCACCTTCTGCAAAAATGCGGCGGAATTCACAGACCACATCTTTCTTCTTTGCCCGGCTGTTCAAACCTTATGGAGAAATATTTGTCAGCATTTGGGAATTTCGGGACATTGGAGCGGAACTGATCTACAGAGTGCTTGGGGTAGCTGGTCACAAAGCCACCCAGACTCAAAATCAATCAACCTCCCCCCTGTGGCCACATGGTACATCTGGCTCGCTCGGAATAGGGCTATATTCGAGGATCGTCCGATTATGGGCAGCCGGATTGAAATTGCTGTTATTGCTGCTTATCAGGATCTACCAGATCCGCCTCCCCAAAGGATCAGAACCATTCAGCCTATGCCCGAGATTGATAAATCCATCCCTTGGGCATTTTTCGACGGGGCAGCGAACCAAGCTGGGTGCGGTGGAGGATTTGTCCTTCACATAAACGATCAGCATAGATATCTTGCTAAACTGGGATTAGGAAATGGATCAAACAATTTCGCTGAGCTCTCTGCATTACATAATCTCCTCCACTTTGCTTTATCACATCAGCACACACAGATCAATATATTTGGGGATTCGTTGGTGGTTGTAAACTGGATCAATAATGTCACTACATGCCACTCTCACACACTCAGCAATTTATTACATAACACTCTCACTCTCAAAGCTGCTTTTGATCATTTCACTTGTGTGCATATCTACAGAGAACACAATAGCGAGGCTGACAAACTTTCCAAAGAGGCCTCGACACTTCCCCGAGGCGATGGGCAAATAGTGGAGCAGCAGGGGACAGAAGAACATCAGTTTTACCACCGACCATATATAGATCAGAGGCAACAGAGGGACAATAGTCCCAACAGCTGACCGAGAATGGAGATTTTTTGACAATTACTGCTGATATAAATATAAAACAGAATCTTTTTGTATGCGAATAGGCGACAGAGCCGAACAAAGAAATGTAATTAGCTCTTTTTGATACACACTGAAAAACACCTGATAGGGTGGATATTGTATGAACAAGACAGTAATGCTATGGCATCTGCTTATGTAATTTTCAAATATAAATGAAAGTTACTGATTTTCCCAGTGGAAAAAAAAAATATAGTCATTATTATTTTAATAATAATCATAAAATAAAATGAATTGTGAAAATAGTGTTTGTGAAACTTGAAAAAGGATGAAACATGTTAGATTGAAGTTATGAGTACATTTTAGTAATATTTTCGATGAAATCATTGTGTTTGTGATTTTTACTTTTATTTTACTATGATTTTTTTTCAAAAAGCTATTGTTAAATGTGATATTTTTTTCATGTAATAAATTGGTTTATATTATTAAAAATTGTTTCATCTTATTCTAATCAACATTTTTTATAATAAATAAATAAATTATGTTTTAGTCAACTAGAATTATAGTAATAACCAATAAATCTGAGCTATCCATACTAATCCACCTAACAAATTGCAACTATAGGCTTCAATAAACATATTTAATAACAACATTTTTCAACAAAAAACACACACGCACACACACACACACTTTATCTCTCTATCTCTCTCTTTGTGTGTGTAAACAAAAACAAAGCCATTAATGAGCATCCTTATAAGGAACCACGTAGGTTTTTGTGTTTCTTGCTTAACCTTCCAAAGGGCCAGACTAATATGTTGATGTGGTTCATGCAAAACAACCTACTGGAAAGCCATTTCCTAGAGGGTTAGGCAGGTTGCGATTTTCTCTACTAGGTTAGAGAGTGGACAAGAAGGTGGAGGACACCAACTACTTACCTCACAAGATGATGGAGGCACGTAATTACTTCTCCCCATTTATTAGGATAGAAAAGAGTCTTTCAACTTCCAATTTATATATGCCTCATCAAGTGGGCTTATGAATTCTTCATGTTAGAATCCTTTCTCATATTCATATACCAAGGCTAAGGTCCTTGTCATTCCTAGTGCCTCCCCATGTCTTTCTCACATGGGTGGAGCCCCTTTTCAACCCTTTTAGTTTTCCCATAATGTAATGAAAACATTGTCTATGAATCATCATGAGGGACTCACCTTACACTTCAAATTCACCATAGGGCTTCAAGATTTGTTATAACTAGCCATAGGAAGTAGGTTACTAAAGCCTCTATGTGTATCTAGAGTCCTCTTCCAAAAACTTGATCCCAACCTGGAAATTCAATCTACACTTGAAAACCAATGATGGATTACAACCAAGAAATCTCAACCACCAGTTATTTAATGCTCACTCAAAATTTCCCATATTGCATAAGATCAACCATTAACATGAATTGGTATGCTATAGCTCACATGTAAATGGATTATATGACAACTAAACCATGATCTTACCAAGAATTGAAGCAAGGGAATGATGAGATGAGGAGAGACGTAGGAAAACAAGCCACTTTTGTTAATATACCATTAAATTTTCCACCATAAGACATTTGGTGTTGACATAAAAATGGAATTTGTGAGGTCTAACATGGGTCTCAAAACAAAAGTAAACAACCAAAATTATATTTTTGAGATCCAATAGGGTTCAATATGATGATGTCAACCATGGGGGATGATTCACCATTTTTGGAGTTAAAACAAAAAAAGATAAAAAAAAACTAACTCATGTTTTCAACTTATCTCCCTACAATTTTACACAAATTTTGAGTAGGAGCACTCGTTGGATGCATAATTTAATTCTTCATCCAAGGAGTACCATATTGCATACTTTCGATGGACCCTGCTACATGAAAAATGAGGAATACATGAAAAATCTGATTGCAATCACGTTTTTTCTTGTATTTCTCATTTTTTGTGTAGTAGGGCCCATAAAAAGTATGCAAGATTGGCACTTCTTAGGTGAGGAGTTAAAATTTTCATCTACTGAGTGCCCCCACTCGAAATTTGAGTAAAACCGTAGGGAGATAAGTTGATAATATGAGTTGAAAAAATAGTTTTTTTCTTTTTTCCCTCTAAAATTTGGTGATGTAATCTAATACTATTTTATCATTTCCACTATTAATTTATAATATACCTTAGGAGGCCCATTTTAGACTTCAAAATTTCTCTAATACATTGTATAATTTTGAGAAAATAACAATTCACCTTTATTTTGACAAAAGTGCATCACATTCATTAAAATATACACACAAAGGGTTAGCTATATTCATTATTAATACACTCCCCTTTGAAAATATCAAATAGAGATGGAAATTACTTCCTTTAGTGAAAACTTAATTAAGTGGTGGAAGTACCTATGCATATGTCGATTGTAGATTGTAGAATATTTTGAAAATTGAACAGGATGAGTAAAGTCAAATGATTTACTTTGCTCATGTCCATTTTATTTATAGAATATTCTAGAATATGCAATCGACATTAGGATGGCTAGTGGAAGCCACTCTTTATGAGAACAAATCTAATAAAATGGTGGAATGTTGCTTGAAGCCCAATTCAACATGGGGATTCAATATTTTCTAGAAGTAGGTGACTAAGCCTCTCCAAATCTAGCATCCTTCTCTAAAAATTTGATGCTAGAATATTTAGTCTACACTCCAAAACTAGTAATGAATACCCAATAATCTCCATAAACTACCATTCATCCCATGCTCCCTCATATTTTCCCATATTGCTGACAACTAACTATAAGCTGACTAGGATACAACAACTCACACATAGGAAGATCAGATAAATACTAAACCATAACCTCGTCAATCATCCAGGCAATGGGTGATCCAAAAATGGATCCTGGATAAACCTTTAAGTCTAAAATACTTCATGCAAGAGGTAAAAGGTGCCAAATGGCACAAATCCTTTTCAAATCAGAGGAAAATCAAAATCGTAGGCTACTCTCAGAAATAGTCTCATTGTAGAGATCTCCTCATTCTGAATCCAATGCAACTTGAATGGGCGAAAATGGACCCTGGATGAAGGAGTTATTGTAAAATGAAAATTGCCCAATGTCCTTAGAAAAGGAGGCAATTTCATTAAATTTTGAACTATATTGAAAATTTTGATTTTAGTATAGGCTCATGGGCCAATCCACAGCTAACACATGGCAGGCTAGGATTGGGCCATGTTGCCTTGTTTTATTGGTCAAAGAGGAAATATCGCATCGGTGAATGCAAAGGAGTGGGGTCGTTACATATATATATTATATGCAATGCGATGGAGCGATCACCGAAATCGGCGGATCGCCATCAGCGAAACCCTGGAGCGGCCATGTTATCTATATATATATATATATATATATATATATATATATATAGATATATATATATATATATATATATATATATAGATATATATAGATATATATATATATCTATATATATAGATATATATATATATATATATATATATATATATATATATATATATATATATATATATATATATATCTATATATCTATATATCTATATATATATATATATATATATATATATATATATATATATATATATATATATATATATATATATATATATATATATATATATATATATATCTATAGATATATATATATATATATATATATATATATATATATATATATATATATATATATATATATATATATATATATATGCGATAGTTCGACTGCAATCGCTGATATCGGGGTTGGTGTCGGTGATACCAAAGGGAAAGCCAAAGGGTCATTGCAATATGCAATGTGATAGCGACCTACGGGTGGACCCGATAGGAAAATAAAGCACAAATGTGAAAGTTTCAAGTCCGAAAGACTGTGTTTATGTGGATTTTCCTGTGTTTACAATGACCTCTGTGTAAAGCATTAAACGACTATTTTAGGAGGATTCAAAACACCAATAAGACTTCTTCCATTACCAAATAGGTGGCATTCATCCCTGAGGGCATTTAGCAATGATTGCTAATGCCCAAAGATGGGATTTGAACGGACTGTGAATGGTTGACAGAGAACCCGAAAGGGAAAACCAAGAGGCAGCGCGATTTGGCTTAAAGCCACAGAACAACAGATAGCAGGGGCTGCTAAATTGTTGATGGTGGCCGGGTTGCTGAAGCCGAGCACAAGCAGGCAGCGCTGAGATAGCAGCGCAGGAGCAAAGAGCTGCTGAGTTATTGTGTGGCCGAGTTGCTGTTGAAGATTGTTGTTGGGGTTTTGTTGTGAAGCAGAAGCCAAAGAGGCAGCGTAGAAGCCAAGGAGGTAGCGTTGAGACAGCATAGAAGCAAAGAGAGTAGCCTACGGGGTCACTTGGAAACCAAGTGAAAAGCCAAGGGGACTATTTTTATGATAGAGAGTCGAAGAAGCCAGAGCTGAAGAGCCGAGAGCCAAAGAGTCAGAGCCAAGGGCCAGAACCAAGAGCCAAAGAGCCAGAGTCAGAACCAAAAGCCAGAGAGCCAAGAGCCAGAGCTTCAAGAGCCAAGGGATAAAGATGTGTCTAAACCCACTGTTTATGTGTAAAACAACAGGAGTTGAGCCAAAGAGCTTGTAAAAAGACTTGCACCATAATCCCAGAGAGCCAAGTCAAATTAACAAGAGCTCACAGAGACGTAGCCCAAGAGTTGTGGGTGAACTCCAAATTAATATTGTTGTTTATGTGTCTGCTTTATTACTACATTATATCTGCTGCTTTACTTACTGTTATATGCATTTATATATCAGTTTAAGCACATTCACATATTAGCACAAACAACAGATTTTAAAGCAAATAATCAGCTGAAAACAAATACAAGCATACACCCATATTTTCAAGCATTTCTTAATTCCGCATTGGTTAATCATTAAAGACTTGGGAAAATTCAAGCTTTGGAAGTGGGAGAGGTTCTTGTAAGCTAGACAAGAAGCCTAAGAGCCCCATTTTCAGATCAGGTGGTATCAGAGCTTAAGTTTGATTAACCACACCTTTAAGAAGGTTATATCAGAATGCTTGATTGACAGGGAAAAGACTGCTTGTTTGAAAGGTGTTTGAACATCAAGAGGCTGATTGTATGCTTGTTTTGCAGACTGACTATTTGCTGAGTTTGCAGAGGTAAAGGGGAAGTTGCTGATAGCTCAGTCTAGGAAGGAAAAATAGGAAGAAGGGATGAAGGCATTCTTCTATCCCAAAGGACCTCAAAGAAATCTTTGGAGCACAAGAGGTTTGTTGCAAGAGGTTGCTTAAATAAGCTCTTCATTTATCTTGTTGAAGTTCTTTTGTTCATTGGCATAATGACAAATTCTACAAGTGGGTCCTCAAATTCTACTCTCTTCACAGGATTCTTTGATGAAGACATGAAGCAAGAATTTTCCACCATGATGGATATGGTGAGAGAAATGTATGAGGATGGAAGGAAGAGTAGCATGCTTAGAAAGCAGCTAAATTCCATGGGGGAAGAGAAGCAGTTGCTTGCTGACAAATTGTAGGAAATGGAGAGGCAACATCATATTGCAAATATAAACCTAAAGAGGACACATGAGTTGGAAACATAGCTATTTGTTGCCCAAGAATCCTTAGTCAAGTACCATCTTGAAGAAGAGGTAAGCCATTCCAGTTTTTCTTCAAATTCCTCCGAGAATGCTTATATTGGTTCTTTTGAGAAACATACTAAAGGCATAGGTTACAAGCTAATGTCCAAGATGGGCTATGAAGGAAAGGGCTTGGGAAAGCATGCACAAGGTATTGTTGAACCAATAATGGTTGAGGAAAGGCCTAAATATCTGGGTCTTGGCTATGGATAGTCTTATGGAGAGAATTCCAAAGTTGCCATGAAATCCATTGAAACAGTCCCAAGAAGGAGTTTCATTTCATGTCCTCTACCTCAGAAGTGTGAAGGTTGTTTCCAAGAGGAATACAATAGCTTGAAACATCAATTGTAGGATGCAGGTGTTCAGAAGCACACACTTGAACCAGAGAGCTGGGGAGACTCTAATAGCCTTGAAGAGTTTGATGTTGTTCGAAAGGGAGCCACTTCTTCATTTGCTTCACCTCCTCATGAAGGCAATAAAGGTGAAAGATGCGGGTATAAATCTGGTTCTAATTATATTCCTTTTGATTTTGCAAAGCATGATAAATTTCCACATATGTACGGGAAAAGAGTTGCATTTTCCTTTTGTGGTTTGGATAGCCATGATGTTTCGAGATGTTGGAAGAAAATGGCCACATACAGGAAGCAGAAGAAGGAAAAGAAGCAAGCAGCGAAAGGTCCATTGGACAAGGAAAATCATGCTATCAAGAGGATGCACAAGCAGTGCACTTACTGCAATAAGCAAGGACATCTTGCTGCAAAGTGTTGGATACCGAATCCAACAATGCTTCCACCAAAGCTGAAGAAAGTGGAAAGAGATGGCAGAAATGGAAGTGAAGATTCCATGAATGATGTTTTTCAAAATGATTCACATAATGATGCCGATGTGTAGGCAAAGGTAGTACCTTTGAAAGGGATTGGTAAGGAACGGTTAAAGTTCTTATCCGATTAAGATTGCATGTCTATTGATGCATCTACATTATATTTCATTTTAGCTTCAAAAGTACAATGTGCTTAGGTGAAAGTTGAGGGATGAAAGGCATGAATTGCATATGATGCCATGTTGACTTGAAAGAAGTTAACTTGGTCTCCAAATGGAGATAATGATGAAAGTTTCATCTTTTGGAAAAAGAATCCTAATGGTCCTTTTCTACATGCTTGACTTAAAGGGTCATTCGTTTAAAGGCATGTTTTGTGGGCTTGTTATCTAGTCCATCATTTGTATGTAGATATAATACATGGAGGTGTTCACAAGTTGTGAAAACCTGTTTCTTTTGTTGAAGCAGGAGTTAGTCCATCCAGTTGTTGTCTGTATGCCTAATGTTGTTAACAATTGTTGTTGGCAGGGTGTTAAACAGGCACAAATGAAAGTTTTGTGGAGAACATGTACTTCACATTTTTTGAGCCACGTTGGATCAATGATCAAGGCAAAGAAGCTCAAACTACCTTCTATGTCCATTTCAGTAGAAGTTCTGTAGGAAGGCAAGGAGGAAGGCAGTTCTTCTCAAGGAGACTAGTCCATCCAAGAGAAGGGAAGTGGTCAGAAACTTTGGTTAAAAGGCACTGTGCAAAGGCAAGTGTAGGGGAGGCTGAAAGAAGAGGGTGAGTCACTCTCGTTTACTGTTCAAATCAGTATATCAGTCTTTTAGAGACCAAAATTTCTTTTAGTGGGAAGGCATGATCCAAAAATGGATCTTGGATAAACCTCTAAGTCTAAAAGACTTCATGCAAGAGGTAAAAGGTGCCAAATGGCACAAATATTTTGTAAATCATAGGAAAATCAAAATCATAGGCTGCTCTTAGAAATAGTCTCATTGCAGAGATCTCCTCATTCTGAATCTAACGCAACTTGAATGGGCGAAAACGGATCCTGAATGAAGGAGTTATTGTAAAATGAAAATTGCCCAATGTCCTTAGAAAAGGAGGCAATTTCATTAAATTTTGAACTATATTGAAAATTTTGATTTTAGTATAGGCTCACAAGCCAATCCACAGCTAACACGTGGCAGGTCGGAATTGGGCCACATGGCCTTGTTGGATTGATCAAAGAGGAAATATCGCATCGACGAATGCAAAGGAGTGGGGCCGTTACATATATATTATATGCGATGTAATGGAGTGATCGCCGAAATCGGCAGATCGCCATCGGCGAACACCCTGGAGTGGCCATGTTATATATATATATATATATATATATATATATATATATATATATATATATATATATATATGCGATAGTTTGACTGCGATCACTGATATCAGCGGATCGGCGTCGACGATACCAAAGGGGAAGCCAAAGGGCCATTGCGATATGCGATGCGATAGCCGGACCCGACAGGGCTCTAGGCGATAATGGATATATTTTGAAATCCGTAAAATGCCATTTTATATGTATTTTCACATGTTTTAATGCATTGCGAAATACAAAGGGACAAAGGCCTTGCGACATGCGATAGCGACCTACGGGCGGACCCGATAGGAAAATAAAGCACAATTGTGAAAGTTTCAAGTCTGAAAGACTGTGTTTATGCGGATTTTCCTGTGTTTACAATGGCCTCTGTGTAAAACACAGAACGACTGTTTCAGGAGGATTCAAAGCACTGATAAGACCTCTTCCGTTACCAAATAGGTGGCATTCATCCCTGAGGGCGTTTAGCAATGATTGCTAATGCCCAGAGACGAGATTTGAATGAGTTGTGAATGGTTGACAGAGAACCTGAAAGGGAAAACCAAGAGGTAGCGCGATTTGGCTTAAAGGCCTTAGAACAACAGATAACAGGGGCTGCTAAATTGTTGATGGCGGCCGGGTTGTTGAAGCCGAGCACAAGCAGACAGCGCTGAGGTAGCAGTGCAGAAGTAAAGAGATGTTGAGTGATGGTGTGGCCGAGTTGTTATTGAAGATTGTTGTTGGGTTTTTCTATGAAAGTAGAAGCCAAAGAGGCAGCGTAGAAGCCAAGGAGGTAGTGCTGAGACAACGCAGAAGCAAAGAGAGCAGCCTACGGGGTCACTTGGAAACCAAGTGAAAAGCCAAGGGGACTGTTTTTCTGATAGAGAGCTGAAGAGCCGAGAGCCAAAGAGTCAGAGACAAGGGCCAAAACCAAGAGCCAAAGAGCCAGAGTGAGAACCAAGAGCCAGAACCAAGGGCCAGAGAGCCAAGACCCAGAGCTTCAAGAGCTAAGGGATAAAGATGTGTCTGAACCCACTGTTTATGTGTAGAACAATAGGAGTTGAGCTAAAGATCTTGTAAAAATACTTACACCATAATCCCAGAGAGCCAAGTCAAATTGACAAGGGCTCACGGAGACGTAGCCCAAGAGTTGTGGGTGAACTCCAAATTAATATTGTTGTTTATGTGTCCACTTTATTACTGCATTATCTCTGCTGCTTTATTTACTATTATATGCATTTATATATCAGTTTAAGCACATCCAAATATCAACACAACCAACATATTTTAAAGAAAATAATCATCTGAAAACAAATAAAAGCATACATCCATATTTTCAAGCATTTCTTAATTTCGCATTTGTTAATCATTAAAGACGTGGGAAAATTCAAGCTTTGGAAGTGGGAGAGGTTCTTGTAAGCTAGACAAGAAGCCTAAGAGCCCCATTTTCATATCAATGGGGGAGTCCATCTATGGGATCATGGAAGCTTGGGATGGGACTTTCATGCTCTTAGTTTGAACATTTGTGGTTAACCAGGTCGAGTTCTCATGACTCTTCCCGTTTTCAATGTGTGTGTATATATATATATATATATATATATATTTTTGTTTCGTAATATGTTGTGAGTTCTCAGATATTGATACGAATATAAGGCTTTCTAACTAACAGTTATAGCTTGATAAGGTTTTTTTTATAGGTGGTTCCTCACTAGTCTTTTTTTTGACATAACAATGATCTGTCCCTAAGCCATGGGGGATGAGGACCTTCTTGACTATGAGCAGGACATGTCAAACAATCTTTTTATATTGGGCCATCTTCCTATGTTGGGTCTCACATTTCATGGTGATTAAGCTCTTTTCTCGACCGGGGAGACTACTTCTCTCACTCCCTGCTTCATTGAACCATGAAATTTAGGGGATCCTACATTTGGAAACAAGGTGTCTTTTGTTGATGCCACACTCTCCATTGTTGGGATATAGGGTTTGGTATTCATACCTCTATGGAAAACTTTGGTGCTTTCAAAGGCAAGGGTTTAAGTGAGGGTTTTTGTTTCCTCTTCAGTTTCCTCATATTTCTCTCTTCATCATTTTCCCTTGGACCTGCCATCAACAAGTTGTTTCCTGAGGGATCTGGTGTCTTAGGTAGAGGACATAAGGTCTTTCAATAATGGTCCCAAGGTGTTTCCTATAAGTAGGGAAGACATGTTTGCATCAGATGAAGGTATGCCCAAAAAGGAGAAGAGTATAGGCCAAGGTAAAAGGAAGAAAGGAAAAATTTCATAAAACAGTTTGAGGACATGATGATTTCTCTATCCCAGAGTCCAAATGTGGTTATTCAATAGGATAAGGTGTTATGTCAAATTTCAATGGTTGGTAGGATTCATGGATGGAAATTTGGCAGGCCTTTCCTTATGTAATGGGTGAAGTCTATTGTGCACCCTCTTTTAAAAAACCTCATGGCTGTTAGGGTTCTCACAAAAGGATGGGTTCATCTAATATTTCGAGATGAAGAGGATGCCAAACAAGTCATGAGAAGGGTGTTGAAAATTAACTCTTCCCTTGTAGTCTTCAAACCCTGGTCCTTCATCCTCGATGTAAGACATGTGCGAACGAACATAGTTAATTTTTGGGTTATAATTTTGAGCCTCATTACCCATCTATGGAATGAACTTATATTCCATGATATTGGTAATCTTATGGGGGTATACTTGGAGCATGACTCCTCTTATCTCAAAATTGGTGACTTGTCTGTTGCCTAAATCCTAATTATTGTGGAACTCTATGATGGGCTTCCTGATGCAATTAATATGGGTCTTGAGGATACTCCCCTGGAGCTGGACTACAAAGGAGTCCCTTTCAGATATAAGAGATGCCATAAACATGGGAATCTTGCAAAAGACAGTGTGATACCCCTGTACAAGAAGGTGAATATATCAAAAGATTCATCTATGGTTGTTAGTAATGAATAAGGGGTTCAATCACAATAGCTGTGGGTTTCTTCATCTAGTATTAACACTTAAGGTCTCAAGGTAGATGATCAAGATGCTCAACGAATGTCCAAGGTTTCTCAGCCAGATGCGCAACCTTCAATTCCTTCAGGTTTAGAATGTGGATGTAATTTATTGATATCTTTAGAATGCTCTTCAAATCCTTCTTTCGATGATGTATATTTTACTTTTTTGTATTCTCAATCAATTTTTCCTTCAGTATCTGAGGTCTCCTATGTAATCATTTCTTGCAACCCTCCTCATATTTCCTCTCCTCTCCTCGTCATGATTGTATTCCATTATCCAAATTCCTTAGGTGACACATCCTCTCGATCTTCCCCATCTATTTTTTCCTCATCTATGTACATGGAATTCAAATAGTTATCCTACAACCTTTTTTCTTGGCTTTTGGTCCCTCAAAAGAGTGGAGCTTTCTAGGTATTGGGATAAATTTATCTATCCCCTATAAGGGGTTGTAGACAAGGTTGGAAAGATTTTCCATCAAAATCTAAAGAGAAATCCCACACATATCTTACTTCTAGAAATAAATATTCTATAAGAGGGGCCCTTAGAGCTAACCCAATAGATATGGCATCATCTAAATGAAATTATATCCTTCAATTGCAAGGGTATTTCTTGCCCCCCTCTACCCCCAAAAAAAGCATTCAACAGAAAAGTCAAGGCAAATGATCCAAACATTATTTCATCATGGAAACTCTTTGTAGTAGTCTTCAGATCACTCAATGCCTTGAAACATTTTTGAAAGGTTAGATCTTCTCGGTTGTGGAGGCCTTTGGCCAATAGGGGTGGCTTGCAATGGGATGGAAACTTCATCAAGTTCAGGTCTCAAATATCTAGAGCATGGAATATATTAGGGGGATTGAGGTTGTTGAGTGATAAAAGGTGTCTTTTTAACTCCTAATTATCTTCACATTAATTATCAATCTAGGTACGATTTTTTATTTCAAGAGTGTACTCAGTCTGAGGCGGTCATTTACTCAAGAGTAATGTTTCTAAATTGTAGTACAGTGCTTCAAATACAAGAGTAAACGGATGCTTGAAATAAAATCTAATTGCAATGGCAAGAAACTTAATATTCTGAAACTAGATCATTCACTCAAGAAACTACAACAATCATCAGTCAAGGATGCAGTAGTAATAACTCTTTCCTCTGTCAACTGATGCAAATGAAATAAAACAAGATCCTCAATCTAAGAACTTAGATAGTGATAGTCCATGTCCTTTATAGTTGTTGATCTTACACTCCACACCAAAAAAATTAACTCGAAATGACAATTCAATTAATAATGCTGCTAGTAGAAATGGAACAAACACAATTGCTACAATAACATTTAAAAGGCGAAACCAAATCCTTGCATGAAAGAGATAACAACAAAGCCAATTTTAACAGCAAAGCTAATTTACTAGAAACGAACAACAACACTAAATTAATGGAAATGAACAACAAAGCTAAATTAATGGAAATGAACAACAAATCTAAATTAATGGAAATGAACAACAAAACTAAATGAACAGCAATCTGTAATAAACGGCAGAGTACGAAGTTAAAAATGAAGGTTTATAACTAGAATGAATAGCATAACAATTTAAGTTGCAAAGGATAATAATCTTGTTATGATGGAAGAAAATGGCAACACAATTCAATTACAATTTTATGCCATAAAACGATTTCAGGGAAATGTAAAGAAACAGGAAATTGTAAAGCAATGCAATTCAAAGAAATGAAAAGTAAATCAAACCATCACACAACTAGAATTGTAAAGTAATGGTACAAATAGTGAGTGGATCCACCAGGGCCAGACCCTTAGCCACCAGTGAATACCATCGGATTACTTTAGGAGATGTGAAGGAACTGCAACTGTTTTTATATATTCATCATTGCATAATCGTTACAACAAGTTCATGCTCTGCTTCAACAACGAGAGTCGATGATCAAAGTTACAATTTCAATAGTAATTCTCCCATTCCTCCTATCCTATCCCATCTATCTCTAATCTAATGATCCATCTAATTCTCTCTTTAATCATCCATCATGAATCCCCTTCTTTGATTTCTATTCTCATTTAAATACACAAAGAGAAAAAAGAAGTTACAACCGTGATGATTACAAAATGATTTCTATTACAAAATTGGATTGTTCACAACAAATTGATAAACAAGATCATATTTGAAATATCTTCTCTTCAATCATTCAAGAGGAACAGGTCGAATTTGGCATTGTAACTGGGATAATTTGGAAAACGGCCACAACAACGAATTTGAGAAAAATGTCTTTAGAGAGCCTTTTGTTTCTCTTATTATGGACTGAATTTGGGAAAACTGCTCATGGAAATACTAATTTGGTCCGTTCTAAACAAAACCCATGTTTCGGATTTTCCAGATTCTTCTCCATTTTCCCGAACCGTTTAATAAAAATTTTTCACTTCTTATTCCAGCGAATCTCTGAGTTGGCACATTTAATGATGAGTTGGAGATCAAATGAAAAATATCGTGGAGGCTAAAATGGTGAGTGATGTTACAACCAATTTATTGATAAACCATCATTGGTAAAAACATGCATAATAATCAATTTATTAAAAATAAAGGAGAAGAAATAATATTTATCCATAAGAGCATAAATAATTATAAAATGGAATTATATCATAAATCATGATAAATGACATGGTAAAGAAGAGTAGAAATAGATTAAATAGGTGTTAAAAAGTGATAATAATAATGACATATTAACGGTTCAACAAAGGTCTTTTCTTTGGTCATAGGAAAAGCACTTACAATGATTAACATATATCGCCCATCCCAAAAACGCATTGATTTATGGGAGAATCTTCTCAATAGATCATTCCTTTAGTTAAATAATGTCATCATTGGTGGTGATCCAAATTTCTCTTTGGTTTTGTCTGAATCCTAGGGCCCTCGAGCCACACCGAATCCATTAGAGGATTTATTCATGATTAGGTTGGGCCATTATAAGTTGGTGGATGTGGAGTCTACCAAATTATCCCTTACTGGGAGGAACTATCACTCTAGTTATGATTGGGTTTCAAATAAAATTGATATAGTCCTCCTTGATGAAGGACTCCAACGTTCGCTTCCTATGATCAAACAATAGATTGGTAAGGGATGCATATTAGTCCACTCCCCCATTTTCTTGGACATAAGAGGGGCCCCTAAGAAACTCTCCAACCCTTTTAAGATGAATTCAACATGGTTAAAGGAGGAGGAGTTCTTATTCCTAGTAAAATCCCATTAGATCCCTTTCTCCCCCCACTCATACGCTCTGTCAACAACAAAATTCAAAGCTAACCTTAAAGTGATCAAACAAAAGACAAAGGATTGGGAAAGAAGGAAGAAATTGTAGGATCTCCAGGAATTGGAGGAGTTAGAAAGGAAACTCATGTTTATCTCTTCTTTAGAAGGGGAAGGTTTCTCTTCCCAGGAGTCTAGTGGGATCCAAAGGAACTTCAAAAAAAGATGGATTGACCTTCTTACATTGAGGGAGGAGGAATGATGCCTTAAAAATAAAGCCACTTGGTTAAAAAGTGGTGATGAAATTATGAAAAATTTTCACGCTTATGCTAAAGGTTGGAAAATGGTGCACACTATCTGGAGTCTGTTGGAAGAAAATGGTTATGAGGTTTCATCTTTTATCGGGCTGAAAAACTTGGGTAAGTGACACTTTGAGGATCTTCTTAGAGATCCTATGGAAGCATCAATTTCCAAAGTAATACATTTGGCATAATTATTTCCTAGAATGGTGGATGAGGGAGAGAGTGGGGGAATAATGGAGGAGGCTTTTTGAAGGAGTTCCAAACGGTGCTACATAGTTTCCAAAGAGATAAAAGCTATGGGCTAGATAATTAGGGTGTTGATTTTTTCCTAGAGCTCTTTGAAACTTTGGGACTTGATCTATTAGGGGTTGTCAAATAATCCATGAAGGAGGGATGGATCTATCCAACTTCTAATTCAACATTCATTGCTCTTATCCCTAAAACTAGTCATCCTCTCTCCTTCTCAGACTTTAGGCCTATATCCCTATGTAATTCCATTTACAATATTATTGTGACCAAGATTAAGCCTATTCTCTCTAGATTCATCTCCCTAGAGAAGTTCACCTTCTTGGAGGGGCGACAAATCCATGAAGCTATTGGGGTGGCCCAAGAAGTTATATGTAATATAAAAACTCAAAACCTAAAAGGGGTTGATATCAAAATTGATTTATCTAAGGCATATGATCAAGTAAACTGGATATTTATCAGACTCCTTCTTACCCATCTGGGTTTTAACCTTGATTTTATAAATTGGGTCATGAGCTGCATTCAATCAGTCTCTTTTGCAGTCCTCATAAATCGTTCAACCTCTGCCTTTTTCTACGCACAAAGAGGGTTGTGCCATAATTGAAGGCTTAAGTCATCTCCTATTTGATGCTAAGAGGTGTGGGGTTTTCCATGGTTCTCTCATTGCTAGGAATATGACAATCATCCATCTCCGTATTGTTGATGATATTCTTATTTTGTGTAATAGTGAGGTCAAGGAGCTATTAATGATTGTTGAGATCTTATCTCCTTTTGGGCGTTCCATTGGGATGGCTATCAATTATAAAAAAACATACTATATCACACCAATATTTAACTATTGCAGAGATTCGTCATATATCGTAGCTTTTCCCGTATGAATTAAAGAAATTGGAGTAGGGCTTGAAATATTTGGGGTTTTAGCTGAAACTAAATCTTTATAGCAAAGCGGACTAGACTTTCCTCATTGCAAATGTGGAAAAAAATCTGACCTATTGGTGCCATCATTGTATATCTAGAGCATGTCATCTAGTTCTCATTAAATCTATTTTAGAATCCATACCGATATACTGGGCTTCTTTAGCTTGGATCCCCAAATGCATCTTGGAAAAAATCAGGATCTTATGCTTGTCTTTCCTTTGGGAAGGGGAAAAATAATCAAAGATGCTATCATGGGTCAAATGGGACTACATTGTTAAACCAAAAAGCTTGGGGGACTGGGGCTCAAAGAACTTATTTCATTTCTCATAAGTGTTGTCTACAAAATGTGGTTGGTGTTTGATCTCAACGCAAAGTATATGGATGTTGGTGGTCATACATAAGTACATTACTCCTAGTTCTTTAGAAGAATGGTTAAGAAGTCCAGACAAACCTAGATCACATATATCTACAATACAGAGGGAAGTTCTTCATTCTTTTGATATCATTGGTATTGGTCTGGCATGATAGATTGGTTGAGGTGCTAGGGTTCAAATCAACCATGATCCATGGCCCAGTAGTTGCATGAGTGACCTGTTATCCCTGCCCCCAGCCCCCTTAATCTAATATGCTCATAGACAAAGGTTACAACAAACTTGCTTATATTGATAACCAAGATCTTACAACTAATTGGTAGTAGGGTTGGAAATATGTTGAGGAGCTTGGCTTAGAGGGGGAATTTCAAGCCTCATGGTAGGAGTACTTACAAGATTTATCTAAAGATCACATAAGATTGATTGATTGACCTGATGAATTTATTCAGTGTGTTTCCCTTATTGGAAACAAAACTCCAAATATGGGATTCATTTTCCTTGTGGTGAATAGAGTGAATGTGGAGGAAAAATGGTGGTGGAAGGTTATTTGTAAAGAAAAATGGCCCCCTAAATCAAAATTATTCATGTGGTGTCTTATGATGAAGAAGGCTCCCACTTGATAATTTCTTTAGGGAAGATTCATGTGTGGGTCCAGTTATTGTTCGTTATGTCAAAATAGTGGGGAAAGTGTTGTTCATCTGTTTATGGCCTGTCCTTTCTATCAACAGGCATGGAAGGCTTGTAGTACTGCTTTGAGTCACTTTATTCCTGGGGAAGGGGAGGATCTCGATGTTTCCTAGCAATATTGGTGTGCCAACCCAACTTGTTGTCCTTTCATAGATATTCCCCTCATTGTTTGTTGGGGGTTAACGTTGGCTAGGAATAGGGAATTTTTTCAGGACAAGACTTTGGTTCCTATGCACATTGCAGATGAGATGTTAGCCCTTTTGAGTCTTTACCCATAGGAAAAAGGGAAAAGAATCATGCAACAAACCGCTTGTCAAAAGATGGTCTCATTTTGGAAAATGATCTTTGCGCTATAATTGAACATGTAAATGATAAATCATATGAGCTATTTCATTGTCCTTTCAGGGATCCCATCCTGGAGCCCGATGCTACATGATACTAGTTTTGCACATGGATCCTCATCGATATATTTTTAAAATAGTTTTTGGATTTCCTCACAACACATTTATAACTAATAGTTTTTAGTTGAACCTTCATGGAAAGCCTTTTATTTTGTAATCATACACTTTTCTATATTCTTTCTTATTATTTTTGTCATCCCTTGCTTCTCACTAGTGTAGAAAAATTTTGGTTTGGGTCAACTACTGTACTTACCCCTTCATTTCTTTTGACTCACATAGATAAAGTGGCTTTTATGCTTGAAATAATTTTTTTGCCAATAACATTTTGTCGATGTAGCTTTCCTTTCCTCGCAGGTTTGTGTAAGGATTAATGCCATAATATTATTATGTATAGTTGTACACACAGGTCTACTATCAGTGCACAGTATCTTACTTGGCAATATTTCATGAATACACTCTTGAAGTGTATATGTAGAATGTAAATTCATCATTTAATTATGAATAAAATTACAGGTATTTTTCTATAGAAAAACCAACCATCCACACAAGTGAATGATGATATGAGGAGATATATGGACAATATTCCCATATTTTTAACATAGCATTAAATTTGTCATTGTAAAACATTTATTATTAACATCCAAAAACATTAGCATGTCCACATCGAAAAGGGAACCTAGGCTCCACAAACTTTGAGTAAATAGTAATTCACCTTTATTTTGAAAAAGTGTGCCACATTTATTAGAATGTGCACATAAGTGGTAAATATACTAATTACTAGCAATTGCTCCTAAAGGATCAAAGGTGCACCAAAGGAAGAGAAATGTGGGAAGATCATCTTGAAAAACAAAATCACTAAATATAAAAACTCTTATTTAAAATTTTAATTTTAATTAGAAATAAAAAATTAAAAGAACTTTGCGGGGTTGGGTTGGGCATACATTGTTTAATTAAAAATAAATAATTAAAATCTACAAAGGCAAATGGATATCACAAATTTGCATGAAGGTGAGAGCATGTACTAGTTTTTGAACCCGTTATTTTCACACCAGGAATGTATTAACCATATATTCTATTGGAAATTGTTTTAAGTCAGTGGAGTATGTAGAATGCATACTAATCTCATGTTTAATTTGCAATTTCCTTGTTTTTCTACTCTATTTTGCTATATTTTGGAGAATTGATTTTATTTTATTGCCAAGAAAAGAACTTTTATTGTGGCATTCTTGTTCGATCTTCAGATGAATGTCCTTCCTAGAATTTCAGCTTTTCCAGAGGCAGATGACATTTTCTCTTGGGTTGGCACCATAAATGGAGGAAAAGATATTGTTTATGAGGGTCTGACATATAAGCTTTCTTTGAGTTTTCCAAAGGATTATCCCTTCAAGCCTCCTCTAGTGAAATTTGAGACACCTTGCTTCCATCCTAATGTTGACAAGTTTGGAAACATATGCTTGGACATTCTTCAGGTAGGTTTTGCTTGTTTCTTGTCTTTTCCTATGGCTACAACTAACCTGCAACTTGCAAGCACATAAAAGAACCAAGTATGCCATAGGAAATATTATACATGTTATGGTATGCTAGGCAATCTATTACCTTGAGTACATTGATTTGTAATGAGAATTGATTACAAGAAAAATGGTCCTCTGCATATGATGTTCGTACTATCCTCCTGTCTATTCAAAGCCTTTTGGGAGGTAAACAAGAGCTTAATCTGGATCAACTTTGTAATTTTATATTCCTCTGGTTTTGTTTTCCAAACTCAACCAACTCTTTTATTGTGTAGAACCAAATAATGAATCTCCTCTTAATACCTTTGCAGCATCCATATGGAGCAATCAAGAAGGTAATGCTTGTGACACTCTTATTAAAATAAATTACAATTCCTAATTGTATGGGAGGATGATTGAATTAATTTGGCTTTTAATAATAGTCTAGAAGTCTTAGTGTAATCCACTGATTACCTAATATAACAATGTGTAGACTTCAAAAAAGCAGTGATGAAACAGTACAAGGATGACGGTGGAGCAACTAGTCAATAATTTCAATTCATGCAGTTTTCAAGATTTAGAGATATTTTTGTCTTTGGTGAAGTCAAATCAAATTGTCTTAGATGGTACTTCCATCTAGTTTAACAATTTTGTAGTGTATAGAAGTAGTGGAGTTTACATAATTATAGTATTTTTTTATTGTAAATATATTGTTTATTAAAATTGAATTTAGGTAGAAAGTATACTTATTTTTTCTCCTAACCAATGGTGAATGTTTCTTGTAAATGTATATATATATATATATATAGAGAGAGAGAGATATATATATATATATAGATATATATATATATCCATTTTGTTCTAGCATGTTGATAGATTGGCCAGTGTTAGCCATGAACATACCATCATATAAATGATAGTGGTTGTTTTATATAAATTTATAAGATTAGTTAGGAATTATATGATGAATAATGGTGCATTTTTTTTGGACAAATGTTTATAGACTATTGGAAAACTTGTATTCATACTTGTAAGTCATGAACATATTATCTCATGAATTCTGGTGGTTGTTTTGAGTGTTGGTAGATGTTTATAATAAATGTATATGATTTCCATTTTCGTAATTTATTGGGTCTTTGACAAGATTGGAAATTTGCGTGTCAAGAATTATTACATGGAAAATTATTTTATACATGAAAGTGATTCCACAGTTGATCATTGTATAACTTTAAGGCACATCATTGAAAAAGTTTGGGAGAAAAAGGAAGAAGTCTTTTGTTGCTTTGTTGATTTCAGAAAAGCATTTGACTCGGTTCCTAGGGATAAGCTTTGGCACAGAATGGAGGAACTTGCGGTTCCTAAACATTTGAGAGAAACTGTGCATAAGATGTATGAAGAGGTGAAAGTCAAAATTAGAACTTCAACAGGAATTTCTGAAAGTTTTAGAAGCAATATCGGGGTCAAGAGAGGTTTCCCACTGTCTCCTACCCTTTTCAGTTTATATATTGACAAGCTTGAAGAGTGGTTAAATTCGCAAGGGGGTGATGGTATCTATTTGGGCAAGTTTGTTATAAGGCTTATTTTGTATGCAGATGACCTTATTCTGATTGCTAAATCGTCTCTTGGTTTGCAAGTGAACTTACTATCCCTTGAGAAATTTTGTAGAAGTGTGGGGATGCAAGTCAATATCAGCAAAACGGAAGTAGTGGTTTTCTCTAAGAAAAGAAAACATAACTAGCATAAGTTATACTTTGAAGGAAACATTCTGGAAGAAGTTGTGGATTACAAATACCTCAGAATTGACTTCAGCAAAAATCTAAGTTGGAATGGTTGTAGAAAGAAAAGAACTTTGGGGGCTTGGAAAGCATTTTATGCTTTTCAAAATAGGTGTAGAGAGGAAGAGTTATGGGACTGGAAAACCACTCATTTGGGCTTCTAGTTATTATGGTGATTCTCTATGGTTGTGAACTATGGGCCAGTAGTACATTCGACATGCAGTGGCAACAAATTGAGAAAATTCAGAAGCGTTTGATTAAAAACAAATTCAAGATTAAAAGTGCAGTTCCTTATGCTATCTTGTTAAGTGAAATTAGGACTGCTCCTATTGAAGCAATTGCTATCGTGCGAGTTATTTAAAAAAAATGAGCAAATGGAAGAGGGTAGATGACCTAAGGTTGTCTTTAATGATAGATTGTGGAGGAGCAAAAAAACTTGGATGTAGCAAAATAACAAATGGTTTAGTAAATGGGGTATTTTCTTGAACGCGTGTCCCATAAACAACAAAGAGATAAAATCTTTTGTTATGGAAAATTTCCAAAAGCGCACTTGGGATAATGAGTTAGGAAGAAAGAAAAAGTATTATATTGAAGTGTTTAATCCCACTCATAGTCAACAACCAAAATCATACATAGAGGCCAATATCTCTTGGAGAGCCAAAAATTTTATTTCTCAGTTAAGGTCTAATTCTCATCAACTCTGTTGTGAAACAGGGCACTGGAAAAGGCCAAAATAAGTGTGGGAGGAAAGAGTATGCATTTTTTGTTCTTCTAGAAAAGTGGAAATAGAAAAACATTTCATTTTAGAATTGAGGCCTTCAAAGACTACAGAGAAATTTATGCAGATATGTCAGCAGCTAGCTCTTGGGATAGTGTATTTAGCGAGGGGTTTGTCGAGAAGCTAGGAGAATTTATTTTGAAGCTTCACAGATAATGGGTCGAATACATCAAGCAGATGAAGAAGCAACCTGTCCCATAGGATATCTTTAGCCTCGTGGATGTTAAAATAATTTCTCTCTTTCTTTCTTATTTCTAAACATTTATTACATGGAAACTTTTCTTGATAGGTTGTAATTAATGCTTCAAAGTTCAAACTATTGAATGATATTTTTTTGGTATATTATTGAGCTAAAAGAATATCTTATTAGTTCACTAGAGATCCGACTTCACCAAAAAGAAACCCATGTTGGCCGCTCTTCTTTCCATCAATGGAATCCCTACAATAGACTGAAGAATTCAAAGCCATTTGCTTGTCACAGAACATAGAAAATTTCTGATGTAACCAGGCTACGAGTTCTTAAAAGTAAATATATGCGTAAGAATGTGGGCAATAGAGCTCTGCAATGAAATTGTTTTTCATAGGTATAAGAGGAAAAACAAATGTTGAATGTCTATGCATTTTTTATGACAATGAAACACAATTGCAATAATCAAACAAACGAATCGTCAAGTTCCTCAGGCTTAATCCTGGAGAACCCCAGTCCTCTCATTACCCGATTAGCAATGGCGCTCATCCTCCCCCAAATTTTCTCCTGCAACTTATTATTATTATTATTACCAACAATCCCCTTGCACTTCAAATCAACGACCTCCACTACTGACAGTCCAGTTTTCAGTCACCTGCGTCACTCAATCTCCAGTTTTCAGTGGTCTATGTTGCTCAATCTCAATCTCCAGTTGTCCATTCTTTCCGTATTTTTGTTTTTTCACAGTCAAGAAAATAGGCAGAGTCGCTATAAAAAAGCCTCTTAATCTCTTTAAAAGAAGGGCTCGAGATACCTATTAACTATATTTTTAGAGAAGAAGATCATAAAAATGTATTATTATGATATAGGGATAGTGAGCTCTCACGCATGCTCATATGAAGACCAAGTGATCATAACCCTTTTGAAACCAAGGAGAGGACTTACCCTTGACACCTCTAATGTGTGGAGGATCATCTAGATCATTGATCAAAGTATATTGGTGTATTTCATTATTTACAATTGATAAGTGTTGGGTGTCAGAATTGCACTTAAGAAAACTCCTCAACACTCAATTGTCAACCTAAGGGTTTCATAAACTTCGAGATGAAGCACAAGTAATGCTAGAAGTGGTATGAACTTTTCCTATTCCTAATCCTACTTCTTAAAGGAAATGCTTTGCAGAATCAGACAGAAAACAATCGTAAAGGCAATTGACACCAAAGCAACTCTAGTGCTGGAATGTAAAAGAACACTTTGCAAGTAAATCAAGTAAAGGAGTTTTCACACAACTGAAACAATCTTAAATGTTGGAATGAAATGCTATGTTCATCTTCAGATAGATGGCTAATAGTCTGACAAGTGGGCCTTTGCAAAGATTTGTTTTCCTCTTGATCTTCCTTCTACACAAACAACATGTTCTTGCACTGTTGCAATTTGCTTACACTAGTGCAGGTATAGTGTCTCTGTGTAAAAGTATATTTTGTAGGTTTTAACCCCATATAGAAATTACCTGCATAAAAATTTTAAAACACAGAAAATAAACAATGCAAGATCATAACACATAAAACACATATACACAGAGATTTTCCCTGAGATCCAAAAATCGGGACCACCAGCTTGATTTTTCATTATGTTCCTTTCAATGTTACAATACATATTTAAACATGCCGAAGCATCTAATACCATGGACTGAAAACCATCGCATCCAAAACCATGCACAAAACCATAGGTAGCTCTGTCACCCCCCTCTGACCCCCCCACTATGCAATTGGTGCAATGAAGGGGGGCCTCCACCCCCCTCTAACCCCCTGGTTAACTACGTGAGCTAGTCATGGAAAGAATATAACACAACCAAACATTCTCCCACTTGTTGTTTTCTTTCCACGGGAGGCCAGAGGAGAGCTTAGTCATTTATCCAGCCTTGCAATGCCCATTATTTCTCTACACCACGAGAACTTCTTAGAGGTCACAGATTTTGTCAATGCATCTGCAGTATTCTTCAAAGTGTCCACCTTTACTAGCAACACCCTTTTTTATTCTATCATATACCTCACAAAGTGATGTAAAAATCAATGTGCTTTGTCTTTGAATGGTAAGCAGGGTTCTTTGCCAAGAAAATTTCACTTTGGCTATCATAGTCTATCCTTATAGCTCCCTGTACTAACCCCATGCTTGAACACAATCTCTGCAACCAAACTGCTTACTTGCTTGCATGAGTCACTGCCATGTATTCTGCCTCTGTAGTTGATAGTTCCACTATAGATCGTTTCTTACTCATCCAACTAACTGCACCTCCAAATAGGTTAAACACATACCCACTTGTAGATATTCTCTGATCTAGATCTCCAGCCCAGTACGCATCAACAAAGCCATGGATATCCAAAACTCTGTCCAATCCCGGTCTTCCTTGGTAGCACAAACCATAATCACTAGTGCCATGAAAATACCTGAAAACCCACTTCACTGTTGTCCAGTCCCCCTTCCTTGGTTTTGACATAAACCTGCTCAATACTCCCACTGCATGTGCAATGTCTGGTCTAGTACATACCATTGCATACATCAGGCTACCGAATGCACTTGCATATGGAACACGGGACATGTACTCTTCCTCTTCTTGTGTCTTGGGACACTGTTCAACAGATAACTTCACACCTATAGGAATAGGAACCTTCACTAGTTTACTATCCTACATATTAAACCTCTGCAATATTGTCTTGACATACTTCCTCTAGTTTAACTAAATCTTCCTCTTTTCCTGATCTCTTTTAATTTCTATGCCCAAAATATAGTTTGCAGCACCAAGATATTTCATGTCGAATTTTGAGGACAATTGGGTCTTCAAATCTTGGATAATTTCTTTGTCATTTCCAACCAGCAACATATCATCCACATACAAGACAAGATAAATAACACGGTCACCAATTAATTTAAAATACACACAGTGATCTACTTTGCTTCTGGTGAAGCTAGGTCCCCATATAAATGTATCAAATATCTGATACCACATCCTTGGTGACTGTTTTAACCCATACAGAGATATATTTAACTTGCATACCAGTTCTTTCTTACCCTTCATCGCAAAGCCTTTAGGTTTCTTCATGTAGTTCTCCTCTTCTATATCCCCGTAAAGAAGTTCTATCTTCACATCCATCTGTTCTACCTCAAAATCAAAAGCAGCGGCAATAGATAAAAGCAATCTAATAGAAGCTACCTTGGCAACATGAGAAAAAATATCACCGAAATCAATTCCCAGCACCTGGGAATAACCTTGATCCAGACTTAAACAGGAACGTAAAAAATTACAGATATAACCATACATGTAGAGATACAACAGAAATAATACTTCATTTCATTACAGTAAAATACTGAAATATGTTTACAAATAGAAATGGAAATAAACTAGCTAGGTCGATGGTAGCTTATCTCTGAGAAGAGATGTGGTGGTTACATGCCTCTGAACTATGTTACAATGAGGCTCGAAGGCCTATTTATTGTTGAGAAACAATGGAAAACCCTAAACATCCAAAAACCTAACCCTAGAATATGAAACACCAAACTATGGGCCCCGTTTGGTAAATTCATACATCAACTTCCGGGGTCGTAACTTTGGCATACGATCTCCAATTGACGTGCAAAATAACTTGTTAGAAAGATCTATTCAAGAACTACAACGTTGGGAATAGAAACATAGGCCCTTGGACCCATCTTTCTCCCGTTTTTCCCCAAAAACGTCGTTTAGGGCCTCAAAACGGCTCTGGAAGTTTAGGACCCAAAAAACTGCTAAAAATAGTAAACTGTGCTATAATTAAGGAAACTGAAAAGCTGAAAGAAACAATGGTGGGGGTACAAGTGGACTTGGCGGGTGGCCACCAATATCCACCTGGATCATTCCTCCCCACTTAGGAAGCAATGGTCCCCATTATGTTGAGTTCCTCCATGAGATGAGGAAACATCTGCTGAATTTGGTCCCTGGTGAGCCACTTGCCCTTGTAAAGGAGTTGGCCTGCTTTGACAACTCGATATAGTTGGATATTCTACTGGAAAGTGTGATTTATCTATGTGTCCATGATCCGATCATTTGCAACTTGTTCCATGCAATCTGGATTTAATTTTTTGGGTGTCAGCTGTTCTGCAATGTCGGATGTGTCTAGTAATGGTGGCAAGTATGGTCGAAGGTGGTCCACATTGAACACTGGGTGCAGGCCAAGGAATAGGGGAATGCTGAGCTCAAATGAATTGTCTCCCACAAGCTTGGTAATGGTGTAAGGACCATATTGGAGTGGTGTGAGTTTTCGATAGGCTCCGGTAAGGCGTTCCTTTTGCAAATGCAACCAGACTTTGTCCCCCACCTGAAACTTGTGTGGCACCCGATGTTGATCATGTTGTTGCTTGTACTTGGCATTTGATTTCTCCAGAATTTTGTGGACCTACTGGCGAATATGTTGGATGTGCTCAATGAAGTTGTTTGCCTTATCTGTTTCAGACTGGACATGAGCTGAATCTACGTGAGTAGCTGCAAATGACATGGCCACATCCATAAGACATAGTGGTTGGAATCCCAAGCCCACCTAAAAAGGGTTGTGGTCAGTTGAGTTGTGGAGAGCCCAATTGTAGTTGTGCTAAACATAGGGGAGGCTCTCATCCCATGTGCGTGGATGCTTTGAGTTGTACATGTGTAGAATGTGTATGATCATCCTATTGACAACCTCTATCTGACCATCAGTTTGAGGATGGAGGGTTGTGGACTTAGTGAGTTTGGTGTCTAGCATCGACTAGAGACTGGACCAAAATGTACTGAGGAACCTATTGTCCTGATCTGAGATGATAGATTGTGGAATCCAAAAGTGTACCCACACACGTTCAAAGAAGAGTTTAGTAGTGGCTTCTGTTGTGATATTCTTCTTGCAGGCCACCATAATGGACATATTCAAGAACCTATGGATGACCACAAAAACACAGTCATTTCTATGCTTAGTAGAAGGAAGGCCCAACATGTAATCCATGGAGATGGATTCCCAAGGTCGACTAGGGGTAGGCAACGAGGTATAGAGGCCTTGCTTCTTTATGGTCATTTTGGCAATGGCGTAGGTAGTACATGATCTTATGTACTTCCCGACATCCTATCGAAGATTCAGCCAATAGCATTACTTCTGTAGTACTATGACCGTTTTCTCGATCCCGAAATGCCCAGCAACCCAAATGTAGTGTGCTTCCCAAATCATCTTAGCATGCTCACTTGAAGGAACACAAAGGTGACCCAGGTGGCATAACAGGGCATCCTAGAGGTGAAAATCTGGAACATGTTGACCCTCCAAGAGTGTCTGGCATGTGTAGCCGAATTTTGGGTCGCTTTTGTAGAGAAGTAGACAATCAGAAGTCTCGTGCCCATAAGAGTTGAGCACGGTGGTTAACGCGATGATCAGTGGTCGATTGAGGAAATCTGCAACATTATGGTGCTGCCCTTCTTATACTTGATACTCAAATGGAATTGTTGCAGGTATGTGGACCACTTCTGATGGCAATCATTCTACAATTTTCCTTGGGTCTATATGAACTACAGGGGTTGGTGGTCTGTTTGGATGACCATTTCCTTCCCCAAAATGTAATGCTTCCATCGTCGGCAGGCCTACATAATGGAATACATCTCTTTGTCATAAGTGGGATACTTCTAGACTGTGTCTAAAAGTGTCTCACTATGATATGCCACTGGATTCCCATGTTGAGTAAGGACTGCCCCAATAGCATTGTCAGAGGCATCTGTCTTGACCTCAAATGGCTGTAGCAAGCTTGGTAATGTGAGCACTGGTGCCGAGAAGAGGCGATATTTCAACTCTGTGAATGCCTCTGTTGAGATTCAGACCAAAAGAAGTTTTCTTTCACTCCTCCCTTGGTGACTTGACTCAAGGGCCAAGTGATATGAGAAAATCCCAACACGAACCTATAGTAGAAGTTAGCAAGACCTAGAAAGCTGCAGAGCTTTGTCAGAGTGGTTGGAGATGGCCAATCCTGAATGACTTCGATCTTGGCTGGATCCACATGCACCCCCCATTCATCAATATTGTATCCCAGATACTGAACCTGGGTCATGCCAAAAGTTCATTTCTCCAAATTGGCACATAACTTGTGTTGCCTCAGTGTTTGGAGAACCTGTCAAATGTGGTGGAGGTGCTCTTCCCAACTCTAGTTGAATATCAAGATGTCATCCAAGTATACCAGTACAAATGAGTTGGTGAATGGATGCAAGATGTCATCCATTAGCCTCATGAAGGTTGCAGGAGCATTCGTCAATCTGAAAGGCATAACCAACCATTTGAAAAGGCCCTCCTTGGCTTGAAGGCAGTCTTCCAAACATTGGAGGGTTCGATTGGTACCTGGTGATATCTTGACTTCAAATCAATCTTGCTGAAATATTTTGCCCCCTTCAGTTGGTCTATGAGGTCATCAATCTGTGGGATTGGGTACCTATTACGGATAGTGATCTTGTTCAATGCTCGATAGTCAATACAAAGTCTCCAAGTCCCATCCTTCTTCTGTACCAATACGATTTGGATCCCACAAGATGATGAACTCGGATGAATGTGACCTTTCTGAAGCAGCTCCTAAATCTACCTCTTGATTTCATCGTTCTCCAGAATGGAGCAACAATAGATTGGTCCATTGGGCAGTGACACACCTGGGGTCAGATCGATGGAGTGCTTGACCTGACAATGCAAAGGAACCCCTGCTGGGGAGGTGAAGATGTCCTCATACTCCTCCACGACCTTTTCCATATGCAGTTGTCATGTGGAGGGGCCTTGTCTAGAGGTCGTGGCCACCGTCTTATTCTTTCCTTGAGGGCGTATCATTAGGAAAACAAATTTCCCAGTTTTGGAAATGAGCTTACTGCATTGTTTTATAGTAACCAAAGAGATGGCGGTAGGCGGTGCTACCTCCGATATCCTATACAACTTATTTCCCAAAGTAACAATAATAGCATGGGGCCTTGATTCATACATAGCATTTTTCTTCCACAAGTATGATTGTCCTAATAATACATCAAAAACATCAAGGGGAGCAAGGTCACATAATACCTCATTTGTGAAGGGTTTGATGTTGTATGGAAGGCGACATTGTTGGCTCACGCGAAGATCCCGTCCTTGGTGAAGCCACCCAATGGTGTACGGTTGTGGATGTGATGTGGTCGGTAAGCCTAGCTGCTTCATGACCTCTGCTGAAATGAGGTTCTTTTGGATCCTGCTGTCGACAATGAACTGTAGCAGGGAGCCCTTTACCCACATCTAGGAGTGGAAGAGACGCTCCTCCTCCTCTAGATCTTCGGGTTCCTCCTTCTGGATCTTCATGGTGGCAACAGTGGCGTTGGGCTTCGCATTGATAATCTGCTTCCCTTTGTTATTCCCCTTGTCAGGTTTTGACTTAGAGTCAGAAGATGCATCTGATTCTGAAACCTTTAGGTCAGCCACCAATGACTGCTTGGCCCGACACTCATGTTGTGAGTGGATCTCTTATGGAACTCACACCACTTTCCCGTGTCCTTTTTTGGATTTGTGGTGATATTCTTTGCTTGTAGCTTTCGCGGGTTGTCTTGTGCCGCCACACCTTGGCTTTGTCCTTTGTTCTACAGTTTGGGGGAACCTTTCCCTTGCTTCAGATTCACAGATCCAAAGTCTCGCTTCTTCTGTTTAAACTTTTGCTTGATCTTGACGGCATATTGGTATGTAGTGCCGAGCGAGGAGATGTTTAGGAATTCTATTTCTTCCTAGATCTACTTGTGCAGGGAGTCATAGTATTTGAGTACCAAATCGAATACTTGATACCCAACTTTGTGCAAAGGGTATGGACAATATTGGTAAACTCTAGCATGTCTTAGTCCTTTCCCTGCCGCAGTGTGGTCCACTTTATGTATTGATCCTCATAGCTTCCGACAGGATAATATTGCTTCTTGATGGTAGCTCAGAATGATTTACAAGTGGGTGTGGCTGAAAATAATGAGATCATACTTTCATCCTTTTGCTAGCAATAGGTTTCCCACCAGTCCTTAACGTGGGGGCGACTTTGAGAAGAGTGAAAGTAATCTTTTCCCGACCAGAAAAATCATGAACATAAAAATACCCTTATAGCAGATTTAACCATTTATCTATAGCGTCTGCATCTATCTGACCCTCAAATATGGGAATTTCAAAGTTAACTTATACCTTAAAGGGTGTAGCACTTCTAAAGTAGCTGCTAGAAGTAGATGTGTTGCCCCTGGGTAGCTACTGAAGGATCTGGGCAAAGTTGTCCATCATCGCGTTCCTTTGTCGCTCAAGGGCCTCTTCGAGCAAGATTTTGATAGGATCTCCTACCCCCTCATCTTTCTTTTCATCTTCCATGGGAGGCCATCAGGATTTGTGAGGCTGGTCTAACAAAGGTTTGACCAGTTCAAGCCCTAACTCCTTATACCCCAACCTCATTGGGGACATGCAAAGAAAGACAGAGAAAGAGCAGACTGCTCTGATACCACTGATCCAGATTTAAACAGGAACACAACAAATTATAGATATAACCATACATATAGAGATGCAATAGAAATAATACTTCATTTCATTATGGTAAATTACTGAAATATGCTTACAAACAAAAATGGAAATAAACTAGCTAGGGCGATGGTAGCTTATCTCTGAGAAGAGATGTGGAAGCTACATGCCTCTAAACTGTGTTACAATGAGGCTTGAAGGCCTCTTTATTGTTAAGAAACAATGGAAAACCCTAAACATCCAAAAACCTAATCCTAGAAGATGAAACACCAAATTGTGGGCCCTGTCTGGGTAAATTGGTACATCAACTTCCCATGGTCGTAACTCTGGCATACGATCTTTGTTTGATGCGCACAATATCTTGTTAGAAAGATCTATCCAAGAAATACAAATTTTGGAAGAGAAAAATAGATCCATGGACCCATGTTGCTCCCATTTTTTCCAAAAAACGTCGTTTAGGGCCTCAAAACGACTACAGAAGTTTAGGACTCGAAAAACTGCTAAAAATAGTAAATTGTGCTATAATTAAGGAAATTGAAAAGCTAATAGAAGCAATGGTGGGGGTCCAAGTGGACTTGGGGGGTGGCCACCAATATCCACCTGGATCATTCCTCCCCCCTTAGGAAGCAATGGTCCCCATTGTGTTGATTTCCTCCATGAGATGAGGAAACTTCTGCTGAACTTGGTCCCTGGTGAGCCACTTGTCCTGGTGAAGGAGTTGGCCTGCTGTCATGCGGAAAGAGTCAATTTTGCGGACAAAACCGACCTCCCTAGAAACTAAGGCTTTTCTAGTGACAAACAAAACAATCAAGCACTATCTTTCCCTAAATATGAATTTAAAATAAGAGCAACCAGGTGTTTAAGGCTTACCTTTAGTCCAACGCTGTTTGTAGCGGCCAAGCCTCTTCGATCCAGATGAGCTCCTCTCCTTGAAGCCTGCATACACAAACAAGCAAACGATTACATAGCACCTGAATAACTCATATAATAAAACATATTCATCATAAAGACCAAGGAGTTTATGAAACAAATTATATATAACAACTTGTTGAGAAAAATGAACTTAATTGTATTAATTGGAAACAAAAGAAACCTTACAACCAATGCCTTGGTGTTGTGCAGGTCCCTCCCAGGGTCCAGCAAGAGTTCTCCTCTACTTTGATCAGCTCACCCACTTCCAAATGAAGCTAAGAAAGGAATGTGATCTCTCCTCTCAAGCTCTATAAGGGAGTCCTAATTTCAGCAGCATCTACCCTTAGGAATGTTCAGCTTTCAACCTCCCTTGCCTCTGGCCCAATGCCTGTATTTATAATGCTTTGGAGGAAGTTAAACAGGTCCACCATCAATGGGATAAGCCCCTCTTTCAAAGGGATAGCTCCCCTCTTCATGGGATAAGTTCCTCTTTCATTGGGATGCATGAACCATCTGGAGGTGCTCAATCCACGTAAAACCATCTTCTAGAATGCTCTAGAATCGATCGCGAGTAAGTTTTTTGAAGTAAAACGTGCGCCTTTTGACTTTTACAGGGGTACGCACCCACCCCTTTACAGACAGAGCGTACAAGTACGCAGGTATTATGTACTTGAGGTGCGGGCCCGCATGTAAGAGTAAGAGAAAGTGCGGAACCAGAGTTATATTGATTTTTTAAAGGCTTTCTCTCTTTTTTGGAGTTTGACATGAGGAGCAGAGGTATAAGACTTGCCAAGGAGGATAGTATGGTTATTGATGGAGCCATACTGACTGCAAATAGTCATGGTGACAAATTTTAGTGTAACAGATTTCCCCCTAAAGTGCGAGGTCTGTAGTAGATCAGGGTTTTATATCATCTAGGAAGGGTGAAACACTTTATCATTTCGAGGATTATCTTGTGGAGAGCCCAGTCGGAACCTGCAAATATTCAACACAAAATACATATATGAGATCATATCATCGCTGAGGTAGGCATTCCCATACTCAGATCAAAAACTTAACTAACAAACTAACTACTGCTCTGATATAGGAATGATTTCGCAATACATCATAATCATAGACACATGTAGACACAATATGGACGCAGCCATCTGTTTATAATTAGTCTACTGTATAATGAATACAAAACTCCTCGCAGCCTGGATGGCAGAAACTAGATCCAGGGTCTTCATTTCTGCTTCCCGAAATAGTACGATTCTATCCATGCGAATAAATGAGTTGATGTCGAACATGGTAGAAACCACTTGATTACCAGTCAATGATGTAAACTGTGTGAGAGAGACCACCAGTGATGTCAATGGCTCTCAAAGTATCCAGTACAATCCATGAGATGTGAATGAATGTGTTGATGTTGAACATGTCACAGAATCCCTTGATCGAAGGTCATTGATGTAACCTGTTGTCAAAGGCGAGAAACCTGCCATTTAGGCATGCAGATCCCAAGGTACTGATGATTTCTAGATCATCTTTCTAGATAATGAACTGAAGTCGATAGAAAGCGATCCGTTGCAGGCAAGCCCACAACACGAAATCATAGATCAAGTTGAAGAAATGTAGCTGTAAGGACTGACTCAGGGATAGTCAAGATGGATGACAGATATTTTGCAGATGAATGGTTTATTTGCAAGACTCCTCTTGAACACATAACGACACTACAGATGGTTTGGTGACAATTGTCCCAAAGTTAATACCCGGAAACCGGCTGAAGGCTTTCAATGTGGTTTGATCAACTGTTAGGCAAAGGATTTCCCAACCCAGGTGAATGAAAAGTGTCGTGTTCAAGAGTGGTGATAAGGTTTTTCCGAGACAAAGTATAACAAATAGGCTCATTTTCCTCTCTTTCCCCCACCATTTCTGGCAAGTACCTCTTTATTTTTTACAAGCTTGAGGAGGATAACATTTGCTTGATTATAAGCTCATCCTTCGGATGAGTCCAACTTAGTTTAGATTCGAACCCTAAGAAGGAGTGGTCCATTCCTGTTTGTAATCGAATATGTCCTTTACTGTGAGATTTTAACGAGTCCAGTATAGGAGAAACTCGGCGTTTTTCAATTTTAGAGAGTCTGAAAAACTTAAGAAGACTCCAGGGTTGACCTTTTCGTAAATTTGTGTCTCCCAAGCCCGAAAAAGTATAAAATAATACTTGAGAGAACCGCTTGATCTTTACGACCAAGGAGTACTTTCATGATTAGTGTCTCTAATCTGAAAAGTAGAAAGCGATCAAGGACACGTCGTTTTATTTCCAATATCGAATTTGAAACGACAAAAATCCGACAATCTTTTCATGTTTTTACGGTCAGAAAAGGGCTGTAAGAGGACCGTCTTTTTAATTCTGTTTTAACGAGCTAAAAAGAAAACTCGGCAATCTTTTCACATTTTAGGAGTCAGAAAAGAGCTTAAAGATGACTTTGATGTTTTTGTTTGTAAAAAATGATAATTTTCCCTGAAAATCCTTTATCCTACACAAAAACCAACACATTACTCATACCTGTTGAAGATAGATAAAAGTACTTTGAAAAATACCTTTTCATGGTGAAAAATAAACAAATTTACCATTTATTTACCCAAAAAACCAATAAAAAGGGCTTTTACCAATTCATTTTTACCATTTTACTATTTGAGGAGAGAAAAAGGGCTTTTGGCAAGAAACTTCCCGTGGACATTGTGGGAAATCCGACCGTCGAAATCGAACGCCGTCTCTTCCAGGTAATCTACAACATCCTCCTCTTCAATTTCATCCGTTTAGAATTCTTTTTAGGCCCCAGATTTCATTTTTGGGAGGTTTTATGGTTTCAAAAATCGCCTCTCGAGGTACGCAGGCGCCACACTAGGGACCCGCGGACCCCGACATTTTCTCAGTTGGAAAAATGTCAGGGGTCCGCACCCTGCCTTCAGGGACCCTGCGTACCTACGCTCTGTTCCTAAAGGCGGGGTGCGTACCCCGCGCAACGAGTTTTTAAAACCTAAATTCTCCAAAATGGACCAAAATGTTTTGATTTTATGGAATCTAATGGATGTTTTATGGCATGTAGATTGTTCACCATGCTCGATTGGCGCGAGAGAGAGCACGAAGATGTTGATTTGGCTGCCATTAATCATCAACCGTCAATTGATGCTTTGAAGGCATGCGGCCTTTATAAATATTGGGCCATACCTGGCATGAGGGCCCAAGTGAGCTTTCTAGAGTGGCTGGTAGAAAGATGGAACGTTCAGGACCAGTGTTTTTATATTGGAGGGCACCAGCTTGAGATGGAGCCGGCAGATATCTACTTTATCACTGGTTTGCCCAAGAGAGGCGAACACTTGACTCTGTTCGGGACTAGGCCAGGTGGCCAGTCTGTCGCTAGTCTCCGACTAGAGTGGTGTAACACTCAGTCTCAGGAGAAGGGGATAGAAATCAAAACTATATCCCGTCCTGAACTTATGGTGATTGCCTTTACAGTTACCAGACTTTGCGGGGCTGTTGCTTTACACATTGCCACTGGATCCCAGATGCGGATGGCAGTTGATTGCTATCGAGGTACCATTTTCAACTGGTGTGATGCTGTGTTGGCCAATGTAAAAGGCCAACTGACTAGAGCCAAAAACGGACAGCTAAAGACCTTTATTTATGGGGCTTTAGTTGTGAGTTTTGGCTTAGAGAGGGTTCCGATGCTGATCCCACAACAGCTCACTGTTGAGGTTGGGCTTCCTCGAGAGCCCAAATTGATGCGATGGGTTGCGGTTATGGCCCGTCATCCTGATGAGGGGACGGAGGTCGTTCGATTTACTCCGGAGTACTTTCGCTGGTTAGAAAACCAGGTCTTTTCTATACAGGATTTCCCTTATGTCGGAGTTGATTTTCGTGGAGATCCGGACATGGTTCTTCCACCGAGAGAACAATGGGATGATACAGGTAACTTCATTTTTCACAAGTTTTTTAAACTATCTATTATTTTTGTTTGTTTTATATCGTCTCAAAACTGATAGTAATAATTTTCAAAATGCAGATGTAGGCCCACGGCGTCCAGCCAATCTCCGGCCTTACGAGAGGAGACTACCAGCTGCAGCGGCACCGGCCCCACAGGACGAGGCCACAGAGACTTTGGCTGAGTTGGAAAGTCACCTGGAGCGTCTTACAGCAGATATACCGGAGACTACCATAGATGATATTCCAATCAGGCTTCAGTGCTATGTAGTCGGGGTCCCAGGACCTTTTAGGAGGTTCTTGTGTAGGGTGGCCCGTACAGTGGTGTCATATAGAGATCATCACCAGTGATTGGATGGTCGTTTTGTAGACACATGTGACATTTTGGTTTTTTGTACTTATCATTTTTGCCGATCATAAGGTGTTTTTCAACCTATGATCGAAGACGATGAATTTTTTGACACACTCCTATATATATATATATCATTATTACCGGCTTATCTTGTAAATCGTGTTATGGAATGGTTTTAAATTTACATGTATGATTATTGCAAATGTCTATTTAACATTCGAGAAGCAATTTCATCTGCTAATGTATTTAAAGACCTTGGAATATGCTGATATTCAATATAATCAAACTCACGTTCCAAGAGACGCACTCTCAAAAATAACCTTAATAACACTGGATTTCTAATGGCATACACTCTATTAAGCTGTAATACAACGAGTTCAGAATCTAACCTCACTATCAAAGTCCGAATCCCAAATGAAATAGATTCAGACAATAACTCAACCACTGCACTGTATTCGGCAATTTTGTTCGTTGTTTGACCGAGGCTCACCCCATGCATAGAGACTAACTCGTCAGAGGGCGAATAGATAACCCAAGCTGCGGAAGAGATATTCTGTGTACTACGACAAGCACCATCAGCGAAACCAATGTAAGTTTGGAGAGGCATCGACATCTGCAACATCAAGAGTAAAACCAAGATAAGCAGAAATAACGACGAAAATGCACTCTCTAAGCTAAGCACACTGTCTAAACTAACAAACACACCAGCTAGAAAGAAAAACTATCCTAACTAAAAATTCTCCATACCCATCTTTTAAGCATAATACCTCTTTAGGTAAAGTCCATTTCTGGGTTTACCCAAAGAGTCCCCGTCAAAGTCTACCAGTTCATAAGCCCCTTTGGCTAACTTTCGTTTGACAACAAAAGGACCAAGCCACATAGGAATGAATTTTCCAGCTCCTAATTTATCATTAGCTTGATCGTAAACCAAGACTAGATCGCCTTCCGAAAAATTTCGAGGGGTCACATTTCGATCATACTGAGCTTTCATGCGTTTTGCGTGAGTCTCGATCGCTAATGCAGCATTACGTCGATTCTCATCCAATTGAGCTAAGTATAACAAACGTTTTTCCTCTTCGGAAGTGGCTGGAAGTAACTCGACGGCCATTTGCAGTGACGGGATTTCGCATTCAATGGGCAACACTGCTTCCAAACCATAAACTAGTTGGAAAGGAGTGAACCCTGTTGATGTTTTTACTGAAGTTCGGTACGCCCAAAGCGCTGAAAATAGCATGTTATGCCAGTTCGATCGATGAATCCCAATGATTCGTCGAATCATGATGACTAAAACTTTGTTGATGGATTCAACCAGACCATTCGCTTGTGGATAATAAGGAGTTGAACTATCGTGACGTAAACCAAGCTGGCTTGTAAGTTCAGTCATCATAACGTTTCAAAAATGACGCCCATGATCAGTGATTATTGCTTGTGGGACACCAAACCTAGTAATTATATGATTGAACACAAAAATTGCAGCTGTTTTGCCATCTGCGTCAAATGTAGGCATCGCCTCGGCCCACTTAGTAAAATAATCTACCGCAAGGATGATATATGCATGCCCCTCGGCCGAGTGAGGGTTACATGTAATAAAGTCGATACCCCATTTGGCAAAAGGACCAACAGCAATTATAGGGTGGAGAGGAGCAGGTGGAGCGCGCATCTTTCGATCAAATATTTGGCAGTTGTGGCATTTTCGGACCGCAGTGATATAATCTTTGAACAAAGACGGCCAGAAATAGCCAGCGCGCAATATCTTTTGGGCTGTGGCAAACCCAGACATATGACCGCCACATGCTCTAGAGTGGCAGTCATTTAGAACCCTTTTAGCTTCTTCGTGAGTTAAACAATGGCGAAAAATAGAGTCCGCCCCACGGCGATAAAGAGTATCTCCAATGATTTTGAATTGTTGGGATTGAAATCGTATTTTTCGACGTTCAGACTTTGAAAGCTTTGGCCGAAAGGATTGGGTCTGGAGATAAACGATGATATCTCCATACCACGGATCTGAAGTACTGATAAGAAACAAGGATTCATCCGCGATGGGCTCCTCCGCCACAGTTTCTGTATCAGCACGCGGGAAGTCACACATTAACTCCGCAAAGACTAAAGATTTCTTAGACTTAGATTTTTCAAACTCCAAGTCGAACTCTTGCAGGATAACGATCCATTTAGAGTACTTGCCCCCTAGCAATTGTTTAGTCAAGATATAGGTCATAGGGTTGCAATCCGAAATGACTATAGTTTTACGTAGTAAAATGTAGTGACGAAAACGTTAGACATCTTGAACAGCTGCCAATGCCAATTTCTCCACATGTGAGTATTTTAGCTCAGTAGGATTTAAAGTTCTACTAAGGTAATATATCACATGTTCATTTCTGAATTCGTCTTCCTGAACTAAGACCATCCCAATGGTGGAATGAGCGGCGGCGAGGTACAAGATGTAATCCTGGTTGTAGTTGGGAGGATGCAATAACGACGCATGGGTCAACGCGTGTTTGAGTGCATCGAAAGATTTCTGAGCTATCTCATCCCAATAGAATTGAGTATTTTGTTTCAACAACCGGGTAAAACCCTTTGTAACCTCGGCGTAGTTAGGAATGAATCGTCGTAAAATGTTTTCTTTCCCCTGCAAACTTTGGAGTTGGCAAAGACTCGAAGGAGGAGGCAATTTGATGATAGCTTCGACCTTCGAGGGATCGACGCGAATGCCAGCTTTCGAAACTACAAATCCTAGCAATCGTCCTGTTTCTATACAGAAAACACATTTGTGTGGATTCAACCGTATCCGATAATGCCTACACCTCATAAAGATTGCTCGTAAATGGACAAGGTGATCAGCTCGATGTAATGAATGAGCAGGCAAATCATCGAGATACGGTTGCACAATGTGCTTGATGTCAGGAAATGCGTAAGACATGGCCTGTTGAAACGTTGCTCCGGCATTCTTTAGCTCAAAAGGAAATTTGCAATAAGCAAATGTCCCCCATGGACAAATGAAAGCCATTTTTGGTTGATCGGCAGGTAGTATGTTGATTTGATTGTATCCGGAGAATCCGTCCATAAAAGAAAATATTTCACTGCCGGCACAATCATCAATTATTTGATCAATATAAGGAGTTGGATAGTTGTCCTTTGGACAAGCTCGGTTAATGTCCCTATAATCGATGCATATTCTTATTGTTCCCTGTTTTTTATTAACCGGAACAATATTCGATACCCAATCCGTTAACGGGATCGGATAAATGAACCCTGCTTTTAATAATTTTTCGACTTCCGCTTTAATTGCAGCAGCTTTTCTTGGGTGAATCTGACGCAAACGTTGCTGGACGGGTTTAGCGTCTGGGTAAGTCTTGATCTCATGAACAACAATCGCGGGATCAATTCCTGGCATTTCCTCATAGGACCAGGCAAACACGTCGCGGAATTCTTGAAATAGGGCCTTGTATGTCTGAATTTCGTCATCTGTACACGAGGCACCTATATGAATGTTTTCAATAATTCCAGGCTTAACCGAAATGTCAATAGGAATAGTTTGAGAAATATTTCCCAAATTCAGCTCTGAATCAAGATGTTTCATGGGATTCTGAGCTTCCTTGACATATTAAGCTGTAAAAATTGATGAGAAATCATTTTCAAAATGATCATCCTCGGGTAAAAACGAAGATCAATGATGGAGATCGTCCCATGGTAAATCATCTATACACAGGACTTCACGAAGTTGCTCGTCAGATGAAACAAATTCGGGAAATGCTATTAACTCTGAGGTTGATGTGAAAAGTGATTCCTCACGGACCACATTCATTAGTTCAATTTTGGTTGAAAAAGTGTCGGTAAACGATTGCACAATTTGATAGGCAACTTCATATGGACTCAAAGGCATAGAATCGCCAAATGAGTCTATCTCAGATTCAGAAGGAATGATCCAAGGATCATCATAAACAATAGTATCTGATGTAATCATATGAATGGAAGCGAATGAAGACGATGCGTTGATTGGAGGAAAAGGAAAAGGTCCCAGTAAACCGACATCTTTAACTAGTCCTACTCCAACATCCTTATATGGGATAACCATCTTGCCAACATGCTGAATACTCTCTAAAGAGGCTGGGTCGGATGAAAAATAAGCCAGCTGGTCTATTGTTACGATCTTTCCATTATGTGGAAATTTTATTACTCGAAAAATCTATTAAACGACCGCTGTCATAGCGTAAGACCAACTTCGACCCAACAGAAGGTTGTAATCTAGAGGGGCATCAACCACCTCCACATCTAGATTAACAGTTTTTCCTTCAACCCCTATAGGTAAGTCCTGTAGAATACCAAACGGATGAAACCCACGGCCATCGAAGGCCTTAAGAATCGTCGGGGATTGATTTAGTGAAGGAGAGCCAAGAGATCTCCAACACTGTATCGACATAATACACGTTGAAGCTCCCTCATCAATTATAGTCCGATGAATAGGCCTGTTTTTGACTATCACTGGAATCTGGAAAGCCATTTGATGAGGTAAGCGTGGTGTACTATTTTCTAGATCAAAGATTATTAGGTTCGGGTCCTGAACGTCAACAGCTCCTATAGCCGACAAGAGTAATTTGCGTTGTGCTGGACACGATTGCAGCACTTCCAAAGCCGACATTGCTGAGGGTGAAACAACTAAGTCCTCAACAATGTTATAATTCTGAGCCGCTCTCACATGTGGATTGAAAGCGGACTTTCGAAGTATACCCTTGGCGGGCGGTTTGATTACCAAGTCTGGATTAGGTTTCTTGATCTGTAGTGGATCGGAACCGGGAGCTGAGGTTGATGGATTCGGTTGAGAAGATTCTACTTCTTTGCCATCAACATGACTTTTACTACCATAATCATGTGATCGAGTCGCAATCCTAACATGTGACATCATCAATATGGGTTCTTCATTGGCATTTGAGGAAGAACCTATCATTTTACTGTCTTGAGCTGGAAAAGGATCCTTCAAGACAGCAGGAGTTTGGGAACCTTTGACAATCTTCGCAACCTCTGCTCGATGTGGACAGTCTCTTGTAAAGTGTTCCTCTTCACAAATAAGACAAGGATATCGAGGTTTGCGTTTTTCGTCATTGGTTTCCGATTTTTCAGTTTTCTCCTTTGGAGTTTTGTCTGCTTTATTCTTCTTCTTCCCTTTCTTCTTCCCACCGGATTTTGATTTAGCTGTAGATGACTCTACAACATGAATATCGGCGGAGAGTTCAGCGGAAGAATCTCCCGTCGGGGAATCTGGTAAGGTTATAATAGGAGAAGAATTCTTAGAGGATTTCTTCTTGCTTTTAGTGTTCACCGTACCAATCATGCCATCAGCAGCATGAGACCCTGATGGAGCAGCAGCTATTTGATTCCCCTTGGGAAGATCTGGGATTTTTTCATGTAACGTACCGGACTGAGTATAAACTAAGTCAAGGTACTGTGCTTGAGCAATCACTTGCTCCTCAGTAACTACTCCGGCCTTAGCTACGTCTTCAGTAATCTTCGATAACAATGATTTAACAAACCATTCAGCTAAGATCTGGTCCGGGATAAAAACTTTCACTAACCGCCTTTGACGTCTCCATTCATGAATATGATCGGAAATATAAGTGGACGTCGATTGCTTTAATGAAGTTAGTAACTCCGTGCCATTATCATATCTGACCGGCAACTGAAAATGAGTTAAAAACGAGGTAGCTAACTGGCTAAAATTATAAAAAGAGGCTCGTGGTAACTCAATATACCACTTGGCCGCAAGACCAATGAGAGTGCGCTGGAAAAGACGTAAGCAGATCGAATCATCCGAGATGGAATTAGAGGCACACCAGAGGTGATAAGTCATCACGTGATTTGATGGGTCCTCTCCTGGCTTACCTTCGAACTTGGGTATGTCACTAGGCAACTTATTCGGCATTGTCGGCCAAAACGGAAGATAATTGATTGGATCGTTCGTTAGGCGCGACAAGTCAGGTAAATCCAAAGTTGCAATGAACGGTAACTGACGGTTAGGGTCCCTGAAACTCTGAGTCATTATACCAGCCCCAGGAGGAGGATATCCAGGATAACTAGGAATGGGAATCGCATTAGGGATATTATATCCTCCTGGGAAACCAGGATTAACCGGACCATACTGGGGTTGCTGAGGTTGTTGATATATATACCCAGGGTACGGTTGATACTAATATACTGGCTGTTGCACAGCAGGACTGTATTGGTACTGCCCCTGGTACGGTTGATAAGTGAACTGAGGTTGACTTGTTACAACCGTACTTGGACCAGGTTGCCCTACCGGTATCTGAACCGTAGTCTGAACTGTAGGTCCAGACTGAGGCAAAGATGCTTGAGGGACTGACGCAGGAGCAGTAGAAACCGGGGCTGTAGATACTCCGGACGTAAGTGTGGTAGATGGAGTAGATGTTGCAACAGTTGCAGCAGCTGTTTGGGGCGGAGTACGAGGTGTACTAGGCCCTAGCTGTGAAACCACAGAAGGTGCAGAGGTTTGAACGGTAGACTGGACAGGTTGCTGGGTTGAACCAGAAACTAAAGGTTGTCCAGTTGAAGATGACGATTGCACATTCGGTTGCAATACCGGTTGAGATTGATTCCACACTAACGTCATTCCGGGGTATGGACTCATAGTAGATTGACCATATTGAGGACCATAACCTGGTTGAGGGTAGGGTTGATAATTCAAAGGTACATTTTCGGTTCCTTGAACAAAAGATTGACCGGAAGGTGATTGATAACCTTGGGGTTGATAACCCTGAGGTATATACTGATACTGAGGTTGACCTTGAGGTACATATTGATACTGGGGTTGACCTTGAGGTACATATTGGGTTTGGGGTTGACCTTGAGGTATGTACTGTCCCGTAGGTATGTACTGGCCTTGAGGTTGCCCCCCAGACACAAATTGAGTACCTTGAGGTTGCCCCCCAGGCATGACTTGAAGACCTTGAGGCTGCCCCCCAGGCGGTAACTGACCACCTTGAGGTTGCTGACTAGGAACGGTACCTGACATCATAAGAATTTCCTCTACACTTAACGGTCTAGTTCCGTCATTTCTAGTTAATAACCCTTGTTGACTTGGTTAAGGAGATGCTCCCGAAAAAGTACCAGCAAGGGACTGATACCCAACGGGAACAGAGGGACCACCATGAATAAAAGATTCTGATGATTGAGACATCACGGCTGACTGTATCGATATATTAGATGAAGGATAAAAACCTCTAGGTGTCGGGTGAAAAGGAGCTCGAGGTGGTGAAAAACTTAACCCTGGGTTTTCTAAGAAATTTGTTAAAGAAAGATACCAAGTAGTAGTATCAATCAAAAGAGAAATCAATCAAATCCATGGATTCCCCAGTGTAGTCGCCATTTTGTCATGCGGAAAGAGTCAATTTTGCGGACAAAACCAACCTCCCTAGAAACTAAGGCTTTTCTAGTGACAAACAAAACAATCAAGCACTATCTTTCCCTAAATATGCATTTAAAATAAGAGCAACCAGGTGTTTAAGGCTTACCTTTAGTCCAACGCTGTTTGTAGTGGCCAAGCCTCTTCGATCCAGATGAGCTCCTCTCCTTGAAGCCTGCATACACAAACAAGCAAACGATTACATAGCACCTGAATAACTCATATAATAAAACATATTCATCATAAAGACCAAGGAGTTTATGAAACAAATTATATATAACAACTTGTTGAGAAAAATGAACTTAATTGTATTAATTGGAAACAAAAGAAACCTTACAACCAACGCCTTGGTGTTGTGCAGGTCCCTCCCAGGGTCCAGCAAGAGTTCTCCTCTACTTTGATCAGCTCACCCACTTCCAAATGAAGCTAAGAAAGGAATGTGATCTCTCCTCTCAAGCTCTATAAGGGAGTCCTAATTTCAGTAGCATCTACCCTTAGGAATATTCAGCTTTCAACCTCCCTTGCCTCTGGCCCAATGCCTGTATTTATAATGCTTTGGAGGAAGTTAAACAGGTCCACCATCAATGGGATAAGCCCCTCTTTCAAAGGGATAGCTCCCCTCTTCATGGGATAAGTTCCTCTTTCATTGGGATGCATGAACCATCTGGAGGCGCTCAATCCACGTCAAACCATCTTCTAGAATGCTCTAGAATCGATCGCGAGTAAGTTTTTTGAAGTAAAACTTGCGCCTTTTGACTTTTACAGGGGTACGCACCCACCCCTTTACAGACGGAGCGTACAAATACACAGGTATTATGTACTTGAGGTGTGGGCCCGCAGGTAAGAGTAAGAGAAAGTGCGGAACCAGAGTTATATTGATTTTTTAAAGGCTTTCTCTCTTTTCTGGAGTTTGACATGAGGAGCAGAGGTATAAGACTTGCCAAGGAGGACAGTATGGTTATTGATGGAACCGTACTGACTGCAAATAGTCATGGTGACAAATTTTAGTGTAACACCTGCTCTGACAAATCGATACAGTTGGATATTTTACTGGTGAGTGTGCTTGATCTATGTGTCCATGATCCGATTAGTTGTAGCTTGTTCCATGCAATTTGTATTTAACTCTGTGGGTGTGAGCTATTCTGCAATGTTGGATGTGTCTAGTAATGGTGGAAAGTATGGATGAAGGAAGTACAAATTGAACACTGGGTGCAGAAAAAGGAATGGGGGAATGCTGAGTGCAAATGCATTATCTACCACAGCCATGGTAATGGTGTAAGGACCATATCAGAGTGGTCTGAGTTTCTGACAAGCTCCAGTAAGGCATTCCTTTTGTAAATTCAACCAGACTTTGTCGCCCACCTGAAAATTTTGTGGCACCCGATGTTGATCATGTCGCTGCTTGTACTTGGCGTTTGATTTCTCCATAATGTCATGGACCTGCTGGCGAAAATGTTGGATGTGCTCAATGACGCTGTTTGTGTTATCTGTTTCGGACTGGACATGAGCCGAATCTATGTGAGTAGCTGCAAATGGCATGGCCACATCCATGGGACATAGTGGCTCGAATCCCAAGCCCACCTGAAAAGGGCTGTGGTCAGTCGAGCTGTGGAGAGGCTGGTTGTAGCTATGCTGAACACAGGGGAGGCTCTCATCCCATGTGTGTGGTTGCTTTGAGTTGTACATGTGAAAAATGTGTATGATCATCCCGTTGACAACCTCTATCTGGCCATCACTTTGAGGATGGAAGACTATGGACTTAGTGAGTTTGGTGTCCAACATCGACCAAAGATTGGACTAAAATGTACTGAGGAACCTATTGTCCTGATCTGAGATGATAGACTGTGGTATCCCAAAGTGTACCCACACATATTCAAAGAAGAGTTTAGTAGTGGCTTCTACTGTGATATTCTTCTTGCAGGCTGCCATAATGACCATCTTCAAGAACCTATCGACGACCACAAAAACACAGTCACTTCCATGCTTAGTAGAAGGAAGGCCTAACATGTAATCCATGGAGATGGATTCCCAAGGTCGACTAGGGTAGGCAGTAGGGTATAGAGGCCTTGCTTCTTGATGGTCGATTTGGCAATGGCGCAGGCAGTGCATGATCTGATGTACTTCCTGACATCCTGTCAAAGATTCGACCAATAGAAATACTTCTGTAGTACTTCCACTATTTTCTTGACCCCTAAATTCCCAACAACCCGACTGTAGTGTGCTTCCCAAATCATCTTGGAACGCTCGCTTGAAGGAACACAAAGGTAACCAAGGTGGCATAACAAGGCATCCTAGAGGTGAAAATCTGGAACATGTCGACCCTCCAAGAGTGTCTGGTATGTGTGGCCGAATTTTGGGTCACTTTTGTAGAGAAGTAGCCAATCAAAAGTCTCGTGCCCACAAGAGTTGAGCACGGTGGTTAACGCCATGATCGGTGGTTGACTGAGGCAATCTGCAACATTATTGGTGCTGCCCTTCTTACACTTGATATTCAAATGGAACTGTTGCAGGTATGTGGACCACTTCTGTTGGTGATCATTCTGCAATTTCCCTTAGGTCTATATGAATTGCAGGGGTTGGTGGTTTGTTTGGATGACCGTTTCCTTCCCCAAAATGTAATGCTTCCTTTGTCGACAGGCCTACAAAATGGAATACATCTCTTTGTCATAAGTGGGATACTTCTGGACTGTGTCTGAAAATTTCTCACTATGATATGCCACTGGATGCCCATGTTGAGTAAGGACTGACCCAATAGCATAGTCAGAGACATCTGTCTTGACCTCAAATGGTTGTTGCAAGTCTGGTAATGTGAGCACTGGTGCCGACTAGAGGCGATCTTTCAACTCTGTGAATGACTTCTGTTGATATTCATACCAAAAGAATTTTTCTTTCACTCCTCCCTTGTTGACTTGACTCAAAGGCCAAGTGATATGAGAAAATCTCAAAACGAACCTGCGGTAGAAGTTGGAAAGACCTAGAAAGCTGCGGAGCTTTGTCAGAGTGGTTGAAGATGGTCAATCCCAAATGACTTGGATCTTGGCTGGATCCACATGCACCCCCCGTTCATCAATAATGTATTCTAGATACTGAACCTCGGTCATGCCAAAAGTGAATTTCTCCAAATTGGCACATAACTTGTGTTGCCGCAGTGTTTGGAGAACCTGTCATATGTGGTGGAGGTGCTTTTCCCAACTCTAGCTGAAGCTCATGGTGTCATCCAAGTATACCACTACAAATGAGTTGGTGAATGGCCACAAGATGTCATACATTAGCCTCATGAAGGTTGCAGGAGCATTTGTCAATCCGAAAGGCATAACCAACCATTAGAAAAGGCCCTCCTTGGCTTTGAAGGCAATATTCCACACATCGGAGGGTTCGATTGGTACTTGGTGATATCCTAACTTCAAATTAATGTTGCTAAAATATTTCCCCCCCTTAAGTTGGTCTAGGAGGTCATCAATCTGTGGGATCGGGTACCTATTACGGATAGTGATCTTGTTTAGCACTTGACAGTCAATACAGAGTCTCCAAGTCTCATCCTTCTTTTGTACCAACACGATCAGGCTCCCACAAGACAATGAACTGGGATGGATGTGACCTTTCTGCAACAGCTCCTGAATCTGCCTCTTAATTTCATCGTTCTCCGGAACGAAGCATCGATACATTGGTCCATTGGGTAACGGTGCACCTGGGGTCAGATTGATGGAGTGCTTGACCTGACAGTGCAGAGGAACCCCTGCGGGGGAGGTGAAGATGTCCTCATACTCCTCCACGACCTTGTCCTTCTGTAGTTGTCATGTGGAGGGGCCCTGTCTGGAGGTCATGGCCACCGTCTTATTCTTTCCTTGAGGGCGTATCATCAGGAAAACAAATTTACCGATTTTGGAAATGAGCTTACTGCATTGTTTTATAGTAACCAAAGAGATGGCGGTAGGCAGTGCTACCTCTGGCATCCTGTACAACTTATTTCCCAAAGTAACAATAATAGCACAGGGCCTTGATTCATACACAGCATGTCACCTCCACAAGTATGGTTGTCCTAATAATACATCACAAACATCAAGGGGAGAAACGTCACACAATACCTTATCCGTGAAGGGATTAATGTTGTATGGAAGGTGACACTGCTGGCTCACGCGAAGATCTCGTCCTTGGTGTAGCCACCCAATGGTGTATGGTTGTGGATGTGATGTGGTCGGTAAGCCTAGCTGCTTCACAACCTCTGCCGAAATGAGGTTCTTTTGGCTCCCGCTATTGATAATGAACTATAACAGGGAGCCCTTTACCCACATTTGGGAGTGGAAGAGACACTCCTCCTCCTATGAATCTTCGGGATCCTCCTTCTGGATCTTCGTGGTGGCAATAGTGACATTGGGGTCCATAATGATAATCTGCTTCCCTTTGTCATTCCCCTTGTCAGGTTTTGACTCAGAGTCGGAACATGCGTCTGATTTTGAAACCTTTAGCTCGGCCACCAATGATTTCTTGGTCCAACACTCACTTGTAAAAATGTAAACTTTGAAATGGGAACTCATACTGTTACCTGTTTTGTAGAGATAGCAAAAAAGTGACCCGATTTGGAAAATGGGTGATGCAGAACACACATGTTTTTTTTAGAGCATAGTTTTGGGCACTATAATTTTTTTTGTGTACATTGCATTTTAGAATGGTAGTGTTTTTTATGCTAATTTAAAAAAGTGGTAATTCTACACTAGGCCCTTTTTTTAAAAGTTCTTTTTTTTTCCTAATGTATGAAATGTAAATAATTATTTTGTAAATTTAATGATTTTTGAGGTAGTCTTTTTCTTCATATTTTCTTGTTTTTATTTTAATTTTAATTTTTTTGTAGTGAGGTTTTTATTGTTTGCATATTTAAAGAAAAAGGTCGATATTTTGAATTTTCGATATTCTACATATTTATATAGCGTTAATTAATTTTTCAATCCACATGAAATAATTGTTTCTAAAAAACAATACTTTTTAACAATTGACATAAAAATAAACATTTTTAACATCAATATAACTAAAAATCTACACGTTTTGATAATTTTTTGTAATTTTTTGCTAGAGATGACATTTCAAAATCACAATTTTATAGGAAAATTTTAACTAAAAATGGTTAAATAATAGTTTTTTTTATGAATTTCATGTCCAAAAAAAAATAATAATGACTGTTTTTTTCAAAAAATAATGATTAACATAAAAATTAATATGAAAATCACATAATACAAATATTGAACGCATAACAACCTTAATTGAGTGCTTATTCTTCTCATAAAATGTCAAAGTCAAAACATTACAAGAATAACTAATTAATAGTTACAAAAAATGAGCTTGATTTCCAAGCATAACTTAAATTTAATCAACAATGTCACGTAATCCAAACTCTTCGTCCTCTAGAGTTTCATCATTGTCTTCTTCTACAATATTTTCTGCTTCCTTTTGCTCATTTTCATCTTCTAATGGATCTTTGATGTCTGCGAATCTCCCAATGTGGTGCTGTGGCACCCACCCCACGCCACCACGGCGGCCTGCCCACCCCCCGGGGGTGGCTGGGTGATTCTCGAAATCGCCTAGCGACCACAGGGGGGCAGGCGGGTCGCCGGGGTGGTGCGGGCGCCACCCCGACGGCCTGCCTGGCCCCTAGGGTGGCTGGGCGATTGGCGATTCTGAGAATCGCCCAACCACCCTCAGGGGGGGGGGGGGGCGGGTCGGCGGGGTGGCGCGGGGTGGTGCTGCGGGGCCTACCCCGCGCCACCACGGCGACCCGCCCACCTGCCGGGGGTGGCTGGGTGATTCTCGGAATCGCCCAACCACCCCCAGGGGCGAGCGGGCCGTTGTGGTGGCGCGGGGTGGCTAAGCGATTCTTGGAATCACCCAGCCACCCCCAGGGGGCGAGTAGGCCACCAGGGTGGTGCTGGGTGGGGCTGCAGCGCCCACCCCGCGCCACCCTGGCGACTCGCCCACCCCCAGGGTGGCTGTTGGGCAATTCCTAGGTGATTCTTGGAATCGCCCAATAGCCACCCAGGGGGGCGGGCAGGCCGCCGGGGTGGCGCGAGGTCAACCCCACATTGTACCACACTAGCGGCTCGCCCGCCCCCTGGGGTGGTTGTTGGGCGATTCTCAGAATCACCCAACAACCACCCTGGGAGGCGGGCAGGCTGCTGGGGTGGTGCGGGGTCAGCCCCACCCCGCGTCACCCTAGTGGCCCGCCCGCCCCCCAAGGGTGGTTGGGTGATTCCTAGAATCGCCCAACCACCCTTGGGGGGTGGCGGGCCAACGGGGTGGGCACCGTAACCCCACCCCGCGCCACCCCGGCGGCCCGGTAGCCCCACCCCGCACCACCCCGGTAGCCTGACCGCCCCCTGAGGGTGGCTAGGCAATTCCAAGAATCACCCAGTCACCCCCGGGGGGCGGGCGGGCCTCTGGGTTGGCATGGGGTGGGCTCCACAACCCCACCCCGTGCCACCCCGGGGGGGCGGGCGGGCCACCATGGTGGCGCGGGGTGGGCGCCAGCGGCACCACCTCGCGCCACGTCGGCAGCCTGCCCGCCCCTCGGGGGTGGCTGGGTGATTCTGGCGCTGCAGCCCCAATCGCGCAACGTCGGCAGCCCACTGGTCTCCTGGGGGTGGCTGGCGATTCCGGGAATCGCCCAGCCACCCTCGGGGGGCGGCCGGGCCGCCAGGGTGGTGCGGGGTGGGCACCGTAGCACCACCCCGCGCCACCCCGGTGGCCCGCCCGCCCCCTGGGAGTGGTTGGGTGATTCCAAGAATGTTTCATTCAATATACAAATAATGACTTTTGAATTCATTTAGTGATGTAATTTGTTCATAATTTCATGGTTTTTTAATTTTATAGTTGAAAAGTTTTCAATTTCTTTTGTATCTAGCATTTTATGGTTGAGAATATGTTGAATTTATACTTAGGAAAGAAAAATGTTATTCTACCAAAAACATTAGTGTGTTTTTTTCCTCATAAAAAACTTTGTTTAGCACATAAAAATTCGGTTTTATTAGCATTTTTTAAAAATGTTGAAGATTGACCCTAAAAAAATATCATCATTCCAGTATCATCACTTTTTTGTTTTCAAGCTATTTTTTGCACGAAAACTTCGTTTTCACTGCCATTTTTAAAACATGTTCAAGATTGACCCTAAAAAAAAATCATCATTCTAGTATACACACTTTTCGTTTTTAGCACTGTTTTTGATGTTTTTTCGGGGTTTTTTTGCCAGAGTTCCCGTTTCAAAGTTTACATTGTTTTGTGTTGTGAGTGGAGCACTTATGGAACTCACACCACTTTCTCGTGTCCTTTTTCGGCTTCGCGGTGTTGTTCTTTGCTTGGAGCTTTGGCGGGTTGCCTTGGGCCACCCTACCTTGGCTTTTTCCTTTGTTTTGCGATTTGGGGACACCTTTCCCTTACTTTGGAGTCGCAGATCCAAAGTCTCGCTTCTTATGTTTAAACTTTTGCTCGATCTTGACGACATATCTGTATGCAGTGCCGAGCGAGGAGATGTTCAAGATTTCTATTTCTTCCTAGATGTACCTGTGTAGGCAGCTGCGGTATTTGAGTACCAAACGTTGCTCAAAATCCTTGATACCCAACTTTGTGCGAAGGGTATGGAAAATATTGGTAAACCCCGGCACGTCTTGGTCCTTTCGCTGCCGCAGTATGGTCCACTTTATGTATTACTCCTCATAGCTTCCAACAGGGTAGTATTGCTCCTTGATGGTAGCTCGGAATGAATCCAAGTGGATGCGGCTGAAAACAGTGAGGTCGTGCTTTCATCCTTTTGCTCGCAGTAGGTTTCCCACCAATCCTTGACGTGGGGGGCAAATTTGAGAAGAGCAAAAGTAATATTTTCCCAATTGGAAAAATCATGAACAGAAAAATACCCTTCTACCAGATTTAACAATTTATCTATGGCGTCTACATCTATCTTACCCTCAAATATGGGAATTTCAAAGTTAACTTGTACCTTAAAGGGTGTGGCACTTCCAGAGTAGCTGCTGGAAGTAGATGTGTCACCCTTGGGTAGCCGCTGAAAGATGTGGGCAAAGTTGTCCATCATCGCATTCCTTTGTCGCTTGAGGGCCTCTTCGAGCAAGATTTTGATAAGATCTCCTGCCCCCTCGTCTTTCTTTTCATCCACCATGGGAGGTCGTAAGGATTTGCGAGGCTGGTCTTGTAAAGGTTCGACCAGTTCAAGCCCTAACTCCTTATATCCCGATCTTGTTGGGGACATGCAAAGAAAGATATAGAAAGAGTAGACCGCTTTGATACCACTAATCCAGATTTAAATAGGAACGCAACAAATTACCGATATAACCATAAATATAGAGATGCAATAGAAATAATACTTCATTTCATTACTGTAAGATATTGAAATATGCTTACAAACATAAATGGAAATAAACTAGCTAGGGTGATGGTAGCTTCTCTCTGAGAAGAGATGTGGCAGCTACATGAGTCTAAACTATGTTACAATGAGGCTCAAAGGCCTATTTATTGTTGAGAAACAATGGAAAACCCTAAACATCCAAAAACCTAACCCTAGAAGATGAAACGCCAGACTGTGGGCCTCATTTGGGTAAATTGGTACATCAACTTCCCGTGCTCGTAACTTTGGCATACGATCTCCGTTTGACATGCAAAATATCTCGTTAAAAAAGATCTATCCGAGAACTACAAATTTTGGTAGAGAAATATAAGCCCATGGACCCATGCTGCTCCTAGTTTTCCCAAAAAACATCGTTTAGGGACTCAAAACGGCTCCGGAAGTTCAAGACTTAAAAAAACTGCTAAAAATACTAAACTGTGCTACAATTAAGGAAACTGAAAAGCTGAAAGAAATAATGGTGGGGGTCCAAGTGGACTTTTCAGGTGGCCACCAATATCCACCTGGATCAAACCTTTTGCTACCAACCGAGATTTGTATTTTTCCACCTTTCCATATGCATTTGTCTTCTTCTAGAACACCCATTTGCTACCAATGAGTTTCCTTCCAGCCAGCAACTCCACCCGATCCCAAGCCTCATTTTTGTGAAAAGATTCCATTTCATCAACCATGGCCTCTTTCCAGATTTTTCCATCCTCTGAATCTACTGCTTCCTTCAGAGTTCTGGGATCATCATCAGTAACAGATAAAACAAAATTTGAACAGAAAGAAGATGGAATATACCTTTCTGGCTGCCTTCTCGAACTGATCTTCTCACACCCAGAGTTTGTGGTTCTTCATCTTTTGATTCCTCTTCTGCTATAGAGTCTGATTCTTCCTCAAGATCAAACTCTATCTTCTCAAGTTCCTTTGGTTGGACTTCATGTTTAATAACATCTTTCACCTCTCTAAACACCACATCTCGGTTGTACACAACCTTCCTTGTTATTGGGATCTAAAGCTTATAACCCTTTAAACCATCCTTATACCCAATAAAGATGCACTTTTCAGATTTACTATCCAAATTGGTTACTTTCTCCTTTGGAACATGTACATATGCATCACATCCAAATACCCTTAGATGTGAAAGAGATGGTTTCTTACTAGTCCATACCTCTTGTGGAGTCTTATCCTCCAACACTGATGAAGGTGATCTATTGACCAGGTAACATGTTGTCTCCACCGCCTCTAACCATAATTCCTGTCCTAACCCAGCACAATTGAGCATGCTTCTTGCCCTTTCCATCAATGTCTTGTTCATTCTTTCTGCAACTCCATTTTTCTCAGGTGTATATGGAGTAGTATTTTGCCGTGCTATACCACATTTCTTAAAGAATTCTTCAAATTCCTTACTGCAAAAATCTCCACCGTTATCTGTCCTCATCAGCTTTATCTTCTTCTCTATCTGGTTTTCCACCAGAGCCTTAAATTATTTAAACCTGTGAAAGACTTAAGTTTTCTTTTTAAGGAAATATATCCATGTATTCCTTGAGAAGTCATCTATAAATGATACATAGTACATAGACTTACCTAGTGATGGAACCTTCATAGGTCCAAACACATCAATGTGCACAAGCTCTAATATCTGTTTCGCCCTTTTACCACTAGAAGGGAAACACACCCGATTCTGTTTCCCATATACACAATTTTCACAAAAATCAAAATCGAGAGAGCTATTACTCATACCTTCTACCATACATTTACCATGAAGTATTCGAAGGCCCTTCTCTCTAATATGTCCAAGCCTTTGATGCCACAACATGGTCTTCTCTCCAGAGACCACTAGATTTTCTACTTCACTTTCACGAACCACAGAACTGTTGCACCCATCAACAATAGTGCTACCTTGTAGCTTATATAGAGTTCCAATCCAAACTCCCCGCATCAATACCAATTCTTCCTGAACCATCTTGTAGGTATCCTTCTAGAAAGTTGTTTTTACACTTGCATCATCCAACTTGCTTATAGAAATCAGATTTCTAGCCAATGCAGGAATATGCAGAACACCTGGAAGTGTTCTAACCCTTGCACCTTGAAACTTCAACTTTAATTTTCCAGAACCAACTATTTTGGCCTTCCTATCATCCCCTAAGAAGACATCATCACCATCGTATTTCTCATACTCGCAGAACCACTCTCTATGGGGAGTGAAGTGAAAGGACGCACTTGAGTCAATCAACCATGCCTCATGATCTACATGTGTACTTGAAGAAGCCAAGTACACATCCCCACCTTCATCTAAGGTGGTTTTCGCCTCTATAGAAGGAGCATCATTAGATCCCTTTCCTTTGTCAGGAGTTTTAGATTTATAGTCCCTTTTATAGTGCCCTTCCTTTTCACATTTCCAACACACCACCTTTATAGGTTTTCTTGGAGACTTAGACATCCCTCTAGATTTAGTTCTCCCACTCGATGACATATTCTTGTTTCTATTCTGGGACCATCCTCGTACAGAAAAGGCATCACCATTCTGGCTCTCCATATTGTTCCGTCTCATGTCCTCCGTTAGCAAGGATGAGACTATTTCATCAAATTGCAAGGTAGTTGCATTGCTACCTATTGCAATAACTAGACTATCCCACGAATGTGGTAGAGAACACAACAATCTCATGCACTTATCTTCATCTGAAGTTTTAATATCAACAGATAATAACTGGCTTACCATAATATTAAATGCGTTCAGATGTTCTGTCACCGAGTCTCCATCTTTCATCCTCAGGTTATACAACTTTTTCCATAGGAACAATTTATTCACCAGAGACTTAGATTGGTACAAAGTCCCTAACTTGTCCCACAAAGCCTTCGCCATAGCTTCCCCTGATACATTCAACAATACTGAATCTAAGACACACAATCGTATTATGCTCTTTGCCTTTCGATCCAACTTCTTCCATTCTTCATTGGACACTCCCATTGGTTTAGTACTTGGATCTACCATGATCCACTGATCTTTATCCACCAACAAATCCTCCATCTTGAGTTTCCATAACTTAAAACTCTGACCATTAAATTTCTCGATCTTTATCTTTCCACTCCTCGCCATCTTCTTTCACCACCAGAATCGATCCCATAGATCTCCCAATGAACAGGGTCTACCATAGGCCTGAGCAAAACCACTCAGTAACAAAGGCGTCCCCTTGAAGCCAAAACAGCTCTGATACCACATGTAGCTTTTAACCCCGTACAGCAAATTACCTACATACAAATTTTAAAACACAGAAAATAAACAATGTGAGAGCATAACACATAAAACACATATACACAGAGATTTTCCCTTGGATCCCAAAACCGGGACTACCAACTTGATTTTTCATTATGTTCCTTTTGTTATAATACATATTTATACATTCCGAAGCATCCAATACCATGGACTGAAAACCATCATGTCCAAAACCATGCACGAAAACCATGCAAAAAAACATAGGTAGGTCTGCGCCCCCGCCCTCCATGTGACCCCTCCGCTGCCCAATTGGCGCAATGAAGGGGGGGCTCCACCACCCCTCTAACCACCCGATTAACTACATGGGCTAGTTGTGAAAAGAATATAACACAAACCAACATATTTTACCTCCTTTACTGAGGATTTATGTCTTTGTGAAGGTTCTCTAAGCCTTAGTGCTTAGAGCACTCTATTTCTATGACAAGAGACCAGCTCTTGCACCGAGGCAGAGTTTCCTTCACCAAGTTTCCAATTACTTTTGAAAAGACTGAAAGACATGCTAAAAAAGAATTGCAACTGCAAATGAAATCTTGAAATAAATTGTCTATGGAAAGGAAATGCTTTAATTAATTAAATCTTGCAGAGGAATTAAAATTCATGAAATGAAAGAAACTCAAAGTAATCAAAGTGGTAGTCTAAGTGATCTGCATGTGTCAACTAAATTTGGCAATCCACTCAAAGCTTTTATGTTCCTTAGTCATAAAATATTAGTATAACGTGCCTATGATAAATTCATGCAATTGTTCTCAGGTCCTTTAGAAATATGCCTTTAATGTTGAAGACAATCATTGAAGTTAACAGTTCATTTGCTTGCAAAATAACTGGAAATGATATGTAGGAAAGAACTTCAATGTTTGTTGTAAAATACATAATAGAACGAAGTGTAGGAAGTTGCATGCACTGGTACAGGAAAAGGGCTTCCTGCACGATCCAAGCGAGAGAAAATTGAGACAAGGATTGTGAGTAAAGGAATGCAAGAAAGGAATTCCATAAAAGAAGTAAATTCAACTAACTTCCAAGCCACAGATCTGTTTCACACTTTAACTACAAACTAGATTCAAATCAGAATTTCAGAAATAAATATCAGAATTGCTCACACCACGCAACTGCAAAAAGAAATATTCACACTGTCTTTCTGAATATCGGAAGCACAAGGGGTAAACGAGCTAGGTTGGCTAGGCCCTAGCCAACCAGCACGTCTCTCGTTTAAGAAACGAAAAGGTTTAGCACTCAAATACGCATCAAAGATAAAACAAACATAGTATATGAAAATTATGGTGGATTCCTTGTATTACTTGATTAGAAAATGTACATAGCAGTCCAATTCCAACCCGGAACCAAAGGCAACACCCAAATTACATAAAAAATGAAGTTACATACGATGTATCGCTAGCTAGTTCTACCTATGATCTATATTTTATACATCCTTTCAGCCTTAGCCATATTCCACTAATTACAGACATTTTCTTATTCAGGCCTTTCGGTCGAACAGACTAACAACCGAAATTACAAAATCGACCAACAGTTATAAAGGAACGTGTATCTCGCTTGGCTGTAGACCATATTTGGAAAACATCCCTGATTGTGTGCCATCGATATCCTTCTTCAGTTCATCAGCAACTAAACTTAGAGTCAAGGATCAAATCCGTCCACATGGAAAGATTTAGCTCACAGAAATCTCAAACAATCCTCGTGGTGGTGCAGGAATCTGCCTGCACTGATCATACTCAATCATAATTAATACTAAGTTCATCAATTACTTCTAGGAAATTAACATAAGTTACAAGAGGTACTTAATAGGTGTGAAATCTATATAAAAATGATTAATAAAGCGCTTTAATAAATCTTAATGTAAAATATGAAGCATGTGCAGGAATAGGTAGTTATCTTGGACTAGTGCAGGAAAGAGAGGTTTATGTTGAGATAAAACAGAGGTTAATGTTTATAGAAATGGGGTAAAAATAGGGAAATTTGGGACACCAACATCCTCCCATCCCTAAGTTGTTGTGTGTCCTCACACAAAATTTTACCTCTGCAAAAAATCCTCAAAAATGAATGGCCAGCTCCTCAATCTTGAACTTCAATGTTTATTCCTTCTTTCACTATCTTCGACTTTTTGTCTCAGGCTCTTTGCAGTTGCTTAGTCACCTTCTTGAGGCATTTATAGCATTTGGAAGCCTGATACTTCCATACCTTTACTTTCTTCTTCTAACTTTTTACCTCTGTAAGTAGCTCCACCTCACTCTGCTTCTGCTAACTCTACTCTTTCATGACCTAGTTCAAAGCTTCCAGGTCATGAACTTGCTGCTCCAAATCTACTATTCAACTGTTGAGGTAGAGAGTGGAGGGTGCTTATTATAGAAGTTTTTGGGCACTACAACCCCAATCATAAATGTCCATAAACCAAGGGCTCCTAAGTGCCTAAAAGTGTTGTTCCAACCCCTAAAAGAACAAGGTCAACTGATTACATCATCTCCCAGAAGTTCTCCACAAAAAACTACTTAGAAAAGGTCAAAACTGGACCATACTGATTGCTCAGTGCTGAGGGTGCGATGCATCCCACCTAAATGCACATGGGAGGTGTGATGCATACTAAAAAGCCCTTCTATAGGTTGCGATGGACGAGAATAGACAAGTGGCAGAGACAGTTTGCGAGGTGGATGATCATGGAATCTTCCAGAAACTTCTCCTTTGACACTTGCCTCTCAGAATTGCCCAAGGATGAGTAAGAGATCAATGAGATCTCCAAGTGGAAACAAGAACTATCAGAGAGAAGACACTAATAAAAAACCCAGAGCTGACTCACACGTCTGCAAATATCTATATATAGATCTCTCATCCCAGAGATCCAAGGGAGGAGGCTGGAATTTTGTATCTTGTAAGGAAGTGCTGTTGGTTTCTTGGTGTAACATCATAGTGTTGGGTGATCTAAGCTTTTCATGAGGTGAAGAAGGGCTTTCTCGCTGAGAGGATGATGCTGGGTTAGAACAATTGGTTGTAATCCTCTTTGCTATTCTTGATTATTAATAAAGCTATTCAAGTTTTCCTCCACATTCTTGTATGATTGATGATATATGCATCTGTGTGGTCAATATATATTTGGTCCTATATTGTTTGTGATAGTAGATCTATGTTCTTGGATAGTGTTATGCTGCTTTGATTCTACAGGTGCTCTTTGAAGTTGGGTAGACGAGGAAGCGAGTGGCGAAGATCTATTAGAAGGGAGAGGAATCAAGCAAGGAACCAAGCGCAAGACAGAGGTTGGTCTCCTTCTTTCCCCTCTTATCTACTTCTCATAACGGAAAATGAAAGTGGTTTTAGTTTGTTTGTTTCTAAGGTAGCTACCAGCCTTAGTGGGACTAGCAGCTCTGCATAGACACTAGATTTCTCGATAACAAAATGGCGACTCTGCTGGGGAGCGAATAGATTGTTTGTTTGTCTACATTTGTTTGCTTTATAAACTTACAGAGGGAGCCTGAAGTCAAGCCAGCTAGCCTTCAAACTGCATTTGCTATGCAAGTGCAAAGTAGATCAATGCTGCTTCAGTCTATCTCTAGGTTTTGTTTATGAATTGAACAATCGATTTACAAGCTCTCTAATTGCCCTTGTGGTGGCTCTAGTAACCTCCTTAGATCTACCCCTGTGATTTATTTACTGATTACCACTTGCTCGGCCTTAATCCTTGAACTGAGTTGCAAACTGTGACCCGGAAACCAGTTGAAGTCTCGTCCTTGGACCATCACACTGTCTCTTCTTTGGAATCTGGATGCATCACACTTCCCTAGTGTAGTAGGTGCGCTGCATCTCACTTTCCCTGTGTTACAGGTGCGCTGATCAGACAAGGCCTCTTCTGCTCTTAGTTTGGGTTTCTGTGTTCACTCTTTTCAGCTCTATTCAGGAGTTTTGCTGTCTATAGTCAATATACCTCTGTTGAAACCCCCTTCTTTTCCATTATTCCGACTCCATTGTGCAATGAACTGTAAATGTTTTTATGTATTGTGATCCATTTTCAGTTCTCTTTTACAAAGAAGTAGTGTAACTGAACTGTCGTTTCTTGATTTGGAAGTGTCGCAAGTGTCATTTTCAGTTATAGAAGCGAATTCGATTGTTCTTGATAGTCGATTACACTATTACTCTTGTATTTGATTTGAATTAGTAGTTTTTCAAGTGTCAAAAGAAAGTTTTCAATTCCGAATCACAAAGTGTCGTCATTGTCTTCATTTTGTCTTGAAAAGAAACTTGTTAGTAATGTCGCTTTGAAAAATAATTCAGGTTTGCACTTAGCTTTCTTTTTATCATTCACACATTAAGAAGGCTGAAAACAAATACATGCATGTGCATTTGCATTTAGACTATTTTTTGGTTTGATTTAGGACAGTGCATATAGTGTGTGCTCTCTGCTCTATGTTGAAAGAATATCATCTCTCTTTCCTTAGTAGCTAGGATTTTCATTGCAAACAAAAGATTAAACGATTGTTTATCATCTTAGATTGCATTTTAGGAATTGTACATCTACATCACGCGGTGAACCTGAAAGGCAAATTTCTTAAGCAAGATCAACTGTAAAATAAATTTAATGAATCTAAAAATGCTTTGGAACCTAACGCACAACATTTTGAAGTCTAGGCTAGAGATGTATTACGGCGTCGTAAAGCCTGGTAACTGTTGTTTTCATTGTTGGTTGGGTGATTCCTCCACTTTGAGACGATAAGCGCCAGTACGAACTTGTGCTCCCATGTACCATCGAGTATATATTGGGAGACCACAATAGGCTTTATCCTTTATCCATAGGAAGCCGTGTCTGCCGCCCTATCGATCGCAATGCACTGAACACAGCATTCGGTAAGATTGACTACCGTACCATAAAAAGTATTCTGCAGTTTTGCGATTGTTTTGGTAATCCCTCTGTCTAGATTTCCAGAGCAGTCTCTTTCGTTCCTTTTCAGACTCCTTAAAGGAAAAGGTCCATCTGAGCACTTGTCACTTCAAGCTCATTAAAAATCGAAGGCGACTAGAGTCATCTTTTGTTTTTTCTCAACTCTTAAAAATTGAAAAAGCAAGTTGTGTCAAAGCGTCTAAAATTTATTTTAATCGAAATAAACATCACCTTTCCTATGTTGGTCTTAGGTTGAGAAAAATGCCGTCCACCAACCAAGGATTTCCCATTGGAGGAAATCCTAGTCCTTTCTCCTCTTGGGGAGATGTTGGTGCACCCCATATGGCCACATTGTCGCTTCCAGGATTGACAATCGGCCTGCCCGTATGGCTCTTCTCGACCTCCGTCGTTCAGAACACCGTGATTCCTGAACAATCAAGTCAGCAACTAAACGATACCAAAGTTACCCCCCAACCTTCTACTTCATCCAATTCTCCCTCTCCTCCTTCCTCTTCGCTTGATCAAGCTGGTAAAGCCAAAAATCAAGTAATTGAGAAGAAGAAAGAGAAGAAGAAGAAGGAGCCAAAGGTGAAAAGGGGTGACCAGGCATCGTCTAGCGAAAATCCACACACTGCACCGTCTAGGCCTAAATCGCCATGTGTCATTTGCAAAGGAGACCACTATCATTGAGATTGTCCTTGCATCCCTCGGATCTTAAGGGACTGGTCTCCTCGTTTGCGCAATCCGGTGTCATCAAACTCTGATGATCATGTTGAAAATACACCGTCAACTAGTGAAAGTGAAGCCCCTGGACAAAAAGGAAAATGTAAATTTCCTTGTAAACTATGTGAAGGCGATCACGCCGTCCACCGTTGTCCCTTCTTAGATGAGGCTAAAAGAGTTTTGGACAACCGTCCGGTTTCACCATTACGACTTCCTCCTGGATATAAGAAACTCTTGCCGAGTTCGTCACTAGTTGAAAATCCGGATGACACGCCATTGTGGTCGGCCGAAGCATCTATCATTGAAGATAAACCATCTGAATCCACACCAGACGAAAGTCAAAAGGTCGAGGCAGCAGTTGACCCGGTCTTGCCTTCAGAGGATCCATCTTCGGATGATACAATCACTGGAGAGAACAAGAATGACACCGTCCAAATTCTCTTCGTAAGCATAGACTCCGATGAACATGGGGGCAGTCTACCCATTCCTTTACCACAGGAAGGAAGTTCGCCAGAGCCATCTCCAGCCATCTATTCGGTCCCACCTCCAAGCAACCTAGTTGTTTCCTTCGATTGGAATCTACTAGGTAGACCCCACTTACCGACTAGTGTACCATTTCGAATCATAGCTCAAATATACAGAATGGTCATGGCCGGTACCATCATAGATGAAGGGGCTTCTGCGAGTATCCTTTCCTCAACTGCTTGGAAAGCGCTTGGTTCGCCACCGCTTTTGCCTGAAATGAGAAATCTAACAGGCTTCGACAAAGGAACCAGTCGACTGTTAGGGATCCTTCCCAGTGTGTCGATAACATTGAGAAAGAAAACCATTCACATGAATGTAATGGTAGTCTAAGGACCCCTGGATTATAATCTACTCCTTGGACGTGACTATATTTATTGCATGGGAGCCATTGTCTCCTCACTCTTTAGAGTAATGTGTTTTCCACATGAAGGAAGAGTGGTCAAGCTCGTAGACCAGCTTTCATTCCCCGGTTCACACATAGCAAATAGTCATATACCATCCCTGAATGGTCTTTTCACGCAAGGAATGTCTCATCAATCCCCAGTCCGTCCTCCTGATGAGCGCGAGTGATTCGGAGGATATGATTGAAACCCAAGGGGCATGCACCCTGGCCTGTTTCGACAGGAAAACCTTGGGTATAGGGTAGGTTTCCGCGAAGGATATATGACTGGTTGACACACCCGTCCATTTAGGAAAATGGGGTTAGACCGAAATAAGATACCTCTGTTAAAAGGTAGGCCTTTCCTGATAAAACAAATGTTTTGTCTGCAAATTGAGGGGTAACCTGGAAACTCTACTTCACTATACCTGGGGGCATGCAAGCGAAGAGCGACCATTTATTTTTTAAAATTTGTAGGTCCTTTAACCCTTTAAACTCGTATGATTGGTCGTTTCCTAACTTGCATAAAGAAAGGATGCGGGGCAAAGCTTTGAAAAAATGCCATTTTTAAATGAGACATCCTTATTATACGACTCGATCGAGCAGTTTTGACGCAGAATTCAAACTCATTAAAAAATAAACATACGCAATGAGAAAATGTTCCCCCAGAGTTTAAACTCATTAATAAAAAAAAATGAACCATTTTTTGGTAAATAACCATTGTGAATGTATTATCATCAGCCTTTGAAGCCTTGGTTGTGTTCTTATCATCACCTCCACTCTGTATTGGCCGATCATTCACCTCCATTTGATTGTTTACCCTTTTTGAGGAACAGCTGCGAAGAGTGATCCTGTTAGCCATCCTTGTGACACTGCCGTGATTGGAAAATTCCAAACCTTACCTGGAATTAGCTGATACCCGAATTTATCACTTGTTCCTCGAAAAACAAGTCTCCTTTAAGCTCTTTTCATCTGACTCGTAAAATATGAAAATATTGCCGAGTAATTGGCCTCTCCATCTCGTTAAAGTGACCGAAAGTGCTACCCCTCCTATAGATTTTAATATTTTTGGACCTGAGGGATTATTACACAAAAAGATCGAGCACTTGTTTTGTTCGGCTCATTAAAATTACCGCAAATTCATCCCTTTTGTATTATTTTATACTTTTTCAGACTCAAGGGATTATATGACGAAAAAGGATTACTGGAGTTTTCTTTACATCCCTTTTCAGACTCTCTAAAATTGAAAAGGACCGAGTTATCTTTGTCTTTAAACTCGTTAAAACCGAATAGCGACAAACTTGTCCATACAGACAAGAATGAGTTTCACTATCGCTAGGCTCGTTAAAACATAGTGATGGGTTTGCCCAAAGGGAAAATTATAGAACAAGCATATGTTATCCTCCTCAAGCTTGACAAAAATAAAGAGGTACTGGTCAGCAATGACTGGGGAAAAATTGGGAAGAAAACTTGAAGAAACTTTATTGGTAGCAAGTCGCTCTTGAACATGACACTTTCACTCCGCATCCGAGTCGGGTTGGGTTGTTCCGTTCACTGGTCATATCACCATTGGTCCATCACACCATCCATATTTGGGGTTAACGCTACCAATCCATCATTTCAGTGTCGCTGATATGTTCAAGAGAAGTCGCTCAGAGAATTTGCCTGTGTCTTATCCACTGCAATACATTTACTCTCCATTCTTTCATGACCGCCACCCTGAACCTTATGTCATCAGATCGTTTTCACCTCCATTAAAATAATTTTCTTCATTCCATGTCATTGATGTGGGATTCACTAAGGCCCTCCTATGATGGATCGCTTCTTGTCGACATTAGCTCATTATCCAGGAATTCGATCTAGGAACAACCCTTTCAGTACTTTGAAGCTTGCATGCCTCAATGGCAAGTTTCTCACTTCCGGTGACAGGTTTACATCAATGGCCTTCGACCGAAAGATTTTGCATGGTGTTCGATGCCAAGTCCCTTATTCACACCACGTGAATTGTACCGTAGTACCTTGAGGGTCATCATCATTATCGGTGATTCGTCTCGCGCCTGTTAACGGCTTACATCATTGGCTGGTAATCAGGTGATGTCTTTCCGTGTTCGACTCTAGAACATCTCTCACATGGATCAACTTGTACTTTGAGTGAAGATTGAACGAGATTGAAGACCCCGGATCTAGTTTCATCCATTCGGGCTGTGATATATATTCAGGAAAATAAAGACATCAAATGTACATCATTGCTGCACAGATAATCATCCAATCCAAGGGATGATGGCTCTACCAGAATCATCAGTCTGCGCACAGAAAATTGTCTGTCTTATGTACATGAAAATGAATTTATAAAGCTGAGCATGGGAATGCCCGCCTCAGCTAGATCATGAAAATATTATGAAGATAATGTATTGTATTGTATCTTATTACAGGTCGCCTTCCAGCTTGAAAAAACTTCGGATCCTAATGATAAAGAATTTCACCCAACATCAAAAGATTAACGACCTCATGCTTTAGGGAGCAACTGTTATAGACATTTTTGGGCACTGCAACCCCAATCATAAATGTCCATAAACCAAGGGCTCCTAAGTCCCTAAAAGTTTTATTCCAAACCCTAAAAGAACAAGGTCAATTGATTACATCATCTCCCAGAAGTTCTCCACGAAAAACTACTTAGAAATGGTCAAAACTGGACCATACTGCTTGCTCAATGCTGAGGGTGCGATGCATCCCACCTAAATGCACACGGAAGGTGCGATGCATATTGAAAAGCCCTTCTATAGGGTGCGATGGACGAGAATAGACAAGTGGCAGAGACAGTTTGCGAGGTGGATGATCATGGAATCTTCCAGAAACTTCTCCTGTGACACTTGCCTCTCAGAATCGCCCAAGGATGAGTAAGAGATCAATGAGATCTCCAAGTGGAAACAAGAAATATCATAGAGAAGACACTAATCAAAAACCTAGAGCTGACTTACACCTCTGCAAATATCTATATATATATCTCTCATCCCAGAGATCCAAGGGAGGAGGCTGGAATTTTGTATCTTGTAAGGAAGTGCTGCTGGTTTCTTGGTGTAACATCATAGTGTTGGGTGATCTAAGATTTTCATGAGGTGAAGAAGGGCTTTCTTGCTGAGAGGATGATGCTGGGTTAGAACAATTGGTTGTAATCCTCTTTGCTATTCTTGATTATTAATAAAGCTATTCAAGTTTTCCTCCACATTCTTGTATGATTGATGATATATGCATCTGTGTGGTCAATATATATCTGGTCCTATATTGTTTATGATAATAGATCTATGTTCTTGGATAGTGTTATGCTGCTTTGATTCTACAGGTGCTCTTTGAAGCTGGGTAGACGAGAAAGCGAGTGGCGAAGATCTATCAGAAGGGAGAGGAATCAAGCAAGGAACCAAGTGCAAGACAGAGGTTGGTCTCCTTCTTTCCCCTCTTATCTACTTCTCATAAAGGAAAACGAAAGTGGTTTTAGTTTGTTTGTTTCTAAGGTAGCTACCAGCCTTAGTGGGACTAGCAGCTTTGCATAGACATTAGATTTCCCGATAACATTGCTGTGCTAAGATCTTTAGGGGCGAATGTCTTCTTTGCAATGGACTCAAAACAAGTTTCATCATTATCAAGGTCAAGGCCGTCAAATGTCTGCATTATGACGTCACCGAGGGTTTCTGCACTCAAGGTTTTCTTGTCATCGAGGGTTTTGATACCCTCCACAACCTTCGTGCCTTGTGCACTCAATTCCTCAGGGTTTTCAATGCCCTGTGCATTCAGTTCCTCGGGGGATTCAGTACCTCATCCATTTAAACCAACAGGGGTCTCAGTACCCTGTCTTTCCAAAGTAGTAGGGGCTTCAGTTCCCCGTTCTTCTACAACAGCAGGGGCTTCAATACCCTATCCTTCTAAAATAGTAGGGGCTTCAGTACCCTGTTCCTCGAAATCATTGAGGGTTTCCATGTCTGGTTCACTGAAATTATCAAGGGTATCTACATTTTCTTCCTCTTCATCCTCATGATGCTCTATTTTAACTTCACTAGTACTCTGTGTTGTCGTCCTATTCCTTAATTTACTGAAAAACGTAGACAACAAGACATTGTCTTCCATGTTCTCTTCATCTTCCATGGTGTGTTCTACTGCATCTGCAAGAACTAAGAGATTATGAGCTGTAGGGGAAACTTGGGCTGATTTTTCAATTATTATCAAAGAACTCGACTGGTTCGTCCCTTGGGAGATAGTCTTCCTCCTCACTGAGGTTCTGGTCTTTCTCTTCTTAGCTGCGGGTGGAGTATTTTCAAGAATCTTCTTCTCTGCTTGCACTAGTGTACTTTCATCTCGCTACTAGGAAGGAGACGATGTCTCTGCTTTCCTCTTCTTACTTGTACTCGTGTTAGCAGACTTCTCTGCACCCCTTGCTCGAAACTCTTTCAAGAATTCTCCCCAAGTTACTCCTTTTTCTTCTAGCTTCTTCTTGACTAGAATCATAATAAGCCCATGATGGTAGAGCTTGGTTGCAACTTGGCTTGCGTTTCCACTCTGCACACCTTTCAACATCTTCTCAAGACTTCTGAGTAGGAAGTAAGGAAAATTAATCAATTTTCCCGACTCGAAGTGCAACAACAACCGAAGATGATATACGAATGCCAATGTATAGCATCCCTCCCCAATTACAAATTTTTGTAGTATAAATAATAGGTCTTGCCATTTCTCAACCATGGCACTCTATGGAAGTCCCTTCCTCTAGTCAACCTTAATCTTCTTGTCAACCACGAACTAGTGCCATCGTTTCTTTGCGAGCCGCTCTTTTTTAAACCAATGCTCTCCTGTAAGTGGCAAGCCTATGGCTTGTGCAATAGACTCCTCTGTAACTTTGAATTTCAACGATCCGACCCTGACTCAGCCTCCTTTGAATGTCCTTGCGAACTCCAGTACCACAGCCATGTCGAACCTGTCAAACTTCTATAGGAATGGTAGGAACCCAACTTCTTGCAATAGTGCAAGACTGTTCCTATACTCTGTAGTTTGCTCAATCTCCTACAAAGACAATGACTCACTCCTTACGGGTGCCATTTCGAACTGCACTTCCCTTTTCTGATCACACCCTCGAAAGAATTTCTGCAAGTGACTCCAACGTTTGCCGAGAGCTTTATGCCGAAGGTTCGTCACCCTCCATCTTTTCAGACCCACTCACCCGGTCATGATGGAACAACCCTTCATATCAGGTGCAGATTCATGTAAGTCCACTATGGGTGAATCATAATGATTGGGTGCAGTGGAGGTGTAGGCGGCAGTGGTGCAACGATTACAATGATCAGGTTACAGGTAAGGTAATACTGGACAAGCAATGCAGAATTATTTCAAAGAGGGTGAATATAGGCTATCGGACAACAGTACTATCCCACAGTCAACATCATAATTTAACCAAGACATACTTCAACACTTATTAAAAAGATTAGATTTCAAAACCCTATACATCTTGCACTTTAAAGATTTTTCCTAGGTTAGTAAATAATGAAACAGAGTATCAATTAAAACATGCAATGCTATGATATATCAGTACACATGTACATGAAAGTAAAGATCCATAAATATCCTTGATAAAACACTCCTGGACTATGTGAATTTTACTTGCTTTCATAGTCAGCTGTGTTCCTGCACTAGACCTACTTGCACTGTGTTGTGCTTGCACTATGCATCTTGCACCAAGGACTTTTACCAAAACAGAGAATCTGATAGAACATAATTCTACAGTTGGACTTACAATTTTTTTCCTCAATATAAAAGAAAAATGTATTCTCCATCCCTTGGTGTTTCACGAGCATGCCTTCTGGATTGATTGCATCAAATTCTGCAATTAATTTATGAGGGAATAAAGAAGTGGGAAGGGGGTAAAAAAAAAATTAGAATGGGAAGGAATATTACAACAGGGATTCCAGAAACAATATCACCAAGAGGGATAGATGAAACAAGGTGTGGGAAAAAATTCAAGGGAAAAGAGGGATTTTAAGAAATCGGGAAAGGGTAGTTTCTTAGAAGAAAGAGGAAGGTAATTCATTGGGTACTTTAGAAAAGACACTACTGGGAATTTTTTAGATGGGAAATAGAAGAAAGGAAAAAGTTTTTACCTTGAAATCTTTCTGCACTAGTGCAGGAAAAAATAACTGCAATGGGAAGTGAGAGCTTCCTTGGATAAAAATGTCCATGCTATTTACCCCAAACTTGGGTAAGTGCTTGGTTTCGTGAACCTACTTCTTCTTGGTGGTAGCCAGTTGTTGAGTGATAAAAGGTGCCTTTTTAACTCCAAATTATCTTCACATTAATTATCAATCCGGGCAGGTCTTTCTATTTCAATAGTGTACACAGTATGTGGCGGCTATTTAACTCAAAGAGTAATGTTTCTAAATTGCAGTATAGATCTTTTAAATACAAGAGCAAGTAAATTCTAATTGCAATTAAAACAAAACTCAATCCTTCAATGAAATCAAATCCTACAAGTAACAACAATATGCAATTCAAGTAACAACAATATCAGTTAAGAGTACAACAATGATAACTCTTCTCTTAGAGATTGAATGAATTTAAATCAAACGCACTACTCTATAAAACAACGATGGCATCAATCTGAGAGACTAATCAGTAGTAGTTAATTCTCATTGCAGTTGATTACACCAAGTAGGATATTTATCTGGGAAACTCAATCCAAAGTGAAAGGAAACTAATTTAAACAATAATGATGTAAATTATATAAAACAGAGCTAACGCAAAGAAATAAGAAACAACAACCAATAATAATAGAAGAAAGCAATAAAATATCAACTGTCACACTTGCAATAATTGAAAAGATATGACATAGGCGAAATAGTGAATTCCACCAGAAGCCAGGCCCTTAGCCACCAGCATACACTGCTGATTACTTTAGATAAATGGAAAGGAACAACAACTCCTCTTATATATTAATCATGAAAGAGTATTACAATGTATCTGCGTTCTTCGCTACAACGAAAGTCTGTAATTGAGAATTACAATAATAATAACAATAATCGTCCCCTTCCTCCTTACAATCATTGCCTTTTATAATGAGAAAGGGGTAAAAGAGATAGATGATAAAAGTGATCCCTCAGGATCTCTCGATCCTAAGGGATTCGCACAATTTTCTAACTTCAGACATTTTTCCCTTCTTGCGTTGATCCTATTGATTTTCTCTTGGACGTATCTGCAACCACCGTATCCTTCTTTAGCTTACTACTTTTTCGCTGTCCCTTAGTTAGGGAACAACAGTTATTGCTTTTTGTACTTTCTTGCATAAAGAAGGATGATAATTAGCCAAAGCATAACTATAAATAATTTTTGTATTTCTTACCGCAATTTCTTAATAGATTAGCGCATTGAGATATAGAAAGGATGAGAAACAAAGGAGGATAATAAGTTAATAGTAAATGTATTCCTTTTCCGTGACCCAACATACTCCCCTTCTTACCCTTTTTCATGTCCTCATGAAACCCATGTAGTTCGTGTGTGGAGCAGTCAAGGAATAAGCTAGAGAAGGAATATCGTAAAGTGGTCTGAGACCATGATTCTTGGCCAATATTTCAAAGATGTGCCATGTTTGTCCTTTAGGCAGTTCATATATAGCCTTGTACCCTTCAATAGGATACCAAATAAAAGGGTTGCAGAACCGACAACCTAGCCGATAAGGACCTTCCCTTAAGATAAGATTAATATACATGACAAAGCGTTCTGCAGCCAGTTTAAAATTTTTATAGTTGAATGGTTCTCTATTCTGTACATTGTTATTGGAAACTATCCATCTTAATTTGGCTGCGGCCAAGGAGCTTTCCTGAATGGAAAGGAAATACTCTACTCCTTTTTGGACAATTTCTTTTTGAATAGGCCCCAGAGTTTTGATTACTCCTTCCCTCTTCATCAAACTTTTTTGATTGGCCAGCATTTGTAATGGATGTTTTGGTTCACCTCTAACCCAAAGGTCCAGTCCATTTTCCTGCCTCTAGAACGTGTTGTGAGCTTTGAACCATTTCAGTTGGTTAACAGTGAATGAAATAAAAGCTTGAAATTGTACATCCCCTACAAAAGGACTGGGGTTCTTTTCAGTTTCTTCTTCTAATACAAAATTGTGTAAATAAAATTCACACAGCAACCTCTGTACTTTGACCCCATGATGTTTACAACAGTTTATGAAATCCTCAATTGTTTTCAATTCTATGGGTTTTCCAGCTTTGACAGCTTTGATCTTCAACTGTAAGTATCTTTCCATAAAAAATAGGGCATAGTTATTGGCAAGAGATCTGCATGCCAATATGTCAGTATATAAGGAGCAAATAGTATCCATTTGACTCCTGGCCTTTTCCAATCTGAGCTTTATCTTCTCAATTCTTTCCTCTACCCTTCGGTATTTATCGAAGGTCTCACTTTCTGACGCATTCATATCCCGCAGTTGCCTCTGTAATTCCTGGTATCTCTGTTGGGGGACAGTTTCTTCCTCAAGCTGTTCTATGGTAAGCCGAGCCTGTGCCAGATTTTCTTGAAGATTTACTATACTAGGGTCATTTCTTGTCATAATATCTTTGGCTTGAACATCTATCTGCGTATTCTTATTATGGGACTGAATGCTTATAGTCTGTGTACTTTTATTATGGACAATCCGTCCTTCTATCTGGGTGGCCGTGTTGTCGGAGGGTACCACCTCCATTTGAACAACTAAGTTACAAAAATGTATACTCTCTGTTTGGGCAGCTGCTTCTGCAACAGTTGCATGCTATTCCTCAACAATTTGAGTGAATATGGGCTCAGTTTGAGTCCCAGTAACCTTTGTATCATGAAATTCAGTTTGAATGGCTACATCTATTGTTTTCGGGGTTTTGTTTGAAACTTTCCCCGTTGTTAATGCCCTTATCTTTTGCCTGAGTATTTTTACTAATTTTTGCAGCCTCTGTTGTTCCTTTCTTAGCTTTTTAATTTTGTTTTTCTTCTTTTCAGGAGGAACAACTATTCCACTAATTGTTTCCGCTCTTAGCGAGCTCGGTTGCTCATCTAGGCTTTGTTCTACAAGAGTTGTGTCCTTACCTTGGCTTGTTTCTATTTCCCCTGTTTGGCCCACATCCTCTCTATTTAAACCGACCCGACAGGGTTCTCCTGGAGGTGTATTACTAAATTGTTTCACCTCTTCTTGGGTGGGTTCTGCTCCTGTTTCTACTTCACAAATTACATTTTCTAGACTCCTATTATGGCTAGAGTTTTCTTCTGATTAAGCTGTTCTAATGTTAAAGTTGAGCGGGCTTTCGAGCTGTATAAATTCGTTCATATTGGCCAAAATCTGGGCCAATTCAATATCATACAATAAGTCTCATGGTGGACTTGTGTTTGGCATTGAGGGAAGTTCTGTTTCATCTCTTTCCTCTTCACTAGAGTGCTTTGTTTCCTCCTCAAGTTCCAACTCCCGGTCATCCCATCCTTCTATTTGCAATTGCTGTTCATTTTCTGAGCTAGACAATTCCATAGGCTGGGTGATACTTCCCTGAGGGTTTTCAGCTGTTCCTAAGTTTGTCTTCATCCTAACAGAATGTCTACGTTTTCGGGGAATGTTGGTGGTATGGGTAGTCCGTTTCCTTTTTGGAATAGGGTTAGGCACAGGCAGAGCCAAACCCCCTTCAACGACAAATACTAATTCCTCCCAACTTGACTGTTGTTGGGCGAGGCTGTAACTTACTATCAGCCTAATCAAGCAATGGTGGCTCACGACAGTCTCTATATGCTAGGATTTTTTTATGCTTCGAGTAGTGTCATGCAATAAGAAATTCAAATACACAGGCAAGTTTACAGAACATTTTTGTTTCAGAACTGCTAATAATTTAAGGTGGCGTGGCCTTACCACATCTTTTCTCCAATCGCATGTGATATCGCTCTGAACATTTCTGGCCAGTTCTATCCACGGTTCTCCTAGGGATGAAGGTCGAACTCTTTTTCCTTTGACAATCAGGTCCTGTCCCTCATCCCAAAAGACTGCAATAGTGTCCTGCAACCTCAATTTTTTATGAGTCCATATGGGTCCGATTGCTGGTAATCTGGACACTTTAGCTATTACTGCGTCTGTCACTGTAATTTTCCTTCCTCTTATCGTAGAATGTTCGTTCTGTAAATTTTGTAAGAATTCGATAGAAATTGCTTCATTGGGTTGTTGCAATCATGTGAAATATGTTATCCAGCCAACTCGGGCTAGAATTTCACTAGGTGCATCAGAAACAGCCAGTATTAATGGCTCCCTTCACATTGTTCATCTGTTAGGCCCCTATACTACTAGTGTAACCCCTTATTGTTATTAGTACAACCCACTTATTATATTGATGTACCCATGTAGTGCCCATATTGTTACTATTGTGCCCCATAGAAGCCCACTATTGTTATTATTGTGCCCTTACATTATTATTGTTATGTCGGCTCTGATTATGTTATGACCCCTTAGACTCCTATATATAGAAAGGAGGTCTTTTCATTTGTATCATCTAAGAATTGTTCATTTATGTAATGTAAAGGAGGTTTCCCCCTCAAAGAGGCTGAATTCTAAGGCGTTGATCTATCTTTTTTATCTTTTCTTGAGCTGGTTTCATAACATTTGGTATCAGAGCTTTGGATTCTAGGGTTTCACCGCTCCAAACAGGTCATCGTGGAATTTTCGCTATAACTATTTGTCTGCGATGTTTCAGAAGTTACAAACAAAACCCATTTGAGAAGAAATCGCGCTGAACCTCGGGTCCGAATTTCAGAGCTTTTCGCGCTATATTTGTGGAGATATGATCTGAGGAAGTTGGTCTTTTTGCAGACTCCTGAATTACATTCCAAACAGGTGACCTGGGGAAAACCATCATAACTTTCTCTCTGAAGATCAGATTGAAATTTCGTAAGAAGGTACAGAAAGAGGACGGACTTTAGTTTCTTATATGCATTTTTCAGTTCCAAAGGTCGAAATAGTGACTCGTGGCACGTCGTACAAGTTCGCTCTACTGAACTAGTCTATAATCAAGTCACTGTGGGAGATTTCGCATAACTCTTCCTTGGAGAATCCAATTTGGATCAAACTGGTGGCATTGGAAAGGGAACAAAGAGGCCTACCACAGGTCACAATTTTAGAACTTAAAGATTTGAAAGTACAGAGTTACAGTTGTTTCAAGATTGAGCTCCTAAAATCAAGAAAAAGCAAGACGAGGAAGTTTGATGGCAAGGATCCGGTAAATTGGATACTTCAGATGGAGCAATATTTTGATCTACATGGTGTACCACAGTTACAAAAGGTATGTATTGCATCTTCATATTTAGAACCAGATCAATTTTTATGGTATGAAGGGCTTTGTTCTCGTAAACAACTTGTTACGTGGTCAATTTTCACGAAGGAAATGATATCACATTATGAGGATACAAAGTGCAACACCTTCTTTAGAGCAACACTACAACAATTGGAAAGAGTAAAAGGGCTTTGTGACATAGTGGAAAGAAAAATTATGGAAACCAGGAAGCATACCCCTCACAACTATAAAGATGGAAGTGTTGTTTCTCCTAGCCTTCCACAACCTACAAGGGTTACACCAAAACAATTGGAAGAAAAAAGAGAAAAAGGGCTTTGTTACAATTGTGATAGCAAATGCACTAAAGGTCATAAGTGTGCTGAGAAGAAATTATTTTACATAGAATATGAAGAGGAGGAAGAAAAGGATCAAGAAACATCAAAAGAAGAAGATATATGCCAAGACCCCACCCCAGAGAAAGAAGAAATGAATCAGACCATATCTTGTAAAGCATTGGCAAGAATTACCACTCCTCAAACTCTCAATATAGAAGGACATATCAAGAAGAAAAAGGTGAAAGAAGTGAAAGATCAAATCAAGAAAGAAGAAATGAATCCAACCATATCTTGTAATTCATTGGTCGAAATTACTACTCCTCAAACTATCAAGATAGAAGGACATATCAAGAAGAAAAATGTTCAAGAAGTGAAAGATCACATCAAGCATCAAGAAATGAATCCGACCATATCTTGTAAAGGATTGGAAGAAATTACCACTCCTCAAACTCTAGAGATAGAAGGACATATCAAGAAGAAAAAGGTTCAAGCAGTGAAAGATCACATCGAGCATCAACAACAAGTTCTCCAAATTTTAAAGCATAACGCCACTTTGGTGCAAAATCAAATGAAACAACAGGTAGATCAACATCGTAGTGAAGAATGTTTTGATGTAGGTGATTGGGTATTTTTACTGCTACATCTCAAGCAAGCTATTTATGAGAAGGAAATGTTGGCAATAATAAATGCACTTAAAAAATGGTGACCTTAACGAATGGGAAGACTCGTCAAGGATGAGGATGTGGAAGCATTGTTTTGTGCTATGTCTATTATCCAACCAGATTGGATAAACGAAGCAAGGGATGAATGGAAGAAGGACGAATAAGTATGGCCACTTATTCAAAAGTTGCAAAAGATCCCAATTCAAACAATATTGCCAGAAGTTGAAGAGGAAGGAAAAATCATATTGGGACTTGGAGCAGTCATAAAAACAAGAACCCGACAGCTACGAAATCAATCAATTTCAGAGTATCTCATCAAGTGGAAGAATTTACCCGCTGAAGATTCCACATGGGAGGACAAGAATTTTATACAGAAGCATCAAGAACTACTCAAGCATTGAGGACAATGCTTTTTGAAGGAGAGGGGCATGTTAGGCCCCTATACTACTAGTGTAACCCCTTATTATTATTAGTACAACCCACTTATTATATTGATGTACCCATGTAGTGCCCATATTGTTACTATTATGCCCCATAGAAGCCCATTATTTTTATTATTGTGCCCTTAAATTATTATTGTTATGTCGGCTCTGATTATGTTATGACCCCTTAGACTCCTATATATAGAAAGGAGGTCTTTTCATTTGTATCATCCAAGAATTGTTCATTTATGTAATGTAAAGGAGGTTTCCCCCTCGAAGAGGCTGAATTCTAAGGCGTTGATCTATCTTTTCTATCTTTTCTTGAGCTAGTTTCAAACATCATCCTCCCATATTACTTGGATTCTACAAACCGTTAGTATCGGAGAGATGTTACAGCAATGGACAAAACTGCGCTTATGGAACAACAAGTTGTTATATTTCAAATGATGATTTACAGGCAAAAATATCGTTATTCTAGGATTTGCTATTGTATCACATACTTTGTAATCATGGAATGTTGAATTGCCTTGCATAACCTAATAAAGAATTAACACGCTTGCATAACTATACTAGGGATTCGCCCCCCTTAAAGTGATAGGTTGCCTTTGACCGATTAAATGAAGGAACGACATACTGGTGGCGACGTACAGGAGTTGTAGAAATGGAAAGGTATACATATTTATGATAGGATCACAAAAGATATCAGGGTGCTGAAATCAATGCATAGAACAAGAATTATGAATAAATGTGAAGATGTCATGGAGTGATTCGAAAAGGGAAAAAAAGATATCTAATGTGGAAAAGATGCTTTGCGGTCATTATTCCACATAAACCACTATGATTGACTTTTTAAAAGATATCTCATGCATAAAGGTTCAAAAATAAATTAGGAACATAATCTCTCTGTAGTAAAGATAAAGAACAAGAAAATGGGGTTAGAATAACTATTGATGTTGAAAATATGACTCCAATACCATCAGTAGAGCTTTTGTTGCCCATAGGTGTTTATAACCTTGACAGAGTTGTTTTTTCACCCTTTGGAACCATGATCCTTTATTTATAATTAGGAAAGTTCCTTATAATGTCAAAATGGAAGCCATTGTGCTGGCTTGGTGACTAGATGAACACAATGCCATTCATTGGGGAGCAACGAAAGGTGGGTAGGTTGGCTTGTGATGAGACCTCATGTTCCAAGCACTTTATTTTTCTGATGCATCCATTGGATCATATCCCTGGTGTGGTGGCCATAGTGGGAATGCCACTTCACTGCTTCCTTATGATCATGGTAAGCTAGCTCATTATGAGACCCCCTATCCTCCATCTGACAAATCAGTTAATAAACATATGTATATTTGTTCCTTTCCTATTTTTTTTTTTAAGACAACACTTCCTATGTATATATAAAGGGTGGCTCAACACTCCTTAAGAGTAGGGATGGTGGAAGAAGTATAAACATACCAATATAAAAAAATATTCCTTTACTCTTATTCAATGATAATGAGCTGAGAGAATTATAGGGGTTAGGGAAGAACTAGCATGGTACAAATAATCAATCATTTTGTTTTATAGTGAAGATAACGACAACAAAGTGATATATATGGTTGTGCCCTTCCCTTTCTAATCAATACAAAGCAATCTCATTAAAGATGATAATATTCGATTTGCTTGTTTCAATGACCTTCAAATTTTGTATCCTTACATATATGTTTGTATTCTTGCCCCATGGAGGATCATAGAGAGTGAAATAACATTCACAAGGTGCTTATTACCTAAAGAAAACCTCACACAAAGAGTGTTGCTCGTTAAAGGGAACAACAAGAAAAGACACACAAAGAGGTGTTGTTCCTTAAAGGGAACAACAACTGTTCCCTGTAAGGAATAGTGAATGAAAAATACACGTGGATGGTGTTGTTCCGTGTCAGGAACAACAAAAGGATATATACATGACGGTGTTGTTCCTTATAGGGAATAGCGATTGTTCCTTAGGAGGAACAGTAGGAAGAAAAAAATTGCACACCGAAACTGTTGTTCCTTAGAGGGAACAACAGCTGTTCCTTATAAGGAACAATGAAAAGAGAAAAATAATTGGACGCAAAATTACTATTCCTTAGAGGGAACTGTAAAAAAACAAATGCAAATGAAACTGTTATTCCTTAGAGGGAACAACAAGAAAACAAGTCCAAATGAAACTACTGTTCCTTAGAGGGGACAATAGCTATTCCTTAGATGGAACAGCAAAAAAACAAATACTCGCGAAATTGCTATTCCTTAGAGGGAACAATAGTTGTTCCTTAGAGGGAATGACAGTTGTTCCTTAGAGGGAACAATAGCTGTTCCTTAAAGGAAACAACACGAAAACAAATAAACAGGGAACTGTTGTTCCTTAGAGGGAACAATAGCTGTTCCTTAAAGGAAACAACACGAAAACAAATAAACAGGGAACTGTTGTTCCTTAGAGGGAACGACAACTGTTCCTTAGAGGGAACAACAATTGTTCCTTAAAGGGAACAAAAAAAAGCAAATACACACGAAAGTGTTGTTCCTTAGAGGGAATGACAGCTGTTCCTTAGAGGGAACAACAATTGTTCCTTAAAGGGAACAACACAAAAACAAATAAATAGGGAACTGTTGTTCCTTAGAGGGAACGACAACTATTCCTTAGAGGGAACAACAATTGTTCCTTAAAGGGAACAACAAAAAGCAAAAACACACGAAAATGTTGTTCCTTAGAGGGAACGACAACTGTTCCTTAAAGAGAACAACAATTGTTCCTTAAAGGGAACAACACAAAAACAAATAAACAGGGAACTGTTGTTCCTTAGAGGGAACGACAATTGTTCCTTAGAGGGAACAACAATTGTTCCTTAAAGGGAACGACAAAAAGTAAAAAAACACGAAAGTGCTGTTCCTTAGAGGGAATGGCTGTTGTTCCTTAGAGGGACCATCAACTGCTCTTTTAAAGTGAACAACACGAAAATCTGTACACAAAATTGTTGTTCCTTAGAGGGAACGACAATTGTTCTTTAGAGGGAACAACAGGTATTCCTGAAAGGGAAGAATAGGTGTTCCTTAAAGGGAACAACAAAAGAGAATTTATATACAATTTATACAAGCAAATTCAATCAAAATAGAAAGAAAATTTTATGTACAAATTTAAAAAAAAAATGAATTATTCACCGAGCCGATGCTGAGGACGATTTCCCTCTTTAGCCAGAATCTGTATGGTGGAATCTTCCCGTAATTTTTGGCAAAATACTCCCTGGTAAGCGGTTTGTGATAGAGTTGTACTTGATGTCCATTCGCTTTAAAAGAGTAACCAGACCCATGAAGGGTGGCTAATGTGAGGGTGCCATTATCATGCACCTTTTGTATCTCATAAGGTCCTAACCATCTGGTCTGGAGTTTTCCCGGGAAATCCTGGAACCTAGAATCGTACAGGAGTGCCCAATCTCCTTCGTGGAAGATCTTTTTGATAAGGGCATCATGCCATTTCACTCTTTGTTGCTGGATCAGTGCAGTGTGCTGAAGAGCAGATAGCCAAATTTCATCCAATTCATTGATTTGATGTAGCCTATTAAGTTGTGCTTCGCCTAAGTCCAAGCCTACCTCTTGAGCTATTCTCAATGTCTGGATCTCAAATTCAATTGGGAAGATAGGTTCTTTTCCAAACACTAGCTGATATGGGGAATATCCCATGGTATTTCTCCATGTCGTGCGGTATGCCCACAGGGCTTCTAGCAATCAGGTAGCCCAGTCACGTCTATGTGATGCAACTGTCTTTGTGAATATTGCCTTGATTACCTTATTGGTGCTTTCTACCTGTCCATTTTCCTGCGAGTGGTATGGAGTCATGATTTTGTGCATGATATGATGGTTCTTTAATGTTGCAGCAATCTTATGGCCTATGAATTGCGGTCCTCCATCAGTAATTATCTCTCTAGGCAAGCCATATCACACGAATAGTTGGAAAAGAAAGTGGATTACCGAGTCCCCTGTTGCCCTTGGTAGTGCCTCTGCCTCCACCCATTTAGTCACATACTCAGTTGCAACTAATATATATGTATTTTGATTAGAGGATGGGTTTATTGGGCCGATGAAGTCTAATGGCCATCGCTCAAAAGGTTCAATGAAATTCTGCGGGTGCAGGGGCATCTCATCAGACTGCCTAGGGCGTCCCATTCTTTGGCAATTGTTGCATGCATGGACAAACTTCTTGGCATCTTTAAAAATGGTGGGCCAATAATAGCCCATATATAATACCTTGTGACCAGTCCAACGATCTGCAAAATTTACGCCGCAAGGCCCATTGTGGCAAGCTTTCAGGATGTCGAAGATCTAATCTTCCCTGACGCATCTTCTAATGTGCATATCGGCCCCTGTATGAAATAAATAGCCTCCAATCCAAGAGAATCGCGTGCTGTGCTGTATTATTTTTTTCTTTCATCAGGGGTCAAGTGCTTGGGTAACTTGCCTATTGCCAAGTAATTTTCGACATCCGCGTACCACAGTGTTTTTATAGTTACAACAAATAAGTGTTCATCAGGAAACTGGTCTTCTACTGCTTCCAAGTCATCTGTCTTTGGCATCCGTGAAAGGAAGTCTACTACTGGATTTTCTTTTCCTGGTTGATCTTTGATAGTGATATCAAATTCCTGCAAAAGAATCAACCATCTTGTCACTCTTCCATTTGTAACAGGTTTATTAGCTAGATATTTAATAGTAGAGTGATCAATGTATAAAACCACAAGGTATCCTGTTATATAATGTCTGAATTTATTGATAGCATAGATTATAGCCAAAAATTCTTTTTCAGTAATAGTATAATTTAATTCAGCAGGAGATAGATTTTTGCTGATATAGTATATTGCATATGGATTTTTATCTTCCTCCTGGCCGAGAACTGCTCCAATGGCTATGTCTGAAGTGTCGGATGAAATCTGGAATGGCAAATCCTAGTTTGGGCCCCTTAATACTGGGGCTGTTGATACAAGCCATTTTAAATCTTCAAAAGCACTGTCACATTTATCAGTCCAAATGAAATCAATATTTCCTGTTAATGCATATAGTGGTGCAACAATTTGAGAAAAATTATTTATAAATATTCTATAATAGCCAGAAAATCCCAAGAAACTGCGTACCTCAATTTTTGTGGAAGGGGTAAGTATTAAAAGAATTATATGAATTTTTGCTGGATCTACCTGTATTCTAGATGCTGAGATATAGTGACCCAAGATGAGGCCCTCGGTCATCATCATGTGGCATTTTTCATGGCTTAAACAAAGTCTGGTGGCAATGCATCTTTGCAGAACTTTCTCTAATGTTTGTAACGCTGGCTCAAAGTCATCTCTGTAAGGTGTAAATTCATCCATGTACACCTCAAGCCCTTCATTTATCAGATCTAAAAAATGTTGAGTATAGCCCTTTGAAATGTGACAGGTGCATTGCACAGTCCAAAAGGTAAGACCCTGCAAGTGAATGTTCCCCAAGGGCAGGTAAAGGTAGTCATATCTTGATCTTCAGGGGAAAGTTGAATTTGATTGTATCCACTGAAGCCATCTAGGAAAGAAAAGAATTTTTTTCCTGCCGATGTGTCCAAGACCTGGTTAATGAACGGAAGGGAAAAATGGTCTTTTTGGGTTACTTTATTAAGTTCTCTATATTCAACACATATACGCCACTTTACATTCTTTTTCAGCACCACTACTAATGGAGAGACCCATTTGCTGTCAGATATGGGGTAGATGAAGTTTACATCTAACAATTTTTGTAGTTCAGCTTTAACAATATCTTTAAGATTAGGATTTAACCTCCGTTGAGGTTGTCAAATTGGCCTGGAATCTTTCTCTGTATAAATGTGGTGCATGCATAATTGGGGATCAATCCCTTTCATGTCTAGGTAATCCCATGCAAAGGCTTCTTTATATTTTCTCAAGAGTTGAATAAGCTTTTGCTCTTGGTCAGTAGCCAAATTTTTGTTAATATTCAAAGTTTTTCCTGGCTCAATTTCTACGGTTTTTATATTATAAACAGGAGTTGTTGGTATTGATTGATCGTTAATATCTTTTAAGGGATCTTCTTCTATGTCGTTATCGAGGGCTGCTTCGATCATGTGACATTTTAGATGGGATACGACATCTAGTGGGTTAATGTGAGTGTTAATGATGTCATATTCTGTTTGATCTTTAAATTCAAGAGCATCTTCTATGGTTAGCGGTAATCCAATGTCAGTTAGATATGATACAGGTTGTTTTCTAGTTTTGATTATTGTTAAACTTGGCTGAGCTGGAGGATATAAGGCTAAATTCTTCACATTGCTTCCTCTTGCTATAGTCATGCTGCCTATTCGACAGCTTATGTAAGCATCCACGGTTGCTAGCCAAGGTCTACCTAGAATTAGGGGATGTCCATCGAGTCGGTTTCTAGGATTGATGATCAAAAAGTTTGCAGGGTATTCCTAGGAGTCTACTGACACCATTACATCCTGTAATGTGCCTTCTGGTTTGACTACCGATTGGTTAGCTAGTTCCAACAAAGTCGTGGTTGGGTCCAAGGATGTAATGCTAAGATTTTGACAAGTTGTGGTTGTAAGAATATTGATTGCCACTCCTAAATCGACTAATACATTGGGGAAGGAGCATCCATTTATTTGCAAAGTGACTATAGGATTTCTTGGGTCCTCATATTTTATAGGTGTTTCTCTTCCTGATAGTAAATCAAATAAGGTACTGACTACATGGACAGTTTGGGGTTTTTTTTTTATTTTCCTCTTTGCTTTTTTCATACACAATTCCTTAATAGTTTTTGCATAAATCGGAATGTCCTGAATAGCCTGGAGGAGTGGTATTTTTATACACAAATTTTTCAATTCTCCTAGAAGATCAAAATCAGGGTATTTTATTAGGCGGGGTATGATTAATCTTTCTGGGAATGGAGGAGAGGAGGTGATCGTTTAATCATGAGTTTTTTGTTTAACCATTTCCTCCACTTGTGGTGCTTGTTCTACAGGTAACTAGTCTTCAATCTGTTTGTTTTTATCCCCCTATGATTATATTATCTGCCCAAATCTTAATTGAAGCTCATTGCACTCCCTTAACTCGGTTTCTAGCTCTGGTCCTTCAATAATTTGCACAGATTGAACCGGTCTGTTGTTGGGGTTCGGGTTGGGTTGGGCTGGGAGCTATGATCGTAGGTTGGTCTGAGGGTTCTGTTGCAATGTGTAGGGTGCTGGCAGTGTGGGTTGAGGTAGGGGGATTGTTCTTGCTGGCTTATTTGTAGGTCTTTGCCAGCTTGACTGCTAGTTCTGGTTCTGTGAAGTCGAGGGTGGCCATTGGGATTGATATGCATTATTTTGCCAAAATGGTGGGAAGTAAGAGGAATTTGGCCAATTGTTATTTTGATTTGATTGGTTGGGCCAAGGTGGCATAGGGAATGGTTGTTGTGACCAATTGGAAAAAGGTGGCTGATTCTGCCACATGGCTCCTGGGTATTGTTGCAAATTATATTGTGGATTTTGAAAGAAAGAAGATGGATCAGTTGGCATACCTATTTGTCGTGGTTGCCATTGGCGACACTGATTTAGTAGGTATACTGGTTCTGTTTCTTCTTCTGCCTCCTTATAGACTACTTTTAGCCCTGGGAGTGATGGGCAACTTTCTGTAGCATGATCTTTCGTACATATGGCGTAGGTTTGTACCATATCCAGCGGGCACTCTTTGTGACTATGCTTCTTTCTGCATGTAGGACATAATATCACCAATTTTTGTTCTTCTTCTACCTACTTTTGTTTGGCTTGCATAATTTCCAATTGCGTTATCATAGTTACCAAAATATCTGTTTTGAAATCCTCTAGCAGGTTGCCAATTTCTGCACGAGTTATACCTCCACCAGAGATTTTGTTGTCCCTCGTGGTCATGTCTCATTCTGTTGGTTTCAATCTCGTACTGTGTCTTGAGGACCTGATACACAATTTAATAATGTCAACATATTCCTCCTGATATATATCACCTTTACTCATAATATTTAATGTTTCTATCCATTGTTCCTTCATCCCTTTAATCAGTGTAGTTTTTCGCACATTATCAAGTAAAGATAGAGTTGTATAGGGGGACCGCCAGAGGTTATATTGAAATTGTTCCACGTATTCTTCTAATGTTTCACTGGGTCTTGCTACCATTTGGAATATTTCATATTTCAATTCCCTAGATCTGCAATAGTCCTAATATATTTTTAGGAAAGCGGTTTTCATTTGTTCCCAATCATTTGTTGTGCCACCACCTAATCCCATAAACCAACGCAAGGCTGCTCCTTTCAATGTAGAAGGAAACAACTTTAGTTTTTGGGGGTCAGTGGTATAATCATAACCCCAACATAATACATCAAATTCAAACAGAAATGCATCTGGATCCTCTGATGTTAATCCATGAAAGGTGGGAATATTTTAGAGAGGGATAACTTTTATGGGTGCGTTGACTGCTATGTCAACAATGGGATATTGCAATGTAGAGGTCTGAGGTGCTTGTGGGTTGTTGGCCATTTGATCAAATATGTGCCAATACCCTTTCGAGATCTCTAGAGAGTTATTCCTAGGATGATTAGAAGGGGTGGGAATGAGCTTAACAACACTCCCTCAATCTGGGATACTAGGTGTTCCTTGTTGAAATACTACCTAAGGGGATCTTGGTTCCTCTGTTTCACTTGTTTCTCCTCCTCCTTCACAAAGATTACAAGAATTCCCTTCTTGTAAAGAAATTGGGCGAGAATTTTCAATTTCTTGAAAACTCTGCTCAATCCCTTCCATTTTGTTGTGGACCTCAGCGAAGGCTACAGATGGTGAGCCTGTGGCCCGAAGGGAGACAGTAGGCTGTCTGGAAGCAACTTTTCTAGGACCTACTGATGGCTAAGATTTGGCTTTCTTTAAGATGTCGTCTATGAAAGTTAATCATCCAAGGGTCACCAGTCCCTTAGATCAGTTGGGTTTGGGTAGGGGAATTGGATTATTTTCAGGTTTTTTTCTTCTTAGTCATACACACAATTCAAATATTTACCTCTACCCTAAGTTCTTAACAATTATGCTAGAAAGCGGGCGGGGGAGCAAGCATTTTACGTGCTCTGTATGCAAGTTCTTACCTTTTGTTTTTAATACCCAGTTCTCTCCCAACAGATAAGTAGCAAATACCTATTTCAGATTTCTATAATTGTGCTGAAAAGCGGGCGGAGGAGCAAGCACTTTACTTGCTCGTTATGTAGGTTCTTACCTTCCATTTTCAAAACCCAATTCTTCTTCAACAACAATCATCAGATGTACATTACTCCTTAGAAATGGCTACACTCTCCCCAGCAACGGTGCCAAAATGTTGAGTGATAAAAGGTGCCTTTTTAACTCCTAATTATCTTCACATTAATTATCAATCCGGGCAGGTCTTTCTATTTCAAGAGTGTACACAGTATGTGGCGGCTATTTAACTCAAAGAGTAATGTTTCTAAATTGCAGTATAGATCTTTTAAATACAAGAGCAAGTAAGTTCTAATTGCAATTAAAACAAAACTCAATCCTTCAATGAAATCAAATCCTACAAGTAACAACAATATGCAATTCAAGTAACAACAGTATCAGTTAAGAGTACAATAGTGATAACTCTTCTCTTAGAGACTAATTGAATTTAAATCAAATGCACTACTCTGTAAAACAACGATGGCATCAATCTGAGAGACTAATCAGTGGTAGTTAATTCTCATTGCAGTTGATTACACCGAGCAGGATATTTATCTGGGAAACTCAATCCAAAGCGAAAGGAAACTAATTTAAACGATAATGCTGTAAATTATATAAAACAGAGCTATTTTGTCAATGCAAAGAAATAAGGAACATCAATGAAATAATAATAGCAAAAAACAATAAACTATCAACTGTCACACTTGCAATAATTGAAAAGATATGACACAGGTGAAGCAATGAATTCCACCAGAAGTCGAGCCCTTAGCCGCCAGCGTACACTGTTGATTACTTCAGATAAATGGAAAGGAACAACAACTCCTCTTATATATTAATCATGAAAGAGTATTACAACGTATCTGCGTTCTTCACTACAACGAAAGTCTGTAATTGAGAATTACAATAATAATAACAATAATTGTCCCCTTCCTACTTACAATCGTTGCCTTTTATAATGAGAAAGGGGTAAAAGAGATAGATGATAAAATTGATCCCTCAGGATCTCTCGATCTTGAGGGATTCACGTAGTTTTCTAACTTCAGATATTTTTCCCTTCTTGCGCTGATCCTATTGATTTTCTCTTGGAAGTATTTGCAACTGCTGCGTCCTTCCTTAGCTTGTTGCTTTTTCGCTGTCCTTTAGTTAGGTAACAATAGTTGTCCTTTCGTACTTTCTTGCATAAATAAGGATGATAATTAGCCAAATCATAACTGTAAATAATTTCTGTATTTCTTACTGTAATTTCTTAATAGATTAGCACATTGAGATATAGAAAGGATGAGAAATAAAAGAAAAGGATAATAAGTTAACAATAAATGTATACCTTTTCCATGACCCAACACCAGTATATCTAAAAATCAAGTAACATTCCCTTTTTATTAAAATTTCGATCTTCCTGCCAACATGCTGGTTTTTAGGTCGATCCTTTTGCAATCATGTCAGTCAACTAATTTTCATAATTACAGGAATTTTTTTATTTTTATACTTTTTGTTTTTGTCATTTTTTTTTCTTTTTATTTTTATTTTTATTATTTTTCAATAAGGACAAGAAGGAATCAAATCTTCGATAGGTTGGTGTTACCACCTACCAACTCCTTTTCAAATGGCTGTTGGACTTGCTGCATAAAATCTCCTTTAGTAAGGGGCTGAAAATATACCTTCAATCTATGCTCGTTTACCAGGAACACAAAATTCCGTCCATCAATAGTTTTGATTTATACCACTCCATTTTCGAACACTTTGACCACCTCATAGGGTCCCATCCAGCGTGTATGGAATTTTCCTTTAAAATATTTGAATCTAGAATCGTAAAGGAGTACCCAATCACCTGGTTGGAATTGCTTCTTCTGAATAGACTTGTCATGCCACTTCTTGCACTGTTTTTGAACCAAGATGTTTTATTGAACAACATCCCTTTGGAATTCATCTAGCTCGTTTAACCGTATAAGACGTTGCTGCTGTGCTTTAGAGAGATCTAGTCCCAATTGGATGACAGTCTTGAAAGTCTTGATCTAGAATTCTATCAGCAAGAGGACCTATTTTCCATACACCAGTTTATATGGTGTGTGTCCTGTGCTGTTTCTCCAAGTGTTTCGATAGGCCCACAATGCTTTTGGTTATTTTTCAGCCCAGTGCTTTCTGTGCATATTTACCATCTTTGTGAGGATGGAATCAATCACCCTATTCGTGGACTCCACTTGACCATTTGCTTACAAGTGATACGGTGTAGATTTCCTATGCCATATTTTGTACTGCTCCATCACACCCTATACCAGATTAGAAATGAATTGCGGTCCATTATCAGAAAAAAATTCTCTAGGCACACCAAATCTGGTAAAGATTTCAGTAAAAATAAAATCAACAACAACTCTTTCAGTAGCAAAAGAAACAACTTTAGCTTCTACCCATTTTGTAACAAAACTTGTACAAACCAAAATATGTTTTTTATTTGATGATGCTGGATTTATTGGTCCTACAAAATCAATGGCCCATTTTTCAAAAGGCTCAATCATAACTTGAGGACATAAAGGCATTTCATTGGTTTGATTAGGTTGGCGAACTCGCTGATAGCTATCACACCACTTGACATATTGTTTGGCATCCTTGAACAAGGAAGGCCAAAAATAGCCAGCTTCTAACACTTTGTATGTATTCTGCTTATCAGCGAAGTGACCCCTGCAAGGTTCATCATGGGCATATTTTAAAATATCAAACACTTCTTCCTCTCTTACACATCTTCGGATAATGAGATATGCTCTAGTGTAAAGGAGGTCTCCTTGGATCCAGGAATATGCAACATTTTTCTAAATGATATTCCGCTTTTCACGAGCGGAAAGTGTGGTGGTAATTTTCCAGTGACTAAATAGTTAACTATGTCGGCAAACCATGGGGATTTATTCGACACACAAAAAGGATGTTCTTTAGGAAAATCATCATCAACAGGAATTGATTCACCAAGATTACTTAACCTTGAAAGATAATCTGCTACTACATTTGATTTTCCTAGTCTATCAACAATAGTAATATTAAAGTCCTGTAACAATAGCAACCACCTAGTCACTCTACCACTAGTTAATGGTTTATTCATCAAATATTTTATTGCAGAATGGTTAGTATGCAAAAAGACTTCATATCATGTAATATAATGTCTAAATTTATTAATAGAAAAAATTATAGCTAAAAACTCTTTCTCAGTAACCGCATAATTGAGTTCAATGGATGCCAAGTTTTTACTAATGAAATAAATAGCATAAGATTGTTTGTCTTCTTCTTGTCCTAAAGTTGCGCCAATAGTAGTATTTGAGGTATCAGAGGAAATATGAAAAGGCAGGGACCAATTTGGTCCTCTCAAGACTAGTGCCTGGACTAATTTTTCCTTCAACGTCTCAAAGGACTTTTGCCAAGCTGTGGACCAAGAAAACTGACTATCTTTAGCCAAAAGTCGAAAAAGGGGGGTAGCTATCCTTGAGAAATTCTCAATGAATATCCTATAGTAGCTTGCATGTCCTAGAAAACCTCTCACTTCCCTTTGAGTTTTGGGTATAGGAAGACTCGGGATGACTTCTATTTTTGCAAGGTCAACCTGGATACCTTTGTCGGAAATAATATAGCCAAGAACCACTCCCTCCTTGCACATAAACCTAGATTTCTTATCACTCAAGGTGAGATGAGCCTCTTGGCAGCAAAGAGGCACTTTTTCTAGATTCCTGAGAGCTTCCTGAAATGAATCACCAAACACAGAGAAGTCATCCATATGGATTTATACGCACTCAAAGTCAGCAAAAATAGCCAAGACTGCCCTTTGAAAGGTAGTTGGGGCATTACATAGCTCAAAGGGAAGCACTTGGTAAGAAAATTTACCTCATGGACATGTAAAAGTGATTTTGTCTTGATCCTCGAGTGCTATCTGTATCTGTTTATATCCGCTAAACCCGTATAGAAAATAAAAGTACTTCTTACGAGCAAGGGTATCGAGTACCTGATCGATGAAAGGTAGGGGGAAGTTATCTTTGAGAGTGGCTTTATTCAATTATATGTAGTCAATACAAATGCACCATCTCCCATATTTCTTTGGGACTAATACTAATGGAGATACCCACTGGCTGTCAGAAATGGGATAGATAAAATCAACATATAAGAGTTTTTGCAATTCTTCCTTTACAACATTTCTTAGATGTTGGTTCATTTGCCTTTGGGGTTGTCAGACAGGTTGTGCTCCATCCTACATATAGATATGGTGTGTACAAGTTTCAGGAGGGATTCCTTTCATATATTCATAACCCCATGCAAAGGCATCGAGATGGTTTTGCAACAAATTCACAAGCTGCTCTTATTGAGAAGGATCAAGTCTAAATTGATATACAAGGATTTACCTTGAATAATCTCAACAAGAGTAGTATGAGGCTTAAGAGCACACAAAGGTGTCGCTAGAGATGGTGGTGATGGAGATAGAGAGTCATATATTTCCTGAAAATCTAGACTAAAAATCTGACTCAATGACTCAAGATTAAGCATGGTGTCTAGATTGTTCAGGAAGTCTTGAATCTCACCCTCCTGTGAGGACTTAGCAGTCTGATGTATCAAGGAAACAGGCTGAGTCTCCTCATCACTACTATAGTCTAACCATAAAGTGTCTTGGAGCCCCTGAAGGGATCTATCAGGTAGATATAAGGTGACCTTCTTTCTAGAATCTCCATAGGAAATATACATATCACTAGAAGGACATCTGATATAAGCATCTACCGTAACAAGCCATGGTCGTCTCAATATCAAGGGATGACCTCCCACAGGGTTCTTTGGCTGAAGCACAATGAAATCTATGGGATATTCCCAAGAATCTAGGGAAACGACCACATCATCCAACACCCCTTCCGGGTTGATTTTAGATATATCCCCCAGTTCAAGCATAGTGGGAGTAGGAAGAATATGGACCAATCCAAGTTGATCCATAGTTTGCTTGGTCATAACATTAATGGCTGCCCCTAGGTTGATATGTACATTGGAGACAAGGACATCACCTATTTGAACAGAGACAACAGGTTTCTAGAGTCAGTATATTTTTCCATGTGCATACACCCCATCATTAACTCTCCTGCTCTACTGACAAATTGAATAGTTTGAGGTTCCAATCTTCTCCTTCCTAGATTCTTGAGACAAAGTTCCCTAATGATTTTTGTACAGATGGGGATCTCTTTGATAGCTTGGAGCAAAGGTACCCTTATGAAAAGGTTCCTAAGCTCAGAAGCTAGGCTAGACTCAGGAATGGGGTCTTTCTTCTCCACAACTAACCTCTCTGGATAGGGAGGTCAGTTGGAAGAAGATGACAAGGGCTCAGAATGTACAGGGATAGGCTGAATGGTGTCATCTTTTTCAGAATGGTCAAGAGTTTCCTCCTCTCCTTTCTCATTGATAATCACCATAGGTTGCTTTTGATTTTCTAAGGTTACTATCTTCCCTGATCTCAATTGGAGATCATTGACTCCAACTGGCATAGTCTGATATCTGGATGAAGAAAGTGGGTTCATAGAATGGATCATTTGTACCGCTTTATTATTGGGGTTGGGTAAAGGTTGAGCAGGCAGCTGAGAAGGTCGAAATAGTTGAGGTAAAGGTAATGTTCACATAGGTTGACTCAGCTGAGGTAGTGATGGTTGAGGCATTGGGTAAGGTGCATATGTATAAGGGTATGATTGCATAGGTGCAAGATAGAAATTATGTGAATGGTTTGGCCCTCTCCATACTTGTTGCCAATATTGGGAGGGTTGTCCATACTGATATTGGTTCCCATGTTGCCAATGTTGAGAGTGACCAGTGTTAGGATAGGAATATGAGTGTGCATTATAACCAAAGAAATGTGGTTGAGGTTTAGGAACCATACTTGCACTTACCTGAGGCCAATTTCTTTGTGGTCCCATAACACGTAGTGATTCAGCTTTAGGTTGTCCTCCTTCAACTATAGCTTTTAGCCCAGGTATGGAGGGCCATTTTTCTGTAGCATGGTTATCTGCACAAATTGCACATTTATTAGTTTCTTTAATATTGAGAGGAAATTCTCTTAAAGGATGATTTATTTTACATCAAGGAAAGAAAATAGACAATGCCTCTTGCTCTTCTACAAGTTTTTGTTGAAATTTCAAAGAGTATATTTGTTTACAAACTGTATTCATTATTTCAATTTTCATATTGTCCATTTTTTTTCTAATTCAATAATCATAGCATCGGTAGATTCGGTTTTCATGTTTCTATTCCGAATTCCTTTACTGGATCTATATTGGTTCCTCGAGAATTTCCTGCACAAGTCATAGATCTGATCAAAAGGTTTTTGAGCAATATCCCCTTGTCCTAATAGATTTAAATTATTCCTAGAATCATCAGTAAGCCCACGTAAGAACAAGGTTCTAATGGTACTTAGATCAAATTTGTGCTTTGACCTTTGGAGGATGTACATGAATCTCTCCAAGTAGTCCTCTAGCATTTCATCATCATTTTGCACAATAGTAAATATTTCATCTTGAATATCTCTAGTTTTACAATATTCCTGATATTTTGATAAGAAAACTCTCTTCATTTGCTCCCAAGAATTTATAGTGTTCCCTCCTAGTCCCATGAACCAGTGGAGTGTTGTGTCCTTCAGAGTTGCAAGAAACAACTTTAACTTCTGGGCATCAGATGAGTAATCATAACTTCTACACAAAATATCAAACTCAAATAAGAAAGAGTCTGGATCTTCATGTACCTTACCATAGAAATGAGGAAGAGTTGATGGTGAAATATTTCATTTGTACTTGTATATTAGGCTTCACAATCGGGAATCCGAATGTCGACTGTTCCCCATTTACCTGGTTTTCACCACTTCCTTCTGCATGGTATTCCATGTCTACCATTGTTGTTCTTCCACACGAACCTTTTTCAACATGCTGAGAAGGATGGCTATGGATTCCAATAGTCCCCTTCTTCCCCTTTATGGGTTGTGTCACACTTGAACCACTGCTACCAGAGCCTAAGTGGACCGTTCCTACATGATGAGTTTGAGTTTGTTTGGACTTTCTTCCTACAAAAGAAGGCCTAATATGAGTTTTGGTTTCAGATTTATCAGTATTTCTTTGGACCCTAGTGGGATTCGGACCCCTACCTCTTTTAGGCATTCATTTCAAAAAATGACAAAATGAAATTCAAATAAAAACTGCAATTTTCAAAAAAATAGATCAACACCTATAAATTCCTTCAAACAATAGAAGCACACTACATAAAAAATAATAGTAGACTTACCCCGATTATAAAAAATGGAAAATTCTTACCAATTCATATCGCCTCCCCGACAACGGCGCCAAAATGTTGGGTGTAGGAATCACACTTAAGAAAACTCCTCAACACTTAATTGTCAACTCGAGGGTTTCGTAAACTTAGAGATGAAGCACAGGCAATCCCAGAAGTGGTATGAAATTTTCCTATTCGTAATCCTACTTCTTAAAGGAAATGCTTTGCAGAATCAGACAGGAAACAATCTTAAAGGAAATTGACACCAAAGCAACTCTAGTGTTGGAATGTAAAATAACACTTTGCAAGTAAATCAAGTAAAGGAGTTTTCACACGAATGAAACAATCTTAAATGCTGGAATGAAATGCTATGTTCATCTTCAGATAGATGGCTAATAATCTGACAAGTGGGCCCTTGCAGAGATCTATTTTCCTCTTGATCTTCCTTCTACACAAACAACCTATTCTTGCACTATTGCAATATGCTTGCACTAGTGCAAGTATAGTGTCTCTATGCAAAAGTACATTTTACTTCCCTTACTGAAGATTTATGTCTTTGTGAAGGTGCTTTAAGCCTCAGGGCTTAGAGCACTCTGTTTCTATGACAAGAGACTAGCTCTTGCACCAAGGCAGATTTTTCTTCACCAAGTTTCCAATTACTTTTGAAAAGACTGAAAGACGTGCTAAAAAATAATTTCAACTGCAAATGAAATCCTGAAATAAATTGTCTATGGAAAGGAAATGCTTTAATTAATTAAATCTTGCAGAGAAGTAAACTTCATGAAATGAAAGCAACTTAAATTAATCAAAGCGGTAGTCTAAGTGATCTACACGTGTCAACTAACTTTGGCAATCCACTCAAAGCATTTTTGTTCCTTAGTCATAAAAACATAAAATGTAAGTATAATGTGTCTGTGATAAATTCATGCAATTGTTCTCAGGTCCTTTAGAAATATTCCTTTAATGTTGAATACAATTACTAAAGTTAACAGTTCATTTTCTTGCAAAATAACTGGAAATGATATGTAGGAAAGAAATTCAATGTTTGCTGTAAAATAAATAATTGAACCGAATAGTAGGAAGTCGCATGCACTGGAATAGGAAAAGGGCTTCCTGCACGATCCAAGTGAGAGCAAATTGAGACAAGGATTGCAAGTAAAGGAATGCGAGAAAGGAATTCTAGAAAAGAAATAAATTCAACTAACTCCCAAGCCATGGATCCATTTCACACTTTAACTACAAAATAGATTCAAATTAGAATTTCATAAATAAATATCAGAACTGGTCACACCACGCAACTGTAAAAAGAAATATTCACACTATCTTTCTGAATACTGGAAGCACAAGGGGTAAACGAGCTAGGTTGGCTGGGCCCTAGCCAACCAACTCGTTTCCCGTTTAAGAAACGAAAAGGTTCAGCACTCAAATACGCATCAAAGATAAATTAAACACAGTGTATGAAAATCATGGCAGATTCCTTGTATTACTTGATCAACAAATGTACATAGCAGTGCAAGTCCAGCCCAGAGCCAAAGGCAATACCCAAATTACATAAAAAATGAAATTACAATCGATGGATCACTAGCTAGTTCTACCTATGATCTATATTTTATACATCCTTTCGACCTTAGTCGTATTCCACTAATTACAGACATTTTCTTATTTAGGTCTTTCGGCCAAACAAACTAATGAGCGAAATTACAAAATTGACCAACAATGATAAATGAATGTGTATCTCACTTGGTCGTAGATCATTTGTGGAAAACATCCATGATTGTGCGCCATCGATATCCTTCTTCAGTTCATCAGCAACTAAACTCAGAGTCAAGGATCAAATCCGTCTGCGTGGAAATATTTAGCTCACGAAAATTTCGAACAATCCTTGTGGCAGTGCAGGAATCTGCCTGCACTGATCATACTCAATCATAATTAATACTATTTTCATCAATTACTTCTAGGAAATTAACATAAGTTACAAGAGGTACTTAATAGGCGTGAAATACATATTAAAATGGTTAATAAAGCACTTTAATAAATCTTAATGTATAATACGAAGCATGTGCAGGAATAGGTAGTTATCTTGGACTAGTGCAGGAAAGAGAGGTTTATGTTGAGATAAAATAGAGGTTAATGTTTATAGAAATGGAGTAAAAATAGAGCAATTTGGGATACCAACAATAAGGTTATTTTTCAACACAACACACATCCTCCCAACACCCACTTGGTTCTTCCCCAATCTTTTAAATCTTATTGTTGATGTATGTATTTGATGAGAGGTTTTTATTGGTATAGCTATTAACATTTGAATTTCATTTCATATTAAAAAGGGAAAGGTTTTTGGTTGAATTTCATAGGTGTAGGACCATTTCTAAGAGAGCATTGAAACCTTGGAATTTCTTTTCCTCTTCCTTTGCTGCATGGAGATTGAACTTCTTTAACTTTCACATAAATATCATCTCTTTCTTCCTTCTCCTAGAGTTTTAATTATAAGTTTTATATTCGTAGCCTCAAGGATCATCTCTTTCTTCCTTCTCCTAGAGTTTTAATTATAAGTTTTATATTCGTAGCCTCAAGGTAAATTATTAAGATATTAAGTAAACAAATACTTAATTTGTCCTCCACGTATATGAGGATTCCCAAGTGGACGGAAGAAGAGCATACTCATTTTCATGAATGGGTGCTTTAGGAGGTGTGTTTCACCTTCTAACCAACACAAACCATGATCATGGGAGACAGAGGGGGTTTCCCTTGTCTCCCTTTCATTACATAAAACAAAATCACCTTACCTCATTACAACACTTTTGACTAAAATCTTTGTTTAACTCTCTCTTTACCTAATAATATAAGACTCATTAAAAGTTGCAAACCAAGGATGAAGTACGTTATAGCATTATAACCACCATCAATTCATCAATAGTTCACCTCATGAGAAAGAGCCTAAGATAATGGTTAAATCTCTTATAGCAACAATATCACTAATAACTACTTACAAAAATACCATGACCCATTTTTACATTAATGTCAATGTCTAGATTCGAAAACGAATCTAAAACCATTTTTACATTAAGTTCAAAAGTCTTCCCTATGATGATAAAATACCCAACCAATTAGGATCAAATGTAGTTTAAAATGTAAATAATTATTTAAGATGGAATGCATTTTAAAACATAAATGAATATTTTAAAGGATATTTAATCCATTATGGATTTGCATTCCCGATGTGACAAATTATAATGACTCCTTTCACTAGTTATTGTACAATATAATAATAGAACTTATTCCTTTGACCTTTGAGCTATTATTGTTGTACATATCATAATGGTCGTGTCATGTCAAATACTTTTGATGTCCCAAAAACTTTTACCCATAACTTGGTACCCATAAGTTAGTTAGGAGGGCCACTACCTATAACCTAGACAAAGTTTTAACTAGCAACAAGAACTAAGTGTCCCAATACAAACGATGTGACATTCGTGTAACTTGTACTCGCTTTGTGTTCAATGAATCTAATTATTGGAACGATGTTAAAGGATTTCATATGTACCATCAACCAATAGGATGGTAGTGGTTATCTTATTTTGTTTTTCTAAAGAAATGAATTTAAATTTTCTCGTGAAAAATAATATTATTGGAATATTTATTATGACTTTTTATACCATTTTTTAAAAATGAATATCTTTTTCACGAAACAAAATTTTAAAGAGAAACTTACAATATAAGATTGTAAGATTGTTTGAAAAGCTTCAAATAAAAGAAAGAAGTGACCATATGTAAATGAAAAGCAAGATAAATTCTCACACTTCTTAAAATTTAAGTTTAAAGATTAGCATTTGTTAACTTGAAAGATTAAAGATACAATATGAGTATTGTGAGTGGTTGGAAACCCTACATAAAAAATGTCTATCGATTCCCTAAGAAAAGGAAAGCTAAAGACATTTACTGTAAAGACATTTAACGTTATCAGAGATATATTTGCAAAAAAGGATTTGTTAGCATCCTTCACATTCATATTTTTTTCGACTTAAGAAGAAATTTTTCCTATGTCTTAAATAGTTAGCTTCATTGTTCCTATTTTAAAAGGATGTGACAAAAATAACTCTTGAAATGAGAGGACTATTATGTTTAGCCTTCTTTTAACCAAGTTGTATATAATTATGTTGGAGAAGAAGATTAGTATATGGTTAAAAACTCATTGGAAGTCGTTGAAAGGGTTCTCTTGTATCCTTGCTTAGGAAGGAAATGTGGAAGGATCAGATGATGGTTAAAGCCCGTGCTTCGCAAGATGAGGGACTCCATTTATTCTTCAAGCCATAAACATTTCCAATAAAAAAGAAAGCGATCAAGTTTTTCTGCTACATCATGGATTCTTCCTCTTCTGTTATTCCAAGTATAACTACCATAATTGTGGGTGGCATTTATTAGTTGGAGCTCTTCGATCTTGTTTTCAAATCTAGTGAAAAAGCTATATAACCACTACAAAAAATCCTTGTGATAAGCTCCTATTTAGCTCCCTTTTTTGCTTCCATTGACTTTTTTAGTGTATTTTTCTGCACCTTTTTGAAAAAGCAAATGTCATTTATCGGGATGGTGCTATTTTTGGCATTCTTTCCACTGATAACAACCAGTGGACACTAAATATTGCTAACTTTAGTGATGAGGCTCATCAATAGGTACATTATAAGGGTCATGATGCCATCCTCTAGCTTTCTAACTATCTCTTTCTCACACTTATTTATAGTTTTGTTATATTATTCTTAGTGAGAAGGGGAAAAGATGTTTGTTATGTCATGTGCCCTAATATGGTTTAATTGCAAGAAATGGAGCAGATGGTATCTATGCAGGGGCTTGTATTAGACAACAGGGGGAGAGTCTAGGGGGTTGTCCACCTCTTTAACTCCCTCAATCAGCCCAAGATCACAACACTCTCTCTCATCAACTCAAGGTCATTGGTAGCCAAGTAAGACTAGGTCATCGGCAGCCAAGCAAGTGTAGTTAATGAGGAAAAATATCCACCATTCTTGAGTTGTGGGAGACAAATATTTCTATTTTCCAGGGAGCTACCAGTAGCTACCCTTTTGTATAAATAAGCATGTAAAAGAGCTCATTAGGTTTCAAGTTTTATTTTCAGCTAGGTAGCTATTGAGCTCAAGTACTAGGCACTATTATTTTTATTGTTATGTGATGTATTAGACATTGATTCAATGATAATGAGAAGTTTCTTATTGATTCATCACTGAGTTAGTTATAGAGGAATGAGGTGCTTGGCTTAGTGGCTCCAACTGGGTATTATGGGACCAGCTTCACTTAATATAAATGACGAAACAAATGAATTATGTATGAGTGAAACTTATGATTAATGTAACTTGGGAATAAGGAAATATATATAAATTAACTATTGATCTATCTATCCCAGGAAACCTTATTATGTATATGTGATATAAATAGAATTCCATAAACATAAGACAATATATATTATCAAATGATCATGAAGTTAAAACATGTGAAAGATAGCTAAAATTTAATTAAATAGTTAATTAAATTTTGCTGATAAAACTTATCACATATATATGATTTCGTTGTTTATACACATAGTATATGATCTCAATCATACATGAAAATACTGAAAAATATAAGACTGTTTTCATTCATGCATGAAATAAACATAAATTTAATAACCATTTAACTCATAAAACACAGGAAAAATAACAGATAATAGTACTCGGTATTTTATGACTCTGCTCATGAGAAAAATAGTATCAGTCCAGCTCTCTATTAAGATTACTTGAGCTACAATAGTGTAAACAAAATATTTCTCCAAAAAATTCAGAACCCCTTCTCCATTCAAATGAAGGGGATTTATAGTTTTCAAACAAAATGAAAATATAGAAAAGTAGAATAAAAGTCCAGAGTGGTTTTAATAAACACCGCTTGAAATAAAAGCATAAGAGAATTTTAGATTTTGTTGCAACAATTCAACTAAGACTTGGAACAAGACTGTTCTCCCATATGCTATCGCAGTTCATAGATATCTTCCATAGGCTTTAATTTAGGTGGATCCCATGGTTGAATGTGCATCTGATCAGTGAATACCATGTCCTGAGTGTTGGTAGCATATGAATAGTCGTGTTGGATAAACACCTGAACATTAACCATTGACTATGAGGTTTAACTAAGAAATTCCAATGGCATTCTAAGTTAAATTTTGACAACTCTTCAATGTTCTCAACCTTCTTCTTTTATAACTCCTACCATGTCTTGGTTAATAATTTAATATCAGGTAGAGTTCCCTCTGGGAAGTCTTGAATAAGGTTGGCATGTAGTAAATTGTCACTGATAGATTCAGTGAGGTCATTAGAAATATCCCTGGCACTAAATATTGTTGTCTCCACATGTTTCCGTTTGATTTCCCAATCTCATAAGGCTATTTCCTTTTGTGATTCTTTAATTGTAAGGAGGTTGTCTAATCTCCCTTCAACACTTTCTTGCCATGTTATGAAGTTTGAGATTTTCTCCTCAATTTCTTCCAAGTATCTCCTCATATCGGACAACCGATTCACCAATGTATTGGTTGCTTGACATAAATCATGGATAATGGCTAATTTTTTACAGAAAGTAATATGTGATTGAACAAGGAGATTATTTAATTATTTTGCTTCCTTTTTGAATTCAACAAGTTTGGGATTAGCCCTCAATTGTTCAATAATTTGTTGTAACTCTTGGATTTGGGCATCCCAAGTTCTCAAATAAGATTCATGTTGAAGCTTCAAGGCATCAAAATTTTGTTGATGTTTGGCAAGATGTGCTTGCCATTGTTGAGCAATAATTTTCTTCTTGTTATCCATACCCTATTCCAACTGCATAATTCTTTCATCCTTTTATCTCAGAGGATGATGTACTTCGCTGTCTTTATCTATATATGCTCCTACAAACTGTGAGAGCCTCCCGAGATCCTCCGCAGGAGTAGATTGAGAGCCTTTCCACACCACTTGAAATGAAGTATCTTCAGGGACTAAGGCCTGGGTTTGATCAACCCTTCTTCTTTTTCTTTGTCTTTTCATAACAACCTTATGTTGTGGATTGTAAAATATGTCAAGAGGAGGAATCTCTTCATCCTTCAAAATGACCTCAGAGGTAGGAAAAGCTAGGATTATTTCTATATCATCAATGTCCAAAGCCATGTTGGAAGTCCCAATAATAAGTGGGGTTTTCCCTATAGTTTTAGAAGTATGTGAAACTTTGTCTTGCAATGGAGTCTTTAGATTTTAAGGCTCTATTTCTTAAATGAATTGATTGAACTGTTTCCAAATTGCATCTAGTTTTTTATCTGTCAGAGTTTCTTCTGGCTGAGAAGAGGAGGAAGTACCTGCCTCTTTTATCTAAGGAACATTAGGAACTTGTGTTGAAATAGCCAAGACTTTACCATGTTCTGTGTTTTTTTTATGGAGCTTTAATAAATCCATAGGCAAGTGAGTAATCCTTTTATCTCTATACTGATTAAATTGAGTTATCTCCTCTGGAGTTAACTGTGCTGCTACTAGTTTCACAACCATCGAATAGGTAGAGGTTGATTCAAATAAGTCATCAAATTTATCTGGCTCATGCATAAATTTCCTTATACTAGATCGTGTAGTGACATTCTTGATAGTTCCTTACGCTCATATTTCCTATTCAGAATTGTTGGGAAGTTTAAACTCTAAAACTCTTCAATCTCAATACCATCATGTCTAAAACTATCTAGAGTATACACACCACATTGAATAGGAAAAGTAGGCCACATTGTCTTTTTAGCATGATTTAGGTACTTTTAAATACCATGTCCTATGATCTGGTAAGCTATTTCACGGGCCATATGATTATTAGGGATGTAAAGGGCCAAAACATGGGGTTGTGCAACACTACCAATATTCAGACATAAGTGAATGATTCTTCTCCAAACCAGTTACTAATTGATAGCAAATCATTGTTAGGTTCAGGTGAAACCTTAGGGGCTTTCTTATCAAAGACACTTTGGTGGATGGGCAACATTACTCCAAGACACATTTTATAGAAATGAGGGTAAAATTTTGATTCCTAGAGTATATCATGATAAATATGGATAGGCATAGGGTCTTCTATAATCCATTTCCATCCCATAGAAATCAAATCAGAGGTGAAACAAATGGCATCGATTATATAGGCACTCATATAAAATGGGGGAACTGCGTTTTGTGAAAAATTATGTTTGCTCCTATAATTCATGATTTGAGTGGCTATATTGTCAAACAATATGTTTCCCCACTCCATAATATATCCATCAGAGGCAACATCAATGAGTGGTACCCATTTGTCAAAGAATTTATGTGTATTAGGGTAACCATAGATCCTACACATCATAGTGGCTATTTGACAATATGGACCAATAAGGGAAGCAATAGAATACATACCCTTATCTTTTCTCTTATCTTTGTTAGGATATCTTCTCCATTTTATGATGGGCTTTGATTGATGCTCATTCTCCTTCATGAACTTCTGTATAAAAATGTAGGTTTTAACCCCATACAGAAATTACCTGCATACGAATTCTAAAACATAAAAAATAAACAATGCGAGAGAATAACACATAAAACACATATGCATAGAGATTTTCCCCTAGATCCCAAAACCGGGACTACCAGCTTGATTTTTCATTATGTTCCTTTTAATGTTACAATACATATTTATACATGCCGAAGCATCCAATACCATGGACCAAAAACCATTGCGTCCAAAACCATGTGCGAAAATCATGCACAAAACCATAGGTAGGTCCACCCAACCTAATATAGGGTCAAAAAAAAAAAATTTCCGGGGTACTGCCCTAGACCCCATAGATGGGGGGTTACCTACATCCCTCAAATCCCCTGTGACCCCCCCGCTTCGCAATCGGCACAACAAAGGGGGGGCTCCGCCTCCCCTCTAACCCCCCGGTTAACTACGTGGGCTAGTCGTGGAAAGAATATAACACAACCCAACATTCTCCCACTTGTTGTTTTCTTTCCATAGGGGGTTGTAAGAGAGCTTAGTCATGTATCCAGCCCTGCAACACCCATTGTTTCTCTACACCAAGAGAACTTCTCAGAGCTCCCATATTTTGTCAATGCATTTGCAGTATTCTTCAATGTTTCTACCTTTACCAGCAACACCTTTTTTTCTTCTATCATATCCCTCACAAAGTGATACTGAACATCAATGTGCTTTGTTTTTGAATGATATACAGGGTTCTTTGCCAATCAAATTGCACTTTGGCTGTCATAGTCTATCCTTATAACTCCCTATACTAACCCCATACTTGAACAAAATCTCTGCAACCAAACTGCTTCCTTGCTTGCATGAGTGGCTGCCATGTATTCTGCCTCTGTAGTTAATAGTGCCACTACAGATTGTTTCTTACTCATCTAACTGACTGCACCTCCAAATAGGTTAAACACATACCCACTTATAGAACTTCTCTGATCTAGATCTCCAGCCCAGTTTTCATCAACAAAGCCACGAATATCCAACACTCTGTCCAATACTGGTCTTCCTATTATAGCTCCAAATCTCACTCTTATGGTTTGTGATGCTGCACTCATGGCCTAGGGCAACCCCTCCTTCCAGACCTGGTCCAAAATTTAAAAAACAGTGTTTTATTCCCTATATGCAACATTGCCCTGAGCTAAACACGTGTATACGTGGGTCTGTGTATACCCAACCCGCGTATATGTCTTAAAACACTTAAAAAAATTAAATCTACTTAATTTCGGGCGGAGATTGCGGGTTTTACCCGCTGATCACCTGTTAGTGCCCATGGCCCAACTGTTCCCAACGAATTCCCAACTAAAAAACTACTTTGGGAGAAGTATAAAAAGGCTTCAATGGGAAGGCCTAAGGGAGGAGAGAAGAGAGAGAAAGGTTATTATGCTGAGATTTCCCTAACCAGGTCTGAAGATCCTTGTGCCTCTTGCACTTCCCCCATTTTTACAGGAAACCCTTGTTTCCTTGTGTGATGATATCCATCTACTACTTGTGATATCATGGAGTAAGTCATGGAAGGAATTTGTTAAAGGCTTGAGACTGGACGAATCCAAAGGACGGTTCCACTTGGAGCCTGCGAAAGGACGACTCAGGTGAAATTGTTCCTTTCTGTACTTTATTTGTCTATAATAAAAGAAACACATGTCTTTGTTCCTGATATAAATCTTCTTCATGTTTATGATATTCATGTTAGAATTCATATGTGAATGGTTGTTTAATTGCATAACTAACTAGCTTTCTTTATAATATGAAGATGGTTTCTTTATAATGTTTAGTCCATATACTGTTGTACTTTCTTGAATTGGTTGTTTTGCAGGTCAAAGGAGCAAAAGGAACTCCAAGAAGGGTTTGGACCCTGGAAGGACCTTCTCAAACGTAGGACCTTAGGTACGCTCCTTATCGTAGAGTTTTCTTATATTATCATTATGGCTGTATGGAATGTGTGTTTCTCTGTATAGACAACTTTTAGTCTGCTAGGGTATTAGCCCAAGACCCTAGGGGAACTTTTCCCTTAACAGAATTGGCGACTCCGCTGGGGACAACACCGTTGTTGTTCCTAGTTTGGGTGTGTTCAAGCCAATCAGGGCTCAGCTGTCTGTTTGCTTACTGTTGCTGTGTAGTCTGTTCTTGAATTGTAAGTTTGGTCAGTTTCTTTAGAATGTTTTTTATTTTTTCTTGAAATCTTTCATATACGCTATTTTTCTTGCTTACAGAGGCATATATACGCATGTTTCCTTAAGTGAACCTGCGTATACGCAGGTTTCCTTAGGCGTAGTCGTGTATACACACAATCTGTACATAAGTACAGTTGTGTATATCTTGCAATTTTCAAGATTTTTTAAATCTTTTTGTTTCTGAAGGTCTGTCTGCTGGTTTGATTCAGTCCTGGACAGTTACTTTCCAGTGTCAGTTGTTAGTTTTATAGCAAGTATCTGATTTCAAATTCTCTCTGATTGTGAGAAGTGTTGGTCGTGTTTTTGTTTTTGCAAGTGTCATCATTTTTTGCTTAAGCACGCAAGATTTCTTGCTGGGAATCTTGGTTGCTCTGATTCATCAGGGTAGGAAGATTGATCTCAATCTTTGTGTTAAATCTTGTTTTTGGTGACCTTTTTGTTTGCTTGACAAAACTGCTTTTTGTGACCATCTACTTTTCTTGTTTCATGAAAGTTGTTGATTGACACTTTCTTGAAAATTGTCTTTTTGATCTTTTGGTCTTTGTTGCCAAAGATTTCATTGCTGCTTTTGATTGTTGAGAGCATCTTTAAACACATTTTTTTTTGTGAGTTTTCATCCATTGTGTGTTGTCAACTTGCAAAAGTGTTTGTTGCCTATTCTTCAATCATAAAGTTTCAGTCTCGTTGAGAGAATTTTTGAAAAGACATTTTTGTTTTTGCTTTTGAAGAAAACTTTTCGAAAAACTTGGTTTTGCTTTCTTGAACTTTGTTTTGATTTGGTTTCCTTTTAGTGAATGAAAGTGAATTTTTGTTTGCCTTGAAACTTGTTTTTAGTGTTTAGACAAAATGAATGGTAGCAACTCATATTCCATCTAAACATTTTAAGTGGCAAAATAAAAATTGATAAGCAAAGCAACTTTCATTTCTTGATTTAAGAGTAGTTTTGAGTCTTGCATCAGCATGTACTTGTTGCATTAGGATAGATTTGCACATATTTTTAGGCATCCATAGCTTTGTTAACTTTTGTGAGTGTGAAGCTTGAATTAAAGAAAAGAAAAGAAAATTTGTTGTTTTTCTTGAAGTTCCTCTGAACCCTGTAGAAATTTCTTTTCATCGAAAAACGAAAACAAGTGCATTTGCATGTAGTTTGGTTTTTATTAATTTCTTTTGCGTCAAAACACCACAAGTTTCATTCCCGCTATCCCTTGACTTAAAGAACAACCTATTTTAAAAACAAGCACTAATTAAAATATACTAGAACCTTTTATAATTGTCAAGTTAGACACACCAACAAGTTTTAGGATATTTTAGGGCCTTGGATTAGGCGAGTGGAGAGATAACTCTCCAAGGCCATTTAAACTGTCAAACATAGGAGTCTGAATAGTGAGTGAAAATCCAATAGCATTAGGGAGACCAGGAAAGCTCCAGATCTGGGAGTTAAGCACGAGGGTTCTTGAAGACAGGGAAGAGAGATACCCCCTCTCCTACTTGTTCGATCTTACCTCACGACTGTTCCGCCTAGCTTCTGCAACGAGTTGGTATCCATAGTTGCTACTCCTAGGGATCTACACAGGTGGTTGCGGAGGGGAATCCCGTGGCACCTGAGGTTGACGTTGTATCACTCTCAATGGTACTACTGGAGGGCACCCTTGCGAAGCTTGGGGGCTTGCACTGACGCAGGCTGTTGTTAGGAGGTCAACGTAACTTCCTCTGTTACCTTCGCTGATAGGACTAGGCTTTCATTATCCTAGACTATCTTCGGAAGGCCCCTTACTCCACTTTCTTGTATTTTGGTGTTCGGTCCTAATCACTCGGAGCGGAAATACTTGGAAGTTTTTTGACTGGCTGACTTCTTTTAGGGACTTTTTAGTGAGTGCTATTTGCTCCTTGTATATAGTTGGCTTTAGGTATTTTTGTCTAGTCACGTTTGGACTTTGTGTTCTGAGTGATTGGCTTGCCACTCTACCGATCTTGAAAGGCTTTTGGGTCGTTCTTTCAGAAGTTGTGGAGTTGCCTCCTCAAGGGCAAAGGTTTTGATTGCTTATTCATATTCCTTGAAAAGTTATTTCTACATTCCCGTAAGGGAAGGCTCTGTGGATCAGTTTGATATGGCTAATATTCCTGTGGAAGCCAACCAAGGTACCCTTCCAAAAGGAGATCCTTGTGCTTTTCCTTTCTTTGGAAACATTGGTACTCCCTTGATGGCCACTTTGAATATTCCTGGGTTGAATGTTGGACTACCCGTTTGGCTGTGGTCCACTCCGAATATTCCAAATGCTCTTGAAGCTTCTTAGTTGAATGCTTTATTTCAAGGGCATCACATGGGTGCTAATTGTTCATCTTCTTTCAAAGAGAAATATGGGATTCCTTCTTCTCCTCCTTCTTGTAACAAGAAATCTAAAAAAAGGAGAAAGAGGAAGTCAAAGAAGAAGAATAATTCTATTCCTTCATCCTCAACCTCTGCTAGTCATGTTGGAGATGAGCCTTCAGCCGCTGCAAGTCATGCTGGGGGCACAAGTCTAGTCACTGCAAGTCACACTAGCCCTTCATCTTCAACCTTTGCAAGTCATGTTGAAGATGAGCCTTTAGCCGCTGCGAGTCATGCTGGGGGCACAAGTCTAGTCACTGCAAGTCATACTAGCACTTCATCATCAACCTCTATTATTCATGTTGAAGATGAGTCTCCAGTCGCTGCAAGTCATGCTGGGGGCATGAGTCTAGTCACTGCGAGTCATACTAGCAAAGAGTCACCGACCTCTGCAAGTCATGTTCAGGACTCTCCACAAACCACTGCTAGTCATGTTGGCAGAATGGAGGATGATCAGAAACCTGGACGTAGAACTAAGTTCCCTTGTAAGATATGCAAGGGAGACCACCTTACTCATTTATGCCCTGGTATTCCAGAGGTTCAAAGGATATGGTCTGAGTCTGAAAGTACTTCTACTCCTAAATCTGATATGGTTTCTCATCAATCCCACCAACCATTGGTTGATAATGTGGTTGAGCTAGTGCAATCGCTGGCCGATTACACTCCTCTTTTGGGGGGTGAATGCCTAACAAAAGAGTCTGTTTGATCTCTAGTACAGAGTCTTCTGGTATGGGGGCATTCCGATTTCTTCGAATGTTCCCCCTCCAAGTGCTAAGAGTGTTTCCTTTGATTGGGATAGTCTTGTTGAGCCTCGTCTTCCTTCCACTACACCTTTCCAAATAAAGGTCAGAGTTAATTCCACAAATGTCTATCGATGTATGGTGGATGAAGGATCCTCTGCAAGTATTATATCCTCTTTGACTTGGAAAGCTTTGGGTTCCCCAAAGTTGTTGATAGCTCAGAGTCAGTTGTTAGCCTATGATAGAAGACCTGGTGAATCTATGGGTGTTCTTCCTCAATTGCCTATCACTTTAGGTGGGAAGACTGTCTTAATCGATATGATGGTGGTTGATAGCCCTTTAGAATTTAATATGCTACTTGGGCGTGATTATGTCTATGCTATGAATGCTGTGGTGTCTTCACTCTTTCGAGTAATGTGCTTTCCTCATAACGAGAATATTGTCACTATTGATCAGCTTGCATCTGATAATTACCACCCTAATTCGACTTTACTGCAGAATACCCCTTGGTTTGTTCCAAGTGTTCAAATAGACTCTACCCCGCCACAAGTCAATTATGTGGCATTGAATCCTCAATGTTCAATCGCTTCAAAGAAGGATCCTTTGAGCTATTATTCTCCTTCTTGGGACTTCGTCCCGGTAGTTGACCGAGAGATTCTTCCTATAGGGACATGGAAGAATAATAGCTCAAGGATCCTTAATTCCCTCTTTTGATCCTTGTAGTTCTCATAATTTCTTAGAACTTGTTTTGCCTTCACAGGAGGAACTCTTTGAAGCCATGAGTTTTGACTACCAAAGGAGTCCTTGGTCTGATCCCTGCAAGGGGTTTGTCCAGAAGAGCTATTATACGTAAGCCGCAAGGTTGCGTGGTTCCCTGTACCATATTGTATATATAAGGTACGCATTTTCAAGTTTTGTATTCTATAACACAAGATTTTATATGAAGTTTATATGTGGGATGTACTAACTTCTTGTCTAGTGTTCCTATTTATGTTTACAGAACTTGGAAAATTTCTCCTTTGGAAGTTTATGGTTGGTCCGTTTTGACAGGTATTGGCTCTCGAAACTGGCATATAGGTTAGGTTTTCCGCCTGCATTGTGCACTTATCAGTTTCCTTTCCCATTTGGCCTTAGGATCGACCCCACCAAGTTATGGTGCAGAACCATCTCATTTCTTAGAAGTATCATGGCTTGTGTGGTAGAGCCTACCTTATCATGGGTGCCCTAGTTAGTACCTTGTTGTCACTTGGCACTCATGATGATTTTTTGTCCCTAGGCTCGGGAGTCCTCTGTAGTCCCGCCATGACTTATGCGATGAAGCCTCATTCCTACTTGCTTCTTCGTTTCATTCTGGCTTTATACCCTAGAGGCTCCTTTGTGTTGAGTTGTACCACTACATTGCATCTTGACCATTTGCACCTTTTGGCCTTGAGCCGGCTTCACTTGGACTCGTGTTTAAGCCAACTTTTGACCATGATGACTGCAAAATCAAACTTGCATATCTTTGAATTCTGCAGCTTGACACACCTTGACCCATGGAAGGAACACACCTTTGAGTGTCACTGACTAGTTTTCACCTCCCTGCATTGAGCATAGGAATGTTCCATTCCCAAGAACTAGATCATATATTTCACCGACACTCATTCTTTCCACTGTACCATAACATTCTTTTATTCTTTTTCCAGCTTAACAGAAAAAGACAAAAAAATTATATATTCCAAAAAAGAGCGAGAACAGGACAGTATTTCCATTTATTGTTGGTAGCTAGAGTTAGTCGTGTCGCCCTTGAACAAAGCACTCAAAACAAAGTCTCTTCCATTTGGGCGGGATTTAGTTTGACTTAGGTACGCCTTAACCTTGTTATTGAGTCAGTTCTCCCCCGATTGGTTATCTCTTCCAATCATATGGAGGGTTCGTTCATGCCTCCTGCATGACGAACTTATACAGAGTCATCATATGCTGCCACATAGTCACATTGAGTCGTGCTTTTGTTCAAGGGAAGTTAGCCTGAGTCGGCCTCTCTGCGGTGTCTCTTGACTCATTTTTCAGTCGGCCATCCTTGGTTGTCAGTATCATGTCTATCATCACATCAGTTATATTGGTCCTTTACTCGTGCCGGTTTGAGAAGGTCTCCATTGACTTCTTGCTGGCGGGTCTTGTCCTTATCGACAACGACATCTTGCTCTGAGGATAGGCCTAGAGCTGCACCCTGGCCCTATTTTCATTATTGATAGGTCACCTTTTGCTCAACATCGATCAGTATCATGGGTCTTTGACTGAGTGGTTTCCCTTGTGTTCGACATCAACTTACATTATCACACATTGGGATTCGTGCAGTACCTTGGTTTCCATTTGACCCTATTGGTAGATACCTCGCCTTTGTGTCAGCTTCCATTATTGGTTGGTTCAGAGGGTTTCTGTCGTGCGCTAGCCACATCTTGTGTATGCCGGAAACGTACTTCGGTTGGGTTACTACATCTCTTTCATCCGATTCCTTCCACATTATTGGCCTACGGGTTACACTCGCGCTAGATTGATGAAGGATGCCTTAATGCCTTCCTTCTAGCAGATCTTTCCCTATCGACTCCAACTCATTGCTCTGGGGTAATGATCTAGAGTCCATTTGGCAGTACCTTGGGGTTTGCAGTCATTAGTGGTAGATCCTTCATTATCAACAGTGGGAAACCATCATTGTCTCCTGATCGATAGATTCTTACAGGTGTTCGACTCCAGCTCATCTATTCACACTTGTTGGATTGTACTGGGTACCTTGACGCTCATTATCATTATCGATGAGTAGTCTCGCGTTTGTTAACAGTATACATCAATGACCGGTAATCAAATGATTTCTCACATGGTCGACTTCTGATCATTTATTCCCATGGTGTAGAAATGTACCACGACGGTCGGTGAAGACCTCAGGTTGTATCAGCTTTCATTGGTTCACTTGACAGTTGCTCCTGTTACTGCTAGTTGATACCATTCCACCTTATATGTTGCAGTCAGTCATGGCGACATTCTATATGCTGGCACCTGAGTTTGCAGTGTAGTACCATCCTATTCCATCATGTTCAGTTGGTACCTTTTGTGATCAGTTCTCGATATCAGTGATCTGGTTCATCCTCTAGAATCATTGACATTCTTATATGTGATATTCAGACATGTACTTGTTCGATCATTATCAGATGATCCATTATGTATTTTCTAGTTCTTTATACTTGTATACTTAGTGGATCCGCTTGTAATTGATATTCGGACATGCTTTACTTTTTCTAAGCATGGGTATGCCCGCCTCAGACAGTGTTTCTTTCTGATCTCCTTTTGTGGCTTGGCAGACTGAACTCTGGTGAAGTCCTTCTTAGTTTTTGACAGATTTCCTTCCCATGTACTTTCTTAATACATTTCGGCCATCATGTACCCCTTCTGACCTCATATATTAGGGGGCATCTGTTATAGCTCCAAATCTCACTCTTATGGTTTGTGATGCTGCACTCATGGCCTAGGGCAACCCCTCCTTCCAGACTTGGTCCAAAATTTAAAAAATAGTGTTTTATTCCCTATACGCGACATTGCCTTGAGCTAAACGCGCGTATACACGGGTCTCTGTATACCCAACCCACGTATATGTCTTAAAACACTTAAAAAAAATTAAATCTCCTTAATTTCGGGCGGAGATCGCAGGGTTTACCTGATAATCACCTGTTAGTGCCTGTGGCCCAACTGTTCCCAACGAATTCCCAACTAAAAAACTACTTTGGGAGAAGTATAAAAAGGCTTCAATGGGAAGGCCTAAGGGAGGAGAGAAGAGAGAGAAAGGTTATTATGCCGAGATTTCCCTGACCAGGTCTGAAGATCCTTGTGCCTCCTGCACTTCCCCCATTTTTACAGGAAACCCTTGTTTCCTTGTGTGATGATGTCCATCTACTACTTGTGATACCATGGAGTAAGTCATGGAAGGAATTTGTTAAAGGCTTGAGACTGGACGAATCTAGAGGACAGTTTCGCTTGGAGCCTGCGAAAGGACGACTTAGGTGAAATTGTTCTTTTCTGTACTTTATTTGTCTATAATAAAAGAAACACATGTCTTTGTTCCTGATATAAATCTTCTTCATGTTTATGATATTCATGTTAGAATTCATATGTGAATGGTTGTTTAATTGCATAACTAACTACCTTTCTTTATAATATGAAGATGGTTTCTTTATAATGTTTAGTCCATATACTGTTGTACTTTCTTGAATTGGTTGTTTTGCAGGTCAAAAGAGAAAAAGGAACTCCAAGAAGGGTTTGGACCCTGGAAGGACCTTCTCAAACGTAGGACCTCAGGTATGCCCCTTATCGTAGAGTTTGCTTATATTAGCATTATGGCTATATGGAATGTGTGTTTCTCTATATATAAAACTTTCAGTCTGCTAGGGTATCAGCCCAAGACCCTAGGGGAACTTTTCCCTTAACACTTCCTTGGTAGCACAAATCGTAATCACTAGTGCCACGCAAATACCTGAAAACCCGCTACACTGTTGTCTAGTGCTCCTTCCCTGGTTTTGACATAAACCTGCTCAATACTCCTATTGCATGTGCAATGTCTGGTCTAGTACAGACCATTGCATACATCAGTCTACCGACTGCACTTGCATATGGAACACAGGATATGTCCTCTTCCTCTTCTTGTGTCTTGGGACACTGTTCAGCAAATAACCTCACACCTACAAGAATAGGAACCTTCACCAGTTTACTATCATATATATTAAACCTTTGTAGTATTGTCTCGACATACCTCCTATGGTTTAACCAGAGCTTCCTATTTTCCTGGTCTCTTTTAATTTCCATGCCCAAAGTATAGTTTGCAGCACCAAGATCTTTCATGTCGAATTTGGAGGATAATTGGGTATTCAAATCTTGGTTAATTTCTTTGTCATTTCCAACCAGCAATATACCATCCACATACAAGACCAGATAAATAACACGGTCACCAATTAATTTAAAATACACATAGTGATCTGCTTTGCTTCTAGTGAAGCCAAGTCCCCATATAAATGTATCAAATTTCTGATACCACATCCTTGGTGACTGTTTTAACCCATACAAAGACTTCTTTAACTTGCATACCATTTCTTTCTTACCCTTCACCGCAAAATCTTCAGGTTGCTTCATGTAGATCTCCTCTTCTAGATCCCCGTGAAGAAATGTTGTCTTTACATCCATCTATTCTACCTCAAAATCAAAAGTAGTAGCAACAGATAAAGTAATCTAATAGAAGCTACCCTGGCAAAAAGAGAAAAAATATCACCAAAATCAATTCCTGGCACCTAGGAATAACCTTTTTCTACCAACCGACCTTTGTATTTCTCCACCTTTCCTTTTGTATTTGTCTTCTTCTTGAACACCCATTTACTGCCAATGGGTTTCCTTCTAGCCGGCAACTCCGCCAAATCCCAAGCCTCATTTTTGTGCAAATATGTCATTTCATCAACCATGGCCTCTTTCCAGAGTTTTCCATCCTCTGAATCTACTACTTCCTTCACAGTTCTAGGATCATCATTAGTAACAGATAAAGCAAAATTTGAACAGAACGCAGATGGACTATACCTTCCTGACTGCCTTATTTCTCGAACTAATTTTCTCACACCTGGAGTTTGTGGCTCTTCATCTTCTGATTCCTCCTCTACTATAGATTTTGATTCTTCCTCCTTAAGCTCAAACTCTATCTTCTTAGGTTCCTTTGGTTGGACTTCATGTTTAGTAACATCTTTCACCTCTCTGAACACCACATCTTGGTTGTACACAACCTTCTTTGTTATTGGGTTCCAAAGCTTATAACCTTTTAAACCATCCTTATACCTAATAAAGATGCACTTTTCAGATTTACTATCCAACTTGGTTCTTTTCTCCTTTGGAACATGTACATATGCATCACATCTAAATTCCTTCAGATGTGAAAGAGAGGGTTTCTTACCAGTCCATACCTCTTGTGGAGTCTTATCCTCCAACGCTAATGAAGGTGATTTTTTGACTAGGTAACATGTTGTCTCTACCGCCTCTGCCCAAAATTCCTGTCCTAACCCGGCACCGCTGAGTATGCTTCTTGCCCTTTCCATCAACATCTTGTTCATTTTTCTGCTACTCCATTTTTCTCAGGTGTGTATGGAGTAGTCTTCTACCGTGCTATACCACACTTCTTATAGAATTCTTTAAATTCCTTGCTGCAAAACTCTCCATCGTTATCTGTCCTCAACACCTTTATCTTCTTCTTTGTCTGGTTTTCCACCAAAGCCTTAAATTCTTTAAACCTATCAAAGACTTCAGATTTTTTCTTAAGGAAATATATCCATGTATTCCTTGAGAAGTCATCTATAAATGATACATAGTACACAGACTTACCGAGTGATGTAACCTTCACAGGTCTAAACACATCAATGTATACAAGTTCTAATATATGTTTCACCCTCTTACCACTAGAGGGGAAACTCTTTTGCTTCCCATATACACAATTTTCACAGAAATCAAAATCCAGAGAGCTATTACTCATACCTTCTACCATACCTTTACCATGAATTATTCGAAGGCCCTTCTCTCCAATATGTCCAAGCCTTTGATGCCACAACATGGTCTTCTATCTAGAGACCACTAGATTTTTTGCTCCACTTTCAGGAACCACAGAATTGTTGCACCCGTCAACAACAGTGCTACCTTGCAACTTGTACAGAGTTCCAATTCGAGCTCCCCACATCAATACCAGTGCCCCCCAAACCATCTTGTAGGTATCCTTCTTGAATAGTATTTTTACACCTGCATCATCCAACTTGGTTACAGAAATCAGATTTCTGGCTAATGCAGGAATATGTAGAACACTCAAAAGTGTTCTAACCCTTCCACCTTGCAACTTCAACTTTACTTTTCCACGACCAATGATTCTAGCATTCCTGTCATCCCCCAAGAAGACATCACCACCATCATATTTCTCATACTCGCAGAACCACTCTCTATGGGGAGTGAAGTGAAATGATGCACCTAAATCAATCAACCATGCCTCATGATCTACATGTGTACTTGAAGAAGCCAAGTACACATCCCCACCTTCATCTGAGGTGGTTTTCACCTCTACAGAAGGAGCATCATCAGATCCATTTCCTTTATCAGGAGCTTTAGATTTATAGTCCCTTTTGTAGTGCCCTTCCTTTCTGCAATTCAAGCACACCACCTTTACAGGCTTTCCTAGAGATTTAGATCTCCCTCTAGATTTATATATCCCAATTGATGACTTATTTTTGTTTCTGTTATGGGACTATCCTCATACAGACAAGGCGTCACCATTCTGGCTCTCCATATTTTTTCGTCTCATCTCCTCCATCAACAAGGATGAGACTATTTCATCAAACTGTAAGGCAATTGTATTGCTACCTATTGCAATAACTAGAATATCCCACGAATCTAGTAGAGAACACAAAAAACTGATGCACTTATCTTCATATAAAATTTTAATATCAACAGATAATAACTGACTTACCACAGTATTAAATGTGCTCAGATTCTCTGTCACTGAGGCTCCATCTTTCATCCTCAGGTTATACAACTTTTCCACTAGAAAAGTTTATTCACCAGAGACTTAGATTGGTACAAAGTCCCTAACTTGTCCCACAAAGCCTTCGCCGTAGCTTCCCCTGATACATTCAGCGATACGGAATCTGAGATACATAGTCATATTGTGCTCTTTGCCTTCCGATCCAACTTCTTCCATTCTTCATCGGACACTCCCGTTGGTTTAGTACCTGGATCTACCACGATCAAGTGATCTTTATCCACCAATAGGTCCTCCATCTTGAGTTTCCACAACTCAAAACTCTGACCATTAAATTTCTCGATCTCTATCTTTCCACTGCTCGCCATCTTCTTTCACCACCAAAATCGATCTCACAGATCTCCCACTGAACAGGGTCTACCATAGGCCCAAGTGAAACCCCTCAACAACAAAGGCGTCCCCTTGAAGCCAAAACAACTATGATACCAAATTTAGGTTTTAACCCCATACAGAAATTACCTGCATATGAATTCTAAACACAGAAAATAAACAATGTGAGAGCATAACACATAAAACACATATACACAAAGATTTTCCCCTGGATTCCAAAACTGGGATTACTAGCTTGATTTTTCATTATGTTCCTTTCAATGTTACATTACATATTTATACATGTTGAAGCATCCAATACCATGGACCGAAAACCATCGCATCCAAAACCATGTGCGAAAATCATGCACAAAACCATAGGTAGGTCTGCCCAACCTAATATAGGGTCAAAAAACAAAATTTTCTGGGGTGCTTCCCCGGACCCCTTAGAGGGGGGTTACCTGCACCCCTCAAACTGTTAGGATATTCCGACACATAGGAAATAGTTAAGTACAACTTGGTCTAGTATAGAGTTAGGTATAGAGTTAGGTAAAGTGTGTTTCTTTACCTTGTACATTTTGTAACTTACAATCCGACGGTCACGATATGTAGTGATCCGACGGTTCATTCTCTCCTCGGTATTACCGATACTTGATTCGTGGCTTGACACCCGATTGGTCCATGATTTCTATTTAAAGCGCATGGAGGGTCATTTGCAGGGTAATCCGTCTATGAGAGAAGCTTATGTAAATTTTCATTCTTTTATTAATAAATTTCCTGAAGTGGCCGCGTTGGCTCAGGCCGTGGACTGTTTCCCTCTTTGAGGGTTTTAACCACGTCAAAAATACTGGTGTATTGATCTGCGATCTGGTTGTGAGCGGTGTCCTTTGGTGTTCTGCCTGAGGAACTTACCCTGTAAATTCCTACATGGTATCAGAGCTATTTGAGGGCCGCGTCCATTGGTGATCCAAATCTGAAGCCGGTAGAACTGCATCCGACTGCCGTTTTCTAGATCTACTGTTTCTGACTGCTTTCGGGCCGAGAGGACTGCTCTTTTGTGTTGGGAGCATCTGTTCCAGTGAGGAACCCCTTTCGTTTCACGCGAAAAGGTTTTCGGTAGCCCTAGCTGCGTCAATTTTAAGATCTGGAGGTATACTGTGTTTATTTATAGTTTACAGTTATTTTCTCTCTGTTTATTTCGGTTTCGGTTTATTTAGCTTTTTTTATTACCGGATCTATACCTTTCATTTCTTCGTATGCTCTTTTCCCTGCGACTCTGTGCGATCTGGGCAAATCAGAAACAGAAAGGAAGGATTTTTCTTATGCGTATGCTCTTTTCCCTGCGCCTTAGTGTGATCTCGGAAAATCAGAAACATTGAGGAAAATATTTAGTTTCCGGCTAAAGCTAACTTTGAGCCGCAAGGTTCATTTTTGAAAATATTTAGTTTTTCGGCTAAAGCTAACTTCGAGCCGCAAGGTTTGTTTTTTTTTGTATTTCCGTGTTGGGTTTTGTGTTTTTTTGTTTTGTAGGGAAAAAGAGCATTCTCAAAGCAAGCACGCAACCCAAAGCATCAACCCCCCCTCTCTCTCTCTCAAATATTTTGTATAGCTCAATTGGTTCAAAGCTATTTTAAGAGAGTATAGGTCTTGTGTTCAAATCTCCTTTCTGTGAGGGCGGTTTTTTCATTTCCGCACATTCCCGCACTTCGTCGGCATCTTCAACAACTTTTTTTCAAAAAGCCATAACTTCTTTGTCCGGAAGCCGTTTTCAAAGCCGTTTTTTTTAAACCAGCCTAATTTTTCGAGATCAATCCATTGGAACACTTAGTTTCACTATCTTCAGCTTCAGTTTCTGTTGAAATGGAAAGTCAATACCAAGTTACCCTTGACAGTACCAACTACTTCCAATGGTTGTCCTACATTGAGGATTTACTTAGAAGTAAAGGTCTCTACAGAATAGCCTCAGGCCAAGAAAATAAACCGAAGGATGAAGATAAGGCTGCTAAATGGGAAAATAGGAAAGATCAAGCACGTGGATTGATAGGGATGTCTATTTCTCCAGGTCTTAGATTCCATATTGCAGAACTTGATACTCCTGATGAAGCAATGAAACAAATCAATAAAGTCTTTGGGATTAAAAATGAACTTAGAGCCCATCAACTTGAAAATGAGTTGCTTACATTGGACCCTAATAATTTTTCTTGCATTGAAGATTTCTTGTTCAAGTTCAAGACCCTTAGATATCTCTTGGAAGGTGTTAAGGTCAAGAAAGAAGATAGTAACCTTATCTATTCCATTCTTACTAAGTTGGGACCAGCCTACTCTGTGTTTGTTTCCACCTTCCATTCTACAAGAGAAGCCTTCATTTCTCAAGGAACAGACTACCAATCCCCTTCCTTTGACTCTTTTTGTGATTCTTTAATAAGAGAACAAGAAAAAATCTTACACCTTGGTCTTCTTAATCTTGGAAACTCTTCCAAGAAAGTGTTAGCCGCCTAGCAGCAACCAAATTCAAAGAATCCTAAGAAGTCATATCCTAAAAAGAATGGTCCTAAACCAAACAAGGGTCCTAAGCAATCTCAGCCTCAAAATGAAAAATCATTTCAACAAAATGATAAGACAAATAAAAACAAAGGGAAGAAGACTGATAGACATTGCAACTTTTGTAATTGAGATGGCCACTTAGAATCCAAATGCTTTAAAAAGATGGAAGCCTTGGAAGCAGCAATGAAGAAGCATAACATCCATTTGGAGCAATCTTCAACTTCAACTTCATCTTCAGGAATGGCACTTTCTGCATGTGGTTGTCAAGCATCTCGGTCTGGCTATGCACTAAATGTATCTTCTTCTTCTCATTCTCATGAGTGGCTCATTGATTTTGGAGCTTCTTATCACATGGCCAAAAACAAAACCATGTTTTCTTCTTTAAATGATTGTAACACCAAAAAAATATATGTTGGTGATGATAGATCTCTTAGTGTTGTAGGGACTGGAACTGTTCATCTAGACAATGGTCAGTTTAATGATGTATTATGTGTTCCAACCTTATCCTGCAACCTTCTATCTGTATATCAGATAACTCATTCAGGTGAAGGTAAAATCGTTGAATTTTCACCTCATGATGTTGTAATCAAGGACCTAAGAGATCCTAAAAAGATTTTAGCTACTGGCATTGCTGATGATTCTACAAGGTTGTATAAGTTTCACAACTTTGGGTCATCAAATCTTCCCTCAGTATTTGTTGCTCATAACGATGAAGTGAGCAAACTTTGGCATGAGCGATTTGGTCACTTAAACTATCGCTCCCTTCAGCATCTATGTAAAGAAAATATGGTGACAGGTATTCCTATGGTATCTTGCAGAGATGGTGTTTGTTCCGGATGTGTACTCGGAAAACATCATCAGGACAGTTTTGAAAAACGTGCCTCTTGGCACGCCTCAGCCCCTTTACAGCTTGTGCATAGTGATTTATGTGGTCCACTTCTAGTTGTGTCATTCTCTGGCTGCAAGTATTTCTTAACTTTCATTGATGATTTCTCCAAACGCACTTGGGTATACTTCTTAAAACTCAAGAGTGAAGTATTTAACACATTTTTGGCCTTCAAGGCCTTTGTTGAAAAACAATCTGGACATCAAATTCTTAAGCTAAGATCTGATAATGGCGGAGAATATGTTAAAAACACATTCATCAACTTTTGCACTGAGAATGGAATTCAAATGCAACATACTGTTCCATATACTCCACAACAAAATGGTGTAGCTGAAAGGAAGAATCGCACCTTAAACGAAATGGCTAATTGTATGCTACAATCTAAAGGACTTGGTCTTAGTTTTTGGGCAGAAGCAATTAACTGTGCAAATTACATAATAAATCGCACTCCTACTAAGGCTTTAAAGAATATCACTCCAGAAGAAGCATGGAGCTCAATCAAACCAGATGTAAGTCACTTTCGTGTTTTTGGAAGTGAAGCGTGGGCCCATATTCCAGATGAAAAGCATAAAGCTTTAGAACCTAAGAGTGAAAAATGTACTTTTGTTGGATATTCTGAAGATGTCAAAGGCTATAGACTTATTCCATTTAAGTCCAAAAATGTTATCATTAGAAGAGATGTAAAATTTGATGAAAATATATCGGCCTGCGAGCCTAGTTCGGCGGATGTGCCACCTCTCCCTATCTCTTCTACTTTTGAAAACATTTCTTCTTCAGATGATGAAAGTGAGGATGACAATCCTCTCCCACCATCTCAGGATCCTCCTTCAGCTCCTCAGCTTCCAAAATGGGTTCGTGCTACTCGAGATGCAGCAGGTGCTCTTGTCGGTGATCCTACAGATCAACGACGCACACGTTCTCAGTTTGACAGAGCCTCTTCTTTACTGGCTCAAGCTCCAGTAAATTATGATCCTGACACCTTTGCAGAAGCTTCAGGCCATCCAGATTGGGAAGCAGCTATGAATGAAGAATATCATTCATTATTGGCAAATGATACATGGGATCTTGTTCCTCTACCAAAGGGACGAAAACTTGTTAGATGCAAATGGGTTTACAGAACCAAGTATGGACCAGATGGGAAAGTTGATAAACATAAAGCTTGTCTTGTTGCTAAAGGTTTTTCACAGGTTGAAGGCATTGACTACACTGAAACCTTCTTCCCTGTTGCCAAAATGAACTCTATCCGCCTTGTTCTTTCCCTTGCTGCCTCATTCAAATGGGAAGTCCATCAGATGGATGTTAAATCTGCCTTCTTGCATGGGGACTTGCATGAAGAAATCTACATGGAACAACCCATTGGCTTCATAAAAACAGACTCCAGCCTTGTATGTCGGCTTAAGAAATCCCTTTATGGTCTCAAGCAAGCTCCTCGAGCTTGGTATGCCAAAATGGATAGCTTTCTTTTAGAATCTGGCTTCTCTAGGTGTCATTCTGACAATACTGTCTACACCAAGAAAGTGGGCAAGTCTCTTATCATTCTTGTTCTTTATGTTGATGATCTTATCCTTACTGGTAGTGATCCCAACCTTATAAACCATGTGAAGTCTAGCCTTAAAAGGAAGTTTGAAATGACAGACTTAGGACACTTACATTATTTTCTCGGTCTTCAAGTATTGCAATCCAAGGAAGGTATTTCCCTTTCTCAGTCCAAGTATGCCTGTGATATTCTACACCACTTTCACATGGAAGACTGTAAGCCAGCCCCTTCTCCCTTTCAGTCTGGAGTCAAACTTTCAGTCACTTGTACTTCTCCTGAAGTTGATGCTACCTTATACCGTCAACTTGTAGGAAAACTTTGTATCTAACCCATACTCGACCTGACCTTTCCTTTGCCGTTGGCCTTGTTGCTTTTATGCAAAACCCCCGTGAAAGTCATTGGAAAGCAGCTAAAAGAATACTTCGTTATGTTCGAGGTACAGTTCAGTTTGGGATTCATTACAGTGCCGAAGCATCTCCTCTATTGGTTGGTTTCACTGATTCCGATTGGGCTGGTGACCCTGATGATCGGAAGTCTACTGCCGGTTATGTGTTCACTCTTGGTTCAGGACCTATTACATGGGCTTGCAAGAAACAAGGTGCCATTTCTCTTTCATCAGCAAAAGCAGAGTATCTTTGGTGTCGTAGAAGCTAGTAAGGAAGCCTTGTGGCTTCATCAGATCCTGTCAGAGTTTGGCTTTCAGCAGCAGCATCCGACTACACTTTGGTGTGATAATCAAAGTGCCATTCAACTATGCAAAGATCCAGTCCAACATCAGCAAAACAAACACATTGAACTGCACATGCACTTCATCAGAAAGCTCATTCACGACCATGTTCTTGAAGTGCAATATTGTTCAACAGATGATCAAGTTGCAGACATCTTCACAAAGGCTCTCACATAGGTGAAGTTCACTAAACTTCGATTTATGGTTGGAGTTTAGGAAGTTGTCACTAAGGGGGGATAGGCTCTAGTGCCTCCTTCCTTCTCCTATTGTGTCATATTTGTAAATCCTTCAATCCTATCCCAAGTTGTTCTTAAGGGGGGATGTTAGGATATTCCGACACATAGGAAATAGTTAAGTACAACTTGGTCTAGTATAGAGTTAGGTATAGAGTTAGGTAAAGTGTGTTTCTTTACCTTGTACATTTTGTAACTTACAATCCGACGGTCACGATATGTAGTGATCCGACGGTTCATTCTCTCCTCGGTATTACCGACACTTGATCCGTGGCTTGACACCCGATTGGTCCATGATTTCTATTTAAAGCGCATGGAGGGTCATTTGTAGGGTAATCTGTCTATGAGAGAAGCTTATGTAAATTTTCATTCTTTTATTAATAAATTGCCTGAAGTGGCCGTGTTGGCTCAGGCCGTGTTGGCTCAGGCCGTGGACTATTTTCCGCTTTGAGGGTTTTAACCACATCAAAAATACTGGTGTATTGATCTGCAATCTGGTTGTGAGCGGTGTCCTTTGGTGTTCTGTCTGAGGAACTTACCCTGTAAATTCCTACACAAACCCCTTGTGAGCCCCCTGCTATGTAATTAGTGCAACGAAGGGGGGGCTTTGCCTCCCCTCTACCCCCCCGATTAACTACGTGGGCTAGTCGTGGAAAGAATATAACACAACCCAACAAAAAATCTTGTCATATTTTTGCTGAGGTTGTGGGAGATGATACATTTTTCTCAAATCATTACTGGTAAATGACCCAATAACTGTCTGCTTCTAAGTCATGAAATTGCTATCTGCAATATTCATATGATCAATAACCCATTTAACCATGTATATATAAGGCATCATGTTGGGTCGAGATGCAATCCTATGTAAGAATGAATTGGTGACATCATTGTATGTAGTTTCAAAGATCGAGGTAGAATCATCAGTCGTGGCTATTTTCTCTATCACCCTGGGTCCTTCATCTTCATAAAGCTTATAAATAGATTCCTAAGAGGAGCTTCCAGCATCTAGAGTACAGGTCATATCCGAGGATAATGTAGGCATTTAGGTAGCTTTAGGTGGAGGAGTGACTGGTTACTGTTGAGCAACAAGTTTCTTCCTTGGTTTAGCCACCCTAGACATCTGTAATGAATTTTTCTTGTCGGGACTCACCCTTAATGGAAAACACAAGAATAAGAGGAAATTCCTTAACCAAAGAATTCTTTTATAGAAAATAACTACTTTCCATGACGATTTATGTCTTTATGAGAAAATATTGAAGACATAAAGTTGTAATGATTAAATCATTTAAAACTTCAAAAAATCATAAAATTTCTTATTTTGACCATTAAATGATAAACGTGCATTCACATGGGCTCTGCACATGTCAACATATCAAAGTATTTTTATTGGGGAAATATTAGGAACACACCTTTAAAACTTGCGATATCCTTACCTTCTGATAGGTGTTATTCAAAGATATAATGGTTATGAGTTGTGAGTGGGAAGAGGCATCGAAGGTTTTATATTGGGGATGCAATATCAGATATTTTAAAAGAGTGCCTCCCTATATAAAATTTCTGATATATGGAAAGGAGGGGAATATCAGAGGATGAGGGATATTGGAATATCAGAGTATCGGGATATCGGAGGTTCGGAGGATTGAAGGATATTGGAGGTTTTATACATCGAAGTCTCAAAATCGGGACATCGGAGGATCGGAAGATCGAAGGTTTTTAAAGTGGCACCTATTCTTAAAGTTATGATATATGGAAACTCTGATATACCACGTGGCAGTATTGTGGGTCCAGGATTTCCTTTATTTTATGATAAAGTCATGCTTATATAATTCTTGACTTAAAGTATCTGAAAGTTTTAATCGGGGAAAAAATTATCACAACTTTACTACAATTAATGTTCCGATAGAATGTTTTCGATAATTAATTTTAATCAAAAGCCTATCGGGTTTTATACTTATGAGGCCAATCTCTGATATGAAAGTTCTGATAAGGGAGATTTTCTTATTCAAAGGTGTTTTGGGGAAAAAACTAAAAATTGCCTTATTTTATTAGAACCAAAAAACTTTATCAAAATTCAAAAGGGTCCCCATTATTTATTAGTTCAACTATCATAAAAATTAATGGGGAGTTGTTGAATACTACAACAAAGCCCTACTACCCTTGCACACTTGCATGGCTTAACCTTTGAGGATCCTGATACCTTCATGTTTGAATTTCTTGTTTTCTGTAGGACCTATGACTATGCCTTTGATGACTAGAAGCTAAAGTTATTCCCCTCTACCCTAAAGGGTGTAGCCTTGCCTGGTTTATGGGTCTTCCTTGGGGTAGCATCACTACCTTGCCTTAAATGAAACAAGCATTTAATGACAAGTATAGGGACTATTGTAGGTTCAAATAAACCAAGGAAGAAATATTTAGAATGACTCTTGGACTTGATGAATCCCTAGAAGACTATAAGGAGAGATTTCAACTCAGTTATAGGAGGGTCGGGTGCACCCTTGATCCTAAATCACTCAAACTAGTTCTTCTCCTAGGGATAAGGGTGGACATGTTGAGACCCTTAAAATGTTGTCTTGAGGAGATATCTCTCATTTATCCTATGATGACATTAAAAATGTGTTCAATAATCACTCTAGGGCTGCTAGAAAGAATGGTATGGCTAGCCAAGGATTGGTCAGTTCCTCTCCTTCCACAACATCCATCGAGAATGAGATTGGGAACATGTTGGAGGACTTTAAAAGTGAAATGTTGCATACCTTTTCTTTGCAAATGGATACCATGTAGATCAAGAGAAAACAAGAGTAAGTAGAGAGAGACTTATCTATTTTCTACCCTAAATAAACTAGAAGGTACCCCAGAAATGATTGCCCATTACATGTCATATAGGTTTCCTCAGTCTGTGAGGAAAACCATGCCACAAATAAATTCCCTTCTTTGCCTGGTTTAAAAGCTATATACCAAGGGGCAGAAGGTGGGGTTGAGAAAATATTCTTTATAAATCAAAGGAGTCCTTAAGGACCTCAACCATATCAACAGGGTATGTGTTGGGCCGCCAAATTAGCATACATTTTCACTCCATTTTCACCTTTATCCTCATTTTGTCACCTCATTTCATCACATTATAATTATATTTTCATTACCATATGGGTTCATAGTTTCATTTTCCAAAGTTATTTATTTTATGCATTTAAAGTGAATTTATGATTAAAAGTTAGAAAAATAACATGTATTTGCTTATAACTAAAGGTGGAATGAGTTTGGTGACATGTGTAGGTGATTTGGAATGTTCCAAGATACTCTTATGTGGCCTCCAAGACTCAAATTCGAATTCTCTTGAAGATTTGAAGGAGATTTGGGATAGGGGTAAAGCATATCTCATGGAGAAAAATCATGGATAAAGGAATATGTGTCTCATATTTGTTGTAACCATATGAGGGATTAGTGGATCCCCATTAATGAGTTAGTTGCTTATGTTTTTGTATAAATAGGAGCACCTCCTCCATTCCAAAAGGAGGACTCTTGGAGCATGTATCCAACTTATTATGGAATAGAATAAAGCTTCATTTTACATAAATTTTCTTTCTATAGTTTTAGATATAAATTGTGTTAATGTAGTATATGAATTTATGGAATAGTTTGTCACTTTGTTCTTAAGAGAATTGAGCTCACTCTGAAAAGATCAAAGAAGCATTTTATTTCGTAATAGTTCTTATTTCATTTAATTTCCTAGATGTTTGAAGATTTGTTTGTGATTGATGAATGAGTTTTAAATTAAAATCTTATTAGCATATGAGGGGACAACCAAGGGTCTAAGTTAGGCTCTCTCTATTTGATTTGCAAGATAATTGAAATTCATTCTTTTGCTTTTAAGTTTCAATTTATTTCATTTCTTATGCTTATGAATGAATCTTAGTTTAGTTTGGATCAGTATAGGAGGGGATAATCAAGGGACTAAGTTAGTCTCTCTCTCTATTTGAATCTGAACACAATTAAAATTCATTCTCTTGTCTTTATTTCAAGTTTCTGGTTTTATGTAATCAATGATTTCTTTTCAATCTATAATACTGTAGGGAAGGACAACTAAGACCTCCTCAATTAGGAGCCTCTTCCTATATTATATTGAATCAAAAATCATTTATTTAGACATAGAGTTAGTTGCCTACTCCTGCATATATTTTGTTGGCATCATCACAAGCTTACGAGTATCCCTAGTTGATAATTTATTGAAAGCAATTTAAGCAACTAAATTGCCCAATAGTATGCAAGGTGTATCTTACTCTTATTACCATCCCAACCAGAATGCACCCTTTCCACCCTCGTACTCTTCCACTCATCCATCATGGTCCACACCTCCTTCTTTGCCATATGCTCATCAACCTGTAAATCAACCATTTTAGCCATATGCTCCCCAACCTCCTCAATGGAACAACCCATCACAAGGGTGGAGGCATTAACTAAACCAACCTCCTGATTTACTACCTCCACTTGAACCTCAACCACAACTCACTCATCCTACTCCACCCAGGTAACCTCAGATGTATGCTCAACCCAATATGAACCCAAATAACAAGTAGGCACAATAGGTCTACAATGGAGAGACATCTTACATTGCATATGCTGTGGAGATCCAAGATATCAACCTTAGGTTTTGAAGACTGCTTCCATATAACCATCCATCATCTCCACTTGAAGAAATTGAAGAGGAAAAGGAAGAGAGTACCCCTTAAGTAAATCCACCTCTTTTTCCCGATAGATTGATCCACCCTAACCATGCACCCTAGAAGAGATTGAACTTCTAGGAGAATTGAATATTATATGTGTTAAAATATCCCTTCTCCAGGTTATTAAGGATGTTCCCATATATAATAATATTATCAAGGAGAAATGTTTCAAACACCCTGGGAGAAGAGAAAGGGACACCCCCACCATCAATTTTATTGGTCAATTATCTGATTTGATGTTGGGGAGAGTAATTTGTCTAGAATATTTAGACCTTGGAAGTCCAGTAGTGGATGTGCACATTGATGGCATCATTGTCCCTCATACCTCGATTGATCTTGGGGCCGCCATCAATGTGATGACTAAAGAAACCATGCTAAAACTAAACCTCCAAGGAGCTTTGATAAAGACCACTATAGTGCTTCAACTTGCATATAGACCCATAGTTTCTCCTGAGGGAGTTGTTGAGGATGTCATGGTATTGAATGAATCTTGGGAGTATCCTACTGACTTCTTATTTCTCCAGCCTAAACCCAAGTTCAGTGGCTATCCTCTCATCTTGGGAATACCATGGTTAGCCATTGTTGATGCTTACATTAGTTGCAAGGCTGGGAACATGACCATTAAGAATGGACATTTGTCTAAACAATTGGTATTGTATCCTCCTGCTCAGCCATCCATTGAGCATGACTTAACCTTGTGGCTAGAAGAGGAGGAAGAATATGAAGTGTATCATACAAAATCCTACCCAATATGTACCATAGATGTTTTTATAGGATGGGGGCAACTTGATGATGATGACCTCATTAACCATATCCTTCAGAACCCAACCCCAAAAACCATGCCTTTTGATGAACTAATGAAATAATATGAGAGCATTCCTTGGACTGAGTTATGCTCAGTTGACCTAAGTCCTGCACATGTCAAAATTTTCGAATTTGGCCCATCTAGAACCTTGTAGATTAACCCCTCTCTCTCAGCCAAACAGGAAGAAAAATTACGCAAGATGTTGAGAGAACATTTAGATTCCTTTGCTTGGAACTATACAGAAATGAATGCGGTGCATCCCTCGGTTTGTACTCATCACATATACATCAAGGAGGGATGCAAACATGTGCACCAACCTTAAAGGAGAATGAAACAACCCTCAAGGACATAGTAAAGGAAGAGTTA